>BMAU01008029.1:0-1200000 GCA_019973935.1 Trichonephila clavipes
GAGAATTGTAATTTTAAGCTTCACAGAATTAACATTTATAATTGACGTGTTGAAAAATAATGAACAATAATATAAAATTCCGGATGAAAAATAACTGCTATTATTTTTAATATTTAAAGCGAAATAGACTTCAACATGTTTTAACCCGGGAGCAGGCGTGCACTCGATACGGTCAGAGCGGGGTTGATTGAGGCACCCCAATCCTTTTTTTTTATAATTACTTTGTTGTACACGATACAAACGCATGGGTTCCAGTAAATAATTTAATTAAGAGAAAATTTACTTACCTACTTTCAAGGACTTTTCCATTTTTCTTTGGTAACAAATAAACAGTTTTTGAGCAGCCAGAATTAGCGATTTCGTAATCTATGTGTCCTGCGCGAACACTTCCGGGTAAAAAGTATATTCATTATGATAATATGTATGTTACTACTGAAAAAAAATGTGTGAAACGTTTTTAATTATGTTTTATATGTTTCAAAATACTCATAAAAATATGTATTCCCCAAGTAATCCTTCAAAGTGTGCTCTCCGTGGTTTTCCAAATATGATAAAACTCTTTTGCTTGGAAAAAAGCGTAACAGATAAATACATTACTTACAACTTCCCTAAATGAGAAACAAACACATAAGAGGGGGGTTATAACTAATTGTACTAATAACTTAGAAGGTCAAACAGATTACAGCTATAATGTGCAGTATTTCAAAAATAATGACGGTGATGAATTTATTATGTTCCTAAATTTTTTCGATTCTGGTTCTGGGATCTGTTTTTTCTCTGAAAGAGTAGTATGTTAGGTTTAAAAAGAAAGCGTAATAAAAAAATCTCTCATCATGGGATTACAGCAATTCAAATAAAAAAAATTTTTTTATTTTGTTTATAGGATCAAAGATAGGCTTTAAATTAGGTATTGCAGAAGTTTTATTTTTGATGACAATCTCAGCGTGCCTATAAATTATGGGTATCAGAGTAAAAGCGCATTTTTATTAAGTCTGACAGTATTTTGTTTTAATTCATTCCAGTACACATTAATTATTTTTAAAATCTTTTATTTTCGATATGCTCGCGCCCCCCACTTAAGGTTATCGCACCCCAGTGGGATGCGCCCCACGAGCTTGAGGAAACACTGATATAATGAATAATGAAATAAATCATTGAACAAAGCTATTATTTTATTCAGAAAAATTATTACGTTATATTTCATTCACTCCCGATTGTGCACTTAAAATAAAAACACTTATTTTTGGTTCCAAATTATCAGTTGGTTCAAAAGGGTTCCTCATGTTTATTGTAGATAATTGTAATCAGTTATGCAGTGACATCAGTAATTAGGGCAATTATACTCATCTAGGAACAATAATCCTTTCATTTCCTAACACTTAAAAATAAGCACTCGTAAAGCCTCTACTTACAAATAAATGCTGCATGTTATTATTCCTCGCTTTCTCGCGTAATTTGCCTTTATTACGTAAAGGGATTAAATCTAAGGAGAGCAAACGAGCTGTTTTCTCTTTCGAAACGAGCAACTTGACATAAACTAAGTGGACAAACTATCCGGCAAAGGATCTCCCTAACATTTTACGTTTGTTTAGGTAGAAGAAATTGTAAAGAGTGCATCGTTAATGTAGCCTGCATTTAGAGGGCTGCTAAGGTCTTAGAACGTCTTCCAATTGTATTCCAGTTAGTTTCGATGAAACCTAAAAATTGATCTCGTTGTTCCGAATTGTAGAAAAGAGACCATATTTTCCCATTGGTTTGTTTGTAAATTGTTTATATTTGTGGTCGAAACAACATTGAGTGTTTTTGCCGGTTTTACCTTTATGAAAGTAACGGCCCGAAAATTGGAGTTTTTGAGGCTTATTTTTATATTTATTGCGTCATTTAGAGGGACTCTGCTCTGTTTCATTGATTTTACTTCTTTAGCAAATTCATGTTCATTTCCTAATTTTTGTTGTTGTTTTCTAATTCAGCGAGAAATGAGGTGAAGTGCGTGGGCTGTTAAAGAAGATTTTGCTTTTAATTTTTTGAGATGACTGATTAAAGGAAAAAAACATTAATTCAGATAATAAATATATGCCAAAAACAAAACATACTCTTCTTCTTCCTCCTTAAAAAAGTGGATGACAGCGAATTATATTTTTTTTTTAATTTCACCTTAATTTTACCATTTTTTTTTGTTACCATTTCTTTGTTGGCCTCGGGTAGCGGTATTATATATATATATATATATATATATATATATATATATATATATATATATATATATATATAACATGACTTGGAGTACTTTTAAGTTGACGTTTATTTGATTGATAGAAAAAATGAAAAGTGTTATATGATAGTTTATTCCAGGGATTCCACATTGTACCCAAAGCCATGACTAGAAAGGAGTCCTATTTCAAGCGTCGGTCATGAGAGAGTGCCATTAATCTACGTGGCTCAGCCGAAGTCGAGGTCAAAAAAGTTATGTGAGGTGTGAGAGTTGAGTTGCACTGCATAAGCAATTTATATATATATATATATATATATATATATATATATATATATATATATATATATATATATATATATATATATATATATATCAGGGGAGGCTCTAGGACCGGACAATCCAGACCCCAGCCCGGGATGGCAAATTTTAAGGGTGCCATTTGGATAGAATTCAGAAAATATTTTTTTTCAGTTGCTAAAAACTTGATGCATTTTCTGAAATATTATTGGGTGTGTGAATTTAGTATTTCATTTAACGGTATCTAATTTCTTTACTTTGTACTCTGTATGTTTAATATCAGTTTTTTTTTGTATATATTGTAACTTGAAGGGATCGAGGCGGGAGTATATGTTAAACCATGAAATATGTTTATACACCTTTCACCAGTAATTTTTTCCCATCCAGGAAGTGCGGTAAAAACGGGCTTTCCTTTCATCTATACGATGTTCAGGGTTAGCGATCCAAAAGGGGGCAGGGGTAATAAGAGGTTTTAGTAGATAAAGAGCCACTAGAGATGTTTTATTTTAACCTTGAGGTAGTTACTATAAGTTAAAATAAACACTTGTAGTCCCCACTATCATTAGACTCTTTTTCGAAGAACCTGGCTTGCTGAGAGAAATGGACGATTTCTTTAACTCACTTGAAACAATAACAAGCAATTAAGTCCTTTCTTTCAAATTATTTTGTGTTTTTATATATTTGTTATGCAGCATTTTTGTTGGACAGAATTATTCGAATTTTATTGGTGTGTATCTATGTGAACAATAATTATAATTATATTAATTTATATGTATTTAATTTTTTAATAATTTTAATAATTATTATTTATAAATATTAGTAATTATAATTTTTTGCTTTAGAGAGAGGAGCAGCATTTTCCATTCTTGTCCGGGTCGGCAAAAGTGCCAGAGCTGGCCCTGTATATATATATATATATATATATATATATATATATATATATATATATATATATATATATATATATATATATATTTCCCTCGTTCGGTATTTTCTTGGATTAGGGAACTTTTCCCCCTCAATCCAAAAAACCAGCGAACATTGATGAACAGTTTGTGAAAAAATTATTTACTGTTTAATTTAACGAAAGAAAATTAAATAAATATTCAAATAAAGTAGCTATATGAATGGTTAAATCTTCTAAAGAAGAATTTACTGTTCTATTTGTAGACTTATATGATGAGATACAGTTTTGTTAGCTGAATCAAAAATCCTATTTCTGTCTTCTTAAAAAGCAATTTGAAGAGATCTTTGGGAGTATATTATTAAATTTAACTCTCAATTATAAATTTTTTCTTTTTAATTTTAAAAAGAAACAGCAGACACAACCATATTACTTAGATATAATATTCTATTCATATCATTCTAATGTAATAAGCAATTTACAGCAATTCATTATACCGACTAAAGTCCGAAAAGTAATTCAGACATATTAGCCCAATTTTGATTCCGGATATCAATTTACAACTAGGCCTAAACATGTAATTTTTTAAAGAAACGCTAGAAGAGCTTAAAATTTCTTCACTCGAAAAAAATGTTTTTCCACCATCATTAATAGATGGAGCCACGGTCGCGAAAAAGAGAGCTCCTTGAGTAGAAATACAACTCAGTTCTAAAATATCGCGAACTTGATCTTAAATTGTATAGTTTTGTTGCTTATTTCCCTCTTTTTTATATGAGAGAATGCGTTAATAATATGCATATGAGTGTAATTTTGCATTTTCGTGCGATTGAAGGCATTAAAATTTCACTGACTGAAATATACCCCTGAATAAGAATAGCATAAACTTATTTCAAGTTTAAGTTTTTTATTAATTACAATGTTTAGGCATACAAAAAATTTGATTTCATATTGAATTTTTGTCTTTTATATGAACAGTACTTATTTTAAAATTAATAATGAAAAAATTGAAAATATAATAGAATTTAATGACATATATATATATATATATATATATATATATGTATATATATAAAACTAATAGAGTTAAAATTCTGAAACAAATGGGAGGGGGACATGTTTTCAAAATATATTTATTTTAGTTTTCTACATCAAAGTATTCTTGCGAAAATTTTATTTTGGAAATCTGCTATTCAAATCAAAGGAATAAATAAATTATTATGAAGGAAATTTTATTACATGCATTTTATAATGAAATGACTTTGAAAGCATTAATGTTTACATTTCAAGGATTTAAGGTAACAACAGTATCATACTTGTGAAAGTAAATTTTCTAAACTCTACGGTTAGCAGAACAAATTTCGATAATCATAAGATTAAGCTCCTATTTTAAGCAAATAAAAATTTTACAAAAATAAGCTAAATTTTAATATATATATATATATATAATATATATATATATATATATATATATATATATATATATATATATATATATATATATATATATGCATTTTTATGGAGATATAAAGATGAATCGAACTGGGACACAAGTTCAATTTCTTAAATGAAATTACATCAGGGTACATAGTAAAACTGATCGTTTCTGATAATTCTTTAAACAGAGAAATTCTCATAGAAAATTCCTTTGTTGAAAAATCAATTATGGAAATAAATTCTTCCTTTTTTTTTCTTTTTCTGGTTTTCCATGTACATTTTAATCTTTCATATTGCTTTTCATGTTTGGGTTTTCTTGTAATAATATAGTTTCTGAACTATATATAAAATGCAAACCGTTCTGATCGGTGGCGTGCCCAAAATATTATATCGCATGCCGTCAATGGCACGCGTGCCATTAGTTCGCCATCCCTGGTATATACTGTAGTATCAGCATGTAGTTGAATTAAATATCAATCTTATTTACGGGATTTACCGTTTTGATTATTTTCAAATCACACCACTCTATTTACAACTATACATGGCATATGGAACAACAGACATATTTCTCTATTTGCGTGCACGAGACCAATATCTTCTTCTCTTCTTCCCGCTCAAATCGCAGAACAGCCCACAGCATTGACCTCTTTTTAGTCTTATCGTGCGCTATGGGCCAAGCCTCCAAGTGCGCTATGTGTCAAGCCCTTACCATACATATTCATAACATTCATCTTACATAAGCAAATGCATAGTATTCGCCTGTGTATGCATATCCATAACATTAGTATTACGCATGCATATTCATAACATCTATATTACATACGTATATTCATAAAACATCACATTTTTATGAATATCTATTTAACTATCTGATGCATATTTTGTGACAAACCTATACGGAACTTTATCACTAACCTTCTGAGACGTCTTTTTTAGGGAAATTTAATTCCCCTACCTATTTCCAATCAGCTCCAAAAAGAGGACAGGATTCCTTGTTATGCAGATTAGATAGAGTATTTAAGTCAAACGGAATAGTAAAGTAAAAAACAGCAGGAGAGAGAGATTGAAGCAGGAAGGTATAATGGTGAAGTTAGAGATTTATCATTGAAGATTTCTAGGTGGATAAATTTCAGGAAGAGCTGAGCTGCAGTGTGGTAAATATTGATTTAAAATTTAAGTCTCATTAAAGTTTTATATTAGGAGTGAGATTAAAGTTAAATGTTCAATAGGAACATTATTGAATATAATTCTGGGATCTCTTATCACGGTAATCTCTGCGTGATCGATATTCTAATTGTTAATTAATTGGATCATTAAATATTTAAGTTAATATAAAGGAAAGTCCCTTTTAAACCTCATAAAGCTATTTTCATTTAGTTGTTATTAAAAGTCTTTGATTCTATTTGGGAAAGATAACCAAATAAAGAAAGTTATTTATAAAAATGGCTACTGGTTCTTATTTGACTCAAAATCATTCTCGCTCTCAAAGTGAGATCCAAGGGGATCTTCACAATTTTTTTAAAACATTCAAATGAATTGGAGAAGATAAAATACACATATGTTTTTGCATTGCACATTCAAATGGATAGCAAACAAAAGATAGAAAAATATTTAATCTTTCGATAGCTTTTTTTATCCCCATATGAAAATTACAATTTTAAAATAGATGCGATTTCTTTCATTATAGAATGCATTTAAATGTGACCGGGGCATCACTAATTCTGCGGGTGTTTTTTTAAGACATTGCATCGTTATCTTACTCAAACAGCCTATGGCACGATTTAAGCATGACCTACTAAGAGGCGTGTCATCATAATCACTATTACTTATTTAATTAATTTTAATCAATGTGCAAGGCTGTTCAATATGCATCCAACTTTTATCTATAAAAAAATGTCTTAATTACTTAGCTTCTCAAAGTTTCAATATTTGAGACCCAATATTAAATCATATAATTTTCATCGCCCCTCTTCCATACAATATCAACTATACTTTGGCGAACACGACATTTAAATCTAGTGCCACCGAGGTATATGCATCTTTCCGAAGTACAATATTTTCTTTGCACTGCTATCCATACCATTATTCCGAAGGCTTTGGAATGCAATAAAAGGACCCAGACAGTGTTTTCGAAGGATTTATACTTATTTCACACACACGCACAGAGGACTTTTTTGCTTATTTATTCCTTTTCTCCACCCACCCTCAATACGTTGCATACGCGAGGTACACATATGTACATCACATATGAAAGCAATGACATTGGGGAGTGAATCACGTTTCTTTTGATCGGCAGTTAAGAAAGTAATTATAAACCGTAGAAATTATCGATATAAGTGTTAACTTTTCTATATAATTTTGTATATGACAAGCCCATGGGATCATTGGTAATTATCAATGTTATTCTTAACTTAGTATTGTTAAATTAGTTTTTAAAAAGTTTGGGCAGCATTGATATATATTTAAAAGTGTAAATGTGTATTTTTTTATTATGTTGGAATTAATTTTGTTTGTTTACTTTCAGTTAATCAGTTACTTAATAATTTTTTTAAATAATCTTTTGTTTTCGACTTTTCAATAAGCTCGATTCCCCCTCGTATAGTTACCACCCCTTAATAGGGGTGCACCCCACAAACGCAGACTTAGCTCGAGAAAGTATCCTAATCATATTCAAAGCATATGTCCCCTTGCCCTCTCTTAGCCAAGCATTCCTTACACTTACGAAAGAATTTTTAAACATCTTCTTTTGGAATGGCGTTCCACTCAGCCGTCACATTCCGCATGATCTGACCTCTACTCTGAAAACGGGATCCTTTCAATGGCATTTTCATTTTCGGGAAAAGGCCAGAAGTCGCAAGAAGCCATGTTCAGCTTTTATAGTGTCCATTAGGTCTCCTGCAAATGCAAGACAGAGTTCTTTCATTTCCACCCACAGAAGCTTGAGAAAGATTTCGCAGCCACTCTGCATGCGCAAAGTTGTGTATGAGTAGAACATCTACTGATCTTAACTTGTTCAGAAGTCTCTCGTATGGTCCAATAAAGATTTTTCATTACCAAGTATTCAGCTGCATTTCGAGCGTTTGTGACCTCCCGGAATGCTGGTCACTCTTTACTGATTTGCGCTTACTTTGAATCGGAGAAAGCGCTCCTTAATTGGTGTAATTTCTACAACAGGGGTGGCGAACCTTTTTGGAACAACGTGCCATTTTTTCTAAAGAAGTGTTTAATGAAGTATAAATGTGCCGTCGAATAATTTTGACCAGTGATTATTGGGAAAATAATAACTAAATGCTAAGAATACACTTATGTCCATAAATTAAGGATAACTCAGAATCACACAGAAATTGAACTCTAAAATGAAAATTTCACCTGTAGAATTATCACACACATCTTGAAGAAGAATATGCACATTACAGGAAACCACCAGATGGCGCGGATAGTACGTCACAATGACGAGAGTGTAAGAAAGGGGTATATAAGGAATGGTAGCAAAAAGTAAAATTGTTAACAAGCGCTTTAAAAACCTTTCAGTGCAATAACCGCATAGTTATGGCCCAAAGGAAGCACTTGGAAGATTTCTTACGTGGTAGAATTATTGGACGACTGGAATGTGGACGTACCCAGCTGGAAGTATCAGAGGAACTTGGAATCGCCCAGAGTGTCATCTCCAGGCTTTGGCAACGATTCCAAGATGATAGTAATGTGAGTAGATGTTACAGCACAGGTCACCCCCGAGTTACAACACCGAATGAGGACCGGTATATATTTGCAGTTACTGCCAAAAGAAACAGACAAAGCATAGTATCAGACCTGTCTCGTCAGCTCTCTTTAGCTACCGGTACGACAGTTTCAAGGCAGACAGTGTACAGACGCTTAGGGCACATTGGTCTATATGCTCGTAGGCCTTTCAGATGTGTTCGACTTACCGCAACTCACTGTCGCCTGCGATTAATCTGGAGTAGAGAGCATGCATTGTGGACACCACAACAGTGGTCTTGTGCGATGTTTTCCGACGAGTTCAGGTTTAGTTTGCAGTCTGATTCTCGTCGAACTTTAGTATGGAGACCGCCAGGTACCCGTTACCACCAAGTGAACACCATTGAACGGCACCGTTACGGTGGTGCAGGATGGCTCGTTTGGGAGGAATTATTCTTGGTTCCATAACTGACCTGCATGTTCAGAGTGTAACGATGACAGGCCACATCCCTAGGGATGTCCTTCTGGAACAACATGTACGTTTGTTTTGGGGCGCCATCGGTGCGGAATTTCTGTTTATGGATGACAACGTTTGTCCTCACCGTGCAAACATTGTAGACGAATTCCTTCAATCGGAAGATATCACTCGTATGGATTGGCCAGCATACTCACCGGACTTGAATCCAATACTACAGCATGTGTGGGATATGCTTGGTGTCAACAAATTGCAGTCCGTCAACCCCCTCCCACCTGTCTACCGGAACTTCGGAGGGCATTGCTTGATGAGTGGTGTAATATTCCCCAAGATCAGATTGATAATTTGATACTCAGCATGCCTGGCCGTTGTAAGTGCTGTATTGCATCGTCCGGGAGACATACTCCGTATTATTCATCATACTAACCATGTTATAATTTTTTTTGAAAATAGGTTATTTTTTGAAATTTGCTCCAGGGAGTAAAAATCGTAATTTTTATTAATTTTGTCAAGCATATAGCATCTTTTTTGCTCTTTATCTTTGTTTAAAAAATAAACTTTACAAAGTCAAATTTGTTTTGCTTCTGTCTCTTTCTTTGCCTGAACTTCATTACCCTTAATTTATGGACATACGTGTACAAAATTCTTTAATTACTACGAACAAATACCTTTTACACTGTATAGTTTGAAATATTTTAGGTATACGTGTAATTCAAATTAAAGTAACATTAGTGTGAGTTCTGTTGTTGTAGATTATATGTGAATGACTAATAACTTATATTAAGATTGTATGATGCTACTTTTAGTAGAATGCATGCTCAATTGGAGTCATCTGTCAATCGGTTTTTAAGCAATTAATTATTTTTGCTGTGGTTCACGTTTTTGACTAGAGGATTTGCGATTTGTGTTTCAGAATGCCGTTTTACAGACTACCACTATTCCAGAACATAAAACACATACCGCTTTGTCACCTTTACTAATAATCCTGTATTACTATATTCACCAAATTTGTAATTCTCTCTTCTCTCTCTCTCTCTCTCTCTCTGTTACACTAATATCTTTCTCTTTTTATTCTTTTACGGAACTAGCCATATTAAATAATGCTTAAAAATCGTATATATAACAAAAATAGACTTTAAAGTAGAGTAGTGTCAATATATAAAATCTACTATGCTACGCGTAAACATATTTTGCATCATAAGCAATTGTAGTCCACGACTTAACTAATGTAAGGTAATAACAAACTAGTGTGCACCCTGCCGCACCGTGACCGATCACTCGCGTTTGTTCATAATGCTTGATAGTGAACTTTGTAGTTTTGAAATAAAATGCAAACTACTTAAATCTCGGGCACGCCCAAAATATTGTGTCGCGTGCCATGAAGGCACGTGTACCAATGGTTCGCCATCCCTGCGCTGCAGCATCATCTCCAAACACTTAGTAAATCTTACGGTTCGTTCTTTTGGAAAATCATCAAGTATTTGACAAGAAATTTGATGCAGTACATCTGCTCACGTCCTTCAGTCTCATCTTTAGAGCAATAAAAATCCAACCAACACATACAACAGCACCTCACTTGATTGCCTGCAGGAAGCATACTGAAACGAAAAGAAAAATTCAAGCATGTACATTAAGTTTTCACCTTCCACTGGGCGCAGTAGCGTCTTTTAAGAATCTCTACTGTTTGCGTTAAAATTCAAGGTTTGATTCTTTTTGAACAGCCCTAGTAAGAGAGATATTTCCATTGAATCAAATGATATTATACTCCAACAATTTAGCGTATATTTTTTAATTAGTTCTATTTCAATTCATTTGTAGTTTCCTCAGTATAATATCATATTTTTTATATTTATTATATAATATGTTTAATATTGTAACGTTGATCCGGATTTGAGGATTTTATGCAAATCAGTCACAAAGAACAAGATAATTCTTTAAGAGCGATGGAAATTTACTGGCGAAAATCCAATCTGTGAAATACAGGAGACACGGTAAAATTCGCAGAATAAATCTCAAAAGGTATTCACACCTTCAATAGCGCTCAGACGTTGCTATCAAAGTCTAAAATGCAAGTATGTCAAACATTATTCACAAGCAGTCGCTTGTACAACAGCTGAAGTAATCACAAATCGCTGGTTGACTATTCAACGGTCAAGGCAAGACTACTAATCACAAGTCAAAACAATACTAACTCAGTTTCGGTGAGTGTCTAACTATTTGTAGGGCTCGCGGAGCCTTAGAGAAAGATCCGCTTGCGTCATAGATCGTGAAATTAGTGCATTTCTCTTCTAATGTCTAGAAGAATCCATAGGGTCACGAACACGTCAAAAATGGTTACCAATATGGTCGCCAAAAATGATGCCAACTTGGCTTTATTACCAAGACTTCGCCAAGTTCCCAATGAACCTCCATTGTAACGTAAGGTACGGTGTTGCTTGCGGATATTAAAATTTTAACATAAAATAAATATAACATAGAGTAATATAAATGCATCACACATCCAAATTAAAATAATGTGCACTATTATAAACAAAAATCTTAACAATGTATATTGTATAAATACAAAAAATGAAATGCGATATATTTTTATTAATTATGATTACATAATATAAACTAACTATACCTAAAATATATAAATATAATTTTAAATAATAGGTGCTGTGCATTTGTAATTTAACTTTTTAACCATTCTATAGATTTTTTTTTTAAATTCTTTATTGACAAGGAAATGAGTTAAGAAATTGTTAGTTGTAGACGTACTCATAAAATAGGTTGAAAGAAGATGAAGATATATCCACATTCTATGCAAATCTCAAAAAGAAAAACGAATATTTTTGGTTACTTGAAAATTTTTTTTTACTTAGAACGACTTCTGAGCGCTTGAACTCAGAAGAATGCTTTATGGTACAACAAGAAAAATGCAGACACGAGAAAACACTTTCTCACAATGGTACTTTAAAAATATTATGCAAAGATGTGGTTGTGCAATGTAAAAGAAAAATAAACCTTTTTATGTAACATTTCCTCAGAAAATTATACAACAAACAAATTAATTCAAAGAAACTCTTCTTTGCTTCGCTTACAAGAATTAAACAAGAATAACATTTCAATCGAATTGGAAATGACGCCCCAACATAACATTTGAACAAATGTGAAGCAGCTGAAAGGAATGAAAAAGATGAAGTATATTTAAAAACAATCTTGAAGTAGTCTCAACACTCGAAATAATTTTCGGTAAAATAAGCTAAATATGCAAACATATTTCTGGTTTTCATGAGTAGTCAAACATAAATTGCGCTCTTTTTATAATCGACCTTCAAAGAAACCCAGAAAGGGAAGTGCTTTTCACAGGAAATGAAAATGAGTGAATTTTATTTTTACCTCAAATGTGAGCCTTTCTATTTAAGTAAACGAGGTTTTTAAGTATTGAAGCAATTTATACAAAGAGAAGTGTACATACAGTGTTGAATTATTTTTACTGTCATTTGTCCATTATTTAACTAAAATGCGAGACGTTTTTGTTAATTTTTAACTAAAATTTTTCCATGAAGTATTTAAAGAAGTACTAGTTCATAAAAACGCGCTTTTAAATAATCATCGTTTTTTTTTATCTTCAAATCTACTATAACTCCTAGACTATAGTAAATAGTCGGGTGTATCAGTGAGTGTTATTTAACGTCGCAATATAAAGCAAGCCAAGGCCTATCGGCGGAGTGCCTAAGGGAACCAAACTCACCCGAAAAAGATTTATAGCTAGAAAACGATCCCCCGGGAAACAAAACCCTCCCCATCGTTCAATGATTATTGAACAAAAGCATAGTTTACATTTTATACGGTAGCACACATTAAATTTACATATTACAAATTAAAGGTAAATGAAATGAAATACCGACGAGCCTCAAAATTTTGAGCATTGGTCAAGTGACAAGGACGACACCTGAGGTGGCACCCACTCCCTATAATTGCAACACCACGCCATTAGGAGGATTTGAGCTTCGGCAGATTTTACCTACACACGGCGAGTCTTCAGTGGTACTATGGTTCGAACTCATAACACGCCAGTCGCAATTTCGTGACCTCGACCACTAGGCTACCACGTCCCTCGTGTAAGGTTTTAACACATGTGAATATGTAATAAATACAATGAAACAAGTTATATGGCTGTGAAAAAAGTACTGTGTTTTATTTTTCATTTTTTAAATTTATTTATTTTGTTTGCTTGAAATGAAAATGAAGGGGAAACATGCATTGGACTCCTTAAAATACATGTTTTGTAAAGCACTTGTTATTTCGTATTGATGAAATTTAATTAAATTAAATTAATGAAATTTAATGCAGTAATGAAGCGAATTGTTGCTGAAAAGGAATATAATAGCGCAATTTTAACGTTTCTTAATTTTATAATTTAAATGTAATTAATAAGAAAATAAGACATTTCTTGAGCTTTGTATCAGGACCATTGGGGCAAATGCTTAAGTAGACACAAAGCAAATACAAAAAACAAAAACCAGAATCCATGAAACACAATTTGGATTTAAAGAAATAATAGCTAAAAACAGTTATCTACTTGGAACATATTGATAAACTCATCTAGTACACTTTTTTTTGTATTAAACAAGTAATATAAGAAAACAATTAAGTCAATTCCTACTTAGGTCAACAAAGAAAAATTTAATGTTAGTTAATTTTCTCAAATAATTATAATCAATATAAATATGTATATACATGCGACAGAATCATAATATTAGTTGACAATTAATTTTTAATAATTATCATTAAAGTATCGTATTGTCATCCAAAACAATCGTGTATATAAAATTTCAGTTCAACTGAAAGCTTTAAAACTTTAGGGAAAAAAAACATTTTAAAGTTTTGACCCAAGTCGTTAAAAATAATGCCAACATGGTTGTATATATAACTCTTTGAATCTTAGTTTTAATAAATTAAATTTTATTAATTATAATTGAATTACCTTAATGTCATCCAAACTAATCGGATATAAAATTTCGACTCAATTAAGTACTTTAAAATGTAATTTATTAACGATTGAAAATTTGAGCAAGATATATATATATATAATCCAATAAAAGAATTTTTACAAAATATAATCATATACATATACATACACATATAAAAAATTTATACATATATATACATATACATAAATATATAAACAAAAATATAAAAATAGACATATAGTTATATACCTAAGATAACTAAAAGTAGGAAGGAGGTACATAGTATAAAGACAAATTCCTGGCCTTAGGAACCAGGATTGCAGGTTTAAACAAGTTTTGCGGCGCCAACCTTCACCTGTAATTTGTCCTACTATGTACCAAGAGGAAAGGAAAGAGTTATAAATGTATAATTAAATATTAAAAATCATAAGGCTAAATAATATAGGAACATAAACATAACCTACTAAATCTGAGTAAAGCGATGGCCAAGAGTGCAGTAACATGTTCCCGCCAAATAAGGAGAGCAGTACCGCATAAAGTTAATTGCGATACGATATAAGAAACGATTAATTGCGATACGATATACGATAATAAGAAATATATATATATATATATATATATATATATATATATATATATATATATATACTTTTAAAAATCATAAAAAAAAATTATATAAAATTAGCTTAAAATATAAAAGAAACTCAAAAACATAGATATTATAAAAAAAGAAAAAGAGAATAAGCATGTGGCGCCATCTATTTAATAATTGTAGGATAAAATAGATATTGTCTAAATTAATAAAAAAATACAAAACATAAAAATAGTAAATAATTACAGTAATATAAATTGTATCATAAAAAACCATTAAAAATATAATTACAAAGAAAGTTAGCAGGATATCCATGTTCAATACAGTGATTAAAAATTTTTTTAAGATTTAAAAAAATATTAGCTTTATCGCTAACTAATGCATTATTGCGATAAATATAGTTAAAAATAATATTTCTATATATAGATATTGATAAATTAGAATTACAGAAAGGCATTTTGATGATATTAAAATTAAAGGCATCTCTTTTATCATAAATATTACAATGTAGTTTCAAATCCTTAATATGCAGTGATACATCTAGGTAACTTGTTTTGATTGGATTACTATTAATTTTAACTAAGTTTAAGTAGGACGGATAAAAATTAATAATAGGATTTAAATTATCATTTTTACCAAAAATAATTAAATCATCAATATATCTGAAAATGTAATAGTCATTATTAATAACATAATTATATTCATAAAAATGTAAATAAAGATTAGCCAAACTATTACTAGCTGGGCCCCCTTGTGGGAGTCCTTTCTCTTGTTTATATAAAGAACCATTAAAAAATTGATGTAATTTTCTTTTAAGACAAAATCTATGAGAGTTTTAAATTTGTTAAAATTAATATTAAGGTTATACATACTGTGGTTTTCTAAAATTAATTTAATAATATCATATAAATCAATGGAATTGAAAAGATCTTCAAAGTCATAACTACGAACTGAATAAATAGTTCTATTATTAAAAAAATCTATAATCTCTTTACTATTTTTAATTATAGCTTTATTACATTGTTGATTAATAAAGTTTTGTATAATATTATGAAGTAATTTGCCTGCAGTAGTAATATATGTTCTAGAATATATATATATGTATATATATATATATATATATATATATATATATATATATATTATATATGTAGTTTATATATATATATATATATATATATATATATATATATATATATATATATATATATATATATATATATATATATATATTAGGGATATTGTGAACTAATAGTAGGAGTGGAAAAATCGATCACAAGACGGTCTTTGCGGAATGATTGGAAACAATTTCTATGTCAGTAAAGAGTGAGCTGATTGAGTGTGTTCTGAACTTTCCAAAAAGTGACAATACTTTTTTTTCAGTTTTTTCCCCCTTCTTAAACGATTTTCTTCTAATGAATATTAACTGATATGTCAATCCCCCGCTTGGATGTGAACATAGCCATTGAATCAGCTCTTTAATTTCTAAAAATCCCAGTATGGCTGAGGAAAAAAATTTAAAGGCAGGATGTGGAATAATTTGAGAAAAATGTGCACAATAATTACACAACTATAGTCAAATCGTTATTTCTGAAGCATTATTATAAATCTTATCATAGTTCAGATTGCTGAAAGAAGTCATCCATGTGGTGATAATGATGATGTCTTACCCATTATGGGACCAAATCAAATAGTACCACGTGCCCAGATGACTGTTCTGGCAATCTGTCAAATATTTTCCACATAAACGTTTGTTGAAGAAAAGAGGATTCCTGTTTTTTGTAGAGCAGCAAGAATATATCTGAGCAGTTAAAAATATGAGCAGATGTTAGCTATGTATCTGAACAGTTATTACAGTTCCTATAAGAACAGTTATTACAGTTCCTGTTCTTAGCCAAGCAATAGTTTTTGTTATAAGGTGCACTCAACTTATATTACAGATTTGATGCTTTACAGGAATTGACTTATATCTCAATTTGGAATTTGCGACAGCATTTGCGTCTAATAAAGTCAAGTTGACAAAGTTGTCATTATTAAGATTTCTAGCTTCTTTCGCCAGTTTATCTGCGTCGTTTTCGTTGCCTGTAATTTCAACATGTGAAGGTAACCATTGGTGGAGAAGCAGACTTTATCTAACTCCTGTAATCTAAACAAGCAAGATCAAATCTCTTCAGTAATCCTTAAACCTCCATTTAAAATTGCCCCGAGGGCTTCTTTTGAGTCACAGAAAATGATGAGGTCTTTAATTTGTTCTAGAATAGGAAGAGTCTCATATAGATTCTCAATTATCGCCCGAAGTTCACAAGTGAAGCAAGAGGCAATATGACACCAACACCAATTACTTTCTGGTAGTCCATCTGGTGTCATAATATTTCGAATTTTCCTGGAGATTAATTGTGGTGTCCTTGCAAAGATGTATACTTTGATATCTGACTATTCAAACTCTGTTCTTCTGTCAGACATCTGTTCAAAGGACAAAACTTTGAGCTGAATAAATAATGTGGATGCCCACCTTTTCTATGCTTACCCTTCTTAAGCATTTATTTCTTCTACTCATTGAATGAAATTGTAATACTTCAAGCCTGTGTTTTATAAGCTTTAAATATTTGTGACCCAATTTTCAATCATAATTTTCCTCGTGACCCTCCCCTTACAATAATAATGTATTGGATGTAATAAAACAGTACTTTGACGCTGAAGCTGCAATACGACTTTAATTATAAATCAAACAAACTATCGAAATATGTATTAAATTTTGTATATAACAAGCCCATTGGTAACACTAGTAATTATTAAACTTGTTTTTAATTTAGTATTGTTAGATTAGTTATCAAAAACATAATGCAGCACTTATACATTTATAACTATATCATATCAGTATAAATGTGTATTTAATTTATATTGTGTCATAATGTGTTTTGTTTTGCTTACTTGTGACGGATCTATATGCGTTCCTTCAACTATTCCTCTCGGGAAATCTTTGGGCTATCAATTCACGTTATTCACAACCAACCCTGCGGAAGAAGAGAATCGTGATACTTAAATTAACTACTATACATAGTCTAGGTTTTCTAGCTTGAGAGAGTAGGAGAAAAGATATACTCGAGTCAAGTGAAATTGCTACTGTAGGTATAATATTAGAATTATAGTGATTTGGTTCTTATTAGAAGGAAACTCTAAGGTGACGATTGTTCACTAGAATTGAATTGATATTATATTAAATCGAATGACAAGTTCGATCCGTTATTAAGTTAAGGATCAAGTGTATAGTCTCCTAATCATTCGCGTTTTACCGTCGTTTGTCCACTTTCGCGGTTAGCATTGAGACATTCTCTTACTAATATTAGTTGAAATTGTGTTCTTTTTATGGTAAATAAATAGATTAATTGGATTATGTCGAGTGTTTCATCCCACTTCCCACACATCTAAGTACCCGAGAGAGAGGTACTAGCCTCTCGCATTTTTTCAGTAAGTTAATACTTATTTTAAAACTTTTATTTTTGACTTTTCAATATGTTCGTCCCCCATAGTGATATGTTGTTGTTGTGTTGCTCATGCCACCTGTCTGACGTACTCAGATAGAGCCCCAAGAAATTCATCATGGCAAGGGGCTAGAAGTACGCCTGTCGTTGGCCTTGAGCACCGTACAGGTGACAGTACGAATTAACTCGGCGAAATTCCCCGAAGGGACGACAGATGGCGACACCAACTATCTCCACCTCCACAATTTAGGTATGGAACTGAATGGGAAGGAAATATTCTTCAGTCCCCTGCACTCGTGATTCAGCCTACAAGATTTTTGGACCCACTGATTTAACGAGCACGTACTCCATGTGTACTCGGAGGGTATTTGGTTGCGTCGGGCATCTAACCCAGGCCTTCCGGTCTGGAGTCCGATGCCCTGACCACTAGGTTATTCCACAGACCTCCATAGTGATATTACGTCCCCTAGAGTGCTGAATGGAAGTGGAAGTGAATAGAAGGATTTCTAATGATAGATTGGAACCAGGATTTTTTTTTTTCATTTTGAGATGGAGAGTCCAAATGAAAATCTTTACTCAGAGGACGTGAGAACACATAATTGCCGGAGTACCCAACCGAACGACAAAGACATTTGGAAGCAGTTTTTAATTTGATGCGGTACAAATAAGAAATAAATGGGCCTTGGTTAGTTAAGAATACGGCTATTGGCAACCATCCTCGTACTTCTGAGCCATGATCAAGCAACGATGACGGCACTTTAGCTAACACCCTCTCTCTCTCTTTTCAAACTACCTCACCACGCCATCGGGAAGATCTTTAGCCTTTTCAGACTTAACTTACATCAGCATCTCTACATAGGTCGAACTCATGACGCGTCCACTAGGACCTTGCGGCCATGATCCCAAGGTTACCGCTGCCGCAAGCTGATACAACAGGAAGATAAATTTCAAATGTTTATTAAAACTATTCCTTTGTATTAGAAAGTTAAAAGAGATTTTTATTTATGGTCCATATTTTTCAATTCCAACTATTAGTTCACATTCATTCTCTCTCTCTCTCTCTCTATATATATATATACACACACACACACATATATATATATATATATATATATATATATATATATATATATATATATATATATATATATATATATATATATATATATATATACATATATGTAATAATAAACAGTAATTTAATCTTTAATAGATGTTGATTTTTTATGGTCCAGTTCTTCAGGACAACCGTGTAATTATTTTAACTAGCTACCCACCTAACGGGACTTTTGGAACTACATTCATCAACCTACCAGATCATGTGATTTCCCGCTGGGTATAAATTGTGAGATATCTAGAAAATCCCACCTGTGTTGGCTTTGTCCATTCACCATGAAGTCCACTGCAGCAAGTAGTATTTTAGTTTCCTTTGTTGTGTCATAATGCGTTTTGTGTCTTCTTGTCGGTTTCTTGTTATGTTTGAACGAACATTGTTTAATGCTCAATAAACCGTAGTTATTATTTCACACGACTGCCTCGTCAATACTACAATAATAACATCCACTCGCCACCCTATATAGTTATATTTACTACTTCCCAGAAATATGTAAGGAGTCGCCAGCAATATTATATATATATATATGTGTGTGTGTGTGTGTGTGTGTGTGTGTGTGTGTGTGTGTGTGTGTGTGTGTGTGTGTGTGTGTGTGTGTGTGTGTGTGTGTGTGTGTGTGTGTGTGTGTGTGTGTGTGTGTGTGTGTGTGTGTGTATCGCCGCATTTTCAGTATAGTGGTTGGTGACGCTGACTCTGGTGTCATAGGGCCTGGGTTCGAATTCAGTAGAAGACATGGCTGTTTGTAAATGTTTAATGCCTTCGCGACGTGGATGTACTCTAAATAGCCATCGAGCCGCAAGTCCTCTCGTGAGATTGATGGAAGTAGTAGAGAGCTGGGAGGCTCCTCACAACCACCAAGGTGTTCTCCCTCAAAATTGGTATGGAAAATCGCACTGTCATCTGCATAATGCTCAAAGCTAAGGCTAACGAGAGACGTAAAAATCTAGCCCTTCGCCGCGGTGAATTTCATGGACCTTGATCTGATGTTATTGTCCATCAAGCGACATAAGTAACCACAACAAAATATATATCTTTTTCAAATTTTCAATCGTTAATAAAATACTTTTTATTCATCCAATTAAGTTTAAATAATTTTTTTAAACTTGTAATGGATGACACTTGATGTTAATACAGTTTGTCCAAATATTAGTTCATTAATTCTATTTAATTAATGAATAAATAGTAACAAACAAAAATAGTAGTCCAACGACATATATAAAAAGAAAATCGCTCGTTGTGTCTCTGTAACGCAATGAACAGTATGTGGGACTTCCAACCCAAAGGTCGTGGATTCGAATCCCACCTGGAATGGTCTAATTTCTGTGTGAGAACAGGATTTCTTTTCAACTGTACTATTTTATTGGAATAATTAAACTTAATTAATGAATAAATAGTACCAAACAAAAATAATAATCCAACATCACATAAAGAACGTAAAATGAAAAATTTCTAGGACACTTAATTGTGTGATTCTGTAATATGTATGTACATATTTATATTAATTGCAATTATTTAATAAAAAATAACTAAAATAATATTTTTCTTCATTGACCTAAGTAGGAATTGACATAATTATTTTTATATTACTTGTTTACTGTCCATATTTTTTTCTTTTGAACTTCAAATTCGTATTCTTAAAGCAGTTAGTTACATTAAATTAATATCTTTAAAAGTTTTAACATTTTGACGTGACGTTAGAACAAACAGAATCAATCAGTCGTTATATCCCCCTTCAAAGTTATTCTAAGCATGAAACTTTCACATTACAAAATAACGTAGAGCTATTCCGTGGACTCTCTGAAAAGTTCCTCGAAGAATGTCACACAAACTGTCTCCCCTTTCTCTTCGACTTGTGTATTCTCGACAATGCCACCGAGTTCCGATCTTTCCGAATCCTAAAAATGATTTTCTGTCTTCCCCAAACCAGATCACGTTCTGTCCATTGGAAATAGGGCGCTGCTGCGATTTATAGGAAAAAGAAAGGATGAAAAAAGCGTTTAAATTACAGGTGGAAATGCGATTGACAGTTTTCTGCCCTGCTGGCGGTACAATCGCGCCGCCCCGCGCAAAGCTGCAATTATGTTCTTGGAGCGGAAAAAGTAGGCGGTTCGTTTAGATAGCTAAGGTACCATTTCCGTTTCTTTTCTTCAACTCCTTGTTTTTTGTATCGTTGTAAAAATGAAGGATGAGCCTCTTTTTTTATGCCATCGCCTTGACCTTCTGCAGTGGAAAGTCAATGACTCAGAAGGATACTTTTTCGCGCGTAAAAAAATTCTTTTGTCATTTTTGATTCGATGGGAAAAATTGTGTTTTTGTAAACTTGTAGTTGATTCAGTAGGCACATCTCGCGGGAGAAAACACAAACATTATGAATTATTAAATGCAACAGAACAAAATGGGATTTTCTAAGTTATTGGAAGGATGAACATTATTCTTACTTAACAGTTTCAAGGCATCAAAATTTACATCCATTCAAATTTGATTTTCAAAAGTTCTTTGGTTTCCCACTACATGTATGTATGCATAATGCAAAACAAAATTTTTTTGTGCTGAAAATTTTATAATGAGGAAACCGTGTAATTTTTTTAAGGAAAGATTTATAAAATGATTTTAAAATTCTAATCCTCCAGCAAAAGTTGACTTACGTACATGACATTTGCTGTACAAGTATGTCAAACTATGTATAATAAAAGTTGGAATAGATTTTCTGCAAAAATTGACGTAAACACATGGCATTTGATTTACAAGTATGTCAAATTATGTATAACAAAAGTTGGAATGGATTTTCTGCAAATATTGACGTAAACACATGACATTTGATTTACAAGTATGTCAAACTCTGTATAACATAAATTCGCACAGGTTTTGTGATAACCTAATTTGTATTCGTACAATACTTCTTTTTTATGAATACTTTTTTGAAAATTCCTTAAGAAATGTATAAATTCTAAATTCAATTATTTAAAAAAAAATAAGTATCCCTTTCTGTGATTCAAGGATACATACCAACTTTTTTTACATGTGTGACAAATCTATACGGAACTTTATCACTAACCTTCTGAGATGTTTTTTTAGGGAAATTTAATTCCCCTACCTATTTCCAATCAGCTCCAAAAAGAGGACAGGGATTCCTTATTATGCAGATTAGATAAAGTATTTAAGTCAAACGGAATAGTAAAGTAAAAAAGCAGTAGGAGAGAGAGATTGAAGCAGGAAGGTATAATAGCGAAGTTAGAGATTTATTATTGAAGATTTCTAGGTGATATATATGTGGTTTCTAGGTGGTTTCTATGTATATATGAAGAAACCCACTAAATATTAAACTAAAATAAGGTATTAAAAGTGAGTAAACTAACCGAAATTAATAACAAGTTCTAATAACATGTAATATTAAAAAAAAATAAGTCAATTCCTACACTTGAAAAACAAATTGAGCTTTTCATACCTGGTAGTTGGATAATCATTGCATACTGTCGCCATCTATTGCCTTCATTCGGAACAAATTTAATTTTTTTCTCTCATATAAAACTAAAATTAATTACTTTAATTAAATTTTTGAATTAATATTTGAAAAAACTGTATTAACATCAAGTGTCAACCACTAAAAGTTTTAAAAAATTTATTTAGACTTCAGTAGATGATTAAAAAGCAATTTATAAACGATTGGAATTTCGAGTAAGATATATATAGATAAATAAATATATATAAGGATAGAGTGAAGTAATAGTAGGAATTGAAAAACATTTTTCATTCATTTCAAATTCCTAGAAAGCTATTGTTTACATTTAATTGCTTTTTTTCTGTTTAGAATTATTCAGTTAATTATCTATAATCTATTAGTATAAGTAATAATAATAACAGCAGGGATATCTACTTTTCTACATGATCCATTCTTATATAATATTAAATATTAAACCTATTTCTATCCAAATATGTCTCCCAAAATAATGGTATATTTACAGTTTTAGAAAGAGAAAACTAGCATTCTAAAAACATATTCTAAAAATTAATCTTCAAAATTTATTGGAAAAAAAACTCCTTAAGATATTTAAACTCTAAAATATTTTCAACACATGCACGAAAGAGGGGAGGAGAATATTGAAGTATTTAAATTCAACACTGCCGACGCTGAATCGTTTTTCTTGTTTGCAATTTATTTATTCGTCTTATTTTGTATGAGTAAAACATTCTATATTTATCTACCGAGTTTTTATTAAGCGATATTTGTGCTTATTTTTCGTGAAATACTTCTCTCAAAAATGAATTTGATCCACTTTCGCATCCTTTCGTCTCTTCAGAACACTGCCGTAAATTTACTACCAAACTCATTCTAATTCAGTTTTGAAAAGTGAAAATACGGAGCGAAGAGGTTCAAAGTGAATTTCGGAGATTTCATATATCCATTTTCTTCGAAAGTTACTTCGGATATTCCGGGGAAAAGATAAAAATCCGCGAAAGAAACCATAAAGTAGTCGGTTAGGTTTCTACTTTCGAATCAAACGGCAGGTTGTTTTTCGTTGTTCTAACTTTTCTTTTTTCGAAAGTATTTCATAAGTTTCTGTTCATTTTTGCTGAAATTTAAACTTTTCATTATTTGCCGAAAAAATACTTTTTGGGTTCGTTTGTTTATAAGACGGTTCGAGCAATAATTCTGGAGTTCTTTTGACGTGGGAGAAATGGAAAGAAGTTGTGAACGTTTGTTTAAAAATTCATTCATTGAGTGAAACCTCTCGGTTTCAATTTGTGTGAATGACTCACAAGAAAGAAAAGGAATATTGCTTACACATTAGTTTTTTCTTTATATTTATCGCATAAAATCTCTAATCTAAAATATGTTTACCAACACCATTCAATTATTTTTTAAACTTGCGTGGCAAAAAAAAAATGTTTTAAATAAACACGTTGCGCACTTACAAATAATGGAAAATTTGTCACGAGCAATAGAAAGTCATATGGTACACAACGTATATATTGTTACTAATTATGTGTAAGATAGTGTAAATAATTTGTATATGGATTCATAATGCATTCATATTACTCTACGTTATATTTATTTTATGTTAAAATTGTAATATTCACAAGCAACGCCGTCCCTTACATTATAATGGGGATTCAATGGAAACCTTGTGAAATCTTGGCGATATTCCGAATTTGGCATCATTTTTGGTCACCAATTTTGTGATGATAATCCTGTTGGCGACCATTCGGGGCAAGTTTCGAACCGTATAGTTTATTTTGGAAATTAGTGGAGAAATACATTAATTTCAAGGCATATTATGCAAGCGGATCTTGAAGGATCTCTAAGGATATGTGAGGTCTATAAACACGGAGACCTGAACCGAAACGGAGTCAGTATTACTCTAAATAGCGTTCAGTAGTCTTGCCTTGAACCTGAAGGTTAGCGATTAGCTCGAAAGTTGAGGAGGATGAGTGGTACTTATGAATAATCTTTTGCTTGCTTGTATTTTAGACACATGTAATTGTGTCGGAGCGAAGGTGTGAAGACCTTCTGAGATTAATTTTGTCAATTTCGCTGTGTATTCTATATTTCAAAGATTGTTTTCTCGACAATAAATTTCCATCGCTCCTAAAGAACTGCTTGTTCTTTGCGACTGATTTGCATAAAATCCTCGAACCCCGATCAACTCAACAATATGTAATTATAGAAATCCACTTTATTTTTAAATAAATGTATTATTCCTGTTATTCATTATTGCTTCCTTTTCAGAAATATATTAATAACTAGCTGGTATACCCGTTCTTCGCACGGGTGAATTGAAAAATTAAACATTACAGTTTGAAGGATAAAGAAGTTTTTAATGAGTTAATTTTACTTGAAATGCATATTAAACGAAAAAAAACACATGTTTGTTAAATTTTAAGTCTGTAGATCTAATAACATAAAAATGATTTTTTTTTTATTTATAACGCCCCTTAAGTCTCTTGTGGGTCGATTTTCGAAAACACCTTCCTAAACTGATCTCTGCCCAGCAAAAGCAAAACATTGTTACAAATTTTGTGTAATGAACGCTTAAAGTAGTGTAAATAATTTATATTTAGAAGTGTAATACGTTATTATTACTTGCTGTTGTATTTACTTTATGTTAAAATTGTAATATTCGCAAGCAACTCCGTTCCTTATATTATAAAGAAGATAGCACAAAACTCTTCTCCATAAAAAATACATATACATGCCATTTTTCATAGTGATCGGTTGAACAGTGTTGGAGTGAAGCGAGGTCATGCATACATGCAAACATCCATTTTTACTTTTTAGATAAACAAATGGCATTAAGGAATCTCAAAGTTCGGGTCATTAAAATAGTTTATAGAAAATTTACATGCAGTGAAAATCGTTTAACACAAAACTGAGAGGGTATGAATTTTTTTTTCGTGCTAAAAGAATTTCATATTAAAGAATACTAAAAAAAATCCAAATATATAACAAAATTAAGTTTATTAGAGTACAGTTTATTTACATAGATACGTATATACATTATATAACTGGTGCCCGCGACTTCGTCTGCGCAGGATTAGTCCTTCGAGTAGCTTTTATTTTCTTCTCCAATGTGTGTGTCCTCTCTATCTTTATACCAAAATTCATCAAAATTGGTTCTACGGTTTAGTCGTGAAGGCGTAACAGACAGAGTTACTTTGAGAGACCCTTGTTCCATGTTGTGTAATGTATGTAAACTGAAACCAAGTATTTTTGATGATCTCACTGATAGGTATTATAAATCCTATATTTTGTGTTGATAGATGTACGGCTGTATATGATGGTTGATAGTAATGCAAAAGTTATAGATAGCTATTGCAATATACTCCTATAAACTATGTTAAACGATTTATTTCGTTCAGCATAAACATGCAGATTTTGCTATTCAGAAACCCTTGAGCAAGCCACGTAGAGCTGTCCGTGGGAAAAACACGGCGAGCCCAAATGTATGTCTGCTACCTTTAAGGTTTGGCCTTGCGATTTGTTGATAGTCATTGAAAATGCAACTTTTAATGGGAACTGCAGGCGTTTAAAATTAAATGGTAAGTTATTGGGTATGATTGGGATGCGTGGTATAAGAACATTGTCTCCCTTGGCCTCTCCAGTTAAGATTGTGGACTTCACAATATGCCTTCCTAATTCGGTGATTCGCAACCGAGTACCGTTGCATAATCTTGGCGCGTCCAAGTTGCGCATTAACAAAACGGGTACACCTACCTTCAAATCAAACTAATGTAATGGCACCCCAGATAAATCGAAAGAGTTTAGGAACTCCACTGGATAGCTCGTAGTGTCATCAGATGACATGACTGTGTCGATGGAGTTATACACTGATGTTTCGCTGGCTATTTCGCCCAAGATTTTTTTTATTTATTTTCGCAACAGTTTCATTTTTCGGTGCCAGAATAGTTCTTTCACGCAACCATTTTTCGTCGAAAATATGTTGTTGCATATTCGGAAAAACATGATCAATGAGTTCGTCTTCCGACTCCACAACGTGACAAAATTGGTGTGTGAAAAGAACCATACCTTCTTGGTCGGTGTCTAGATGGCCTTCGCCAATTTCTAGGAGTTTTTGAGCATATGCTCCTGACTCATCATCGCTGAATAACTGGACTCACATGTTAGTAGTAAGATAAAGCTTTTCAACTTTGGTCCACAGATATAATGCTTTAAGATATGCGTTAAATTCGTCTGCTGCAGTGCATCTCTCGATAACAGGTAAAATCTGTCTAAAATCCCCTGCCAATAACATTACCACACCACCCATCAATTTTGGATTGTTTTGAATATCTTGTAGACAGCGATCAAGTGCCTCGACGGTGCGTTTGTGTGACATAGTGCACTCGTCCCACACGATCAGCTTACATTGTTGCAACAAGGCGCTGCGGGCACTGTTCTTACTGATGTTGCACGTTGGGGTTTCTTCGCTTGCCAAATTAAGAGGTAATTTAAAAACCGAGTGTGCCGTCCATCCACCGCTCAGTAATGTTGCAGCGATTTCAGAGGAAGCCACAGCTAATGCAACATTACGGTCCTTACGAATTTTTGAAAGAAGCAAATTAAGTAAAAAGGTTTTGCCTGTACTGCCCGGAGCATCAAGAAAAAAAAGACCACCCTCACCAAGCTCAACTCGTTGTAATATTTTGTTATAAAAGTCTTTTTGCTCGGGTAGTAGGCATGGCTTAGTTTCACTGACCTGAGTATCTAATAATGCGATATTGTAGCTTAGCTCCTTGATCAAATCGGTCGACAGCTCTCCTCGACGCTGTGGTGTGGGCATACCAAAGTCGGACAACTTCTTTCCGGAAATCCTTATTATTTTATCCTCTATATGTATCAGCGCTTCATTCAAGCATAGATCATTGTTAACTTGATCCATCTTTTCAAATCTGTGCAAGATATCCTCTGATAACGCAACTTTACACTTATCCCATAGTTGAAGTGGATTGGATAAACCGCAAGTGCATATCAATATTGCAAAGAGCTCTCTTATTTGCGAAGGAGAGCGACACAGTACGGCCTCTTCTATTGTGGCATCCCAGTGGTTGTCATCTTCCAACAACCCCAACTTCTCGCACACTTGACAAAAAGTTTCAAATTCTTGGCCGTCAACTGTTTTTAGATCCAAGAAGTTAGTGGGGCCCTGTATTACATTCAGCAGCATTCGCAAACAGTAACATTCGAAGTTACTAACGTGCACTGTGTAAATGCGTCCAAGAACATCTCCTGCCTTCACACCTGACCAGCCGTTGACATGTGTTCCTTGTACACGACGTTTCCATTCTTTCAACGATACGTTCCATGTATAGTAGCGGGGTACGTCAACATAAAGTAATGTTTTTGCAAATGCATCATTTTGGCAAAGCTGGAAAAATGCAGTTAGTGTCGTCTTAGGTGGTGTGGCCATTCTCTCTCTAAAATTGTTCTCAGTGAAGTAAACCCGCTCTCCATTGGGCAGATGTACCGCAAGATGAATGACTGTTGGGTGTCTCTCATGCAGAGGCAGGCCCAATAATCGCTACGCTGCTTCGTTACTACTATCATATCGACCAGCTCGAAATGTTTGCACCTCATATCTCGGATCAATATTAACATTACCTTGCTGTCGGATGTTAAAAATAACCTGGTCGCTACCTTTGTTTATATATTTACAAATATATTTTATCGCCTTTACCGTATTGCAGAACTCTACATTTATTTGGCAACTAAAAATTTTAGAGAGAAGAGGAGAATATGGGACAATCCAGCTATTATCAACCAATATTTCCTGTATTCCACCTCGGGTTTTTTGAGTTAACGTATGGCCGCCATCTTCTGGTGCTCTACGCCTGTACAGAGGATAGCTTTTGTCGTTGGTTTTAGTATCTTTTATAAGTCCCCTTGGATACTTTTTGGTACATTTTCCTTCCTTCATGCATGGTGATGAAGGATTTAGTGCACCACAGGGACCGTGAATCATATTTTTGGTTACAGTATCATACAGCTTCCGATCAGTTTCTAGGTTTGGTATCTCCGCACTTATGATTTCGTCAATTTGGTTTGGGCGTATATTTTCCATCAACAACATCAGTAAGTGCACGTGAGGCAAACCTCTTTTTTGCCCCTCGATTGAGTACATGAAGCACTTCATACCACTAAATATTTTACCTTTTGTAAGTAGAGCAACTAATTTTTGAACTTTTACTTTAAATACTCTGGCTGTTAAGTCAGGTCTGTCCGTTGAATTTTGACCTGGAATGAGCTCTCTAGTGATTTCTGGCCAGGCGGGATTACATGTCATTGTAATAAACAAATAAGGCCTCCCGTAGTTACTCACGTATGTGAACGCATCCTGCGTGTATTCATGAAGATATCTCGCGCTATTTACAAATGATGACGGGAGAATTACCATTTGACCCAAGCTATTTGGATCTAAATCCGCATCATTCCTCATCGCGTCTTGTAAATATACGTAATTTTCTGCTCGCAGTTTCGTTTGGTTTAAGGCAATAAACCTTAAGCGATCACTCTCCACTTTGGCGTACATGTCCACCAAAAACTGATGAAAGAGAAGTCTACATCAAAGCAATAAATTAAAATGGTTGCGACGTACCATCATATGATATGCATAAAAGTCTTTGCAGGACACATTTTTATTTGGTATGGATTGTTTTGTAAATGGGTTTATCTGAGGAATATCAAAACTGTATCCCCCTTGTCCTTTCCAAAAAATTATCGGGTACTCGAGAGCATCATAAAATCTATGAGTGTCCGGAACTCTGGTAAGTCGACCATCGTGCGCCTGAATAACGATGTCCCCAGACGCAGTTCGTTCACTAATAACTACTACGGCAGCTATTTCATTTGTGGTTGGGGCATTGAATCGTCTTTCGTATTCACCACGTGGTACATGATCTGGGTGTATCACTACCTTGTAATTATCGCTAGTCACTCTATCTTTAGCCATTTTAAATCCATGCACTAAAATGTTGTGATCATGTAGAACTTGTATTTTTTGAACCGTGTTTCTTTCCACACCTTGTACGTACTCAGAACGCCTATTAACTTGTGCTTCCTTATCACCCATGAAATAAACTTGCAAAAATTTTGGTTGCGTATTGGTAGCAGGAAGCAAAGAGCCAATTGTGTGGTATATTTGCCCTTGGATTGTGAAAGTCGGGCAAAATCCCTGCATCGAAACAATGTTATCCGCCCCAAAAGATGTCATATGGAAGCATGTATTGTATTTTCTTATGTTTTTTAGAAAACGGTGAGACTCATCTGTTTCATGAGAGAAAAGTTTTTTAAGAGGTTTTGTCGTCTATTGAATGAAGGGCTACTCTCCCCCCAAACAACACATGCCTGCAGATTCCTCTTTCCATTTAAGAGCACAGCAAAATCTGCATTCTTTATTCATAGCTTCTACTTTTATAAGCTTGAGGCTTTCGTAATCAAGAGTTTCGTCATACTCGAATGCAGCTTTATCGAATACCCCCCACGTGTTTTTTGTGAATATTAGACGTCTCTGTTGTGCCCTTTCAGCAACAGCACGTTTGCGAGATTCAGCTGCTTCAATGGTTTCTGTATCTCTCTGAGACGCCATGTAAGTTGCATGCTGAAGACGCCGAGCTTGGGACTGTTCGGGTGTCTCAGCAGCCCGTTGAGATACCAGATATTCTTCCTGACGTCGACGTCGAGCTTGGGACCGCTCTGGTGTCTCAGCAGCTCTGTGAGCTGCATCACGCTCCGCCTGTTCAAGCCTTCACAGTTCGACTTGCGGAAACGTTTCGTTAAATCTAGCTACTTTCATAGCTCGAGCTGAATTAGAGCGTTGGGAAAGATTAGACTTAACGCTTTCGCGGCATAATTCTTAGGTAGGTGCTTCTTTTACACTTCCAAAAAATACAGTACGGCAGTTATTAATTTTATATTTAAAAATGCAATGCCTGCCTATTCAGTTAAAACTATAGCGTTATAATTAACTACAAACCACAAACAAAGTTGCAAATTTTTCCAAATGATGTAGAGTAGTATGAAAGACTTAACTTATCTAATTTAAATACCAGAAGTGATAAAAGTAAGTTTTACTCTGAAATAAAAAAAATAGTGATTACAAAGCAAAAAATTAGAATCGAGCACGCAGTGGTGCCTGACGTAGACAAAAAAGAGGGGAACGTTTTACTTCATGCATGAAAGATAGAAATATGTTGACGTGGCACTCTAGAAAAGCTTGCAGATGGCAGAATTTTTTCCTACTAACAACCTCTCCCTTCAAAACTTAGTTTTATTCTTAAATAAAAAAAAGTAGGCATTATTCTGATCACAGGAATTAATTAGAAGCGAGCCCCTTGCGTAGCCAAAACAAAAAGAGTTTTTCACAAACAAAAGATAGATATATGCTGACGTGGGCTTTTTTGCAGCGCACGCTAGAATTGCTAGCAGATGGCAGAATTTTTTCCTACTTACTTGACAAATATCGTTATATTTTGGACACTTTTCACAAATCTTTATAAATTATAGTCTATGCTATAAATTATAGACTATGTGCTATTCTGATGTATAAGCTATATTACTGTAAAGTTTCATTAAAATCCATTCAGTTGTTTTTACGTGAAAGACCCACAAAGATACTCACAAACTTTCGCATTTATAATATATATTAGATGAAAAAAATATTCATTTGTTTTTCTCCCTGTGCTGCTTTTACTAGTGATGAACATTATTTTTAAAAATATTTCTGTAATAAAATTTGCATAGAACAATGATCATAGGACAATTAACAAGGGGTTATATCAATAAGCACGCTGTAAGATCGTCTCGTAGTTGAATTAATAAGCTCTAATTAACCGGATTTACCGTTTTTATTTCCATCAAAACACATCACTATATTAATAATTTCATTTACAATTAAAAGTCACAACGGGAACTACATGCAGCTTCGTCCATTTTTCGTTCGAGACTCTTCTTCTTTCCTTCCCGCTCAAAGGCCAAAACAGTTCACAGCAGCGCCCTCTTTCTAGTCTAACGTGGGCTATGTGTCAAGCTTCCTAGTGTACTATGTGTCACGCCATTACAGTCTAATTATTTCCTCCCATCCTGGAGAAAACTTTTTACGATAGTTGAGTGGAAAGTTTTACTGTGATACCTGAAAAATACTTGACATAGGATCAGTTTATGCAGCAGTAGAGAGTTAAGAACTATTTCTTGAAATCCTTTTCTTTTAAACGGAGCTAAAAAATATTTTAAATAAAATAACGTGCAAGTACCTGTTCTATCCGAAATCAGTACCTTATTTTAAGGAAGGCATTAAACTTATCCCTACTAATCTATGTGAACTTTAACATTACAAAATATCATTTGGTGAAATACTGCTACCAAATGCAAACTTTAAAATACAAATACAAATATAAATTATCAAAAAATTAACATACACATATCAAAATTTTTTTTTAAATATTAATACCAAAATTTAAAATAAAAAATTCCAAATATCAAAATACAAATACACAAAAATTTACGATACTAATACCAAATTTTAAAATACCAATACAAAATATCAAAAAAATTAAAATACTAATATCAAATATTAATACTAATATACAAATACCAATCATTCTAGAAAAAAAAATAATAATACAAAGAAAATTCTTATTTTTTCTATCAATTCTCATTACAAGTGTGTGTTTTTTTTCAAGTTTTAAGGGATACGGCTTAAACTATCAGCATTCTGATTCTGTTTTCCCTTCCGATAAGCAGTCTCATAATTAAATGCTTGCAAAATTAAGGACCACCTTAAGAGTCTTGGATTTTATAGTCCCAGTATTTTTCTCTAACCAGACCAAGGGATTATGGTCAGTTTGTATGACAAATTTTTGGTGTCCATCAAGATAGCATTTCAACTTTTGCACGGAAAAAATAATGGCTGCACATTTTTTTTCCGTAGTGCTATATTTTTGTTCTGCAAGCGATAGCTTTTTGCTCAGGAACATGATGGGATGTTCTTCATTTTCACATACTTGCGACAACACAACGCCTATTCCAAGATTGGATGCATCACACTGAATGATGAAGGGTTTTGTGAAATCAGGGCTTTATAAAACGGGATTTTTAGATAGTCTTGTCTTGAGCTCCTCGAATGCATTCTGGCAAGAACTGTTCCAGTCAACGGTTGATTTTCGATTTCGGCCTTTAAGTAAATCTGTCAGTGGAGCTGCGATTACTGAAAATTCGGGAATATATCTTCTATAATAGCCAGATAATCCTAAAAAGGCTCTAACTTGCGTCTTGTTAGTGGGGATGGGGAAATCTTTAATGACCTGAACCTTTAATTCTCCAGGTGTTCTTAAGCCTTGGCCTACCAAATGTCCATGATATTTAACGTATTCTTGAGCAAATTGACATTTGGATGGCTTGATATGTAAGTTAGCGGTGCGTAGGCGATCAAATACATCTTTTAGATGTTTTAGGTGATCATCCCAGGCTAGTGAAAAGATAGCTATATCGTCTAGGTAGGGGACTGCAAAGTCTTCACAATTTCTTAATAAGTTAGCCATAAGTCGACTAAAGTAATAGGGCGCATTTTTCAGACCGAAAGGTAAACTCAATGGTTTAAAAGTTCTAAATGTTGTCACAAACGATGCGTACCTTTGCGCTCGGGGACTCAGGGGTATTTGCCAATACCCTCGAGTAAGATCCAAGAAAGAGATATATTTAGCTGCCAATACCTTTTCTAAAAGTTCCTCGATATTAGGCAAGGGAAAGAATTGTGTCCGAGTTACTTTATTCAACCTTCTGTAATCGATACAGGGCCTTGCTTCCTTTCCCTGAGCTTCAACAAGTATTAATGGAGATGTAAAATCAGATTCTCCTGGCTCTATTATTTTCAGTTCTAACATCTTATTAACTTCTGATTTGAGAATTTCAATTTGTCGAGGAGACATACGATAAGGCTTAGCAACAATTGCTCGTTCAGATTCTAATTCAATATCATGTTCAGCTAAATCGGTACATACAGGAATATTCGAAAAAAGGCTACTATATTCACATAAAAGTTCTTTGAGCTGTCCTCGTTGATTTTGACATGATTTTGAATTTAACTGCACATCGCTGATGATTTTGGACCATCCCGACCTTTCGTTTTCAAGTTCCAAAATAGGTATGTCTTCTTCTTCGTCATGCTTTAAAGGATTAATGCACAATAAGTTAATATTTTCCTCTCGTGGGTGATAAGGTTTTAGCATATTAACATGATAAACGTGGGTTTTATCCTTCTCTGGGAATTTGACCACATAATTTGTCTCAGAGAGTTGTTGCACTATTTCTCCAGGTCCAATCCACTGAACAGATAACTTGTTAGGCCTGGATGGAGCTATGACCAAAACCAGTTCACCCAGTTGAAATTGACGCTTAACGGTCCGGCGATCATACCACAACTTCTGTTTTTGTTTGGCATCTTCCATGTGTAGGATTGCCAATTCCTGACATCTTTTCATTCTATTGATGAGTTCAAATACATAATCCACAACACTGCTTTCTACATGCTCTTCTTCTGTCAGTTTTTCGTACAATAACATCACAGGAGTCCTTAGATTTTTCCCATGAACTAGTTCAGCTGGTGAAAACCCAGTACTATCGTGTATAACAGTCCTTAGGGCAAAGAGGGCTTGAGGCAGAATTTTCTCCCAATCTGGAATTGCCACAGGACCAGACACAGGACACGAAGAATCCTCTTCAATGTTCAATATATATATATATATATATATATATATATATATAACTACTTTAACTCCAAATCTTTCTAAAAATTCCGTAGGTATTGCACTCATGAATGACGTGCCTTGGTCAGTCTGTAATTCTCTCTGGAACCCCATTCGGCTGAAAATCTGTAACAATGCATTTACAACAGTTGTTGAGCAAAGGTTTGCTACAGGAATGGCATCAGGATACCTTGATGACATACATAACACCGTAATTATATATTTATTTCCTGACGTTGTCATTGGTAAAGGTCCACTTGCATCGATGTTAATCTTTGTGAAAATTTCAGTTATTACGGGAACAATTTTTAGTGGGGCCTTCTTTTTAACTTGCGGTTTACCCACCTTTTGACATTTGCCACCTGTCTTTACAAAGTCCTCAACATCACTAAAGCATTTAGGCCAGTAAAATGTTTTGTATATGGCATCTTTCGTTTTAGTTACTCCTAGATGAGCTGCAGCCGCCACGTGACCTATCGTCATCAAATTTTTTCTATATTTTTCGGGAACAACCAAATATTTACGCTTAGTGCCATCCTTATCTTCTTTTTGGAAAAATAGTAAGTTATTTTCGACAATATAATGATTTTTCTTTGAAGACCCGCTTTTAGCTTCTTTAAACAGTGTTTTTAATTCAGCACTGTTCATTTGTTCCTTTGCAAAATCTTTATGAGATAATTTTATAAGATTTGATTCAGAAATTTCAGGTTGAATTAAAGGCAAAATATCATACAGTTCGTCCGGAGATTCTTTATTCTTTTCCTTACTTTCAGGAATAGTTTCTTCTGACATATTAAGATCTTGTTTACTCTCTTCAGTCAATTTCTTCTGCGAACGGGTTTCAACAGCGTTCACCATATACGCTTGTATTTCTTTATTCTTCTTCACTTCTTCAAACAATGCAGCAGTCTTATTTCCCAAAAGATATTTTCCTTGATCTAATGAATTTCTTAAAACAGCAGCTTTCGTAATTACATGACCAAACACACAGTCCAACTTAATTTCAGCCATCGGAAGACACACTGCGGTTTCCTCCAGAGGAGTTCGAATCCACACAGTTTCATTTATAAACATGGAAGGCTTTACGTATTTTTTACATATTAAATCGAGAGTTGCACCAGTATCTCGTAGTATAGGCATATTTCAATTCCATTCACTGTTCCTAAACTTGTATATGGAGCCAATACATCAGTACCATTTCTAACAGTTTCATTAGACGCGACTGTTTCGTAATTCTTCTTTAGTTTATCACATTGTGGTCTGAGATGTGAATAAGACCCGCATTCATAACATAGAAGCTGTCTTCTCTTCTCAAAGTCTTTCTCGTGATTTTTTTCATGGACAGGTTCCTTTTTTATTTGAAATTTTGACTTGAAATCTTTAGGAGTTTCCTTGGGTCTGGCACCACTATAATTTACACCACCTTGGAATTTGTAACTATTTTTCTTAGGGATTTCTCTTCTGAAACTCTGTTTGATGCTTTCATATTCGTCTAATTTCTCTGCAAGTTTATAGGGAGTTTTTAACTTGATCCAGTCATCAAGAAAATGCTCTCTTACTTCAGCTGGAACACGGTACTTCAATTGTTCAGTTATTAATAGATCTTTCAGTTGCTCGAAAGTTTGAACCTGCAATTCAGCTATCCATTCTGTAAAATAACTATTCAGCTCATGAGCATAATTCCTCCAAGACTTCTCTGCTGATTTTTGATGTCTGTAAAAACATTGCTTCAACTTTTCGCTGTTCAACCTGTACCTCTTCAATATAAGATCTTTTACAAAATCATAATTATTTGCCCTTTCGGTAGGTTCTCCAGCTAGCATATTAGGGAGTTCTGCTGGTAAAACCGCCAAAAAGTAGGCCACCCAATCCTTCTTTGGCACTTGAGCTAATTCTGCCTTCCTTTCAAAATTAATCAAATATAAACTAATCTCATCATGTTTTTCATCAAATTTAGTTGTGATTTGTGTCAATTGAATCTTAAGTCAACTTTCAACTCTTCTTCCAGATTCATCATTTAATGGTTGATTCTGCTGCGATAATTCTAATTATCTCAATTCTAATTCGAGTTGTCTGGCCTCTCGAGCCATTCGCTCTTACCTTTCCCTTTCTTCTTGTTTACTTCTTTCTCGTTCTTTCCTGTCACTAATGTTTCTGTCGAGAATTATCTTCACTTCCTCTTCAACATAAGATTCGCTATTTAGAATCAATTTTTTTATATCTACCACCTTGCTGGACTGATCTACTTCAACCCCCATTTCCTCACATACTGACAAAAGATCAGGTTTATTACCTTTTGCTAAATATGCCATGATTTAGGGACGAACAAGATCAGAATGCTTTCCAAAAAGAAAATTAAAATAAGACGAGTAAGAAACTTATTTTTCGATATATTATTTAACTAAAGTAGTTATCGATTTTGCACTGCACCAAAATATGCACAAATATACACTTAAATTATAACGAATACATACATATTCAGCACTTTCGAATTCTATTTTTCAAAAGTTTCAAGTGATTTAAATATTTACGTAACTATACAATACCAGAATAGACAAACAAGCACAAAAATAAAAAATAAACATTTCAATGCAAAACAATAACATACACCTTAAGTCCAAATTATCTCTTCATAAAGTCTCTTCAAAATTTAATTTGTCACTCATTAATTGTCATTTATTTTCAATTTAAAACAAACAAATGCGAGCAAGTATATTAAAAAAATTCTATCTATAGAAATTCTACAACTTCACCCTTAACTCGAAAATAATAATAGATGTTTATATTTTAAAAACAAACACATTTTTATTAAAAATGTTTCAATGTAATGACCACTTTTAAATCAAAGAACACCATTCAAATAAAATCTACAGATTTACTTTTTTTTTCAGAAAAACCAAACACTTCTATTCGCAACAAAAAAAAAACTAACACAATAATGAGAGTAAAATAATTCCGCTGGTATTCTGAATCCACAGAAACAAAAATTTTACTGAACAACTTATAAAAAACAAATTCTTATATGATTGGAATAGCTACATAATTTATGCATTTAACCTTGAGAACTTCTGAAACGTAATGAATCAGCTTTTTTTTCTCTCAGTAAAAGAGAAATCATAAATATTTCGTTGACTCAGCAAAATCAAAATTATTTCTACTTAAATATGCACTTTATATATTTTTTTTTCACTGCGCCTTCAAATAGTGCTATAATCCCAATTTTCATAAGCTATTTATCATTCACTCTTCACAAATTCTTAATATTGTGTTTACAATACAGATTTTTTTAAAAACACCGTTGAGAGAATCTTTTAATTTATATCTCACACATAGAAAACACAGTTTTAAATCAGAATACACTAAAACTAAAAAAAAAAAGAGCAATTTTATATACTCAATTCAACCACAGACAAAATCAATTTTCTTCCTTTTTATAGGATAAATTTTTGTTTTTATTTAAAAACAAATCATAAATTAACGAGAATAGCAGGGATAAGTAAAAGGCTTTAAAATAATCAAAATCCAGCATTTAATACAAAGAGTGAATTAAGAATGATTTCTGTATTTAATTTGTACCCATATTTTAATACAAAAATTGAGATCAAATTTAAAATACGCCCGAAGGTACTTTCAGATAGAAAAAGTACTTACCCCAACTATTTCTTTTGTTGTTAAGACACTGCTTTTAGTTTCATCGTGCCATCGCTGCCACCAGCCTGTAAGATCGTCTCGTAGTTGAATTAATAAGCTCTAATTAACCGGATTTACCGTTTTTATTTCCATCAAAACACATCACTATATTAATAATTTCATTTACAATTAAAAGTCACAACGGGAACTACATGCAGCTTCGTACATTTTTCGTTCGAGACTCTTCTTCTTTCCTTCCCGCTCAAAGGCCAAAACAGTTCACAGCAGCGCCCTCTTTCTAGTCTAACGTGTGCTATGTGTCAAGCCTCCTAGTGTACTATGTGCCAAGCCGTTACAACGCATACATTCATACAGAGTGAGAAAGAGGGAGATTTATATATTTCCGGAATATAATACTGCCATTTTCTTTGAATTTATTCTTTATAAATACTCTTAGATTTTCAGCGTTGTAGATTTTGTTATTTATAGTTAATACTAATATTTTTTTACGAAACATTTACTGAGTTTTCTCTTCTAAATTATATTTTAACCAAGTAAAATAAGCAAATAAAAAAAGAAAGTGTTTTGAAAAAAAAACTTTGTTCAACACTTCAATTTTAGCCCTACCCTAATAGTTTTCTGAATATTACTGTGAACATATTACTTCGTTCTGCATTGTCTCATTATATTCGTCCTCAATGCTTTGTTTTACTCTAGGTTTATAGCAATTTAGTATACACGTAGTATGATTCAAAGATTCGGGGACAATGTGTAGAAAACTTTACCATGAATAGTTCAGCGCACCGAAGCACATCCATTTTCGAAGTAGTCTCCTTGTGCGACAATACACTCCTGTCAGCAGTCGCATAACTTCTGGAGGAACAGTTGGAAGTCATTTTTCGCAACCTTCTGCAAGTCCTCCAGCGAAGCTACTTTCATTTCATCTGACCACACAAAAAGACGTCCCTGTAAATGATTTTAAATGTTGATGTTGTTACTAATGCCACTTGCCTGGCGAAGTCAGATCGAAGGCCGTAAAATTCATCGCGGCTAAGGGCTAGATTTTTACGCCTGTCGTTAGCCTTAGCCTTGAGCACCATGCAGGTGACAGTACAATTTTGCTCAGTTCCATCCCTATTTAGCGGGAGAAAACCCTGGGGTAACCAGGGCCCTCTCACCTCTTCCTCTTCCACCAACCTCACGGGAGGACTTGTGGCTCGACGGCTTATTTAGAGTACCCCACGCTGCGAACACATTAAACATTTACAAACACCCATGTCTTCTCCTGGATTCAAACCCAGGCCCTACGGCACCGCAGTCAGTGTCGCTAATTACTATATCGGTTGGGTGACATGATTTTTCATTGATGATAATATGCAAATGCCACTCGGGGCAAAGTTTGGATGTGGAAGCACGCCAGTGCGAGTTTTGGCGAGGAACTCTTTGTCTAATTGGAATCGACGTTCTGGGGCGTTGTCATGCAAAATGTGCCATTCGTCACTCTGCCCGAACTGAACCGCTTAGGAAGAATGGATTCCCTCAAACGACGTCTTCGAGAAATGTGTAGCATCACATCCATTTGTTCAAGTGTTTGGCGACGATCTTTTTGGACATAAGCGCAACACTTTCCGCGTTCTGTGAAATCGAAGGTCGTCCAGCGAGTTAATTGTATTTGATGAATTCTCGACCCTTTCTAAAAAAGCCGGAGCCCTTCGTAAACCTTGAATCTCGCCATGGTAAATTCACCACACACCTTACTTAGCGATTCTAAAGTCTCCATTAGCGTTTTACCTAAGCGTTGACAGGATTCAATGTTCCACACTGTTCAAGAAATGCTATTTTTCTAAACTCACGGAACAAAGCTAACTAGCTTCGGACTATAACAGCTGTACGTGCAGTTCGGTCACATGACACGGACGACACCAACCTTGCCAGGTAGGTGAAGGTTGGAAGAATCTATTTCAAGTGATTCAGCTTTAGGTACTTGCTTTCATCGTCACCAATAGCCGCAGTTCCCGAAGTTTTGGATCGTACTGCGTATGTAAAATCCCCCACATAAACATCCATACATCATAAGATTTCGAAGATATTTTGAAAGTGGTCGGATGATATCTTTATTTAGTGACAAAAACAATAACTCACTTGGTGTGGCTATTATGGATAACAATACAAAATGTTACCAAAATAAGCTCTCAAAATACCAACTTCGGATAACTATGAAAAGTTAAATATTCAACATTTTCTGGTACTTATTTCTATTGGTCAAGAGTCATCTCTATTATTTGTTCTATTATTTCCAATCAAACACACACTAAAGTTTTAAAAGTAAGATGCATGTAACATTTCTTTAAGCCTTGCTGTTTATTGTTTTAAGGAGCTGAAACTACTTTCCAATCTTTTTTGAGTGAGTGAATATTAACGTCGCACTGTTCAGCTACACAAGGGCTTTTGGCGACGGACTACGTAATTTTGAACTAGGGTCAAGTGATGTGGACGACACCTGAGCTGGCATCCCCTCTCCTAGCTACCACACACCAACGGGAGGACGTTTCAGCTCGCAACAGATTTAGCGTGCATCGCTGCCCTACATGGTAGATCTTTAGTGGTGGTACTGGGCTCGAACTCGTGACAACCACCTTCCGATACCTATACCACTCGGCTACCGCGGCCACCCAATCTTTTTGAAGTAATCTTTTAAGTTTTATCGACTCGGCACTTAAGAGTCAGAATTGAGCGGGAACAATATTTATTTAATATTGTTACGGAGATCGGATTTCGTAGATTTTATGCAATCAGTCTCAAAGGGCAAAAGAGTTCCAAAAAGCGATGAAATATTTTGTAGATAAACACGTTACAAAATAAATCCTAAAAGCTCATGGCACATCCTAAAGCGGTCAGACACAACTATCAGCGTCTAAAAATACAAAGATGCAATCCATTCACAAACAATTTTTCTATCGTAGCAGCTCTTAAACAGCCAAAATGATATTGTTCAGTTCAGTGGCGTAACGGTGAATGTTAGGCCTCCTGCAAAGTCAGGTTTTGCCTCAAGCCCAAATGAGTACTTGTCGTCTGTCAGGGTTTGAGCCCTTTAGAATTCCTGGTTCCCCCCAGAATGAGGGTGTGGATTACGCCACTGGTTCAGTTCTAGCGAGCAACTTCTATGGATCTTTCTCGAAAGACCCACTTATGTCATAGATCGGGATAGTAATGGATACCTCCAGTGATTTCCAAAAGCATCTATATAACAACAATGTCTCCAAAATTATCGCCAACCCACCAAAATGCTCGCCATTATAACGTAAGGAGCAGCGTTGCTTGCGAATATTAGAATTTTAGCATAAAATAAATACAGCAGAAAGTAATGTTAACATATTCACAACCAAATATAAATTATTGACACTATTTTAAGCATTCACTATACAAAATTCGTTACAATATCTTCTAATTTTCTCACTTTTATTACAAAGGAAGTCATCACTGAAAGGGATATTTCTGTAACTTTTGCACAGAATTTCTAAAACTATGAAAAGTTTTATTGTGTGTTTCTTGTGTTTCTGTGTTTTTCTTAAATGACACCTGAAGAATTTTATTGGAAAATACCCGAAAGAATCCAGGGATGTTCGAGAATGAAACAAAAGCAAATGAGAATGTAACATAAGAAATGGCAGTGATTCTTTTTCGCCTGGATAAAAAGATAAAAGAAATTGTTGTCTTAATTATCCAATCAAAATAACTCAAAATTAGTTTACAGCTGCATTAAATCAGCAACGAAATAGCAAGTTTATCTGCTACCACAAATTTAAATATGGGTCTTCCAAAAAAATATATATGATGTAAAATAGAGAAATGTGTATTTCATTCAATTTTGCTTTCTTTTGGTTTATCGAGTAAGTTTTGGGATATCCCCCCTTGGGAGAACATCTCTCGAAGTATCACAGTGAGCTAGAGGCGTATGATTAACGAAAGAAGTAGAAGGAAACATAATCTTAATATATCTTTATTAAGATTTTCAACTTAAACTTCTTACAAATTTAATTATAATAATTAATGTGAGAGAATCTACGATGGCAAAATACGCAACACACACTATGTATAGATAATAACGACTTAACTTAACTCGGACCACTATCAATAACTGAATCGCCTAAATTCAATTCTAATACAATCACTGATTATAATATTAAATAGTCAATCCTACCTTGTTGCAGTCTGAAGAATCAATCACTAATATCCTTAAGGCAATCTTGCATTTACTTGTGTGCTCTGGTATGCACCTTGTTTTTCTATATCTTTATCAATTATAACTTCTAATCCCCGCCACGTAACGCTATCCAAACTTAAACCACGAACTATATTATATAACATTTCTCTACTTGCCATCAACTGCCACAAATTGCCATCAATTGCCATTTCGCTTACTCTAAGTTCCGATACTTAAAAGCTTGTTAATTTGCATCTTTCATTCACACTTCACTTCTTGGATTTGGTTGGAAAAGAGTTGCCAATAATTCTGGCCCAAAGAACCCGAAGGACATGTTAAAGAACAGATGTGTGAGCCGTCACAGTTTTAAGAAAATGAAATAACAGCTTAGAGTTTCGTCCTCCATGCTACAAGTTTCGAAATTCCTCGCGAAATACAAGCGAGTAAATCCAGAGAGCTCACAACTTCAAGACTTTATTCGGTTAATGTTAAAGAATAGGACCCGGATTCGGAACATTTTTTTCAGATATTAAATTACTCCAACATTAATGTCATATTCTGGCTTCGCTGTCATGTACAGAATCACTTGTTTTATCATGCTCCTTATTTTTATTTGAGTTCATGTATTTTTCCCGCTTTTTCTCCTACACCGTAATACTAAATGAGCTATCCCTTTTACATGTTAATAGGAATAATTAATTACCTGTGGAATGTTTAGAAATTTTTAAAAACACTATATTTTGAACAAACGTAAGAGTTACAATATTACAAATTGTCATGAAAATATGCTCCGCGTTTAGTTCAAGTTCTCGCACATTTTGGTGAAAAAAAGCCTTAAGAGAAACAATTACCGAAGACATAAATGTATAGAATGTACTAAAAAATTGGCAAGGTCATGAAACTTTGGAATTAACTTGTAACGGGTCTATTCGCGTACCTCCTACTAATCCTCTTGGTGTAAAACTGTTTTTTTTTTTTAAATTATTCTATGAAAATATATTCTCCCGAAGAAGAAGACGAGACTTATGCAAGGCTTATACTTAAACTTTAACGTTCACCTTCGAAAAAGAGAGAGGCTAAAAGCTAAAGGAGAGAAGTTAGTGATTAACGTAAAGCTAGTCGAGAAAGATTCGTAAATTATTTGCTTAATATTTAAGATTGACATTTTGGTCAATTATCTGTTGAAATTGGAATAATGTCGGACTAAAGTAGATTAACTTAGAGTGTAATTTCAAATATTTAGATAGTGTATTACTAGAACGTTTCAAGAGTAAGTGATTTGATTTATAATTAAATATTCAATTATCTCCTCTACATCGCTTTTGCTCCCATATTTATCTAAAGAAGCATTTCCTAACTTGAGTTGTTCCGATTTGTTAGGTTGTTGAGACTTGTCAACAAATTGTAATTGCTTTGACTTTGGATAATCTTCCTTCTAACTCTCTTACACTTAAGGAATGGACATTGCAAACTTTTTATAAAAATGTCTCTGCTTTTGCACACAATCAGTGAATCGTACATTAATGACATAAAAAAACCCCTATTAAGCAAGAAATATATTAACGTTTCGCATTATGTTAAAATAAATCTGCGAACATTAGCCTAAGCAAAAACTGTTAGAAATTAATCTAACTTTTTATTAAAAAAATTCTCGAACTGCAAGGTATGATTTTGGCTAGTTCATTATATCAATATCATCAACAAGTTACTTATCTGTATCAATAAACATCGCACTAGACACGTAACAGTCAAATTACCCAGAAAGATGTTTTCATGAAAAAAAAATAAATAAATACACAATATTTTTTTTAAAAAAAGAAAGAATAAGGGAATTAATTTACTTAAGGTATCCGACTACTTGCGACAACTTTTTCTTAAAAAAACGGAAATATGGAGATTATTTTGGGATTTTTAGACTTATTTAGTACCTTTTAAGAAAAAAGTCTAAAATTAAGAAGAGAAAAATTAATTATTGCTACTAAAATGGGAAAAAATGGGTAAAAATTGACAAAATATTGCATAAACTGGGCCCGCTCTGTACAAATAGTAAATGAAAAAATTCTCAATTTTTCAATTTGGATGTATTACTTTGCTATTCCTTTTTCCAATTTTTACAAAACCTAAAGCAATTTATCTTAGTTGTTATATGAAATTGTTTAAAAAAACAGTCATTATATTCACATAAAGAACAGTAAATTTTGTAATAAAACAGTGATTGATAATTCTGAAGGTTAAAACACTTCTTCTGTTATACAAAACATACACAAAAAATTTCACTAAATTGTTTTGAAAACTTTTTTTACAATCACTGTCCCCGTTTGATCTTTTCGGAAAAAACGCATTTCGCGTAAAACACATTTTAAAGTTTGACATCTTATGTAATGTTATGACATCCGCTTTTTTAATAAAACACTTGTAGATTTTGTTCTAGCGAATCGAAAATAAAAAAAAAACTTAGCATTTTTATTAAGCTAATAAGATGGCCTATAAAATTCATAAAAAATTTGTCAATTTTTTTTTAAAAAAATCATGATTTTAGGGTAGTCGGATACATTAAGGCTATGCTTATCAAAATTAATTTTAAGTGTTTTAAAATAACACGTGTCATAAATTAAATGCATGGAGTATAAGTTTCTAAGGACAGATTCACGGATTTTGGTATGTCTATTTAGGACAGTTTAATAAATATTTATATTCGTACGAATTTCGTTTCACGTATTTAAAAGTATCAGAAAAATCCAGAAGTTATTAAATCTTATATCGTGGCATTCCTGAAGGCTTGCACGCTTTTAGAAATTCAAGAATCATCAATAAAAGTTTCACTTGCTGGAGGAATAGTTTCCAAGACACAATTTGTGTAAGTCAAAAGCACAGGATAGTATTAAATTGCTTTTCGCAGCAATATCGAAGAGTAGACTTGACTTTACCAAGATGGTAATATTTTTATGAACCACTGAAATGTGATAAGCCATGACGTAAGCGTACAGTTAAAATTCTGGGAGAAACCTAAAGCGGATAGAATGCTTAAAATAGAAATATGAATCAGCATTTTAAGAGTAATAATGTGTGAGGACAATCAAAGAATTATTTTACGCTCGAATAAAAGTTCAAATACTCAAAAGTTCAGTTATCTAGAAAACAAAGAATCGTCAAAACAAAAACAAAAATAATTAAAATGATTTATAAATATTTAAAGTGAGATAAATGTACTATTATTAAATTAAAATCAGCTATTTGAAAGCATTAGTTTTATAACATATATATGAATATATTGTACATATTATATACATATGTATATACAAATGCATACATATGAACTGTTTCTTTTAATCGCAATTTTTTTAGTTGCTTTTGTACAAAAAAATATTTATATCTTCTTGATGTTAGCCACATAAATGAAGTGCTTAAGTACGATTTTTACTGTTGCTTCATGTTAAAAAACATTTTTTTTTTATATTCGTGATGTAATCTATGTTATTCATCTTCAATCTAAATTTCAATTTAAATGCAAATTTTGCTTATTTCCGTAACCATATAAATAAATTTCGTTTTAGATAACATAAGTTGCTTCAAAAAACAATTATTTCTGAATATTTCAAATATTTTTTTCCATAATAACATTTAAAAGTTTATTCTTCAAATTTAATCTGAAGAGAGATTCTATTAAAAGATGTGGTTTATTTTACCGTATTTACACATTTCGCGATTGTAATGGATTGATAAAGTAAAAAAAAAAAATGTTATTCTTTTGTATATTTTTATACAATTTATCTACCCAAGATACACGTTTTCAAGAGTGATTACGTCACAACATTATTAATCCAACGCGACCATGAACAAAGGCCTTCATTTTTCTACCCCGATCAGAATCTGTAAAAAACAGGATGTCAACATCTTTTTTCAGATGATTAATAAATGTCATAATGTTGAACATTTAACGGTTTGACAATATTAATGAAATTTTTGCAATCTTTGGAAAGATACAATAATATTTCATTATGATTTACTTCCAGTTCGTTGATTAGATATCACGTGGGTTTGTTTTTTTAATTATCCATGTCGTACGTATCTTTTAGCTTCAGATTAATTTGAAAGATTGGTTACTATTTTCGAATTTGTTATTAGATTAAAAATATTGTTATTATAACTTTTAAAACCTTAGGCGATTTTTTATGAAGTCACGAAATTGCAACATTCTAGAAGAGAACTCATTCATTTTGTGCTGCTTGACTTATACCGTTACGGTGTATTAATATTTTCTTTTTGACTGAGTTTAATCATTTGTTTCGATTAAATTTTATCAACAGAGTTTGTTTTTTACATTTTTAAACAGTAATTAAGTTTTTTTTTGTGTGTAAAGTTATATAAAGAATGATTCAACTTGAAACATAAAATAAATTGAAATGTTTATACATTACGAATGAATAGAATAAATGAACAAGGAAAATAAATGTTTCAATTTCGTGTAATAAATTCCTTTATACTCAACAAATAATTCCTATTCTTTTAGTATTTAAAATGGTATTTTTTAATTTCATGATATTAATTTTAGGAAGGTTGAACAGGATGTGCAAAAATAGCTCTTTATTATCAATGTAGCGTACGTGGGATAAAGCTGTGAACTAATCAACTTCTGAAAATTTTTGTATATATTTTGGTGTCTGCGAAAAAGCGCTGTATCTTGAATTAATGAAGATGAGCGAATAAAATGAAGTGCAATTTAATGAGATTACCTTTTTGAGTTAAAATTTGTTTGTCTAAGATCATAAATCATGTTTTACAGGTCAAAGAATCCGAGCATCACGCATTAAAGTAAGTCTTAAGTTAATATACATTATTACTTAGTGCGGAAACAAAAAGTAATCATTTCGTTAAAAATTAAATCATTTAAGATACTTGTTGTTTTCATAATATACTGTTATTGTTAATAATAGTAATGATAGCAGAATTTTAAACTCTGTAACTGAGAGATCAAGTATTTTTTTTTTCAAAAATATCTTACAAATTGTGAAATTTTAAATGCGATGCACTCTTTCTGGTATTTATTTCGACATACGATGAATGCATACTGATTCTAGTATTGGTTTTGGCATAGTTATTTATACACTGATACTTTTACAACATTACTTAAGTTTACAATATTATTTATACAGTGATGTAGTATTATTAGTCGTATCATTATTTTAATTATTAGCTACACTGTAATTTGAATTAGTTACAACATCATTAATGCCTTACTAAAAAAATCAATGACTTCCATGCTCCTTACCAATATTTTTGGGCTTTTTTTCACTAACGTCAAAAGCAAGAAGCGCTATGGAGAATTAATAACGATATTTATAAATCATATAATAACGACGATGACACCTATGGGAATATCTAATTTCCCCGCCGGCTGCATGAGAACGCTGTAGTCATATTCGGTTGAATGTGAGGCATTATTTTGCAAATTTTCGCTTCCTTCATTTTAAATGCTTATTTCACCTTTTTCCACGAGTCCCCCCGTGTTCTAGTGGTCAGAGTCATTCACTCCCAATGCTTTGCATCGGGTTCGATCCCCAAGTTTTTCCATTTTTCAATTTTTACTCTTTCATTTTTCTCGGAAAATTATTCCGACTGCTCTTTTTATTTAAATGTTCCTCTATTATTTTTATTCATGATAGTAGTTTTTTAATAGCTTTTAAAAAAGCTGTTTTCTGTTTTATTTCCAATTACTTTAATCGTGATCCTAGTTGCACTCCCATTGGTCGGTTCAGCCCCGCCCACCCAAGATCGAAAGTTTAACTTTATTTTCGGTGCTTTGTGCCGACTTTGAAGCTTCTTTTCTCGATTTTAATGCATTTTAATATTTTAAATTTTTATTTTCCCAATATACCCAGCATTTTTATTTTATATTTAAAGCAATTAAACTTAACAAAGGGCAAAGGTCAATCATGTACAGTCACTCAAATACCTACTGATATGAGCTTGTAGCTCGAAAGAGCTGGGTACTCAGGTCAACGATGATTATTTTGCAATACTTCGCGGAGTCAAACTACAATTAACAATTTAACGCTCCTAGATAACGGCTAGTATCTTTCCATGATTTTTCGCAGTATCAGCGACCTAATTTAATTGGTTGATTTTGAAGCATTCTAATGAATCGAGCGATATATGGCACATAAAATCTTCTTCTGAGGTATTCTGCACTTTTTTACACCAGGGCCCTAAATTTACATTATCTTTAATAGCTTAGGAAAGTTCAGCTGGAAGTAAAGCAAATAAAAATATTTTTTTTCTCAACATATAACTAAAGTGCTTAAAGTGTGCATTAATTAACTCTACTAATCGGGTATTCAGAAGTTTGGAACTGTAGAAAAATAATTAATTGCATTCACTGAAAGTTGTTGGGAAATGCAAATTTTTGCACATGTCGAATGCAAGATTGCTGAAAGCAGCCTTATTAAATTACTGATAAATTAGTGTAACATTATTAGATTACGAGCAACTTTGTGCGACATTTTGAAACAAAAACGTCACCCTTTTCTTTCCATGAAATTTAAGCAAATATGCTGGATATATAAAGCTTGATTTTTTAAAAAAATATATACTTCTAAATTGAAGAAACAATATATTTTAGTTTAACTTTTACTAAAAGCACAAATTTCCTCATTTATTTTATGTTTTCACAGCAAATTGAAACATCGCGACTTGTTCTTTTTCCCCTTCATTTTTATTGCATTAACTGAAAGTTTAAATTAAATACGTATTATACTCTTCTCCACGCCAGGATTTGAGTTAATATGATAAGCAAAGAGCATTCTCTCTCTCTCTCACACTTTTCATTTATCACATTTTAGAAATTGTTAACATTAACCATTAAATCCTACATAATGCAGTTAACCAGCTCCAGTATAGAGGAGGTTAATCTAATAAGTATAAACACCCAGTTACACATCCTTCTCTACTTTGGCATGTTATATTAATGACTTTCAAAAACTGTTGCGATATCAAGGAAATACAAGCAAAGGGCGAATAGCATTTCCGAATAGCATTAAGAATATTAAGCATCTTGGAAAATAAAAATAATCTTTTCGAAGAAAAAAAAATCGTATACGTATTTCGAAAGTGCCTCATAGTTTCAGCGCACGGAATAACGCCTTAAAAGCTAAACTACCCTTTTATGAAAGTTGATGTTCCGTGTAACATTTTACACTCACTGATTAATGACTCGCCGGACGAAATTTGAAAGAAAAGCAAGCGAGAAGATGAGCTTTTAGCTGAACAGAAGCTTCCTTTTCTTAAGGTCGAGAAGCTTCCTTAACGGAGCTTTTGCACTAGTGGTGTGAGTCTAATAACTCATCGCGACGAAGAGTTGAGGAGCTTCATTTGCTACGAAGTGTAACATAAATTCGTTAGCCTTAATAAAAGCTTCCTACAAAATGCCGACGAGTTATCAAGAAGAATTTTTGATAAAAATTCGAGTAAAGAAAGAAAAATATCTGCTCTAGATGCAAACTATTAATAGTACGTACAAAATACAAAAAGTGGTTGAAGAAATAAAATTGCAATTAAAAATTTTAATTTATTAAAAAAAGACATTCTAAAGTTAATACATCTTTAAATTTTTCAACATTATGTTACGATATGCTACTTAATAGAGCTTCTGTTCTATTTCTATTATTATGATTTATAGAGAATGTGTTAAATATAAAATAGAACAGTGAACATAAAAGAGTATTATTCTATTTTAATGAATAATGAGTTACATTCTGTTTTGTTTTCTGTGAAAAACATTCTCCCTTACGGAATCACAGCTTTGGATCTCATTTTCTGTTGCTTGATTATATTTTTGTTTATATTTATGTTTCAATCAGTGGCGTAACGAAAAATATTAGGGCCGCCTACAAGCTCAGGTTTAGGTCCCCAAGCCCAAATACGTACTTAGCATCAGTCAAGCTTTGGACCCCCTAGAGCAGAGTTTCTCAATCTTTCAATACTCGCAACCCAATATTCAATCATCACTTTCATCGCGCCCCATTCAAACAATAACAATGTATCGAATTCAATAATACTATACTTTTACACTAAAGCTACAATATATATAATATTATATATGACTTAAACCTCTTATGTATCGCTGACGCATATAAACTTCTCGCACAGCCAAATCATTAATTTTCTGGACGTATATATACGTCTTTCCGAAGTACGATCTTTTACTGTGTAACATTATCCCGAAAGCTTTGGAGTGCAATAAAGGAACCTTGACAGTGTTTGCAAAGGATTTACTTATTTCAGAGGATTCGCTTATTTATTCCTTTTCTCCTCCCCTCCCTCCCCAAAAAAAAACAACAAAATACGCGCGTCTACGTGGAAAACGGTGGCATTGAGGGGGGGGTGAATCGCGTAACTTTTCATCGACAGTTACAGAATTAATTATAAACCGTAAAAATCTTCAAGATAAGTGTTAATACAAGCCCATGGGGTCACTGGTAGTTATCAAACTTGTTCTAAACTTACTATTGTTAATTTAATAATAAAATACATTGTACAGTACTGATAATTTTATAAGTGTATTATATCAGTGTAAAAGTGTATTTTATATTTTACTAGAAAATATACAAAGACTAGAAAATATATTAAAAATATTTATAATACTTAAAAATGAATTTAAAGAATATAAAATAACTAGCCGTTACCCACCCGCTTCACTGGGTATTTCACGATGTTGTATATATGAATACTGGTTACATATATATTAATTATTGATATCTAGCATTGCGAATTCGATTGTATTGAAAAATATATTTATAGATGTTACACTCTCGCCCCTTGATATAAAAAGAACATAAATTATAATATCTAATATTTCTATTTATATCTAAAATAGAAGTAGAAAGATTTTTTTCGAATACTTAACCTAATAATCAAGTGGATTTCCACCAAAGCAACTTTCAGTGGATCTCTACTCCATAAAATAAACATGCGTGCTAAATTTCAAGTCTAAATCTAACAGAGCAAAAACGGAATTTTTATCATCAATACATCGTTGGCAGCATTCTTAGCGGATTCCAATTCAACAAAAAAGAAGCATGCAAACCAAACTTTATTATTATAGTCTTAGCAGTTCAAAAACTGGAATTTTGTCTATCTATACGCTGCAATAACACTCCCCGCTTCCCCCTGGAGTTGATTTCCGTAAAATCTATTCTTAGTGGAACTCTATTCAACTAAAGAAAAGTGCTCAACAAATTTTAAGTAAATGAGTTAAATTCAAAAACAGGAATTTTTCTATAACACGCCTTAATCCCTCGCAACCTCACTCCTTTGGGGGTCCGTTTTCGCAAAAATCTTTGGCAAAGGAACTTTATTCCATGAACGGAACATACCTTCTAATTTTCAAGCAGGTGGTTCTATTAGTTGAAAAGCGGAAATATTTACCAATTACGCCCCTTAATCCCCTCAGTGACCCTGGGGGATCAATTTTCCCCAAAACCATTTTGTAGCGGATCTGTACTCTATGAAAGGAATCCGCTTATCAAATTTCAAGACTGTACGTCTAATAGTTCAAAAATGCAAATAATTATCTATGACGCCCCTTAAGCCCCCGCAACGCCACTTAGGAAAGGATATTCACAAAACCCATCTTATTGCAGATCTCTACTCAGTGAATGGAATCTGCTTACTGAATTTCAAGATTTTACGTCTAATAATTTAAAAAAGGAGTTAATTGCCTATAACGCCCCTTAATTCTCCACAACGCCACTTGGGGTCGATTTTCGCAAAACCAATTCCGTAGGGGATCTGTACTCTATGAAAGGAATCCGCTTCCTAAATTTCAAGACTGTACGTCTAAATGGAAATAATTATGTATAACGCCCCTTAAGCGCCCTCAACGCCCCTTGGAGGTCGATTTTTGTAAAAATCATTATGTAGAGAATCTTTAGTTAATGAAAGAAATATGTGTACCAAGTTTCACGACTGTACATCTAATAGTTTAGTAATGGAAATAATTATCTATAACGCCCCTTAAGCTCCCGTAACGCCCCTTGGGGTTCGTACTTTGCAAAATCCGTTCTTTTAGCTAACGTCTACTCTATGAAGGGAACCTACCTACCAAATTTCAAGTCCGTAGGTTTAATAGCTCCGGAGATATCGTGATTAGTCATTCAGTCAGTCAGTGAGTGAGTCGCTTTTCTCCTTTATATATATAGATTATGTCAGAATGTGTTTTATTTGTTTACCTTCAGTGAATTAATAATTTATTTGAATAATCTTTAGTTTTCAACTTTCAATATGCTCGCACCCCCCTTGTAGAGTTATCACGCCCCACAGTTTGAGGAAAGCTGCCCTAGAGTCCCTAGGAACCCGTAATGCGGAATCTGAGGCGTACGTTACGCCATTGGTTGCAATATAAGACAGCACGACGGCTATTGATAATGAATTTCGTAACTTTGAGCCTCAGTCGAGTGACCAAGAGGACACCCGAGTTTCCAACCAATTTGCAAAGTTCCACATTACACTAACCTAAGTACTTTGATCCTTGATAGTTTAACGTGCAACAACTTCTATTAACGACATTACGCAGGATCACCAAGACTCGAACCCACAACAATTATTACCATTCGACTTCCGTGGTCACATTTGCCCTATTGCACTAAGCAGAAATATACATTGTCACTTTTAGAAGTACATTTCAGACAAAAAGAACTACCCAAATTCTTGAAAAAGGTTTCTGAAAAACTGAGTTACACAATGATATTTGAATATTGTTAAGTATTCTTTAAATTCAGAATGACTCAAAGAATTTCGTATACGTCTGCAACATTATATACTGTGATGAGGCTTTATCGGTACTTCTTCTAATAATCCTCTTGGGACATCTTTGGGGCCAGAGTGGCAATTACTTCCAACCAACCCAAGAAGAGAGCGTAGTTATGCAGATCAGGAATTGTATATATTTGAAAGTTAGTATTCACGAGGAGCGCTAAGTAACGCTAAGTGAAGGGTGTTAAAAGTTCTAAGTGAAGTTCTAGGACAAGAGTGTTATATAAAGTAGTTCTGCACTTTTTAAACTATAATTTATCGCGGATGTCAGTTTCAAATAAATTAAATCAAGAATTACTTTTTCAGAGAAATTTCAGAATTACTGTGTGATTCGCATTTTACTTTAGAGATCTCTTCAGCATTTCCAGAGAAAAAATAACAATTATTGTTAAGATTACTTTAAGAAAGAAAAACTCTTATTACATGAAGAATTTCAGTACATTCTAGTTTTATATTTAATAAAATAAATAATCAAAAAGAATCTATACACATAATAATACTGTGAATTATATATTCCAGTCAACTATTCCTAAAATAATTTTATTTATCGAAAACCTAAAGCAATTTTAGTTGAGATGATAGTTATCACAATGGCAATAAAATTTTGTTGCTGTTATAACATTTTACAAAATCAAAAGAACATCAAGAGTATGTATCAAAGTTCACATGACTGCCCTTTATAATATAATGAATACACTTATGTCCATAAATTAAGGATAATTCAGAATCACGTAGAAATTGAACTCGAAAATAAAAATTACACCTGTAAAATTATCACATACATCTTGAAGAAGAATATGCAAATTACAGGAAACCACCAGATGGCGCGGATAGTACGTCACAATGACGAGAGTGTAAGAAAGATGTATATAAGGAATGGTGGCAAAGAAGTAAAATTGTTAACAAGCGCTTTAAAAACCTTTCAGTGCAATAACCGCATAGTTATGGCACAAAGGAAGCATTTGAATGATTTTTACGTGGTAAAATTATTGGACGACTGCAATGTGGACGCATCCAGCTGAAAGTATCCGAGGAACTTCGAATCACCCAGAGTGCCATCTCCAGGCTTTGGCAACGATTCCAAGATGATGGTAATGTGGGTAGATGTTACAGCACAGGTCACTCCCGAGTTACAACGCCGAATGAAGCCCGTTATTTGGCAGTTACAGCCAATAGAAAAATACGGAACACAGCATCAGACCTGTCTCGTCAGCTCTCTTCAGCTACCGGTACGACAGTTTCCAGGCAGACAGTGTACAGACGCTTAGGGCACATTGGTCTATATGCTCGTAGGCCTTTCAGATGTGTTCCACTTACCGCAACTCACTGTCACTTGCGATTAACTTGGAGTAGAGAGCATGTATTGTGGACACCACAACAGTGGTCTTGTGTGATGTATTCCGACGAGTTCAGGTTTAGTTTGCAGTCTGATTCTCGCCGGACTTTAATAAGGAGAGCGCCATGTACCCGTTACCACAAAGAGAACACCATTGAACGACACCGTTACGTTGGTGCAGGATGGCTCGTTTGGGGAGGAATTATACTTTGTTCCAGAACTGACCTGCATGTTCAGAATGTAACGATGACAGGCCACATCCATCGGGATGTCATTCTGGAACATCATGTACGTTTGTTTCGGGGTGCCATGGGTGCTGAATTTCTGTTTATGGATGCAACGCCCATCCTCACCGTGCAAAGATTGTAGACGAATTCCTTCAATCGGAAGATATCACTCGTATGGATTGGCCAGCATACTCACCGGACTTGAATCCAATAGAGCTTGTGTGGGATATGCTTGGCCGACGAATTGCAGCCCGTCAACCCCCTTCCACCTGTCTACCGGAACTTCGGAGGGCATTGTTTGATGAGTGGTGTAATATTCCCCAAGATCAAATTGATAATTTGATATTCCATTCCAGTCCTGTATTGTCTACCGGAACTTCCGGTTATACTATTTTTTGGGCATTGTTTGATGAGTGGTGTAATATTCCCCTTTTGTTTAATAAATCAAATTGATAATTTGATATTCAGCATGCCTCAATTTATGGCATGAGTGTTGCTTTTAAGTCGGTAGGGCCTATCGACAATGTTATTGCCATCGTTTCTCAGAAACTGTTAAATACATAAACTTCAAATTTTGTCTGTATATTAATTAGGCTTTTTTTATTTAAAACTAGTAAATATATTTAAAATATATTGTTTCTTTTTAACCATCGTTATACTATTTTTGTAAATAGGTACAAAATATTTGAAAATTTGCTTAGTACATAGAGTTACATATTATTTATGTGCAGTAAAAATTGTAAAAATTCGCAACAGTTTTTATTAATTAGTGTAAAAAAAACATCACAAAAATATGCATTTCTATTTTTTTTTGCTCTTTACTTTTTTTGGCTTTTTAGTTTTCTTTTGATTTTAATAAATACACTTTATTTTTAGCGTTTAAATCAAATTCTGTATCAATTTTTGAAATTTGTTCTGATACATTACTTTCATCAAATTTTGACTATCTCTTTCTTTGTCAATACTGAATGGCTTTGGTAATCGAAAAGTTTCATTATTTTATATATTCACCTGTTAACACAATGTTTTACTCAGAATTAAAAATTTTCTTTAAATATTTTATGGTATTCAAAACAACAAAAACATAAAAACAGATTTCTTGAACATGAAATTTATGTATTTTTATATATGTAACAAGCTATGTTTGCATTTTTAGATCTTTTACTAAAAAACTATTGAACACCAAAGCTTAAAAATTTGTATAAATACACAATACATATGAAATATATAGTAAACATTTCAGTTCATGCATACAATATAAACGATGAAATCATTGAAGTGTGTTATTTGAAAAATGCTACATTCACCAATTTAAAAATATGAAATAAATTCTAAAACAATTCATGAAACTAATCACATGTGAATTTAGCATAATAAATTTCATAATAATTTATTTCGTGCAATTTATGATTTTTCTTTTTATTTAAGTTTTATAATAAAGATTTAAAATACTTTACTTGTTTGAATAAAGGGTAACCATTTGAGATGAACTACGTAAATATGGGGGTGTGCACCTCTGTTTTCTCTTTCTCACTCTGTCTCTCGGTCTCCCCCTTTCTTTCTCTCTTATTCATACAGACACGAATACGCACACGTTAATGTATGTATGTAAAGTACATAAATGTAGGAATTGATGAGCATATATATTTATACATTTTAGATTTAAGCCCGCTGGGTGGCATGGTTGGTTTGTCACTGGCCTACTACACCTAAGATTGCGGGTTCGACACCGGCCCGAAGTTTTGGATTATCATGATGCAGAAAAGTCGGCTAGCATGTTATCAAAATTTCTTTCATTGAAAGCTTTTGCTTATGGACCGCTGAGAGACGGCAGCCACCACACTTTCACGTATGACTGGATTAACGTGAGTGAGTGAATATTAACGTCACACTGTTCAGCCACACGAGAGCTTTGGGCGACGGACTACGTAATTTTGAACCATGGTCAAGTGACGTGGACGACACCTGAGCAGGCACCACCTTCTCCTAACTACCTCACCAACAAGAGGCCGTTTTAGCTCTCGACAGATTTAACGTGCATCGTTGCTCTACACGGCGGGTCTTTAGTGGTACTATGCTCGAACTCATGGCATGTCTGCCATGATCCGATACCTTGACTACTGGGCTACTGCAGCCCTATGAGTGGATTGAAGTGGGATATATACTTGAAGCAACATAGAATGACTTACTCGTATCTGCCATCCTATTCAGTTTGACTCGATCTTTATCCGGATTAGAGCCGCTTTAGCTGTCGGAGTTTGTAGCTACTTGTATTAATTTAAGACATTGCATATATCTCAACTCTTTACAAATTTAACCATGATTTCTTCCTAGTATGCTGTAACGTGTGATGAGTAAAGTTTTGTTAGATTCTTTTCTTCATGGGGTTAGAATTTTAATGGTGAACTGTCTATACATTGCTTTCTCCTTGCGCATTTACAGATATCATAACCTCGGAAACACAACAGTAGCTTTGAAGTAAATAGAGGAATAAAAGAGCTTTAAAGAATCCGAGAAACATATTCACTCTTGAAGAAAATAGATCACTCAAGAGCACAATCGCTTGAAGGAATCAAAATAATTTTTTTTACGGAAAATATCAGAACTAATGACTGAAAAAAACGGAAAAACAAAATAGATTGAAGAATATAGTAGAACAGAGAATTTATTAGAGGAAACATAAAAAAAGTGTGTGTGTGTGTACTTATGTACGCATGTAAGTTATACTTCTTTGGCGTAACAAGATTAAATACTTTCTAAAATTCTTGAGCAGGGCAAGATGGCCAAGGACGAAAGGCGGTCACTTTCAGAGTTAAAACTTTAAAACAATTTTAAAATGTTAAATATAAGTGAAGAAATGGGGCTATGGTCCTTAAAAAATATATTTAGGAAGCTCATAGGGAGAACAATTGAATCCAGTCGGTGCGGTCGAACAAGGCAGCATAAGATTCGTGTTATGACTGGTGAAGCCCTGTAGGGCCCTCAATTCCTTAGGGGGTGAATTTTTTTCCAGTCCCCATAGGATTAACATGGGAGCATGATATTTTAGTGCTTAAGCCCTCCCCATGCCTACACAATGAGAATGAAATAGATAACTGGATGGGTCTAGACGAATGAAACATTGATTCAAATCTCAAGTCCTGCGTGTGAATCCGTGACGGTGTGCGCGCGCATCGTAAACATTTACCCTCATCATTTTTCCCAAACGCGCAATAAGAAGTGTAAGTTCAAAACCCATTTGGGAAAAAAACCGCAGAACATAATCACATGAAAGAACCAGAACAGATTCGGGTGAATACACAACAGAACAGAATTATTCTGAAAAACAAGCAAAACGAATTACTTGGATTGAGTGAGTGAATATTAACGTCGTACTACTCAACTACTCAAGGCAGTGTTTCTCAAAGTGTGGGGCGCGCCCCCCTGGGGGGCACGATGACCCTACAAGGGGGCGCGAGCCTATTGAAATTTTCAAGATTTAAAAAAAATAACTGGAAAGAGAAGTAAAACAAAATACTTTCTTCCATAATGAAAAAAATACACAACAACACTGACATAATTTATGTTTACCATCTGGCGTTTTTCCGTCATCAAATAGCTATCTTTGATCCCAAAACCAAATTAAAGAAGAAAAAAACATTTTGTTTAATTTGCTGTATTTCCTCAATGAGAGATTTTTTTATTACGTTTTAACATAAAATATTACTCCTTAAAAGAAAAACGAAACCCAGACCCTAAAAAAATTCTAAGATAAACAATTAATCACTGTAATTATAATTGAAATACTGTACATTAGTTGTAGGAAAAGAAAAGGAAGATATGATTCGCTTTTCAGCCAGGCTGCATAATACATTTGTTAATCATTTGATTCACCTTCAAACTTACTGGTGTGGTTTTTAGATCATCCGTATTTTTTCTGAATACACTTTTAAACCGGGAGTGGTGGCGTGGGACATCTGTGATCTTTATTGAGGGAAATTGAAACTGATCAAGCAAAAGAAAAACCTGCTGAAAGAATACATATTATTCATGATTGAGAAACGCCATGAACATGAAACGAAAGGAAAATTTTCCAATGCTTCCTAAAGAACTCCATCAACCTAATATATGAAGCCATAAGTGTACCACAAGGTTCAGTTCACCTTGTCAAAAAGACACAAGAAAGAAAAAGTTCAACTTGCTATTTGTTGATTACCAAAGGAGTCACGAGTTCGAGCCCAGTACCACTAAAGATCCTCCGTGTAGGGGAGAGATGCACGTTAAATCTGTCAAGAGCTCAAACGTCCTCTTGTTGGAGTGGTGTGGTAGTTAAAAGAGGCCAGCTCAAGTATCGTCCTCGTCACTTAACCATGGTTCAAAATTACGAGGAAGTCTCCAAAAACACTTGTGTAGTTGAACAGTGCGACGTTAATATTCACTCACTCGATCATGAAAGCTCATTAAAACTACAATAAATTGGAACAAAATATGTCAGCTTTGCCAGCAAATAACATTTATGTAATATTAATGAAAAGTGTCTCTGATTTGCGCCCTTTATTAAGGTCTTGCACTTTTGAATCATTATAAGTTCAGTGTTTTATTGGATTTTTTCTCAAATCCTCAAAGAAAAATTGAATAGTCCTTGAAAGCCGGTAAGTATACTTTCTCTTAAATAAATTATTCACTGGAATTCCGATTTGTATCTCGTGTACAGTAAAAATAATTATAAACAAATGATTGGGGTAACTGAGTCCCCCCGCAGTACCATTAGCGTTAGTATCGAGTGCGCGTCTGCTCCTGGATTAAAACATTTTGAAGTCTTCTCGCTTTAAATATTAAAAAGTAACACAATTATTCTTCATCGGAATTTTATATTCTTTTCCATTATTTAACATTAATTCTAAATGCTAATTCTGCGAGATTTAAAGTTACAGTTCTTTTAAACAGTTATTTACAATTATAGCATTTATTTAAAAAAAAATCATTTTACATTTTTGTATACAATGTCGTGCACGCAGTTTTACTCTCTTTACAGTTCAGCTATTATATCAATAATAATGTTTTATTTTTTTAAAAAATGAACTCGTGTGAAAAGCTGGTGTTTCAGCCAGTATACGTTTAATGTATTAGTACTGAAGAAGGTATTTTATAAATAATTTCTTAATACTAAATTAAGAACAAGTTTGATAATTATTAGGGACTTTCATGGGCTTGTCTTGTAGAGCAAAGTTTTTCAAAGGAAGGTTTAATATCAGAAATTGACACTCTGAGTTATTTTTCTATATTTAGCTGAGATTTATATTTGGTCTTCAAAGCAGCCACCGCTGAAAATTTCGGTTTCACAAAGGTAGAATGTTAAAAATGGTAATAGTATACGAAGTGCTTTTGTTTTCAGTACAGAGAATTCATCATCCACCTCTACCCAAAATTCAAAGAGCGATTTATTACAAAATTGCCTTTTAAGTTTTCACTGTATGTGAAATGTATGAATATTTCTTCTTCGGAAGTTGAGAGTCCTTCTGGAGTATCTTGAAATAGATCCCTAATCCACTCGTAACTTGCTACCAAGTTGTCCTCATCCAGAAAATACTTTTTAAAATTCTTTGCCAATATAGCTAAATGATTTTACATGGTTTTAGAAACAACTTTTACATGTTGTTCTTCAGATTTGTAAGTTTTGACACAAAACGACCTGGGGCTTTTTTCCCCATCATTTAGTTTAGTGGTGGTAATTCCAAAATTTAAGTATTTTTGAGAATATTTATTGCCTTGATTTAATTTTCGGAACCATTCTCGTCTGTGTACTTGTTGATCCTTCATTATCGTCGAATGTTTGCTTACGACTTAAAAATGTATGTATGATTTTGTTTTAATCTACTGCCATAGATACTTAATTACCGTGAATTACAATTAACGTGTAAATTTAAAAAATTTACATTCACAAGCTAGATTTGGTAACTAAAAAAGTATCGAGTCGACCAAAACTGACTGGAATTGTACGAGGTTTTACATGTTTTGCGCAGATGCCCAAAAGGTTGCCCAGACTAACGCAAACGTACCCTATAATGCCAAATGTGATGGATATGATAGAGAGCTACATAGACTAGATTATTTTTCTAATGAAATTTGTACTTTGAGAAACGAATGCTGAAGGAGAAATAAATCTTTAGTTAAATGTATCATTTTGCGAACTGTTCCAATTTAAAAATTAGAGAAAGAAAAATTAACATAATAATAAGAAAGTAATATATATTTTAAGTAATTTTCTTAAAATATATATTACTTAAAAGTTATATGTACAAAATTTTATATACTTATCGTATTAACTTGTACGGTTTATAATTAAGATCGTATTGTACCTTTAGCGTCTCTCTCTGAAAGTTCATTTTTATTGCAGTAAATACATTATTGTTGTACAGGGGGGAAAAAAATTATGATTGAAAATTGGGTCGCCAGTATTGAAAGTTTGAGAAACACTGACTCAAGGGCTTTAGCAATGGACCTCGTAATTCGGAAAAATGTTCAAGTGATGAGGCCAACACTTGAACTCTCTTCGGCACCCCCTCTCCCAAATTCCATATCACACCAAAGGAAGGACGTTTGAGCATCGACAGATTTAACGTGCGCTGCCCTACATGGCCGGTCTTTGGCGGTACTAGGCTAGAACTCATGACACGCCAGCCACAAGTTTGTTACCTTGAGGCTAACGCGGCCACACGAATGATTTGGAAGATACATCAAAACACTATCACTCGATGGAAACTGAAACAGAATCAGACTGCTTGAAAGATTGACATTGAAAATAATCATTTAAAAAAAAAATAATGCATAAAAATTTTTACAGTGTCAGTTAGTTATTTGTTACAAAATCAAAAATGCATCTCAAACTTTCAATATACGTGACCCACTATCCAATCATCATTTCCAACGCACCCCTCTCCAATACAATAACAAGCTATTGAGTTCAATAATACTATACTTTGACACTATAGCTACAAAATACGACATTAACCTCTTATGTGCTACCGACGTATATAAACGTCTCGCTTATTCAAAGTATTAATTTTCTGGACGCATATATACGTCTTTCTGAAGTACGATATTTTCTGTGCAGGGCTATTCATAAAACTATTCCGAAGGCTTTGGAATGTAATAAAGGATCTTGACATTGTTTGCAAAGGTTTTACTTATTTCAGATGATTTGCTTATTTATTCCTTTTCTCCTCTCCCTAAAAAACATCAAAATACGCTCATCTACATGGAAAACGATGGCATTGGGGAGCTAACCGCGTAACTTTTAATCGACAGTTAAGAAATAAGTTATAAACCGTACAAATTAAGAAGATAAATGTTAATACAAACCCATGAGGTCACTCATAACTATCAAATTTGTTCTTAACTTAGTATTTTAAAAATAATTATAAATAAATTGTACATTACTGATACATTTATAAGTGTAATATACAGATGGGTGAAAAAATAATACGAACACCCGTGAAAAAAGCACGGCCCATTTCAAAGACGCACAACGCGCATGTCAGTTAGCGTTGCAGTCCGCCTCCTAGCGGATTCGAAAGGTAAAGTATCAGTCGCTCAACAGCTGCTATAGGTGTTACACGCGTCAATTGTAATTTCTGAAAAACGCAATAATGACGGACCTGTCAGAGTTCGAAAAATGTATGATTGTTGGAATGAGGTGCGCTGGTTGCTCGGTGACGGAAACAGCCATTTATTTGGGGCGTGCAAGGAGTACTGTATCTGCCGTTATGGCAGCATACAAGAAATGCGGGAATGTGACGTCTGGCAAACACAACAGTGGACCGTAAAGAAAGCTTACCGACAGGAATAAAAGAGTCTTAACCCGCATAGTGGCCCGAAAGCGCAAGCAATCGCTATCCCAGATAACGTCTGAGGTGAATAGTCATCTTCGTAACCCTATTTCAGCAAGAACCGTCCAAAGGGAACTTCATGCTTCGAACTTGTATGGAAGAGTTGGAATTCGTAAACCATTGGTAACATCACGTCATGCTTTACAGCGACGCCAGTGGTGTAGAACACACAGACAGTGGACCCCACAACAGTGGCAACAAGTCATCTGGTCGGATGAATCGACTTCCACCCTTTTCCAAACCACCGGACGCGTTTATGTGTGGAGAACGCCCATAGAAGCATTTGTTCCTGAATGCATCGTGCCGACTGTTAAGCATGGAGATGGGTCTCATATGGTATGGGGGGACGATATCTCGGCGTGGTCTTGGGCCACTTGTTACTCTGCATGGCAAGGTTAAAGCTGCCCACTATGTCAATATCCTGGGGGATCAGGTGCATCCATTTGTCCAGACTTCATTTCTCGGAGAATGCCCACTTTATCAAGACGACAACGCTCCTATCCACACTGCTAAAATCGTGCAAGAATGGTTTGCAGAGCATGAGGGGAAGTAGCTCATCTTGATTGGCCCCCTCAGTCAACTGATTTAAATATTATTGAACCTTTGTGGGGATATTTGCAGTCAAAACAACGTGCTCGATTCCCTCCACCATCTACGATTTCGGCATTAGAGACCGCTCTCCACGAAGAATGGCTTCATATTCCATTACAAGTTGTTCGTGACCTCTATGCGTCCATCCCACGTCGCATACAGTCTGTAATTCAGTCAAAGGGGGGGTCCAACTCCTATTAATAAAGCTTTTCTCCTCTTTCACAGGTGTTCGTATTATTTTGTCACCCATCTGTATCAGTGTAAATGTGTATTTTATATTTTATTACATCAGAAAGTATTTTGTTTGTTTACTTTCAGTAAATTAATTTTTTTAATAATCTTTTGTTTTCAATTTGTCAACTTGCTCGTGCCCCCCTCGTACAGTTATCACGACTCTCAAGGAGGGCGCGCCCCACAATATAAGGACCAAAATACTGATTACAACACAGTAAAAGGGAAAAAAATGGATCAAAATAAATTTAGATTCATATACATAATGTAATGCTGAAATGTGATATTATACTCTTAATACAATAGAGAAGGAATTTCAACAGCCCGTTATAGACTTCGAAATTTATGTGCGGAAATGGAGAAAGCTATGCAAGGCTGTCTCTCAAACTGAGACTCAAAACTATTATATTTTCTCTCTATTAGCATTTTCTGCAATTTTATTCTTTCTATCTTAATATAATTACTCAAATCAATATTTACTAATCTTAATGAGTGCTCGCTTTTTTGGGTTTTATTGAAAAAGAGTACGCAGTCTCTTTCCTGATTCTTTCAGACCTTTTGTTAAGAAGCTAATTATCTACTTTTATATACATTGCTGCATAATAACAAAATTATTCAATACAATGAATTTATTTCGAGACAAAATATTAATATGACTGCAGAATATCTAAGTAGAGCAGCGATTCTCAAACTGTGGGGAGTGCGAGCATATTGATAAGTCGAAAACAAAAGAATACTTATATAAAATCATTATTAATTACTGAAAGTAAAAAAACAAAATACACTGCTGGACAATTGCTAAGGACGGATCACAAATTGCTATGTAGCATAACATTAAGCGAGACATGAGGCCTAGTAGGATAAAATACAGTTGCCACAATGTTCAGACATTAGAATAAAGAATATTTATTGTTCTGGAAAGTACAAAAGCTGTGAAACATCTGAAATAAAAAAAATGTTCATTTGATCTGCGTACGGAGAAATGGAACAATGCATCTAAAAGTCAGCAGGCACCTTAAAGAAAGGTATCAGTACGGGATATGTCCACCGCGGAGTGTGATGCAACATTCCACACGTCGTACCATACTTTGCACAACATTATCCAGCAGCTGTTGAGGCAATTTATCCCATTCCTCTGTGAGGGCACGGATGAGGGTGTTCTGGTTTGTCGGAGGATACTTTCGACCAGCAAATTGCCTCCCCAAAGCATCCCACACATTTACAATGGGGTTTAGATCTGGAGAACGCGCTGGCCATACGAGACGTTGAATACCCTCGCTGTCTAGACAATCCTGAACAGTGAATGTTCGATGACATGTTGCGTTGTCGTCCATAAAAACAAATTTATCACCGACAGCACCACGGAAAAGACGAACATGAGGAAGTAAAACTTCATCAATGTATCGTTGGCCCGTCATAGTCCCATCCTCAACCACATGTAGGCGCGTGCGGCCATTGATCATGATGCCCGCCCACACCATGATACTTCATGTCGGATATCGGTCCTTTTCCTGGATATTTTCTTGACGATAAGCAGTATCACTCTCGCGCCAGATCAGTTGGCGTCTACAATCCGATGACAGACTGAACCTACTCTCATCTGAGAATAGTACGCATGCCCAGTCCTGTTCAGTCCAATTGTGATGCTCACGACACCATTGCAAACGGGCAGTATGGTGCTGTCTGGTCAATGGGACACACACAACAGGTCTGCGTGCGTATAGTCCTCCTCCCCTCAAACGTCTGGCAACAGTTTTTCGGGAGATCTGCTTTCCTGAGGCAGTAAGAAACTGATTTCCACCTGCTGAGCTGTGGTGCGCCTGTTCCTTTTTGCTGATAGGACGATATATCTGTCTTCTGCAGGCGTCGTACTTCTAACACGACCTCCCTCGTGCCGTCTACTACACATTCCAGTAGTTTTAAATGACTTCCACAGCCGTGAAACAACGCTGTGAGCGATGTCGAACTCCCTGGCAACATCTGTTACTTTTCGCCCTCCTTCGATCTTTCCAATAATTCGGCCACGCATAAAATCATCTATGTGATGTCGGGAAGACATGCCAAAAATTTTAAGTTCGTCTATTAAATCTTTCCTGTAACAAAACCTTTAAAGCTCTTATGAACGCTTTTACGTGATGAACAGACGTGGAAAAAAATGTGCATATACTCATGCTTCTTCTTACTAATATCCCGCACTTATTCTAATTTTCCACATTTTGCTTCCTTACATTTTGTGGTTGCTATGGATGATAGTGTTATCCGTCCTTAGCAATTGTCCAGCAGTGTACATTCTGGCATAATAAAAAACAAAATTAACATTTACACGGATACAATACACTTATAAATGTATCAATACTGCACAATGTATTTTTTATAATTAATTTAGCAGTACTAAATTAAGGTTAAATTTAATAATTGTCAGTGACATCATGGGCTTGTCATATATAAAATTATATAAACAAAAATTAACAATTTCTTGAAAATTTCTACGGTTTATAAATAATCCCTTAACTTTCGATTAAATGTTACGGGATTCGCTGCCTAATACCTTCGTTTTCCACGTTGGTGCATGCATGTGACGTATTGGAAGAGGGGGTGGGGAGAAAAGGAATAAATAAGGAAAATCCTCTGATATAATAAATCCTGCACAAACACTGTCAAGGCCCTTTTATTGCATTCCAAAGCCTTCAGAATAATTTTATGGATAGCAGTGCACAGAAAAAAAATCATACTTCGGAAAGACGTATATATACGTTCGGGGTATTTAGTGCACTGGTTGATTGAGACGTATATATACGCTGGTGGCTCTTAAGGTGTTCAAGTAATATTGTTGCTTTGACGTTAAAGTATAGTATTATTGAATTCAATGCATTGTTATTTGCTTGGAGGAGCGCGCGATGAAAATTAGGATTGAATATTGGGTCACAAATACTGAAAGTTTGAGAAACACTGAAGTAGAGATAAATGAATATTTAGAGAATTTTAGAACAAAATGGAGAATTTAGAACAAAACGCTAGAAATTTATTACCGCTACTCGAAGTCCAAATTGCAACAACGTAGGAAATAACAAAATAATCCTAAAATATTATATTTCAAAATAGAAATATGAAACAAAAGTATCATTCTATTTGATATTAAACTCGTTTAATTCCGATTTTCACCAACAGTTTAAAGATATCGATCAAAGAATGTCGAAAATCAGGCATTCTGAAATTCCAAGAAGCCAGAGGAAAAGAAAGCAATAAAATGTTTTCCGCTATATTTACATTTCGCAGAGATAAAGATTTTAAAGGCATATCCCAGTGACTGATTACTATAGGAAACATGTCTTTAACTTTGAGTCCCAGAATCCCCGAAAAGTCCATTTATCATAGTTCCAACGAGTTTTGACAACTGTTTTACAACATGGGAATTACTCCAAGATCATAACGTCCTGTTTTGCTGAGCAAGGGGTTGAAATCTGTAATTAGATGATACGCTACTGGCGATGGTAAAAATGCACCATTTCTAAGTTATGCCCTAGTATGTTTTCCGTAATCGTTGTTTAATGTCCGTTTCTTTAGTTTATAAGCATTTTCATGTCTGCATCCTCTTCAAACACTTTTTTTTTACTGGAGAGAGAGAATGGCATTTATCAATACTCTGTAATCATAGAAAAAAGGGAAGAAATAATTCACCTTAATATGGGAATGTAATCTCAAAAGTTATAGGGTTTTATTTCCTGTGATGTAGGTTTGGACAAAAACTTTATTTTGTGATTGATGACATAATAATGCACTGTCATTGCTAATGTGAATTGCATTATAGGTTCCTCTCTTTATTTTCTCAGATGTGGTTAGTGTATTGAAGCGAATTGTATATTTCAAGAAGAAAAATAAGCACGTTTGGATTTTAATTTTTTTTTTAAAAAAATGAGGTCATTTGATCACATTAAAAACGGGAATCAAGGGGGAAATGTTTTATGAAGTTCATAGGCCTAAAATTTTGTATATAGCTATTAGAGTTTGGAGATCCACATAATTAGATATATTTGGCATTTTAGCCTTCTTTATTGCTGAAAAGTTTTGTAAAATAAATATCCTTGTTGTAATAGAAATATCTCCTTTGATAGTTATCTTTCTGATGTGTTTCTTAGAAGATACAAGAAAAAATACCCAAACCTCTGGTACTTATATTGAAAATTAAATGTCTTAATAACACATTCAAGTTTTATATATACTTCCAAGAAGAGGGACAAAGAGGCATGATGTTTACGAGAGATATCCAGGTTAAACCACCACACCATAAGGATTGCTGTAAATTGAGATTTTGAACAGATTACTCCTAAAAAAATTAAGTTTTTATTTTTACACTTCATTTTCAGAAAAAAATATTCAAAATCTCATAATCTACAAATTTTTTTTTACCTTGAAGATTAACAGTAGAATTTGGAATTAATTTTGAGATATCGTCGGTCTAATTATCAGACTGCATAACTCCATCTGGAATGCTAATTTGACACAGTAGGGCTAGGCGCCAAGTTGTTGTTTACGTTCGCCAAGATAGGCGATAATATTACAATATGGATTACTTTGATATTTTTATCGTGCGATAATGTGGTTGCCATGGGGATAACGTATATTAGTGTTAATTTTTTTCCCCGCGGGATCTCTACTCAGCTAAAGTAACACATTGTTACAAATTTTGTGTAATGAACGTTTAAAACAGGGTAAATAATTTATATCTGGAAGTGTAATACATTAATATTACTTTCTGTTGTATTTATTTTTTGTTAAAATCTTACCACTCCCTCTCCCTTCGATATCTAGTGTTATTATGAAATAAAAAAAAGTAGTGATTACATTGATCTAGGAATAAATTAAAAGCGGAGCGCGCTCTGAGGTATGGCGTAGACAAAACAAAAGGATTAAAGAATCGCGCACTCCTATATCAAATCAATTACACCAGAGGAGTTACGCAGTCTGATAATTAGGCCGACGATATGCTTCCCTATATACATATATATAGAGAGAGATGTATGTATGCATATGAAGTATGAATAATAGTTTACTTGTATTAATACATAGAAATATAGATGCAATTTACTAAGAATTAATTTTTATTTTACTAACGGCCAACAAAATAGACATTTAAAAGTTTTAATGTGTTCTGTAAATACTCTTCATTTATAGAATTACTTTTTACCTCTTTATCTGCCGCATTATGAGTTACTGCAATTTTTTTCATGCAACATTTTTTTTTGAATCACTACATTGAGAGAAAAATTGAAGGGATATACATAACAAATACTCAATTTTATGAAATTTAATCCGTTAGAGCTAATTTACTAATTAAAGATATTCAACTGTAAAGTTAATTATATAGATTGTTCACTTAAAATAAATAGTCAAATCGTGTTTTCTAAGATCTTCATTTATATATACAGACAAAATAAGACACATTTGACCTTAACTATTTTTTGGTACAAAAATGACAATTTTCGCATTGCGCTGAAAACGCAATTTCTGCTATAAAACTATTCGCTTTCCCTACTAAAATACTCATCATAGAACCCATGCTTTCATATATCTTGATGGAGTGGATTTAAAAGAATATTTCTGCAAAGTATCGTCAGAGTATTCATAAAAATGGTTATTCTATGTAATTTTAAAATGAGTGGTACTTATAAGTACCGTTGGTAGATAAAGGGTTAAAACTTACATAAGCTAAACTAACGTTCCAATTTTTAACTATACATATAAACTATAACTAACATACATACTTTTAAGGAGGTGCTATACATTTACATTTCTTATATATTTGTTATTGTTTTTGGTATGGAATTCCTTCCTATACAGTTGCGCACAAAAGGGGAAAGGGGTCCACGGGTTTACCCCCATCCCTCCATCACTCTCGATTTTTTTCCGATTGATTATAATCCAATGCATATAGAACGCAGAATTTAATTAATTATTAATAATTTATTTCATTAATTGATGCAAGGTTTTAACTCGATAATTTATTTTTTACAGTTTTTAGTTCCGGACAATTGATAAAATCAAAAGAATATGTTTGGTTACGTATTGGAGTACGAAATGAGACTATAGACTTTTGACCCTGAACCACCTCCCTCCCCACTCGAAAAACTCCTATGTGTGCCACTGATTACATAACAATACTTTTACAATATTAATTTCTCAATGAAATGCACTTATAGGATTCCTTACACCTACAAAAGAACTTTTCTAATAATAAGGTTTCTATATGGTTTCTCTGTCTAAATATAGATAAGGCTTTCTTTTACCATTCTTTAATGTGAATGTTTCTTCTTTTTGAATCAACAATTGATGTTATATCAATACTCATTATATGTATTTGAAAATAGCCTATTAAGTATACATAAAAACTGTTACGATTATTCGAATTATAAAGTATTTTGGCCTTTACTTTCCTTAATATAATGCGAGATTTTTATGAAAGGAACAACTAGTGTGAAATATAATCAATATGCAGATATCTTAGTTAATTTTTTTATCCTGCAGAGAGAGTATTGCTATTTAGAGAGTATCGTTGTTATTTTTTTATATTTCAACTCTTTTATTTACATTCTTATTTTTATATATAACATTTTTTTTAACTTTATATTATGCTGACCTATCTATTGTTTTTCATCTGCTTATATGTTTTTCCTTCCACTCCAATTGATACAGAAATTTACGTATCTACACTGTACAGAAGTATGAGGGTTTGAAAAGGGGAGAATGGTATAACAGAAAATTGGTTTAAACCTAAGCCAGCATATCTCAAACTTTGGGGAGGCCCCTAGGGAGGCTTAAGAACCCTGCGTGGGAGGCGTGAGCATATCGAAAAGATCAAAGTAAATGATTTAAAATAACTATCAAAATTTACTGAAAGAAAGCGAAGCCAAATGCATTCTGATACGGTAAAAAATAAAATACATATTTACACTGATATAAGGTATTTATAAATGTATCAATACGGTAAAAGGGATTTGATAACTATACTGCTGGACAATTGCTAAGGACGGATAACACTATTATCCATAGCAACCACAGAATGAAAGGAAGCAAAATGTGGAAAATTAAAATAAGTGCGGGATATTAGTAAGAAGTATGAGTATGCAAATTTTTTTCCACGTCTGTTCATCACGTGATAGCGTTCATTATAAGCATTAAAGGTTTTGACGCGTGTGGACAGTTGTTGTTTCAAGTCAAAGTTTTACAGGAAAGATTTAATAGACGAAGTTAAAATTTTTGGCATATCTTCCCGACATCACATAGATGATTTTATACGTGGCCGAATTATTGGAAAGATCGAAGAAGGGCGAAGAATAACAGATGTTTCCAGGGAGTTCGACATTGCTCACGGCGTTGTTTCACGGCTGTGGAAGTCATTTAAAACTACTGGAATGTGTAGTAGACGGCACGGGGGGGAGGTTGTGTTAGAAGTACGACGCCTGCAGAAGAGAGATATATCGTTCTATCAGCAAAAATGAACAGGCGCACCACAGTTCAGCAGGTGGCAAATCAGATTCTTGCTGCCTCAGGAAAGCAGATCTCCCGAAAAACTGTTGCCAGACGTTTGAGGGGAGGAGGACTATACGCACGCAGACCTGTAGTGTGTGTCCTATTGACCAGACAGCACCGTACTGCCCGTTTGCAATGGCGTCGTGAACATCACAATTGGACTGAACAGGACTGGGCATGAGTACTATTACCAGATGAGAGTAGGTTCAGTCTGTCATCGGATTGTAGACGCCAACTGATCTGGCGCGAGAGTGGTACTGCTTATCATCCAGGAAAAGGACCGATATCCGACGTGCAATATCATGGTGTGGGCCGGCATCATGATCAATGGCCGCACGCGCCTACATGTCGTTGTGAATGGGACTATGACGGGCCAAAGATACATTGATGTAGTTCTACTTCCTCATGTTCGTCTTTTCCGTGGTGCTGTCGGTGATAAATTTGTTTTTATGGATGACAGCGCAACATGTCATCGAACACTCGCTGTTCAGGATTGTTTAGACAGCGAGAGTATTCAACGTCTCGTACGGCCAGCGCGTTCTCCAGATCTAAACCCCATTGTAAATGTGTGGGATGCTTTGGGGAGGCAAGTTGCTGGTCGAAACTATCCTCCGACAAACAAGAGCACCCTCATCCGTGCACTCACAGAGGAATGGGATAAATTGCCTCAACAGCTGCTGGATAATTTTGTGCAAAGTATGGTACGACGTGTGGAATGTTGCATCACACTCCACGGTGGACATATCCCGTACTGATACCTTTCTTTAAGGTGCCTGCTGACTTTTAGATGCATTGTTCCATTTCTCCGTACGCAGATCAAATGAACATTTTTTTTCTTTCAGATTTTTAACAGCTTTTGTACTTTCCAGAACAATAAATATTCTTTATTCTAATGTCTGAACAGTGTGGTAACTATATTTTATCCTACTAGGCCTCATGTCTCGCTTAATGTTATGCTACATAGCAATTTGTGATCCGTCCTTAGCAATTGTCCAGCAGTGTAATTTATCAATACTAAATTAAAAGCCAGGTTAGTAATTACTAGTGAATTCTATGGGCTTGTCATATACATGTGGGAGACAACAAGGGGTCCAAGACATTTGTCTTTCTTTAGATTTATTTAAACTTAACAAAAATTAATTTAAAAAAAGGTAGCTATTCTACAATTAGATTTCCATGATGTGACGATGGGAACGCCTGCTAGCGCACCTCAGTCTCTTTTTCTCTTTTTCTCAATGTTCAAAGTTTTTGTTTCACTTTGGAACAGCTGCGCCTGCGCGCGAAGACTTCGTGCTTTGTTTCGTTGAGAGATTCAATTGGATGACGACTCCACAACGGCCAACCTGACCTTATGCTGATCGCAGCGGTACTTATTTTTTTTTCATGGAGACCAGAGGAGAATCTGAAACATACAAAAAAGACGGAGCAGACAAGGACTATACAACAAATACACAAAGATTTAACATAGCATAATTTTGCTGAACTAGGCAGTTTCTCCCCACATCTTCATGTGGTCTGCTGCTGTGGATGTAGTATTGGCTCAATATCATTCAACGATATTGGAGGTTCTGGAAGAACAGGGAGAACAATTTCCCCATCATGTGAAGGCACCTCTTCGACATCCGGAAGGTTCAACAGGGAAACATTGTGTATCACAGGCATGGCATGATTCTGAGATGACGATAGTACGGTAGGAAAACCAGAGTTGGTAACCACAACTGTGTTGTAGGTTTCTAAAACAGAGGACGACGTGTACGTTACCGACGGAGAGTTATGCTGCTTCTCAGTTTCTGACATGCCACTCTCGGGCCCAAACCCGTTGGTTTGCGGAATGTGTTTCTGATGAACGGAATCATTTATTTTGCTGTCTTGGTCTTTATCAGTTCCATCAGGCATAAGAACGCCCTTTTTAATAAGCTCTTCTTTGGTTGAACGCATCGATATTTTCCTCTCTAGAGTTCTGGACGTCTGTTCAAAACGATCGCTCTTTTTCTTCCGTTTCCACTTCCAGGGCTTGAAGAGCCTCCCGAGCATAGCGAACCGACTATGTTTACCCTCCATAGGTGAAGGGGTGGGCGACCGGGATTTGGAGCCCACGGAACTCGTTTTCATGGCACCATTGACTTTCTTACACAATACTATAGGTGAACAATAATCAGAACAACTTTCTCTTATAATACCCTGTTGTAACCAATTATCAATTTGATCGTTTATCTGTAATTTCTCAGAACAAGATAAACGTCTGGCTCTCTGACACACAGGAAAATATCATCTTTCAATGTAATACTCATTTTTAACTTAGTACTCTTAATTTTATTAGGTTTATAATTCTTAATTAGAGAACTCAAATCATTTCTAATATTAAAGTTTTTAACATGTGACAAATCATAACTAGAGTTTTCTATCACATTTGCAACAGTAAAAATAGAATAAGCAACTAAAGAGGATTCACTTTCATTCAATAAAACATCGCTCTTTGCGTGGCTTATTTTCTTTATTTCAGTATATACACTGGGATGTATAATAAATTCTTCGGTCAAGGTCGGTGATATTGCCGTTCGAACACTTAAACTGGGAGAGTGCTGAGTAAGAGAAATATTTATTGGTGCAACTTCTACCATACGATTCTCGTTAAAACATGAGCTTAATGTTATTCTTCCTTCGGAAGGTTTGTTCAATCTAATTAGTGAAGAATTTAGAACTGGGATCTGGCAACCTGAATCAATCAAGGCTGTTACGGGCTGATTTTCTACAAAAATGTTTACGTATTGGAGCTGTTGTGCGAACTCATCTCTTTTTTGTTTTTCGCTCTTGACTTTCAAACTATTCGCGTTTTTTCTATTATGGATGTGGCCGTTAGATTCTTTAGGCTTAAAACGCTTTTCACAATCTCTTGTGTAATGAGATGAATCACCGCATATGTAGCAATTTTTATTTTGTCTTTCGAGATTTTGGGGATAGCTATCTTTAATCTTTGGTTTATAGTTTCGTGGTCTATTTTTAAAGGGGTCTTCGGTATATCCACAAGCAGCAATAGGAGTTTCCTTACGTGATCCGCTTCTAGATGAAATATAAATATCGCACTCTTTAGCTAAATCAATAGGCCTAAACCAATCTTCCGCTTCTCGAATGCCAATATGAGTTGCGGTTTCCTTATTTAAAGTTTCAAATAATTTATCAGAAATTAAAAGATCACATAGAGATTCAAAGGAATTTTAACTTTTCTTAACGAACAATAATATTGGAAGTTTGCCGTCAATCTTGCAGCAAATTGGATGTATGTCTCGCCTGATGATTTTACAGCATTTTTAAATGAGTTGAAACACTCGCGAGGGGTTACTTGGAATTTTCTGAGTACTATAGATTTTAGTTTTTCATAGTCATTTAATTCCTCCTTTTTAATATACAATAAGACATTATGAGCTCTTTCGCCCAGAAGATTTATTAAAATTTCAGATTTATATTCGTCGTTTAAATTTTTTTGGTTAAAAATGCGCGTTCTAATGATTGGAAGAACAGATTAAAATTTTCAGATCTGGTGGTAACAGGAAGAGAATAAAGTTTTAATGCTTTTTTTATCATATTTTCTATGTTTGTTTCGAACTGTTTCTCTTCGACTTTAGCTGCAGGATTTAAACTTAATGCTTTATTTTTAGCCGTTTGAAGTTCGAGACTTCTTTTTCTATCTGTGCTAACTGTAGTTTTGCGAGCTCAATTTTCTGTTTTTCTAAAGTTGTCTCTCTTTCGTTTCGCAATACCCTCTCATCTATACAGTTTTTAATTAAAGTTTTAACGAAATCTGCACCACTCTAAAATGTACTACTCTTCTCAATTTTAGTCTTTAGTTTAGCTATGGTGTCCGTACTCTCCACAGTACCGTCGAGATCCTCAACAACTCTTATGAGATCCTCTTTAAGAGCGTTTTTATACATTTTAGAAAAAATATGGAAAGATCCTACCTTTTTTTCTAGCTCCCTTGTTGCTCGCACGTACGATGTATCCAATAATTGAAGAAAAACATTGATTCTCTTCTACGCAGATGAACACAGATCCCACAACCTCTTCGCAGGTTATATCGTTAGACGAAAAATAGTTCTTGAAATTGTTAAAATGACACCTCTTCGCAGGTGTTAAATCAATAGTTCCAACCTCTACACAGGCGGAATATTCATGCTGGTTTCGAATGAAATTCAACCTCTACACAGGTTGAGCGAAGTTTCCAAAAAATGGCGGCGCGTCTCCTCCACGGTCGCTTCTTTTGTTCACGCGTTCCAAACTTTGATCAAAATCCCGGCCGAGCCCCAATAATTTGTGGGAGACAACAAGGGGTCCAAGACATTTGTCTTTCTTCAGATTTATTTAAACTTAACAAAAATTAATTTAAAAAAAGGTAGCTATTCTACGATTAGATTTCCATGATGTGACGACGGGAATGCCTGCTCGCGCACCTCAGTCTCTTTTCTCTCTTTTTTTCTCAATGGTCAAAGTTTTTGTTTCACTTTGGATCAACTGCGCCTGCGCGCGAAGACTGCGTGCTTTGTTTCGTTGAGAGATTCAATTGGATGACGACTCCACAACCGATTCCACATACATAATATAATACGTATCTCGATAATTTCTGCAATTTATAATTAAAGTCACTTTATAGCATTAGCGTCGAAGTACATTATTATTGTATTCAGTCTATAGTTGGTGTATGAGGGGGGGATGAAAATTATAATTGAAAATTTGGTCGTAAATATTGAAAGTTTGAGAAATACTGACCAAAACCAAAAGTTGCATTTTGATCTTCTGAATATCCATTTTCAATTCGCTTTGTTTTATTTTGAGAAATATTTTTACAATTTGGGGGGAATTCTTAATTTCTTTGATTATTTAAAATTGAATTATCTGCGTATTATATACATAAATATCTAACAGAAATTCAGAAAAATGAAATTCAAAAAAAATTAAAAGAACTTTACAAACACAAAAGAGAGTACAGTAGCGAAAACACGAATCTAAATATAATGTGCAACCTAGCAACTATAAAGGATTAAATATTTTGAACTGAATTATAAACACTTACAATTAAATACCTAAGAAAATACTCATTAAATTAACTCTCCTGTAAATGCCACACAATTTTTGATAAATTATCTTACAGAAACAATTTATAAACACAGATGTTCCACTTAAGTAAATATATTTTAATTCCTAAGAACACGCCATAGTAGTTTGAATAAATTAAATGATTGATATTGTTTTTATATAATTAAATCATTCTTTCTTAAGAGTAAAATAAATATGCCACACCCAAATTACAAAAGAAATGTTTTTTGAAGATAGAAAATCACAAAGAAGTTTAAACTCGTACATTTTCTTTAAGTTTAATTTTTTTTTAAACTAGTCATTAGTACATTTGTGAAAAGGTTTTCGGATTAACTTCGATAAGATAAATTTATATATCATGAAAACAATTACCTCTTCGTGTAATGCTTCCGGTGAGAGATATGAAACTGTAACGCGTAAGTTGCAACTTAATCCGATTAAATATTTAATTCAAATGTTACTTAAAATTGAAAAAAAAGTATGACTTAATCACTTACATTTATTTAGATGCCTCAAATAATAAAAATTCTCTCAACAATTCAAGTTTCATTTACAAAGAACTACAATGAAACTTACACCAAATTATTCATGTTTAAAACAAACCCGTATTATTTAATCATGGATGAATTTAAAAATGGCCGATATCATTAATTAAGTTTAAAATACTTTTCAAAAACACGCGAATAAACATTCAAACGTTCAGATGGTTTCCAAGAGATTAATGAATCAAACAAAAGGTTAAGTAGAAAGCAATAAATTCTCAAACAATGTTCAAATTTTTAGTTACTTTTGCACTTCAGACATACATTTACTCGAACTTAAAGTAGTATTTCTTTGCTCTTGAAAACAATGCAATTTAGGAGATAGCACTCTGGAATAAGTAGCTTCAACAGTGGGGATTTATTTCGAATGCTTTTCTTAAGTAAATACCTACTACAGCGGCATCGTTTTCAAAATTTAATTACCTGGACGAAAAGTGTATTCAAAAGCTCTAAAGGTTTGATTTATTTTTGTAAAACGTTTCTATTTATTTTGTTTAACGCTCTAAACTTGGTTTTATTTAGGTACTAAAATATTTTTGCAACATTATCGGCCAAACAGTTTAAAACCATATATTTGTTTTTCTAATTGTTTTACATAATACAGACAAATATTACCCAAATTATATAAATTTAGCACATTACATATCATGTAGTATTAAATTGCGAAAGCTTAAACATCTATTAATCTATATACCTTGAAAATATACCTTGAATAATAATTTAATTCTTAATATATATACAATTTTTATACACGTTATAGGTGGGTGGCGAGGTTGGTTTGTCGCTGGCCTTCTGCACCTATGGTTACGGGTTTGACCCCTTGCCCAATTCGGTAAAATTAAATCGTAGAACAGGTTGGCATCGTCAGAGCCCAGGTGCCTCAATCTGTGGAGGAAACTGGACCTCAAAATTACTTGCGATAATTGATATTGCCTATATGGTGTCGCACTAAAAATAGATACTAGCTCCTGGGCAACGTACAAGGTCTGAAAAGGTTAAATACACATGTGCAGCCCCATTAGAAAAGAATTTTTGTGACGGGTCCTATCCACGCCTTTTGTTAATCCTCTGGGAGAAAATATTCCTTAACTGTTAAACGTAAAAGAAAATCGCTTCCCGTTAAGAAAATGTGATTGATGTAAATTTGAAGGCTATTTAAACTCAAGCGAAGTGAGTGTACGAGTTAGTAATTGGGCTGCATTTAAAGTTAGACTAGCAAAGTTACTAAATGAATTCCCTGAAATTCTTGAAGTTAAACTTTAGTCCGGGATATCCAGTTGATCCGGTTGAGACCTGTCAAGTGCAGTTACGTTGGACCACTCGCTCATAAGTGACTTAATTATTTGCCTTAGGAATTTCGGAATGCAAACAACTTTGATTGCTCCCTCGGTTTATAATATTTTTCTTGTTCGTAAATGGATAGATCAATGAACTTTGTTATTTTTATAAAAATGACTGGTTATTCTGTGTTCCAGACTTCACCAGCGCCATCTTCCGAAGTCGCTTTTACAGATTCTAGAGTAGGGGTACTTAACCTTTTTTCGGCTGGGCCGCATACATATGATAGTTATTTTACGTGGGTCGCAACATGAGGATAAATAAGGGAAGGGGGGTTCAGTGAGTGAGTGAATATTAACGTCGCACTGTTCAGCTACACGACGGCTTTTGGCGACGGACCACGTAATTTTGAGCCATGGTCAAGTGACGTGGACGACACCTGAGCTGGCACACCCCTGTCCTAACTACCACCCCACACCAACAGGAGGACGCTTCAGCTCTCGACAAATTTAACGTGGATCGCTGCCCTACGCGGCGGGTCCTTGGTGGTACTGGGCTCGAACTCCTGACATATCTGCCATGATCCGATACCTTTACCACTGGACCACCGCAACCCCTGAGGAAGGGGGGATGGAGAAATGCTTTAAAACTAAGATAACATTGGAAATTTAAAATGTGGAAAATATTGATCAAAGTTTTGTAACTCCTGTTTTGCTTTTTTTAATTACTTATATTTTTTTTGTTTTTCTCGCTAACACTAAATTCGAAGCATTTAAGAAACACTCCTTCACAATTTCTGCATCAGTTAACGGTTTCATATTATTACCAATAATATAGCAAACTTTATAGGATGTCTTTGTTACCGCTGTGATATTACCACTGACAAAACACTTTGTTGCTGTTGCAAAGATTATTCAAGAAAGCCTATTTACCACTTCTCGAAAGAGATCTTCAAGGGGAAAAGCGTCATTGAATGATTCTTGTTTATTGGTATTTTAAATATATCCCTTTTGTGACAAAGCAAACATTTGCTGATCCCTGTTTGATTTCCACTCAAAATATTCCAGCTCAAAATCGTCTTGAAACGATGTAGTTTCTTCGTATATTTTTCGCTTGCAAAATATGGTAGATAGTTAAAAATTAGTTCCACTCTTAAACTTGTCGCTATTGCACTGTTGTATGTTATCACTAACCGCAGCCGTTCTAAATAGAAAACGAATATCAATTCGTACCCGTACGACACCTACAGCAAAAAGCAAAATTGATGTATTTGATTTTTGACAAAGAATTTCCCATCAAATTTTTAATACAATGTTCTTAAATAAGTGAATTTCTCAGAGCAATGGGCCATGACTTTGCCACTTAAGAAAGCTTTGTGAGCCGCAAGTTGTGTATCGCTGATCTAGATTATAATTAAACGTAATGATTTTTAAACACGTTTTGCTTCCCTTTTTTATATCAGTGAGTGTCTTTTCATTTACATCATTCTAGTTAGTGTCACTTGCATTAAACATCCTAATCACCCATTAAACTAAAGAATTCCAATCATAGTCTTTTTTCCTAATTGCGTATCAATCACTGTTTGGAGATATATCTGTCTTTGTTCTCCGTATACATCAATCAGAACACGAAAGCTTGACAGATCGAATGAACGGGATTGATAAGACACGGCTCCAGTAATATCAGTTCGAGGTAATGAACATTCGATTTCCAATTACCAGGGAATTCCCGATTCCCTCGAGAACAAAAAAGGAATAAAAAATGATGGAATGCATCTTTGATCGAAGTCGAAAAATCGATTTATTTTTACAATTTGGGTTCTTTTTATTCGCGTTTTAACGGGATTTTTTTTTCGGCGCTCAGAGAAGACGGAAAATCGGAATATTCTTAGCTAAGAACTCGTTTTATTATTCCATGAAGATTCTTTTCTTTTTTTTACTTTTAGAATAGTGTTCTTTGTAACTTCCTTTTTTAAAGCGAGGAATATATCGGTTCTTCCGCTTTCTTTTTTTTTTTTCACTGTTATTTTCTCTGTGAAGTGCATTTTAAAATGATATCTTTTGAATTTATTTTTCAGATATCTTTTTTTTAAGGATTTTATTGAGATTGCTACAATGTTAATTAATAGTTAATTAGGTCGATGCTATATCCGATTCATTGATTATTAGTTCTTTATTATATTTAAGTCTTTGATTAAGAAGAAAATAAGAAATTATTTCTGATATTTATCAGAAATGTTTGTTATATATGCTATAAAAGACTTATTTATATTGATAAAACAGAGATAAAATGTGAAAAATATTGGAAAATCAGTGTAAATTTTCGTTTAAAGGAACTACATGAAAAGATTCTCAATAATTTGGCGTTTGTTTTGAAATTTTGATCAATATTTGCAAAGGAAGCAAGAAATCTAAGAAATCGATTAAAAATGCTTTCTTTTAGTGAAAAGACTGAAATAATTATAGCTTTGATGAGCATTTTGATTATAATATGCTTATGTATGAGATGGTTAAGTATTTCAAAATATTTTTTTTCTAAAACGCATTTCAGCTCAGTAGTACTGAATAGTAAAATAAAAGCTAACTTACAATAAAGTAAAAACAAATTGCTTAAGAAACAAAATAAATTTATTCGATAGTAAAGCATAAATTTAAAAGTTTAAGCCTTTGATCAATATGTTAGAGATATTTTATGCAATTAAATTACAGTAATTCTCGTTTTCAGCAACATCTTTGCACATTGTATCAAATATTTGTCAATATTTTAATAATATTGATTATTTATAACGATTCATGTATATGTAATTGCAATTTATCTTGAAACTTATAAAAATAGAATTGATTCTACAAAATATTATAAACCACGTTGGGTTACCAAAAGAATTAATAATGCTCAAAATATGTGTTTCAAATAATAATTAAATAAACTTAATTAACTTAAATAATTTAAATAACTTACATAATTTAATTAATTAAATTTCATTATATACGTAAAAGCAGCTTGAATTTGCGGTGATTGTAAAAAAGCACAGTTGAAAAAATATAAATGTGAGGAAATAGTAGTCTTGAAAATAATCAAATAATAAACGGCTTGAAACTGAATTGTGTTTACGTACATCTAGGTTCATGTGTATGAGCGCTTGCGTGTACGCATGGCGTGTACACATTGGAATGCAAAATGAAGATATTTTTATTTTTCCGGGTTATTTGCATGCGCAAATCTAGCATATGCTAAAATAAAACGTGTAACATGATGCATCGAGTAGAATTTTTGTTATCTGGGTGGGCAATTTAAAAATTATATTATTTATCTTTCATGGCACTAACTGTTTATTAAAGTCGTGCTTAGGAGCCGTAATAAAACTGATGACAGAAATCTTTAGAAGTCTTGAGGCCCTGGGCTCCTATACAAATGTAGGCCACATCTATGACTATTAAAAGTAGACAGTACACAGCATACGTTGACAAATACTCATATAAAATTAACCCGAAACAAATAAATGAGCAGGATTTACAATTGTACAAACCAGCTCAGTCGACTACCACTTTTTGACTGAATGAGTAATGATATTGTATGGTGGCAGGCCTAAGTCAATACATGAACGATGGTCATCACATGTAAACAGTTGATATATCGTCCGAAATTCCCAGTTTTTTGGAAAATACCACCGAAAATAACATTTTACAGTTGAAGTTATTCGAATCATGATCTAATTAATGCTGAGTTGAGAATGAGATGAGGCTCTGGGCCTGGGCCTGCTTGGCCCATACCTTGGGACATCTCTGACTATTGAAAACGAACCTCGTAATTGCGAACCATTCTCAAGAGACGAAAAAATCTGAGCTCGCATTGGTTTTTCTAACTGCCACATTGCCTTGAGTGAAAATGAACCAAATATATATTAAAAATAAAAACTGAAAAAAGGAATCCTTTTGTAGTATTTTTTTTTTGTAAATATAACAACGCCTCCCCCCCAATATTTAAAATATTTTTTCTACTAAGTATGAAGAAGAATAAAATTAAATGTATTGATAAAATGCATATTATTTAAATACACATGTGTCTATAATGTAAAATAATTATAGAATAAAGATATGTTTTAACTTACTTACATATTGTCTACTCCAAAAAATAAAAACAATGCAAAAAGTTACTGTGGTAATCATCAGCTAATGTAATATCTAATGTATCTAATGTGTCTAATGTAATATCTCAACTTCTTCTCTTCGTATCATGTATCTAGAGATAGCAATACCGGTACACCGGAATATCGAATACTGGTATTTTGAGCCATTTGTATAATTTTGCAATACCGGTATTCACAAGTTAAAATACCATTCTCTCTCTCTCTTTCGGTATTAACTAAAAAAATTTTAAAATGTCTCTACTATATGTTCAGGGATCGCCAACATAGCAAAATAATATACATTGTTTTTTTTATTATTTTCTTAACGAGCGAAATTATTTAGACTGTGAATACAAGTTACATCGTACAATCAAGAGAAGTGAAAAATATGTAAATCATCCAAGGAGGTGAACAAAAACTATTCAATTGCAGCTCAGAGCGATACTGCACACGCACAGTATTCGTAGTCTGATATTCGTATTTGTGAAAACAAGGTTGTAGGTGTGAAGAAATTGCGTAATCTTTCGATATTTTTCAAATTGGGGAGTTTGTTATTCTCATTGTATTCGCATATCATACTTTAGGGCTCAAAATATTTTTCATATTTTTTATATATATGTTCATAAATAATAACCCATAATAACGAATAACTTTAACATTAAAAAAAAACAGTTTGATTTCATTATTTATATAATGAAAACCACGGACCACAGACTGAATAGTGATATTTACACTTTTTTTGTGATTCAAGTAAATAAGATGTTCCTATCCTTTTTTGTGATTCTTTATGTATTGTTATATTTTATACATTTTTCGTGATATTTACACTCTAATAAAACTGGCAAATAAACAAAGAAACACACCTGCGTTTCCTCACTTTTCTAAAATTTCTACTACCGGTATTATATAAAACCGGTATCCCGGTATTAAGACCTGAAAAATACCGAATACCGGTATTGAACTTTTTGTCCGATATTGCAATCCCTACATGTATCTCTAAGGTGAGAAGTTATTTTTAAAAGAGTTTCCTCATTTCTAAATGAGCATCTTAACCGGTTCCAGCAACAAAGACTCAGAATGAATATCCGAACCTTTAAAGTCGACGAAAGAGAAAGATAAGCTTTTTTTTTTTTTTTTTGTTTAGTTTCCGCCGGTGCCCAGACAAATAGAGAAACGCGAATCACTTTCAGAAGAACAATCGTCTCGACTTAAGCGACGTTCTGGGAGCGATTGAGCGGCGTTTAATAAGAGAGGGAATCGCAATCCGCTCGTAAAATGTAAATTTGAAAGCCCATTTAACACAACAGAAAAGGAATGAAAGCAAATATTGTGATTTCTTTCCCGTGTCACTTTTCGATCACTCGGTGAGGGAGGCGCATTTATTTTCGGGGCCTGGAATCGTGCCCTCGGGTGACAGGGAGCGAAGAGAGGGGAGCTCCACTTTGTTCCTTTTTCTTAGGTTGCAGGTCGTTGACAAAAAAAATGATACAAAAAAATATAGGCTATTTCAAAATTTAATTAAACTCTTTTTTAATTTATGCTATTTATTTTAAATACATAATAAGGTATTTAACGATGATTTTACTTGATATGATTTTTATTAATGGCGAAATTTGCATCTGCTCTAACGCTAATTGGCGTCTTACCTCACATTTTTGAGCCTCATTCAAGTGGCAACCTGAGCAGAGATTCTTTTCCAAGAACTTTCCCAGAATGTATTTGGGAAAAACCAGATCGAAATCAAAAAAATTTCTTTTATTTTCAATTTTTTTATTCAATTCCTACTATTAGTTCACACTTTGCCTATATATATGCATATGAAAGAAACTTATATAATATATCAAAAACAAGAAGTAATATATAACGAATTTACCAAGAAGTAACGTAATAAAAATATAAAAGCAAAACATGAAGATCGAATTTATAGAAAAATACAAAAAAGAACTAGCGAGTCAGAAAGCAATTTCGGACATAGGACCGAATAAGTGGGGTTAAACTAATTTGACGGAGCCAACCTTCCCCCTTTGCAACTCGATAAGGATAACCAAATAAAATAAATAAAAATTCGAAGTACATAAAAAAATAAAAATTAAAAAATAAATAAAAACTCACAGAAAAATATGAGAAAACCACCAACTACCCATCTGCAACAAATTCTCCTAAAATCTTAAAGCATAAAATTCCCCCAAAAATTACAAAAGAATTACATTTGAAAAGGATTTTTCAAAAAAAGGATTTTACAAAATTTCTACTCAAATAGCTTTTCCAAGAGAGCCAAGAGTCTTAAAATTAATGTGGAAAGCTACTATTCAATGAGTTAAGGTATCCGACTACGTTCGGAACCGTGATTTTGTAAAAGTGTATAAAAGAATAATTTTAATGATATTTAGTGTCACTTAGATTAGAAAATCTATATAAAATTGTTTTAAGAAGAGTATTATACAATAAAAAATTATTTAAGTGCAATATTTTGACAAAAAATGAACATAGAATGACCCATGTTCCAAATATTCTGCTTTTGTGAAAAATGCTTCTATTAATATTTTGCCTGTATATAGCTCAGACCTCTGTACAGAGGCTCAACTAGAACTTTTGAAGTGTATAACTTAGAAGTGGGTTTATCCATGTTTTACGAAAACAGAGAGAGAAATTTTTAGAAAAAACCCGCCGAGAATTGTTTCAATTGGTTGTAACTCTAAAAACAATGTGAATTTTTCAAAAACCATAGTTGAGCCTCTATACAGAGGTCAGAACTATATACAGGCAAAATATTATTATAATAGAAACATTTTTCACAAAAAGATAACATTTTGAAAAAAGGTTATTCTAAGTTAATTTTTTGCCAAAATATTGTAATTAAATAATTTTTTGTCATGATGCCCTTAAAACAACTTTATGCATGTATTCTAATCTAAGTGACACTAAATATCATGAAAATTATCCATTCATGCGCTTTTTTAAAACCACGGTTCCGAACGTAGTTGGATACCTTAAAAAACTAAATTATACATAAACGCATCTTTTAAACCAGACAGCAAAGATGTATTTGTGTATATGTATATATATGTATAAATTTATATATATGTGTATGTATATGTATATGATTATATTGAAAAAATTCTTTTACATTGGATTATATATATATATATATATATATATATATATATATATATATATATATATATATATATATATATATATATATATATATATATATATATGGAGTTGGACTTCTAATCTAAAGGTCGTGGGTTCTAATCCCACCTTCGATGGCTTAGTTTTTGAGAATGTGATTTCTTTTTACTATATTGTTTTATTAAAATAATCAAATTTAATTAATGAATATATATAAATAGTACACAAACAAAAATAATAGTTCAACACTCTATATAGAAAAGGAAAACGGAAAATTGCAAGAAAAATCGCTTTCTATTTTGCCACTTAATATTGTGATTTTGTCATATGTATAAACAAATTTATATTAATTGCAATTATTTAATAAAAAAATAACTAATTAAAATTTTTCTATGTTAACCTAAGTAGGAATTGACTTTAAAAAAAATTGTATTTTTTTTATAATTTTAATTTGAGATTTTAACTTTAATTGCTTATATGCTGTGTTCTTACAAATTTGTTGGCTGTATTTTATTGCCTTTTTAATATTTTAGCAAATGATTGACAATTAAACCAAATTTGGCTCATCTACAATAACACTACGTACTAATTCACTCACCCTGCCCGAGGACTTAAGAGCTCAACTGATTTACGCGCTTCAGTCTCTGCTTACGGCGTACCGCCCCATTCATGGTACTTCGAGTCCATGACTGGGCAGAAATAATGCTAAGTACATTGATATTTCACTTATAAGTACTGTTCATCACATTTAAAATAATAGGTAAATAATAGAAAAATCATTTATACATGTTTTTCACATTGTACTGTAAATGATCCGATGTTCGAATCAGATATCGATGTCTTACGTGATTGTAGTGAAATTTCTCAAAATAATTTTATAACAGGTTTATTTACAAAAAAAATTAATTAGTTGAAATAGATTGAAAGATATTATGTAAGTTACATTTTTCGCAATAAAGAAAGACAGTTTCCTTTAGCTGATAGAGGAATAAAACTACCTGGAAATAACTAGAATTTAAAATTAACATGAATACACTTTGAAATTTTTTGATTACATGAAGCTTCGTAAAGATCTCTACTGGCAATATATAACAAGGAATTTTTTATATAAAAAAATTAAGTCAATTCCTACTTACGTCAACAAAGAAAAGTTTTATTTTAGTTACTTTTAATTAAATAATTACAATTAGTATCAATATGTGTATACATGACAGAATCACAATATTTAAGTGGCAAAATAGAAAATGGTTTTCTTTGCAGTTTCTCATTTTCCTTTCTATACATGTTCTACTATTATATTTGTTTGTAGCTAGTTATTCATTAATTAAATTTAACTATCCCTATAAGTTAGTATATTAAAAAGAAATCACATTCTCAGAAACTAGGCCATCACAGGTGAGATTCGAACACACGACCTTTGGGTTGGAAGCCCAATGTACTATCCATTGCGCTACAAGTACACAATGAGCCATTTTCCTTTTTATATATTTTGTTGGACTATTATTTTCTTGCTACTATTTATTGATTAATTAAATTAAATTAGTTAATATTTGAAAAAACTGTATTAATATGGAGTGTCTTCCATTACAAGTTTTAAAAAATGTATTTGAACTTAAGTCGATGAATAAAAAGTATTTTAGTAACAATTGAACATTTGAACAAGATATAAATATAGATAAATATATATATATATATATATATATATATATATATATATATATATATATATATATATATATATATATATTGGGCGAAGGAAAACAAATAGAGTAGAAATTGAAAAAAATATATATGTTTTATACTTTTTATAGAGAATTAGTATGTAAGCGGAAACACAAATTGCTCGAAAAATCATTTTGGTTACACGAAAAAGGTAACAATAAAATTATAATTAATGTTAGTTAGTTTGAATTATAACAGTTTTTGAGTTAACCCCTTATCTACCGAATTATTATTTACTACAGTTTTTTTTCATGTAATATATTTTTTATATATCACTAGATTGAAAATTAAGGGATATAAATAAACAAAATACTTTAGGAAATTTAATCCGTTCGAGCTAATTAATTAATTAAATATATTAAATTATAAAATTAATTATATACATTAATCTCTTAAAATAAATAACCAAATTGTTTTCTAAGGTCTTCATTAACATACAAAAAAAGTAAGACACTTAACTTTTGACATTAACTATTTTTTCAGAACAAAAATGACAATCTTCGCAATCCGCTGAAAAGGCCGTCAGTAGAAACGCAATTTCTGCTATATAAAACTATTATCCTTCCCTGCTAAAGTACTCATCATAGAACCCGTGCTGCCATATATTTTGGAAGAGTGGATTTAAAAGAATATTCTTGCTAAGTATCGTCAGAGTATTCGCAAAAATAATTATTCTATATAACTTTAAAGTTAGGGGTACTTATAAGTTTCGTCGGAAGATAAAGGGTTAAAACAAGACTATTCAACAAGTATCTTGTCCCTTAGCCGAGTGACGTTGCTGAGTTGCAGGTATGTGTCGTAAGTGCCAGTGAAGCCCCGCCATGTAGAGGATCTGAAGAGCATTAAATTGGTTAATGGGAGGCTCTAAGTCCTCCCGTTGGCATGGGGTGGAAACTAGGAGATGTTTGACAGCTCAGGTGTGCGTCCTTGTCACTTGATCCTGATTCAGAATAACGAGATCCATCACCAATAGCCCTAGTGTTAAATCAAAGTGCAACGTAAATCGAAATCTACACCTCGTATCATGAAGTATAACCAGAAGGGATTTTATTCCCTATCACCCATTTTCTTCTTACTTCAAGCCAAGTGAAAATTTAATTTAACTTTAAGCACCAATCATTAACCCATATTGCAGTATTTGATAGTTTTCGAATTCTTACTATTAGCTCACGATCTCTATATACTTATTTTTTTATTTATCTTGGCTGAATTTCAATCGTTAATAAAATATATTTTAAAGAACTCAATTCAGCTGAAATTTTATATACATGATTATTTTGGAGGACATACAATAATATAATCATAATTAATAAAAATTAATTGATTAAAATTAATGATTTCAAAGAAATACAAATACAGCCACGTTGCCATCATTTTTGGCGACTTAGCGACCCTTTTAGAAACTTGTGTCAAAACTTGAGAATGTTTTTTTTCTCACATTTTAAAGCATTCATTTGGACTAAAATTTATATACACGATTGTTTTGGATGACAATACGATACTTTAATGATAATTAATAAAAAAATAATTACCACTTAATGTTGTGATTCTGTCCTATGTATATACATATTTATATTAATTGTAAATATTTAATAAAAAGTAGCTAAGATAAAATTTTTCTTTGTTGATCTAAGTAGGAATTGACTTAAAAAAAAAATTATGTTACTTGTTGGACTCAAATTAGTAATTTAGCTTGTTAGAAAGAATTTCAACAATGGTGTAAAACATTCAGAATTATTATTTTAATCTTTCAAGATTTTGAAGTAAATGTTTTAAATTACTAAATTAAAATTTCAAATATTTAAAGTAAATATTTACAAGTTTCTTTTTTTTTTACTTGAATTTTTAAATACTTATGAATTGGATTGATGCATAACAATAGTATTAATTCTGTTATGCGTCTAGATGCGTATTTTTCTCCCAATTTAAATTTTTTCTTGTGAGAAACAATTTTTATACAGTCCCTCAGAAGTGAAAAATTCCTAGGAAGAACTTTTCAGCGTTAAAGTAATGATTATTTGTTTCATATTTGACCGCTGATGCATATAATTTCCTCCTGCAAGCCCTGAAGGGGCAAGAGTGACAATTACCTACCTCTAATGCGACTTTCTTACAAAGCGCTCCCCGTTTTCGACACCTTTTTGAGCCTCAACTGATGTCTTGATAATGAAGGCCAGTGGAATATTCCGAGAAGAGTGTATAAATTTCGCCTAAGTATTAGATCATCTCTACCATGCCGAAAAGTTTAACTTCTGGTCGGAGCGTAGATTTAAAATAAAATGTCGTGCCTTATATATATATATATATATATATATATATATATATATATATATATATATATATTGATAATAGTGTATTACTATAAACTTACATATTTCATAGTTATAGTTACCACCATATACTAATATTAGATAAAATTACTTATTATTATTATATTCATATATACTCTAGTGTTATTAAAGTTATGGTAATTTGTAATTCCTTTATTAATTTTTATTTTCATTTTTTTACACTTTTGTTAAGTGCTACATGTCAGCCATTCACATGATTTAATTCTGCATTAGGGTCCAGAATCTGGCAATAACTTTTTTATTGCACTCAGATTTAGCGTGGGCTCTGTATTTTTAGGTGCAATTTTTTAGGTATATTTATGGTGCATTTATATTTTATATTTATATATAGGTGCATTATTTATTATATAGGTGCATTATTTATTATATAGGTGCATTTATAATGTTTTAGTATACTACTTTCTTAAAAAAATACGTGCTCGGATACCTTAAGATGAGTGATGTATTCGTTGAAGAAAAAGCCTGGAGTTATAAATAATATTAGTTTTTGGCACAAAATGTTTATTTCAGCATTGATTTAAAGTTAAAGTGTCTGGTTTAAAATAAAAAATAAGATAGTAAATTAATTAAAAGATGATAGAGTATTTTCTATTTTATGAATATTTTAATATACATCAAGATGTTTTCTCTAAACAAACAATTTGATACATATTTATTTCATTTCGAAATGAAAAATGCAATTTTGTACTTCAATATATTTATTTTGAATTTTTTTTAATAATTCATGGTTATCATTTATTTTATTTTTCTGAGCTAGTTTTAAACACATTTTTAAATCAATTTTAGAAGTTTTAAATCTATGCACAGTAGTACTAGAGAAGGAAAAAAAGTTTTAAAATAGAATGATTTATGTAATGAATTTATTATGTTATTCACACTTCTGGAATTGCTTACAAAAATAATAATTTAAAGTACCTAATTACGTACCGAACCTAAGCTCATATTAATTTTAGAGAGAAGACAAATCTAAAGGAAGAGATGTGAAAAAGAAAAGACTTACCTAAAAAAAAATTATTTTTAATTCAATTCTCAAATCCATTATGGTTAGAAATAACTAATGGGAGCAAGTTAGGCCTTATTAATAATAACTATTATTAAAATTAGTTAACATTAATATATGAAAATTGCAAACGCATGGTTTTTCTACGCTGATAACAAGGCGTTGAATCTTATGCCAAGATACTTTAATATCCGGAATACAATTCTCATGGATATAACTTAAATACTGACATTTTACTGCTCTCTTCCCCTTCGAACTTGATTTACTTAACTCTAAATATTAACTTTCATTTTCGAAAGACTCAATTCCATTACCGAAAGAGGTTTCTCAAATGAAATAGAATCTATTAAAAGTGTTTTTCTTCAAGAATCACTGGAACCCGAAGAGAATCCATTGTAATTATTTTAATTGAATTGTGGATAGATTTAAATTAATTTCTAGCGAGCCTATTTCTTTTTAAATATGTTTTTCTGATCCCAAAAAAAGGACTTTAACTTCAGAAATTTGTTTGATTGTGTTCAATATATAATGAATGCATTTTAAAACTTCTACATTCAAATTTATTTCCTGTTTTTAAAACGATTTTTTTAACTTGTGTGTTATCATTCCACAGGTCTTAAATATCGTTGGAGTTCTTAACAGATAAAAATTATTGAAGTTACTATTTGATTTAATGAAAAAGAATTTAAAAAATGATGTATTAAATATATTTATCCTATATATATATTTAGATCATAAGTAATACAAAGAAAGATTATGAATTTGATAAAATGTTCCTCACCGAAAAATTTATTAAATGGTTTTTTGGTATTGTGTACGTAAACATTTTCTAAAAATTTGATATATTTTTTTTTATGTAATCCTCCGTTATTTCTGTTTTGTGTTTGCTTATAAACTTGTATTTGTTTTTCGTTAACCATTAAAACACTTTCCAATTTTATATGAAACGGTAATTTTAAATAACTAATTTACAAAAATATTACTACGTAAAAGTCCATTCTTGTTTACTTTCAGCTCAACTGAAAATTAAAAAATTTACAGTAATTGATACAAGTAAAAAATATATATCAAATTATATATTTTTTGCTTAAATGTCTAATATTCCTAAATTAAATTAGAATTTAGCTAAAGAGAAATGCATTACAAAAGCTATGATTTCGTTAGTAAAGCATTTTGAAATTTGATCACTATTTGGAGATATTCTGGCTGCATAAAACATTTTCAGCAAGAGGTTTTTTAAGTAATAAAAGTTTCAAGAAAAGTTTTATAAATTAATACTGAAAGAGAAGAAATAACTAAAATCTTAAATATTTTCTGGAAAAGGACGTATCAGCAGTCACTCAACTTCAGGTAAGTAGATGCTCTTAATAATTAGAATTGTAAGAAAAAGAAAGAAAAAAAATCTTATACTTTTTTCAAACTTGCATTTCTCTCGCCTTACGTCAATAAAACCACTTCGAAGTAGTAATTTGGTTGAAACGTCTCCATCACTCGGATGCGCCAAAAATCTAATTGGCAGATGTTTCGAGCCCATGAAGGAAGGGGATGACTTTGCAATTTCTTTTGTTCTAAATTCTCTTTAGAACTTTTCCTTTACGGCAACAAGATAAAAAATGAAAGAAATACTCTCTCTCTCTCAACAAGAAAAATGTAATAGCCCGCTCTATTGTTCGAAGCATAGATCGTTGATTATTAAATTCTTTATTTTTATTTATCTGTCGGATAATATTTTGGAAGAAAGCCATAATTGTTTATAAGGCCTAAAAGCCCTCTATTTTTGCTTTTCCTCGATGGTAAATATTCATTCAGGTAAAAGGAAAATTATTTTCTATCTAGGTCAAGTTCTTCTGATAAAAATAATAATGATGAATAGCGTTGTTATCTAATAACGGTGACTTATAAAGAACAATGCATTTGTTGTGCAGCTCCAGACAATGACCAGACAATACTGAGGCATTGACAGCGGTTCTAGACACTTACCGTTAGACAATAGCACTCCATCATTTTTAGTGCAGTACAGATTATTTTGCTATGGTCCAGAGTACACATTATTTCTTACATTTTGTTTTCCCCATACTAACGAATTATTTGATATTTAAAGGAAAATTATTTTATATACATAAAGAGTTGAATAATACTGTTGCGTTTGAGCAGGGTTCGAGGATTTTATACAAATCAGTCACAAGGAACAAGACAATTCTTTAAAAGCGATGGTAATTTATTGTCGAGAGAGAAAATCCAATCCTCGAAATATATTATTCAGCAGCAATATTCGCAGAATAAATCTCAGTAGGTCTTTACACCTTCAACAGCAGCACTCTGACACGATTATTAGTGCCTAAAATATACGTATGTAAAAGATTATTCACAAGCACCGCTCGAAACATTCCAGAACCGAGCTAAACGGTAATCACGGTAAAGTCAAGTCTACTAATCGCTAGTTAAAACAATACTCACTCATCCCTAATCAAAACGAGACGAACTAATCGTGGATCAAAACCATACTATTTTCGTTGAGCATTTCTCTATTTATAGGCCTCGTGGATCTTTCGAGAAAGATCCGCTTGCGTCATAGATCTTGAAATTAGCGCATTTCTCCACAAATTTCTAGAAAAATCGAGTGGGTCTCGAACTCGCCAAAAATAGTTGCGATTGTGTTAGCCAAGTTAGTAGCCAAAAATGGCTCTAGCAATTTGGCTCTAGCTTTCGTCGTTCCGATTGAATCGCCATTATAACGTAAGGGATGACGTTTCTTTCTAACATTACAATTTTAACATAAAATAAATAAAGCATAGGGTAATATAAATGAATTACACAACCAAATACACAATATTTACATTATTTTATACAAATTACGTATGCTACAAAATTGTTTTCTTACTTTTCATTTCCTTTCATATGCAATATAATTTGACATGATTGGTTGATTGTTTATATTAGATACACTTCTATGTAACACCGGGACTATTTCCGACGGACTTGTAACTTTGAACCTTAGTCTAGCTTTTGGGGATTTTCCTCTAAAGCATTTCTTACATATGATACTTCAAGGTTTCAGTTCAAAAACTATTTCATAATACGTACTAAACTAAAAAAGTTTTTTAAGTATATGTAAGCCCAGAACTCTTTCTTTACATCCTTGACACGTTCTTTAGAAAACAGTGCAAGAAAAATCGTGTAAAAAACACCATTGGCTTATGGTAAATTTGGGGATATGATTCACAATTTGAAAAACTCGTGGAAGATGGAAAATATATTAAATATTTTCCAAAATATCCGTGCAAAAAAGTAATAGTAAAATCCATGTTATATATTTATAAAACAAAAACACCTCATTTTTTATAGCAAAAATAAAATAAACTTTATGTACAGTGAAAATGCATTCTATAAGTACATACAACATATAAAAATTCAAATTGAAATTAGGAATAAAACTACTCCCAACTATTCATCGCTACTTGATAACAAGCGTGCACGTTTATTACTAACTGGATCGAAAATGCTTTAATTAGTAGATGTGTCAGATATGTCTAACACAACTGTCGGCTTTCTGTCAAATGAAGAATTCATTCGTTAATTTTTTTTTGTTACAAAGTCTGTTATTAGCGACTGTTTTTAGGATTCTTAAGTTGCTTATATTATTCTTGATATTCTGCTACACAAAATTTAATATTACGGAGTAATTTTAATGTACGCTCTTTGTCAGGATCATGAGTAAGAAAATGTTGTACTATTTTTGTATAAAATTTCAAGCCCTTGAGATAAAGAGTGTTTTTTTTCCAGGTATAGAAGTTTAAGTTGGCATTACTTTCCAAGATGGTGACCGATTTAACAGCTGTCAAGTGATTTATTCTCAGTTTGGTTTGGCAATTCATCAAAACGATCATCAAGCAAGGCGTAGATTCGTCGAATGGGCCCAAAACGAGATTGCCGTTGTTCCCGATTTTCATAAGCGAATTTTGTTTAGCGATGAAGTGCACTTCTGGTTGAATGGCAACGTCAACAAACAAAACTGCCGCATTTGGAGTGAAGCTAATCCACAAGTGTATGTCGAAACACCGTTACATCCAGAAAAACTGACTATTTGGTGCGCTTTATGAGCTGGTGGAATCCTTCTTCAAAAACGATGAAGGCCACAACGTTACAGTCAATGGTGATCGGTATAGAGCCATGATTACTAACTTTTGCATTCCTGAATTGAACGATCATGATGTCCAGGAGCTGTGGTTCCAACAAAACGGCGCAACATGTCACACAGCTCGTGCCACAATCGATTTATTGAAAGACACGTTTGGTGACCGCCTAATTTCACGTTTTGGACCTGTGAATTAGCCTCCAAGATCTTGTGATTTAACACCGCTAGACTATTTTCTGTGGGGCTATGTAAAGTCATTGGTCTATGCGGATAAGCCACAAACGCTTGACCATTTGAAAGACAACATTCGCCGTGTTATTGCCGATATACGGCCACAAATGTTGGAAAAAGTCATCGAAAATTGGACGTCCAGATTGGACTACATCCGAGCCAGCCGTGGCAGTCATATGCCAGAAATCATATTTAAAATGTAATGCCATAAGATTATCTATCGAATAAAAAAAATTCATGTCAATCGATTAATACATCGTTGTTTTATTGCAATTTAAAGTTCTATACCTCTAAAAACACCCTTTATAAATCAGGGACGTAGCTACCGCTGTATCAGGCATATGAGTGATACGAAGCCCCCAAGATACAGGGTCCTCCGTATGTGTAATCAAAAAACTGTAAAATGTTTAGGGGGTCTCAAAAAAAACCCCGAGGAGTTTATTCGGATACAGGGCCCACTCGAAACTAGCTACGCCAGTGAATCAGCTACTAATAACTGAAATTTATCTTCGACTTTGTCATTATCGACTTTACTATTATAAACTGTCATAAATTTGATTAAATAGTCCTCGTTCTAAAGGCACGAATCCCCCATTTCTTTTTTTTGGGGGGGGGAGGGGATTCGCGCTAGAACAAAAAATTCGTGTACTGTGTTATTTCCACATCACATAAAAAGGACCGTTATATAGTCTTACTAATAACACATTAAAGACACGAGAATAAAAATTGAAATATATTTCGTAATATATTTAAATTAAAGCAGTTAAGGTGTGTTGGAAACCTTAAATCTTCTTAATTTGACAATTTTGAGATTTTTACATTTTCAAATTGTGTGGATTTCAACCTTTTTCTTTAAAAACCTTACTTTAACATCGAGGGTAATTTAAAGTCCTTAAAAGCTGGTTTTAAATAGTAATTGAAACTTAGCAGCGCCCAATTAAATGGCGAAAACGTAAATTTTGCTTAAAAGTTGAATCAATGAAGGAAATCAAAAAATTTAATCCAGAATTGCTAAAAAAGTGTTTACAGGAAGGTACGCAATTTCCCAATGAAAGTTTAAACAACCTAACATGATCTCGTGTACCGAAGAAAATATTTGTACAAATATAAGTATTATCATTGGATACATATGATGAAATTTCATCATTTAATATGGGAAATGTATCAAAACCAGAAATTTTGAGTAAACTTAAAATTGAGCCTGGGGAGCCATGGTACAGGTAATGGAGCATCTCAACAAACAGAGGCTGCTAAAGGCTAAATACTCACGTTTACAAAAAAGCAAAGGAATCTAAGAAAGAAAAAAAAAGTTAAATAAAAGACAGAGGATGATGAGATTTAAAAGAATGTAGATCGTTTGGAGTATGGGGAGGAATATTTTATAAAAAGTATTTATACATTAAAGTTCATTTATCTCAAAATGCAGATTTTTGATGTTCGATGTACCTTTTCTGAGAAAATAATGTTCACAAGTTTGTAAGTTTTTATGGCATATTTATAATGATGGCTAATACTTATTAAAATAAGCTTTTTGTAAAAAACTGAAAAATTTTGTTTTTTACAAATTTTTTTAACGTGTGAAAAATGGGTCAAATTTCACTGTTTGATAAAATATTTTATAAATTATTAAAAAACTCAAAGTTAGCTAAAAGCTAATTTCAGTTTAATGAGAATGGTATACCATAATTGTATGAAAAATTTCAAGGAAGTACATGCAGCAAATTTTCAGAAAAGGTACATCGAAAACAGCCATTGTCGGTATAGGGGTTTCCAACTCATCTTAAATATAGTACGATTAATTTCAAAAAGGTCTACTGGGCAAGGATGACTCGGCCTTTCATCCTTTCAGTGGGTCGATAAATGAGTACCAAGCTTGCTTGAGAACTTAACACTGGGGGTTTCACGTCAGACTGACTACTTGACTGAAACATCTACCCATGCACCCCAGCGCCTAAGATCCCGTAAATTGAGACAGACAATGTAGGCTTTGGTCCTCATGGGCTGTTGCAGCACTGGGTTTAGTTTTAAACACAGTGTCCTAAATGGCATTAAAGTGTTTATAGCTGTTTGAGAAATCCCGAGTATTTTGCCGGAATTTGCAACCTAAAATTTAGAAGCTGTTTCTGCTAAATTTAGATATCAACATCGAATGTGTTGATAAGTTGTTTTCTCTCCTTCATTATAGGTGCATTTTCCATTAGAAAATTATTTAGTTTTGCGAGACAATGTTCTAACTAACGAGTGCAAGTAAGTTCAATTCAATTTTAATTTGCAAAAATAACTAAGAGACATATAGCCATATTAATCAAATTAAATTATCAGTTTGGCGATAAAAATAAAACCTACATAACTTTTTAACTTAATTAAATATATTCGAGGACACTTAATAAGTCGAAGTTAGCAAAATTTAATTAATTCAATATTTCAAATTTTACACAATATAATTTATTTTCTAAATTGTCATGCATTATAAACAAAAGAAAAGTTTAATAAGACAGGTAAATAAAATTCACTATCGAAACTGTAATAATGTTTATAAGTAAAATGTTACATACATTAAATATTCAATAATAAATCATAAAAAAGAAAGGTTTGTCTTAGAGTGTAAAGCATACATGTGTAAATTAAACTCGATTATCGGTACAGTGTAGCATCAGTAATTGATTATCACCTATAAAATAGTTTTAAAACTTCAGGATAAAAGCAAATTGATTCGAATTCAGTAGCGTAAGCAGAACAAAATGATGACGATAAAAATAAAGAAACCTCTGCGTGAAAATCAAATAACTTTTTTCGTTTGTCTTCTTTGTTAAAAACTTCTAGTTTTTTCACTTCTCTTCAAGCCCCTACAAATGTATTTTTATATGCATATTAAATAGATTCAAATGCCATAGATCTTTATGCAAAACTTTTCAATACGTTGTTTTTCAACATTTTGTTATTAGTTTATCATATTTCCAGTCGATTCTGACTTAAGCTCCAAATATCAGTGAGTTCTTGACATGATGATTTATTTAAAGAAGACGCCTTTACGGTAGTAGCTGAGTTTCTTAATACGTTTAATATTTAAATATATATTTTATAGGGCGAAATGCGATTAATTTCAAGAACAACCAAATAATATATGTTGGCAATATTCAAATTACATTGATAAAAATGAAGAATAAATAGCCTGTGTGGGATGTATATAATTACACTGGTTGCTATAAAAATTTGCGCACGAAGAAATAATTGTGGGATCGTAACAAAACTTGACATGGAGGTATATGACGGGCAGATATGTAAATTATTAGAAATGCAGCGTGATTGCGAATTACGTAATACTATTAGAGGGCACTGAACTTCCTTCTTTTTGGAGTATATTATAGTTGTTGTTGCTGCTTATGCCACCTGATCAACAGTAACATCATATCAAAGCCCACGAAATTAACCGGGACTAAGGACTAGATTTTTACATCTGTCGTTAGCCTTAGCAATGAGCATCATGCAGATGACAATACGACTTTGCTCAGTTTCACCCCAATTTTGAGGGAGAACAACGTGGAGGTGGTCAGGAGCCTCCCCTCTCTCTTCCCCATCCACCAACCTCTCGAGAGGACTTGATGCTTTACGGTTATTTAGTATACCCCCCTTCCGCGAAGGCTCCTTACAATTACAAACATCTAGGTCTTCTGCAGCATTCAAACCCAGGCCCTATGGCACGGCAGTAAACGTCACTAACCATTATACCGGATGGGCGATATAGTGTGTAAAACAGAGAAATAATACTTTAGAACAGCGGTCACCAAACTTTTTGACCTCACTGACCAGTAAATTCATAATTTAAATCCTGCGGACATTTAATAGGAATTTTTAAGTGTTAAATATATTTAGAAAAAAAACTGTGTGATCTAAAACACAATCAATGCATCTATAAACAGAACTTAAGGTGATGATTGAGTATGTTCCACATTTTTGGGAGGACCAGCAAAATTTTCTTGCGGAACACCACTTTGGTGACCTCTGCTTTAGAGTATAAAACTGGTAAGCAGAGCCTGTTTGAGTGTACTTAATATTTGCAAAGGAAATGCTGAGGTAGGCATGCCGTTACGCCGCCATCGAAAATAATAGGAGCAGTTGTCAGGGTTCGAGAGGGGAAGAATCATCAGGATGATGGAAGCTGGATGGTCTGCTCGGTGAGTAAGTTCGTCAAGTAGGCCATTCTGATTTGACTGTGAGGAGGTGTTGGGACCAGTGGACAAAAGAGACGCCATTCACCCCGGGACCAAGCTCAGGATGTTCTTGAAAGACCAGTCATCGAGAAGACCTTCACATCATGCGACACGCACGCGTAAAGCCAACTACCTTATTGGCCTTTCTCCAGACACAGGCTGCATCTTCACTTCCGGCCCGTGTGTCTTTCCCAACCATCGCAAGGTGCCTGGCTAAAATACATGTGGTGTACCTGGGCCCATTATGTGTGCTGCCAATGACACCCAATCAACCCACATCTCCGTTTGCAGTGGTGTCATGCATTGCGGGATTAGAATGCAACGAAATGAAACTAGATCGTCTTCAGTGACTAATTTGGATTCAAATTGAGCAGAGATAACAATCGCGTTCGTCTGTGTAGGCCCCGTGGTGTGAATGCCTCAATCCTATCATCGCTTTACAGCGACATACAACTCCCACAGTTAGTGTGAGGGTATGGGGTCATATTGCTTATGATACACTGTCACCCTTAATATCAATCCATAGAAAAACGAAAGCCCAGCTTATGTTTATAACATTCTACAGCCACATGTGTTGCCACTCATGACAGGGGTCCCAGAATCCATTTTTCAACAACACGGCCACACACTGCACGGATGTTACAAGACTGTCCCCGCCAAGTGTATGATTGCCCCGCAATAAGTGTACGTTTTCAAAGCTTACTAAGTTTAAAAATTGCACTAAAAAATATTTAAAAATGAGAGCACATAGAAATCTATTCATAATTATCTAGCAATTACCTACATTAATTTTTTTACGATTCTATTAGTATATATGAATGATCACCATCAGTTTATATACTCGAGTTTCAATATTTTTTTATAGTCTTGAATTCAATATTAAACATTTTATAGAATAGTTATTTATAAAATTTAATAAAAAAATGAAATTTTTATTTTTAATTGATATTCCTTTCAATGATTTGGTGCAAATGGAATTTCAATGGTCTTAGTTCATGTGGCGTCATAGTCACATGCTAAACACAGACATGTGTTTCCCGTCAAATAGTTCATATTTTTAAGTGATGTCATCGTGTAGGGGAACGATGCACGTTAAATCTATCGAGAGCTCAAACGTCCTTCCTTTGGTTGGCGTGGTAGTTAAAAGGGGGGGAGGGTGCAGGGTGCCAGAGGTGTCGTCCTCTTCACTTGACCATGGTTCAAAATTACGAGGTCCATCGCCAAAAGCCCTCAAGTAGCTGAACAGTGCGCCGTTAATATGCACCTACGTTCTTAAGTGACGTCATAAGTTACATAACAAATGCAATCACGAATTTCCAGCCTTTCAGCTCATGCACAGTTGCTAACTTTTGTGCTTTTTGCAGATTCTTCTAAAAAGTACATACGTAAATAATAATCATGTAAATAGGTAAATAAAATGCCCTTGATTTAAAAGTATAAATACAGTAAAAGCATTTTTTTTTATTTTGAAAAACTTTTTGAATTTTAATATTTGAACATTTTTATCCAGCTATCAAATTTTAAATTTTATTTAAATTTTACAAGTAGAAGAGCAAGTAAACATTTTCTAATGTCGTTTTTCAATGGTGTACATGTGAGTTTATTTGCCATGTGATCGTTTATGAATTTATCCTATTGGATAGTAAAAATTCATTCCTTTATACGCATTCCAAATAATTTTTTTAGTCCAATTTTTTTCATCATAATATGTGTACAATATATAGTATGCAATTGTTATTCAAGAAGCATTTTTCTTTGCAAAAGGTATGTTATACATGTTATAATTTATAATACCTTTGTTTATAATACATTTGTGATCGAACAATCGACATTGAGTTATACTTTTTGAAAACACAGAGGGTTCATAATAAATCTATAAATATTTCTTTTAAAAATGAAATAGAAAACACACATTATTGTGTTTTCAGTTAATCACACTTATATATATATATATATATATATATATATATATATATATATATATATATATATATATATATATATATATATATATATAATTCAATTTATTCATACAATTGTGTTAGATATTTTTTTCACTTGTATCTAAGATCCCGGATGGAGTTGATGACAATAACTACTGTTTATATATAAATCTCAATATAAAGATCCTCGAATTAATCACCAAATACTTCCTGATCCAAATCAAGCCCAAAGAAAGCAGATATTCCCAAGATTTCATTCGATATGAATATCGTCTATTATTATTTCTCTAATAAGTAATTGAAAACACTGAATATGCATATCTTAGACTCTTTTCAAAGATGATACAATACAGGCAGGGAATAAAAAAATGAACACAATAAAGATATAACTTTATTCATTTCTGTACATTGATTTTGTTTCCTCGGTTTATTTTTCCTCTTTTTATTTTCCTTTTTATCGAATCTGGATTCTCTCTCTCCTTAGAAAGGAAATCACTCTTGGTGGTTAGCTTCACTTGAAGCGTCCCTGATCAATTAAGATAAAAGATAACAAAAATCGAAGAGTTATGGGAAGAAGGAAGGTGGAGAGAAAACATAATTCGTGCTGGAAAAATTTTATTGAATACACAAGGAAGTTACGTAAGTGGAGAAAAGTTTAAGTTTTGTTTATAAATTAAAGTGAATTATCCCGGGTAATTTCAGAAGTGTAATTTCTAGATTTAACTATGCAGAGTGCATTCTTCACTTACCGTAATATCTGGCGTATAGCGTGCGCTTTTAACAAAAAAAAAATAAGATCGAAATTTACAGGTGCGCGTTTTACGCCGGGTATAAAAATGAGAGCTTTAAAAATAAAAAAACGAGATGAGCGTAAGAAAAACTTAGACTGAAAATGACTAGACTAACTGAAATGACTAAAACTTAGACTAACTTCTAAAATGATCGGAATACTGTCTATTTAAAAGAAATATCATACCTTATGAACTTAAAGGATTGTTTTTTAGAAATATACTATTTTTTTTTCCAAATCCTGTGGTAATGCCCCGAATAAATGACTTTAAAAGATAGTAACATTGTTAACGTACATTGAAGGTTCGTTCGTAAAAATAGAGGATGCGCATTATACGGCGGATATACCTTAAAATTAAAAATGCAGCTTGAATGCATAAGTGCACGTTATATGCCGGATTTTATGGTATATGTATTTATTGTTTTGTAAGTTTATATGTCGGAAAAACATTTATGATATTCCCAGTTACAGTACATGATACAAGGAAATACTGATATGTTCCCCTAATAAATATATGCCTTTTTTAAATTTCTTAAATTTTTATGATTATACAACTGATTTCACAAAGCTTTACGTTTTAAAAATGAAAAAGCTTTAACATTGAAACATTTGGTTTCAACCGGCTCATGTGTGCGTGTTGCGTTTGTAATATATATTTTTTAATTTCTTAAAACTTTTCGAATCTTATTTTACAAAGCGCTACAAATTATAAATATCAGTTTTTTAAAAAAAGAAATATGAATATATCTTGCTGTTAAAGTTAATGATTACAATATGTTCTTATAATATTGGCATGTGTGTAAGAATTTATGAAAGTTTATTGATAATTAGCGCGTATTTTCCAGCATATATGCAGCAAACTGTTACCGAGTCCATCTTTAAATTTGTACATTAGTTGAGATAAAGAAAGTTGTTGCATATGATGAAGGATGATGAAATTAAACAGGGATATCTTAATTTATTAACATTTGTACTTTATTTTTCCTTACGTCACACAAAACGGCATAATCCATTTTTTGAACTATTATGTCTTACTTCTCACTAAACACACGGATAATTCTGATTCCAAGTGGTTACAGATTACATATAATTCATAAGAAAATAGCGAAACAAGAAAATTATTGAAAACAAGTAGTTATAAAAATATAAGAATTTATAGACATCTCAAGTTGAATTACGCCGATGTTTTTTTAAAAATACTTTTCAATTTTTAGAGGTTATAAGTATTTACCATTTAAAAATTTTCCTTAGAAAAAACTTCCTAATTTAGGAAAAGAGAGCAGATTTTAACAAACAAAAAAAATGTTAAATAATAAATAACAAGTTTTATCAAAGACATCAAATTATTTTTTTTAAAAAAATTCTTAAGTTAACATAAACTATAAGAATGTATTTCAAAGTTACTTTGGGGGGAAATAATAGGATTAAAAATATTCAATATTTATTATAAACTAATCAAATAATCTTTTTCAATCAAATTGATTATTACATTAAATTTATTTACCTATGGGAACGCTGAAACGAATTTTGCACTTAGAAAGAAAAAAAAATCCTTACGAAATATTAATAAAATACGATTTAATTTAAAATTACGTGTGAGGATAGATGAGTAAATGTGGTAATGTAAATGATTTTGAGATACATTTTATCCCCTTATTTATCAAAGAGTAGTAACGGCAGGTTTTATTTATAAAAATAGTTTCTCAAATTTTTTTTAAGTTAAATAAACAATAATATTAAATATTTAATTAAAATGAGGTATTTTTCTTCCATGTAACTTTGAAATGATTTCCTTACTTCCTCAAATGTTTAACTCGTAATATTCAAATTATTACATGGATCGAACTCAAAATGCAAGATACACATGATAGATTATTTCTCCAATAAAGAGTGTTTTTTTTCAGGTATAGAAGTTTAAGTTGGCATTACTTTCCAAGATGGCGACCGATTTAACAGCTGTCAAGTGATTTATTCTCAGTTTGGTTTGGCAATTCATCAAAACGATCATCAAGCAAGGCGTAGATTCGTCGAATGGGCCCAAAACGAGATTGCCGTTGTTCCCGATTTTCATAAGCGAATTTTGTTTAGCGATGAAGTGCACTTCTGGTTGAATGGCTACGTCAACAAACAAAACTGCCGCATTTGGAGTGAAGCTAATCCACAAGTGTATGTCGAAACACCGTTACATCCCGAAAAATGACTGTTTGGTCCGCTTTATGAGCTGGAGGAATCCTTCTTCAAAAACGATGAAGGCCACAACGTTACTGTCAATGGTGATCGGTATAGAGCCATGATTACTAACTTTTTCATTCCTGAATTGAACAATCATGATGTCCAGGAGCTGTGGTTCCAATAAGACGGCGCAGCATGTCACACAGCTCGTGCCACAATCGATTTATTGAAAGACACATTTGGTGACTGCCTAATTTCAAGTTATGGACCTGTGAATTGGCCTCCAAGATTTTGTGATTTAACACCGCTAGACTATTTTCTGTCGGGCTATGTAAAGTCATTGGTCTATGCGGATACGCCACAAACGCTTGACCATTTGGAAGACAACATTCGCCGTGTTATTGCCGATATACGGCCACAAATGTTGGAAAAAGTCATCGAAAATAGGTCGTCCAGATTGGACTACATCCGAGCCAGCCGTGGCAGTCCTATGCCAGAAATCATATTTAAAATGTAATGCCACAAGATTATCTTTCGAATAAAAAAAATGCATGTCAATCGAAAAATACATCGTTGTTTTATTGCAATTTAAAGTTCTATACCTCTAAAAAAACACTCTTTAAAATTTTAACTTGAAATGAAATAGAATTTTCTCCAAAATAGAGGCCTGTAAAAGTCACAAAATTATTTTATTATAACTTTTCTTTCTTATGAAGTAAAAGCTAATAGCTTTTGTAGAAATAAATTCTCAACAAAAATAGTAGTAAAGCAAGAAAAGTACAATCCAGAGAAATTGAAGCAATCTAATTTGTGCACGAACAATCCCAATGAATAGTAAATATCTTTTTTCCGTTGACAATATTAATTTGTTAAGGTAATTTATTCTTCAGATGGTACTCATAAATACCTTTAAAGAAAGACTTGAAAATGAAAGAAAAGCTAAATAATCATAATTTATTTGAAAAATAAAAATAGTACTGCAATTGTGTGCACATATATGAGTTCGAAACAGCTACAGTTCTGACTTGATTGTTGTTCGGGAACACGATTTTGTCAATAAATCATCAGAAATAAAATTTTTAAAAAATAATATTTAAAAAATAGGTTCCCTAGAAAAGAATACATTGGAAACTATAGATCTCGTTGGAAATAAATGACTAGAAATATTTATTTTTATCATTTTAATGAAACATTATTGTTTACATTTTAATTTGCGCAAATTGTTATTAAAAATTATTAACAACATGGATCTCTCTTCTTTACGTATTATTCCAGGTATTATTATCATAGCTACGTTAATTTTTTTTAATTTTATACTAGCTGAAATCCACCCATTTCGCTGGATATTTCAAGATGTATGTCTAAAAATTTTATTTTGTTTTGATATTGATACCCAATTCTTAGTATTAATTTTTCGATTGTATTCAAAAACATTTTTGAAGCCATCATATCTTGATTCAAAATCAACAGGATTTGTATTTCTAAAATGAAAAATATTATATATAGTATTTTATAACTTCCCTCCATATCCCCTCCTCCACTGAGTCCATTTCTGCAAAAAACATTCGTAGTAGATCTCTGCTCAACAAAAGAAACAGACTTACCAAGTTTAAAATTAAAAGATGTAATAGTTCAAAAACAGAATGTTTTAACTCTTACACCTTCCACTTCAAAATTCGTTCTTAAAAATTGCCAGATTATAATATGTTGCTAAATTTAGTAGTCGTTTTATGTACTGAGCGGGGACGGCAGTTACCGACTTCACGTTTACACACCAACTCTTCCTACAGAAATGAGTTTTTTAAAGATAATTCACAAAAAATAAATTTGTTCTTATTTTGGCTGGAATATGCTTACAACTCTTTTGAAACATCAGCAATGCTTCTAAACCAGTGCTCCGCTAACTTTTTATCGCTGCGGACCGGTTAACGTTTGATAATTTTACCGCGGCCCGCTGAGGGTGGAACACGTTGATTGCTTATATTTTAGATCGTTTTGATTTAACAATTTTAATTTAATTACATTTAAATATGCCTTCAGAATAAAATATAGTTACACCAAAAATGAATAAAAGTGATTTAACGTGGAATATAAAGTGATTTCCGTGGAAAGTTGTGCAAATCCGAGAGAAATGCACCACTTTAAACAAAATGGCAATAGTTTAATGTTCTTTAGGCGGCCCGCCACCATTTGATCAACGGACCGGGGGTTGCGGATCACTGTTCTAGACAGCCATACTATCAAAGATCCCAAAAAATAAAAAACCGAATTGATATATAAAAGATGAATAAAAATATAATTATTAAACATTGTTTTATTTAGCTTTAGGAGACAAGTAGTTTGAGAAAAAAAACTGCTCTTCAGATCAAGAATTGGGTTATACTCTCTCTATCTTCGTTTCTTTGTCAATGATGGACATTATCTTGTATTTGGTGATAAAAGTAATACAATAATGTGCTGCGTATCTGCTGATCATTTGAGATTTTGTAAGTTCTGAAAATAATAGAGGAAGAAGAAAATTTTATAACAATTTTTGGAAATAAAAATGAGAAAACCAAGTATTTGACCTTTAAAGGTTTTTGTAATCCACATCGTTAAGAAACAAACATAAAGCAAATAAGAGGAGAAAGAACTCTTTGGTAGATTTTTGAACTTATCCTATCCATTACTTGACTATTTCTCTTTGACTGAATAATTACTGTTCGTCCTTTAAAGGCTAATAAAACAAAACAAGTAATGATAAATAAGAAATGAAATGTAAGAGATAGAGTAACGGTAACAAATAAAGTCTACTTGTAAATAACAAATTTATATACAAGTAGATTATATGTATTACAAATATATATAATCTATTTGTATATAAATTTGCATATTTACAAATAAAGTCTACTTGTGTATAACATATACTTAATTTAACGGCACTATTTAATATTAAGAGTAAAATATGCTACTTAAATTAGTAACGGTTTTAATGTTTCTAATGGAGCATTTTTATCATTTTTTAGTATAAGATTATTTTTTTTAATTTTTAGAAGTTATTATTACGTTATGTTAACAAAAATATGCAAAAAACGACGTCGTTGTGATAAAATGAAAGAGAAAATACACTTTCTTCATATCAAATTTCATAAGAGTTCAGTTTAATTAAAATAACGTTAAAAGTAATTAAAGCAAATGATAATGTATATTATATTTATCACATACAATATTGGGATTGAAGTCGATTCGACGGCTTTGACAGGAATGGTCCAGCGGAACACAACATAAAGAAGCTTTCAGTAGAAGAAGAGAACGACCTATTTGAAGGAGAAATAGTCAGAGGAGCTCTCTCAGTACTTAATTTGTTACAATCAGTGATCCAAGATGTACCATTAACAACAAAAATCATTGATAAGTGGTCAAAAAATGAAGTCTTAATAAATGACGTTCATTTTGCCTACTTTTTTCATGCTCACAATAATAAGATTATAGCATTATAGAGTTCATTTGATTTAAACAACATTACCCTAAATAATGAAACTGATGGAATTTTATTCATCATAGAAAAGTTGTTTTCAGTAAGGAGTCGCACTTTGAACTGAAATCCATTACGAAAGCCACATCAGGGGACTCATAGAACAAAGACGGGATATTAACCTGATTATTTCCGACCAGACAGTCACACTACTAGGTGGATTGATTGATTGATTGAATATTAACGTCGCACTGTTTAGCTACACGAGGGCTTTTGGCGACGGACCACGTAATTTTGAACCACGGTCAAGTGACGTGGACGACACCTCAGCTGGCACCCCCTCTTTTAACTACCTCACCACACTAACGGGAGGACGTTTCAGCTCTCGACAGATTTAGCGTGCATCGCTGCCCTACACGGTGGGTCATTAGTGGTACTGGGCTCGAACTCGTGCCAAGGCAAGCCACGGTCCGATACCCATACCACTCGGCTACCGCGACCACGTCACACTACTAGGAATAGTTATTGTGTAGGGTAGTGCTTCTCAAAGTTTCAATATTCGCGACCCAATATTCAATCATTCTTTTCATCGCCCCCCCCTCACACAATAACAATGTATTGAATTCAATAATACTGTACTTTGATGCTAAAAATACGATACGACTTTAACCTCTTAAGTGCCACCGACGTATATAAACGTCTTGCTCAGTCAAAGCATTCATTTCCTCTGACGTATATATACGTCTTTCCGAATTACGATTTTTTTTGTGCACTGCTATCCATAAAATTATTCCGAAGGTTTTGGAATGCAATAAAAGGACATCGATAATGTTTACGAAGGATTTCCTTATTTCAGATTATTTGCTTCTTTAACCCCCCCACCAATATACGCTCGAAAACGTGCGGAAAACTGTTGGTATCGGGACGCTAATAGTGTAACTTTTATTTGTGGCAGTTAAAGGATTTATTATAAACCGTACAAATTATCAAAAAATATAAGAGTTTTGTATATACTTTTTGCATATAATTTTATAAATGACAATCCCAGGGGGTTACTGGTAATTATTAAACATTCTTAACTTAGTATTGTTAAATTGATTATAAAATACATTGTGTAGCACCGATACATTTATAAGTGTAATATATCAATGCAAATGTGTATTTTATTTTTTATTATGTCAGAATGTATTTTGTTTACATTCAGTAAATTAACTTTTGTAAATAATCTTCTATATTCGACTTTTCAATGTGCTTGCGCCCCCCACTTGTACAGTTGTCATGCCCCCAAGGGGGCTGCGCCCCACAGTTTGAAAAACACTGGTGTAGGTTCATCTGATTTTGCGACTGCACAATTTGGTTGTCACCAGCGATGCATTTGGGCATGTCTAAAAGTTAAATATAGTCAACGTTACTCTTCAGAGACAACAATGTCATGCCACCCCCCAGAATTCTGAACTCCAATAAAATTATACTCAGCTGCAATTGGGTGCTGTAACCTTGATCTAACGGTTATGTCCATGGACACGTGACCAGGGTTTCATGAGTTAGACCCGAATACTTCTGAAGATCCACCATGTATATATATAGAGAGAGTGCTGATTCAAGTTAATTCTGTCGAGGTGGTGTAAACGTTTAGAGAGGAGAAGGGTGCCAGCTCAGGTGTCATCATCGTCCTTTAATAATGGTTCAAAATCAGTAGAGTCCGTCGCCCATAGCCCTCGTATTGCTTTAGGGTGTGTGACGGGCCCACGCGTCTTTTCTTTAACATGTCCTTTGGATTCTTTGGGCCAGAATTAATGGCAACTCTTTTCCAATCAAATTCAAGAAGTGAAGTGTGAATGAAAGAAGCAAATGAACAAGCTTTTAAAAATCGGAATTTAGAGTAAGCGAGATGGCAATGTATGGGAATTTGTGATAGTGAATGGAAATTGGCAGGTAGCCGACGTCTAACAGAGGAATCGTGGTTCAAGTCTGAATGAGTTTTACGTGAAGTGAATAGAAGTTATTAGTGATTGAATATATGAAGGTCAAGTTGCACACCAGTGCATACAAAGACAAGATTGATCGTTCCTCCAAGCTATAATAAGGTAGGATTGATTATTTAATATTAGAATCAGGGATTAGGCGGTTCACTTATTGATAGTGGTCTGAATTAGATTAAGTCTTATATATATATATATATATATATATATATATATATATATATATGTATTGTGTGTTGCGTATTTTGCCATCGTAGATTCTCTCTCATATTAATTATTATAATTTAATTTGTTAAAGGTTTAAGTTGGATATCTTAATAAAGTCATATTAAGATAATGTTTGATTCTAGTTCTTTCGTTAATCCTACGCCTCTAGCTCACGCTGATACTTCGAGAGATGTTCTCCCAAGGGGAGGAACATCACAGGTGTGACGTTAATAAGTACGCCAACTGTAACGATTCCTGCCACACAGCTGTGCATCGGCATCTTTGTGGATCAGAACACGTGCATTTTGCCCCTGCTTGGTTTGCCTTGGATAACCCCGGCAACCTTTGAGACCATGAGAGACCCGTTTCCCGACTAGCAGGTGGAAGCTAAAGACGCCGGACGCTGATCCCCAATGCAGAGAGAGAGAACGGAAGATGGTTTGACAATCTCCGTTGAGAGCGGACCCCAAAAGAAACTCCTCTCTCACAAACCTCATAATTTGAACTCTAATAATATTTTAATAAGTTTAATAACTTCAATGTAATCTGCAAATAATAGCTGTGACGTAAATAAACTAAATGTTTAAAGTAATCAATATCACGCTATCGTTATTTATCTCAAACGTCACACCAAACACTACTAAGTCGAGTAAAAGGAAATGATTTCTACCATTTGCTTCCTGCTTGTCAAACACTTTCCAGGTCATTTAGACACTGTTAGATGTCTCTCCAATAAATAACTTTTAGAGTCTTTTGATCAAGACCATTTGGTCATCTATCGAAGAATTACTGATAAAAAATAATGCATAATTAATGTAAACAATGACATCCACAGAGTCTACAAATCAATTCCAAACCAGATAACAATATGCTTAAAAATCAAATATTTGTCAGAAACTTGCTCACTAATTTGATAAATGTAGCTTTATCTCCTGAATAAAATATTCAACTACCCCAAAATTCTAGTTTTTTCCCCTTATGTACACATTCTTGACTTCTCCCAATTTTCGTCATGCTTACATAATTTCTTATTAGTAGTGTATTAAAATATATATGAAACAAAGAATTATCGCAAAAGAACTGTTTTCCTAGTACAATTAAAAAAAGGATTCATTAATGAGACAACTATTCTTAATCTTACAGGTAGCTTTAGTTAAAGTTATTTAATCCTAACTATTGTTAATTTTTATTGACTATAATTGTGAAATAAATATGGTTATTATGTTAATGAAAGTTTGCTGAATTCTCGAATAAGATTTGTACTAATTGCTCCTGTAAAAAAGAGTTAAGCAAATATTCTTTAAATTATTGTGCACTGAATATCATCTTTAATGATAAATTTTCTGTTTCAGTAAAAGATCTTTTTGAAGATTTGAAAATTGGATAATTTATTAATAAAAATTAGTTAAAAGTATATAGCACTTTACGTACGTATTATTTAATTTTAATGTAGTCGAAACACTTAAATTCAGTTATCAATTATTAAATGACATATCAGAATCAATTATTATTTAAGTCTGTTATACTAAAATGCTCAGAAAACTTTCAGTAAATATTTTTAGAAAAAGGACTACACATTAAATATTGGTGAAAAAATAAACTTGACGGTATATTTCTCGATTTTAATATGTGATAATAATTTCTTAAGTTTTTTATTTATTAATTTGAATTCTCGAATTAAAAGCATACGTTTTCAAAATTCTAGCACACAAAACTGAATATACTAGAAGAAAAGCTTTTTCTAATGTCTTCCTCTTTCAAAATTGTGCGTACTATATAACAAGTACCGTAAAATCCGGAGTAGAACGTGCACTTTTAATACAAAAAATAAGATCGAAATTTACGGGTACGCGTTATATATATATATATATATATATATATATATATATATATATATATATACGCTGGGTATTAAAATGATAGTATTTAAAATAAAGAGAAGATGAACACAGAAAAAAAAACCTAAACTTTTCTGCATACATCGAAATGCTGTTTATTTAAACGAAATGACATTTCTCTTATGAACTTAAGACTGTTTGCTAATGTTCAAGAATAGGGACCAAAATCAGATGTATTTTTTCAGATATAAAAGTACTCAAACATTAATATTATATTTTGGCTTCTCTATCCTGTAGGGAATCACTTATTTTATCATACTACTCATTTATATCCAAATCGACACATTTTTTTTCTTTTATAAAATTTGTTTGGTAATCTTTTTCCTATACCGTAATGCTAAATGAACTATCCTTTTACATGTTCGAAGGAAAAAAGTAATTATTTATGAAATATTTTTAAATTTTAAAAACACTACATTATAAACAAATGCATGAGTTACAATGTCACAAATTTTTATAAAAATTGAGGCATTTTTTCTGTCCGAAAGGGAGATCTATGTCAAGTTCAAACTCTTGTACTTTGGCGAAAACAACCTTTAAAGCTGTAGTTCTTGTGAAAAATATTATTTTTCTCTAAAGCTTGAAATAATACCTGGAAAAGTAAGTTTATTTGAAATAATTCAGAGACATCTATGAACAGCGCTTTACAGAAATGCTTTCTATTAAAATCTGATTCTGAATTATTCAAACTGGGAAAATTGTTAAACCACAGAAATGTAATATTCACACACGAAATAAAATAATAATTCTTGTAAATTTTCACTTATTCGATGAGACGTGCATATTATTGATTTGTAATTTTACTTGAATTCTAAAGATTATTTTATAAAAAAGTATTTATTTTTCTTAAATATTTTGAATCTATGTAATATTTCTCCAACTCCTTGAGAGAGAAATCAGTAGCAATTTCAGCTCAGTTCGGGCCCTGGGTGCAAAAAATCTGCAGGTCTCCTTAGAACTAGAGCAGTGGTTCCCCCAAAAATTTTCAACTCATGGTACCATTAGAACTTGAAGGTGTTTTTGTGGAACCCCTAGAACTAGAAAATGTTTTCGTGGGGAACCCCATCCCATACACATACTTCGAAGAATATATCTCAAAATAACATTTAAAATATGTCAACATGTTATGGTCATGTAAAGGCAATGGGCTCAATTCATGATGTCACATGATAAAAACAAACACATGTTTTCCATTGAATTCAAAACAAACATTAATCTAATTGTACTTGATGTTCTATTTTTAAAACTCAGATAAAATTTAAAATTTCATATTTGGGTAAAGATGTTTAAATGTTAGAGGAAAAAAAAATCTTCAAAAAGATTTTTTAAAATTAAAAAAAAATCGTATTCTATGCTTATATACTTTTAAGTAAAATGCATTTTGTACACAATGTACTTTTTAAGAGAAAGTTTGTGCAAGTATCCAAACGTGGCAACACCGGAGAGCGTGAACTGATTAGCTGGAAACACAAGAACAAAAGAAAGCGTGTATCAGTGTGAACACGCGTTAGAAGTCAACTTCTTTGGCTTATATGTATTGAATTGTATAATACAGTTTTATTTTGAAGTAATCATATATATTATTAACAAATTTATTATTATCATTATTATTTCAAACTGTATTTTTAAAAAAATAATTAGGAAGGAAAAGGTATAAGTATAGACAACATTTTCATTTTCAATACATAATACTAAAAAAAAATTACTGTATGTATTTTGAGAAAAGTATCATCATTATTAGTCTATTTCCATTATGCTTATGGGTGCTTCAGTACATACTTTTGTTATCAAAGGCTTGTGGTAACTAAAGTAAGAAATGTAGGTTTTGCACTCAATATCGCTTCAGTATCTCGAAAAGACTGCATTAATCATAGTATTTGATTTTGTCGTGGATATTATTCTGTTGTTTTGTAGAGATAAGGTGAAATTGTCTTTTAAAAATTCAATCAATTGTAGAGATTTGTCTAAAGCAAAATTGACATTAAAATCTACAATTAAAATCATAGGTATTTTATCATAATTTTTATTAAGTAAAGCAGAACCTCTTGATGTATATGGTAATAATGATGGATGAAGGAACTCGATAATGTCATCCAACTTTTTGTTCGGAGTAATGTATATGCTGCCACAATTATAATTTTTTGTCCATTATCTATTACGCATTCAGCCAAGCACAAATCCCCACTGAAGATTGTATGGTACCATAAATATCGGATTGATTGACAGAACATTCCATGGATGGAGTTATAATGTTAACAACATCGCTAGAATTTTGATATGTCGCAACTCCTCCTGCTCTCGTATTTGGTCGTTTATTCTTCACAATGCAATTGAAATTTGGAATAGATATATCACTTTTATTGCCCAGCCAAGTTTCTGTAACACTTTGGCAATCAAAAGTAAAAATCGATAAACCTTGTCTTTTCGTTATAAAATTAATCAAATATTCATTGATAGTTTGTAGTTTGTTCAATGAAAGTCGTTTAAACTATATATAATTTAAAAACTCACTTCTTAAACTGGATTTAGAAATTCCATTCGTTTGAAAATTTAGTAAACACAATCTTTTATTGACAAACTATTGGAAGAAATGTTGTGTTGCCACTAGATTTTAAAACAATAGATTGTTTGTATTATTTCCTTAAAAGAATTTTAAAACTGTATATCCAACAAACTCTCATTAAACTAATTTTTGACAGATTTTGAACCATTTAAATGCCTACTTCGGGTTGATTAAAGACTCACTTCCGATTTAATTTAATTCATAAAATTGATTATAATTTGACTTCTAGGTAACGTAAAAACAAAGTATGTATCGCAAAGCTAAAAGAAGAAAGGCTTGTTAAAGCTGCTGTTGAATGAGGAGAGGAGGGTGGGTGCTAGCTCAGGGCTAATAGACGAAAAACACAAAAGAAATTTTAAAAGCCGTAATTTTTAATCTATTTTTTCAATCTTTGAACAGATTACGCATAATACTATTCTACATAAGAAAAAAAAGTTTCGTTAGATTATTTTTATAAATAATGAAGTTATTAAATATTTAATTAAAATTTTGAGTATTTTTTGAAAAATCGCAAAAAAAAAAAAGATTTCGTCATTTTTTTTTCTTTTTTTTATAACTGATTCTAAAAGAGAAAAGCATGAACTTGTTTAGAATAAAATATCAATTCATTAACTCGAGAGGAAACTTAAAGGGAATGATTTAGAAACCATTTTTATAAAAGCGTATCAATTTTGACTCATTTTTAAAAAAATCGTAAAAAATAGAAAATATCATTATTTTGTTTAAAAAATATACCATATCGTGGCGAAAAGAATGATCTTTCCGATTCTGTAATTATTTTTTGTCTGAGATAGATAGTATGAATTAGATGGCGTTTTTAAAACGAGGGCAAAATTCGGAACTTCATTCATTTCTACCTTACATTCATCGCTAACCGTAACTGGTAACGTGTCACGCGTAACGGAAATTTCTCCCTACCGTGCCATAAGAAGTTAACTTCACACAAAAATCATAATATATTTTTTTAATATAATTTTACTCATAAGTAATATTAATTTGTGATCCAAGAGTCACTTATCCATGCATTATGTCATAATTGGAATACGTGCTTCCTTTTTTTTACACTAACTGTCGAAGTCTAGGTCTATTGAGGTTAAATGCAATCGCATTACTTATTCAGATTTTAATTTGTTTCCTACTTTGTTATTGTAGCGAGTCACGTTTAGAAATATATTTCACTTAAACACAATGTTCTGAATGGCAGTAAAATGTTTAGAGCTGCAAGAGATAACCCGTGTATTTCGTATGAATTTTCAAACTAAAATTTAGATGCTGTTCTTTTTAAATTTAGATTATAACATCAAATCTGTTGATATGTAGATAAATTGTTTCTTCTCCTTCATTATGGTTGTTTTTACCACAAATACCAGAAGATGAATTTTCTATTAGAAAACTATTTAGTTTTGCAGGACTTTTTGTTAACTAACGAGCAGAAATTATCCCGCGGAACTCGAGATAGTAAACAATAGAATATTCTCAATCCAGTAGGAAGTATGCATAAATACAAAGAAAAGTCGTTTTAATAATTTATTATTTTGTAATAAAAGTTTAAAAAGTGTTGCATAATAAAGTTATTATATACAAGTAAAATTATCAGTTTTAATGAGTAGGACGAGCTATAGGTACTTGTAACTATATAAACTTGATACAGAACGTGAATCAAAATTTTGAATACATATTTATTTCTGCTCGAATTTTTCATTGTGACTCGTGGAAACCCTGGGTGTGCCTCATGGAACCCCAGGGTTCCACGGAACACAGTTTGGGAATTACTGCACTAGAGGATTGAAATTTATAACTAGAAAATCTGGTGAAGTCCAGCTTATCCGGGCCACAAACTCCCGATGGATAACCGGACACTGTTCAAAATAGGAACTTTACTGTCATAAAAATAAATTTAATTGATTGATTCCTTACAACTATTTTATGTTCCTTTTATCTTTCGATATAAATTTGAAAATTCGGTTTTTTTTTAAGGATTTTTCACGTATAAGTACACTGCTGTTTGTAAGACATGCAACGCCATGAAGCAATCACTGGAAGTAAATAAACTTTGCAGAAAATATCAATTATAGGATGTTACGTAAAATAGTAAAGTTTCCAGAACCAGCGTGCATGCGTGGCGTGCGCAGCGCCATCTGAACTGATGCTGAAAACGTATAAATAGAGGGCAGTAGTGGGACGTTGAAAATAATTAATGATTATTTGTTATAGGCGAACGTTTAGTGAGACTTAAGTATGCCTCCAAGATGCAATAAGGAGAAATTCTAACAACTTAAAGTTTGAACGGGGGAGGAGTATCGGCCTTCGAGAAGGAGGAAATTCCTATAGCTCAATAGGAGCTCGTCATCAGCGGAACAGTTCCCCAGTGACGCTAGTTTAAAGGCAGAGGACCGACGAACACCAAACAACTCGAAAAACTGGCAGTGGATGACGGAAGGTGACGTCAGCGCGTGACGATCGACACCAGATCCGCATGGAGGTGAATGACGGTACGGCTTCCACCAGGCAGTTGTCAGCACGTTGTTCTACTGCTACAGGTGTACTAATGACGGCTTCGTCAATTCGTCGACGTTTGCTGCACCGTGGATTGCATGCAAGGGATCCTCACGTCCATTTCACGGCAAACCATCGACGGCTGCGTCTGCAATGAGCTCGTGAGCACAGAGCCTTGCAAGCTGATTGGAACAAAGTTGTCTTTTTAAATGAATCGCGCTTCAATTTGCGGAACCATGATGGCCGCATTCGTGTTAGACGTTATGCCGGTGAACGCTACCTTCCAGAGGGCATTATCGTACGACATAGTGGCCTTACATCCGGAGTTATGGTTTCGGGTGTGATTTCATATGATGGACGATCCAATTTGCTACGAATTGACATCCGTGAGGTGCTACAGCCCGAAGTCATTTCCTGCCTTCAAGGCATCCCTAGATCTATCTTTCAGCAGAATAATGTACGCCTGCATGTTGTTGTACGCCTTCATGACTGTTCGAAATTACTGTTCAGCCCAACACATGCAACTTCTTCTTTGGCCTGCTTATTGGCCGGAAATGTTGCTTATTGAGCACGTGTGGAATGGGGTTGGTCGGAGACTTGCTCGTGGTCCGTATTCCTGCATCTTTAAAAGACGTTCTGCATCTTCATTTTGCTTGTATGCGCTATATGGAATTATTTTCCACAAGCAGACATTCAAATATGTTTGACTCCATACCACGTCGTATAGCAGCACTTATTGCAGCGCGTGGTGGCAACACTAAATACTGATTTCAAACATCTAATATTGTTTTTTTTTCTTTGAAAATTTCGTCATTTATTTGCACTAATACAAGCCGTTAGTACATTGAATTTCATTTAATTCTAAAGGTTCATTCATGGTGTTGCATTTTTTTCGATTAGCAGTTTATTTGTTTTCAAATAAATCTACAGATCGGGAAAAAAAAGCATCATTCAAAAGAAAATGGCAAAATATCATTTGCAGTGATTCTAGTCACTCCAAGTGTGTTAGAATCGAGTGATTCTAACACACAAAAATATGCAAAAGCACCGAGAAAATCATGTTTTTTTATTCTATTCACTTATAAATGTTAGATACTTAATTACTTTAATTATCTCAGATAATACACGTAAAAAAATAAAATACCAGAACATTTTTTATTTACTAAAGATAAATATATATTTCTTACTGGTTCGTGTTAGATTGTTAGTTCGAAACAAATTAGTAAAATTATTTTTTAAACGAAACTAATGAACAAAGTTGATGATATATATATCCTTATAACTGGGAATTAAAATATATAAAGCTTTCGTAAAGTTTTGCTAAAATAAAGAAACTCAAATTTCTTATTTTTTCCCCTTGTTCAGTGAAAATGAAACTATGAATTGAATGAATCGTAATTTTTGATAAATAGAACTGAATTTTTCACCTTGAAATCAAATGTAATAGCTGTAGTTCAAATGGTTTGACACAACAAAATCAGCCATACTCTTTAAGAGTATAATTATCTTGTTTAGCCCATACAAAATACAGGAAGGCCTTAAATGCTCATGCAATATTTCATTAAATAGTTGCATGCCTCACAGTTGACATATGAGAATTCCTCGTTTATCTTCAGACAGTTTCCGCAATAGAAGTGTTTTCATAAATTACAAATTCAAATATTAGTTCTAAATTTAACACATAGATGACGCTGTAGTGTTGTAGTTGTAGTAGAATTCTATCGGAGAGGAGGTGGTGAATTAATTCGGTTTAAGTTACTTTTTTTGTTCTAAAAGTAAGGAAGGAGTACTTTTTTACCATATCTTAAAATAGGGGCCTGCAACACGTGTCCCGCGGATTTTGAATGGTCCGTTAAAGGAATTTTAGTGGCTGGCCCTTTATTTGAATCTGGGTCAATTTCATAAAAACTGTCTTTTCTGCTTTTCGTTGTAAATTACGATATTTTTACAATTGTTCTTGATATTTAAAACATTTTGATCATATGCTTGATATCCATTTGTGATAAAATTTTCTTACAATAATGAATTTTCAAAAATTTCATAAAACCTTAAATAAGTTTGAATATAAAAAGTCTTACAATGCATAAAATCTCAGAAATTTTCAGGAAAAAAAAGGTGGATTTTTATCCTTAACACGCAAAGTATTTTAATTCAACTTCTATTTAACGTTTTTGAAAACGATATACACATTTTTATTTACACAATCTGTATCACAAAATCTCTTCACTTAGAATAAGTTGTATAAAAAAACCCTCCCTTACTTGTTTTAATTTAATGTCTACATTATTTTTTTTGACAGACGTGTGGCCCTTGGATCAATGTAAATATATTGGTATGGCCCGCGGATTATTGTGGATTTACTGATATGGCCTCCGAGCGCTAAAGGTTGAAAACTTCTGTCGTTGAGTATTTGTTTGAAGTTGCCCAACCTCTTTTTAAAGGTAGGCATTTTGAATTTAAATATTTTTTAATTAAATTGACTGTGGATTGTTAGTACTCGAATGCTATCCGTTTATATAAGTGTGAGATTAAAGCACAATTCTTCAGCTATAAACTTTTAAAATTGTTATTTCAGTATGGGCTGAAACTTACATCAATTGGATTTTAAATTTTAATTTTGCAACATTATATATGTATATAACTTCTCAAATGGGTCATACACGTTTGGACCATCATGAAGTACAATGATGGCTTCAAAAAGGTAAAATTTGAACAACAGTACTTTTGGTTTATTCATTTATTTTACTGAAATAAAGCTAAAAATAACCTCGGGAAAAGCATTAGCTATGCATATGTATAGTGGTGGTGGTAGGACTAATCCCCAACTGATCTAGTGAAACTAGATCAGATCCATGAGTCCATAAATCTGTACAAAGTCTAAGAATAGCAGGGGGGATGCAACAGCCTAATCACAGAAAAACCCCAGAAGTAGTTAAAATATACCGGTTCTGGAACAGTGGAGCCGGTGGAGCCGCATGCAAACAAAAGTGGGTGGAAGTCCCCCCGATCTGAACCGGGAAGATGGTTTGTGATTGATAAGGGTTTCGGGGATCTGTACTGATAAGAAATGCACGCTTTTAGCGATAACGAGTTATATTCTGATATAGTTTTAATTAAATGATTATGATTTTTTTAATTACGTAAAAAAAAATTTCACTATGTCGGGAATGCATTGAAAAAGGAAATCAAAACTTTTAGTTGATTTTTTAAAATCAAAATTCAATTTAATTATGTCAAATGATCCAAATGAAGCACGAGGAAGTACGTACGGAATAACGCTTGAAGGAGTTTTTTTTTTACTCTGAGGTCATTACGTTTCATTAACTCTTTTCAATTTTTAAATACTTCTCTAGAGAAACTTGCCCAACTTTAAAGCCTTGTAAATTTCATCTTTGGAATAGGTATTTTGCAAGTAATGCACAATTTATAACTAGAAAGGGTTGCTATTCATATGAATATTTTGATTCCTTTTCTAAATTTTATGAAACGCAGCTCCCTCCTCAATCAGCTTTTTCAACAGTCTAACAAATAAAAATGTATCCAGAAGACTACGAATATGCTCACCATAGATGGAACATGTTTCAAATGCGCACATTGGGAGATGATCGTGATTTGTGTGTAACCGTAGACGTATTATTTTCAGACATATTTGAAAACTTTAGAACTCTGTGCCAGAATTACTACAAAATTGATCCATATAATACATATATGGTTCCTGGTTTGGTATGGCAAGCATAAAATGACAAAAATGGAGCTTTTTTAACGGATATAGACATGCCTTTATTCATCGAAAAAAAAGGAATTCGCGGAGGTGTTGCGATGATTGGTCATCGCTACGCTAAGGCTAACAATGTGTATTTATCAACCTATGATTCAAGCCTACCTAGTAGTTACATTATATATTTAGATGCAAACAATCTATATGGTTGAGCAATGTCGCAAAATTTGTGTCTACACACGACTTTTCCTGGACTGATGAATACGTTAACTTCATGGATGTACCAGACGATTCGGATATAAGTTGTACTTTTTAAGTTAGAATATCCAGATTAATTGCACGATTTGCATAACTGCTATCCATTAGCTCCAGAAAAAGTTAAAGTGTCTCTGAATGTTCCTCCTATACTAAAAATATTGCTAAAGAATTCAGTATTTTAGAATCGAAGTCTGTGGAAAAATTGGCTCCTAACTTCAGAAATAAAACTAAATATGTTCATTATAGAAATTTGAAATTATATGTACAATTAGGTTTAAAAATTTTAAAAAAAATACATCAATTTGTAAAATTTAAACAAAGTCCTCGGTTAAAAAATTATATAGATTTTAATACTGAACATCGAAAACGAGCAAACAACAATTTTGAAAAAGATCTCTTTAAACTTTTAAACAATGCCGTGTTTGGTAAAACAATGAAAAATTTACGCAAAAGTTAAGATTTATCTAGTGAATAGAGAGAAAAGAGCTAAGAAATTCATAGCATCTCCATCATTTCATGCTTATAAAATAATTAATATAATGACCTTGTATCTATTCAAAGAAAACTCACTTCTTTTTATTGAAATGACCCATATATTTGCTTCCAAATCATTTTCTTTATAATCCTTTAACTAATAATGTTCTCGGAAAATGACAGATGAGTTAAATGGTATGGTAGCAACTGAATTCGTAGGTCTCAATGCAAAAATGTACAGCATAAAAACATTAACTTTAGAAAAATACAGCAAAAGAGATACATATATCTATTTTAAAAGTAAAATTTCTCATGAAGACTATAAAAATTGCCTCATAAATAAGTATAGAAGTCGTGAAGAGTTTAAACCCATTAACAGTTCTATACATCAAATACATTCTGTAAAAAGTAAAAAAAAAAAAAAAATTCACTTTGCCCCTTCGATAAGATATATTCTTGAAGATGGTATTACAACTTTAGCTTTCGGTAACTGCCATATAAATGAAAACTAATATTTTATATAAATGAGAATTTAATTAAATAGTTTCTTTTATAAATATTGATTTCTGTATATATCTTATTCTTTCATGTTTAAGAATGTAAATGTTTCCTCTTCATTTTATGCATATACCTGTCGAATGTATTTATTATTCATATTGAATGATGTTACTTATTTCAATGCTACTCATATAATACATTTTAAAAAATATAAGATTAAATTAAGTTTTCTGTTAGCACATTGTTTTATAAAAGGAAAATTGTTGAGATCTGAAGGACTTTATTTATTGAGAAATGGATTAACCAAGGGATATTCCTTATTTCTATGTGGTCATTATTTTATATTTTTCTTGTTGAAAATCAGTAAAGGCTTTTCAATGAATTATATTTTATATGAATTTGTTCGTAGCAAACAGAAAGATTTCAGATTGTATCAATATTTTAAGAAATGATATAATGTAAGAATAAATTTTAGAAGGTGAATAAATACAATATTGTTCTCATATTTTGTGTTTGTATTATTATAAGATGAATAAGATTTTGCTTTGAATTTTTATAAGTTTACCATATATTTAAATTTATAAAGTTATTATTATTTTAAGATTAATATGAAAAAAAAGAAATTTTATCACTATTGCTCTTAACTTAAATACTTCAAATCCACCAACAATATTCTAAATATTTCAATATTTTTCATCTTTTTTCAATACTTTTCAACTTTTTTTTCAATATTTTTTCAACTTTTTTAATTACTTTACTCATATTAATATATTTAAGTGTAAGGAACAAGAAGGGAAACAAACTAAAAATTGAAAACAAATGCTGAAGAACACACAAACCACATTTAATATTCTATCCATGACAAAGGTTTTGCATACAATGTTTTTGTTCTGAGATATTTATTCGTAACAAAACTCTATGAAATTTTTTTTCTTTTGAAAAATTCATTAAATGATTCGAACGAAAGGTTTTATTTTTCTATCTCTCACAAAGTGGATAGTCAAATTTGCAGCATTTGTATTTCGTATAGTCTTCCAAACATAAATTTCGATTGAGATGGATACATTTGTCTTGCTAGAAAAGAGATCTATTGCTTGTCTCTAACATTTTTAAAACAACTTAGGCAGGAAGTATTTAAAAAAATATTCCTCTATAATTTGTTTTTCATTGCAAAAAATATTTTGTAAAATAAATATTACGGAAATATCTCTATGATGGCTTCCTTTCGTGAACAAGTTTGAAAGTTCTTTTGTCATCTCCTACTTCATTCATTAAGTCATCTATTATTACGAAAGCATTAGTAATATCTTCTACATCGAAAGGCATGCCTTCATGAAATTCTATGTCAGACATCTTATCAAACAATTTTGGATAAATTCCATAACGCCAAATAATTTTGGGAGGAAAAGAATTAATTAATTTTATTTCAAAGATTCGTCTAACAAAGAAAGTTTTACCAGAATTACAAGGTCCCCGCATATATTATCATAGGAAAGGGATGTTTCATGTAAGGAAACTACTTTGCAAGCGAAAAAACATATGCAGAACTTTTACTTTATATAAGCATAGTATTTTTTAAGTTATCTCAGAATTATACATAAAAAAAATACATGCAAAATCAATGAAAAATATATTTTAGTTTTGCACAAAGTATCAAATTTGAAATGTAATAAACAATAATTCAACACGTATATCATAATTTTCAGAAATAGACTTTATCAGAATTATATACAAATATTTATATGTACAGAAAAGTTTGACCCTTTATCCTAATTAAAATTTGCTTCCAATGACGTACTTGAAAAAAAATCAGAATTCTACCCATTTAGTTAAAACTATATAAGCATATAAATTGTTATCTCTAAAAACATGCATTTCTAGCACCCATTTACAGAGCCCCGAAACCCTTATCAGAGCGGAGGGGGTATCATCCTCCCGGTTCAGACCCAGGGGGATTTCCACTCCCTTTCGTTTGCCTAATTTTCAATCCTCTGTTTCAGAAATCACAAGCACAAAGCATCAAATTTGAAATATAACAAATAATCATTCAACACGTATATCATGATTTTCAGAAATAGATGTATACGGAATTATATAAAAATAATCATATGTACAGAAAAATTTGACTCTTTATCCCAATTAAAATTTGCTTTCAATGACGTAATTAAAAAAATCATAATCATTTAATTAAAACTATATCAGAATATAACTCGTTCTCGCTAAAAGCGTGCATTTCTTATCAGTACAGATCCCCGAAACCCTTATCACTCACAAACCATCTTCCCTGTTCAGATCGGGGGGGGGGACTTCCACCCACTTTTGTTTGCATGCGGCTCCACCGGCTCCACTGTTCCAGAACCGGTATATTTTAACTACTCCCAGACATTGCAGAATGTGCTGAGGAGAAAAAGGACTGATGTTACATTTGGGGCAAATTGGAAAGCTTTTTTTTGTCATTCCTAAAATTCATGCACCTCAGGTGACCAGTCGAAAATCGTGAGAATGCCGTTTGATATGATCTGGAACCCTTGAATGATATGGCGGATACAGGGTGTCTTTGAAAGTACCATGGGTGTACAGGAGGGACTATCCAGGTTCTACATAATAATTCTTTAGCCCTGGAGTAGATCTCAGTCGATGTAAGGACCATGTGGTTTTCCGGATCCACATGCTCTTGTTTGTAGCTGCCTTAGCAAGGTCGTCCGCAACTTCGCTCCCGAGAAGGCCTGCATGAGAAGGGACCCTCTGTAGATGAATAGGGTGCCGATCCGAAAGCTGTTGAAACAGGTGAAGAATACTCCTGCTGGTGCTATCGCCTATAAATGGCCAATTCGATAAATGTTGGATGGATGATCGGCTGTCTGTCAGTATCCAAATTTCAGAAACAGCTAGATCTCTTATGTTGTTAATAAATGAAAGGCCACACATGATAGCTATTAGCTCCGTTCTAAAGACAGAAGCATGGTCAGCATTTCTTTTCTGAAGTTTGATGACGTGGCCTGGTAGTTCAATTAAGACTCCACTGCCCCCAGTAGTATTTGTCTCTCCCTTACTGCCATCACTATAGATCTTGGCTGCATCCAGTGGAATTCCAGCAATCACCTCCAGAGCCAATTGCTTAAGAAGTTCGGGATGGTCAGACATTTTATTCACATTGGGCATTTAATTATAATGGAACGTGACCCGCTGGAGTCCAAGAACAGGGTTGATGAAGGAAGTCAGGTAGTGGTGTTCCACATTAAAACTTAGGTTTTGTGCAAGTGCCTGGGAGAAGGGACTATTTCGTTTCAACTTTTGATTATTTTTCCAATGCTTTAAGTATTTAGAGGTTCTATGTTGATCACCATAACTGAGCAGTTTGTTGAAGTACTTGGTTAAACAATAATTTCTTCTCATATTTTAAGGCTGAAGGTCGCACTCGTATAGAACTAAGTTATTAGGACAGCTGAGGCATATGTATTACATAAACAATAACATCAAATTTCAATTCAGATTATGTTCCAAGCATTGGTTATGCCAGGGATATGCAAAATCTGATTTTCACATTTATGAAACATGTGACTCATGTTTTTTAAATCTTTAAGATTTTTTTCATATTTTTGAGACATTTTACTTCAAGATCAACGCAGAAAACTTTCTGAAGTTACTTTCTGTTCCGACATTTCTCGACATCTTAACAGACAGCCTAATACGTTTTAAAAAATCATTATTTTAAGAATAAATGTTTGTTATTTTCATCGTAAATTTAATTTCCTTACCCACAAACAAATATAAAAAATGCTATAATAATTTCACGCAAAAGTGAGCTACAACGATGCTTTAAGAAACAATTTATATTGGTTTGATAAATTATATAAAAAGTAGCATTCCATAAATTTATAAAAAAATGTGTGACTCTAATATTTATATTTATTTTTTAAAATAGTTTCTGTAATAAGCTGAAGTTTTTTTTTTTTTCTATTTGCAGGAACACTAAGTGAATTAACCAGAGTACAAGCGAAGAAGCAATCTTCATAATTATCAGTCCTGTTTCTTCGCACAGATACAGCAATTAAGTAATAATTTATTCAACAACAAAAGAGAGATGAGCACCCACTATCCTTCTGGGGAGAGTTGCAAAGTCTTTTACATAAACCGGAATTCCGGTTTCTGTAACTGTATTTGCAAGAAGGAAGAAGCGCCTCTCACTTTGTAAAAAGCACTGAGAGAAGATAGGGAAAAAAGGGAAATGAGAGGTAATTACGGTAGCACTTATGGGGAATTTCTGGGCTGCCTCGAACACCGGGAAGATTGATTAACCCGGTGAATTCAACACGCATGCGCAAAAGAAGCTGACAGGCTAAGATTTAATAGCACATTTTGTTTTTTGTCCCGTTTCTTTTTCTGGTTTTGTGATACATCAAGGTGAACTATGTGTGTGTTATGTTTCATTATAGAGAAGATAAACAATATGTTATTTAAAAAAGGGGATGATACAGAGAATTGTTCTCGTCTTTTAGACCAGAGAGGTTCTCAAAACTTTTTTGGTCTCATAGACCCTAGCTACGGTTTTCGGCTTAGGCTAGACCCCCTGCTTACTTAGTACTAAATTTTTGCAAATTTATCTTTTGATAGGGGATATAGAGCTACTTTTCAAAAGATTTATATATTTAATTGTAATGAAGTATAGTGTTTAAAACTTATGAAGCACACACACACATGTTGATTAATTAAAAATTAAATTAAATAAATACATAAAATAACTGAGCTACAAATACTTTGAATATGGTGCTTCAGTTACAAATTTTCAACACATTGCATCAATCTTGCCAGGTTTAACTCTAAATATTATTGATTAGTAGAGAGTGTACAGTCTTTCTCTCTGTGTGTTGTTTTGTTTTTGTTTTTTGAGATCGGCGATTGTTTTGAAACTCATTCTCACCACGAAAAACAATTAAAAACTCCCTCAAGATATTCCATAACTCTAAATAAATGTATATAACAGGTGTTTCTTTTTAAATCCAAAACTGCTGACATCCATTTCTAAACTTCACATCAAGTCTTCGTTTGAGCCACAATTCCGATCAGTTACTCTTGTAATATGAACTTCTTTGTTCTTCTATGTGACTGAATGAATTCATTGCCTACTGTATTATTACCATTGTCAAAGTATTTTTACACCTAGTTTCAAAATCTGAATAAGGGGCATTTAAAAGTTGAATGTAGATTAAAACTTCATTTACTTGGCAGATTGTGTCAAATTGAGAGACTTGGAAAATTAGCGCCGACCAATATCATACTACTTTAACATAACTCTGGCAAGAAACTTTGAAATGATGATTCTTACTTTAATGAAACTTGTGCGGTCACCTTGTAACTGCAAATTAAACTCATTAAATTTAGTAAATAAATCTGTTATAAATAGGTAAAATCTCATTTCCACTTCATTAAATTTTCTTTCAAAATTAAAGTCACAATCTTATTTAATACAAGCCACTATCGTAGTCGTCCATTTATACCTCATGGACACCTAGATTATTTTTTCGCTGACGTGGACCCCTTGCAGGTTGTCATAGACCCCTGGGGGTTGATATAGACCACTTTTGGAATCACTGTTTTAGACTAAGTTGAACATAAGAGAATTTCTGAAACATGTTATATAGAACTAAAATTTATATATATAAAGGAGAAAAGTAACTCACACTCATCACAATATCTCTGTAATTATAAGACCTGTAGACTTGAAATTTGACAATCATGTTCCTTTCATTAAGTAGAGCCACTAAGAATGGATTTTGATGAAATCGATCACAAGGGGGTGAGAGGTAAAGGGAATGAATGAATGATTGAATATTAACGTCGCACTGTTCAGCTACACGAGGGCTTTTGGCGACGGACCACGTAATTTTGAACCATGGTCAAGTGACGTGGATGACACCTGAGCTGGCACCCCTCTCCTAACTACCACCACACCAACGGGAGGACGTTTCAGCTCTCGACAGATTTAACGTGCATCGCTGCCCTACACGGCGGGTCTTTAGTGGTACTGGGCTCGAACTCGTGACAAAGCAAGCCACGGTCCGATACCTATACCACTCGGCTACCGCGGCCACGAGACGTAAAGGGACATTATAGATAAGAATTCCTGTTTCTGAACTGCTAGTCTCATATACTTGAAATTTGGTGAGCACGTTTCTTTTGTTGAATACAGATCGACTAATAATGAATTTCACGGAAATTGACCACTCAAAGGGCGTTACGGTTCTTATTACTACAAAAAAATCTCTGCTTAAACTATTATTTTTAAACTTGAATTTTGGCAAGCATGTTTATTTTGTTGAATAGAGATTCCCTAAAAATGGGTTTTGCGGAGAGCTAATTATAGTATAATCATCAAGAATGAAGCTAAAACTCCAAACGTAATTTTGGATTTCAAACTTATAGAAACATATTAAATATGCAACAGTCAGAAAATAAGCATAAATACAGAACTTCATATCATTAACTGCCCATTACTTCTAATCACTCTCAAATAGAATTGATAAAAGTAAGTTGTCAGATTCACTCTTTTATATTCCTCATCTGCAAATACTCAACTGCATTGAACAGCATCTGAACTGACACCCACTCTCAAATTTTCCATACCACACCAAGGCAGATAAAATGAACAGAAGATTTTTTTCCCCCAAATAAATCTGATGATAAAATTTTTTCCCCATTCAAACTAAACTGTTTGCAAAATATAAATACATAGAACAGTCAGTAAAACGAGTGGTTGTTTTTCTCCTTAGAGAATAAATTGCAAAAATTATTGCACAGAAGGAGAAGATTTTTCTCTTACAGCCAACTTTATAAAAATTGTATTTAAAATAAAGATGGTGAATAAATTTAGTGGTAGTGTATCGCGCTTCCACGTCACAGTTCCGGGGCTCCAATCCCGGGCTGGGTAAGGTTGGTTTATCTTTTCATCCCTTTAGTGGGTTGATAAAAGAGTACCAGGCTTATGCTTGGGAGCTAAACACTGGGAGTTTTGCGTTATACTGACCACGGGACCGGAACATGTGTACATGCATCTCAGTGCCCAAGGTCACGTGAATTGATATGGGCACAGTATGCCTTGGATCTCATGAGCTATTGCGCCACTGAGTTTACTTTAGAGATTTTTCTCACAGTCAACTTAATAAAAATTTTAGTTCAAGATAGTAAAATAAATAGTCTATTCGTTGTATTATTTTTTTATTAGAATCAAAAATATTAATTTATAGTGAATAGGATCTTTTACATTTATTCATATTTAATACCTTCTATTTCCTTTCTAAAAGATCTAATGACCGTTCTTCTTAAAAATAGTTCTTAATTACGTCCAACAGCGGGCTCATAGAGATTCTAAATACTATTTTACAAAGCAATATAACGAAACGTACAGTTCTTTAAATATACGCATACATATTCTTTCTGAATCCTTAATGAACACAATACAAATTTAATGATTGTTATTTAGTACCTAAATTTTGGTATTTATCTTCATTAAAACACTTCCTTTTTAATAATAAATTAAGAAATCTATGAATAAAATATAAGTTAAAAAGGAAATTGTGTACGGATTGCTCGCACCTTTGATATTAATTTAATTTTATTAGTTAACTTGAAATGTACTAAATACACTAAGTAGAACACCCAAATTGCTTTTTTAAATACTATTAGAGAAAGTTTATTACTTAATAAGAATGTGTTTCACTCCATGTGTGATAGCATTTAAAAATTCAAAAAGGAAATAAACTTATAGCTGGGAAAAGTTTTTATAGGTTAAAAAACTAAAAAATTATTAAAATATACGTCAGAACACTCATTACTAATAAAGCCAGACGCTATATTTTAACTTGATATTTCATTAGAGTAAAATATAAGTACTGCACACTTTTACTGTTATAACTAAACATTATAAATTTTTAAATATCTAAGAGGAAAATTGTTTACTTAAAGATGCAATAAATTCATTCTCTAGCCATTTTTTATACAAAGTAAAATTACTTTAAAGAACACAATTCCTATGGCGCAATCTTTGTTTGTTCATAATGATATTCCATCTATCATCTGAATACATAGTTGATATTATAGCCAATAAAATATTTTTTTGTAATGTGTAGGTAGATTAAAGACCAAAATTTTTATAGGACATTCCTTATAAAGTTATATTTAATGCGATTTTAAAAAGTTAATATTTTTTAATTATCTTTCAACTTAAATAAATTTCCTTAATCATAATGTAAATAAAATCAATACTAAACTGCTAAACCCTTTGTTAATACATATAAGCTATATACATTTATCAGAAAATTATTATTAATAAGCAAGCTACAAGTTTATTACACGTTTCCTATGGTAATATTTTACGACTTATTATGGAAAGAGGTAAAATCGTTAAGAATTATTTAATAGTTTATCGAGAATATCTTAATCATTAACATACGGGTTTCATTTTTAAGTATGACTAAAGTTTATATTTCAATAAAAACGATTATTTATTGGGTTATATTTTCTACTTATTGTTTATGTTTAACCTTTACTTAGATTTTTGAAACTATAACAAGTTTTTCTCACGTATTCAATGCGTTTGGATTTAGACTTACAAACAGTTTATTTTTAAAGTACAACCAACCAAATAAATGAGAGGGGCTAACGCTTAACACAATAATATTCCCCACCTCTTATAAAAGTTGCTGAGTGTTTTATTAAATAATGCTGTGGAATTTAAAATCGTTTCTTATTTTTGTATTCCCAATTTTCCCTCCATGTTTGATTTTTTTTGTTCACTTTTATTTTCAATTACAACACAATTAGCAAATGCATCTAGCATGTGTTTTTAATAATTAAATTTCAAGAACGCACGATTTTCGAATAATTTCTCAAAGCCAATTTCCCTTTTTTTTTTCTCTCTTTCTTCTCGAAACTTCATTTTTCTTCACCAAACGAAAGAGGGGGGGGGACCGCAGAATTCCATTTAACCTCGAGGGACGGTTAATTTAACACCCCGCAACCCCCTTAGCATATACATCACGATCCCCCTGAAAAGCCCAGAGGCACTTTTGCAAGAGAGACTAACGGCAGAAATTGCATCAAACGTGGATTCGATGGTGATGTCGGCGATCACCAAAGAGATTGTCAGCGCTCATTTAGTTTCGAATGTTATACTTCACACATTCTTTTTTTTTATATATTCTTTTTGCTCTCTACCACATTTTTTCCTTGTGGTGCAGTCATCACCATTCATTCTGATTATCTGTCCTAGGGGAAGAATCTATTATTACGCAAGGGGGAGAAAAAAAGGAAGTTTTCACACCCAATTATAAACCAATTACCAAAGAAGGAAGAATCCATTCTATTTAAACATTATACAGCGGGGAGGTTGATGGGGATGTTGGTTTGATCAAAGCTGTAGTGGTGTTGTTCGTAAATTAACCAGAGTATTTGAGGGAGATTGATTCGTGTACCTTTCACTGTGGTTGATACGCTTATTATAAAACACCTGTGGTACTTTGTTATTAGCATGTAGTTGTCATGTCTCAATAGAAATAGTAAAATTATAAGGGCCATAATAAGGAAACATACTAACATAGTCTTACATAAGCCTTATAAGCCACCTTTGTGGATTATATATAATGCATATTTTGAAAGGAATATCCTTCCTCTTTTCAAGCGTCTCACAGAAGCTTAATACCTTAAGGTACCTGGTGTATTTTATATGCCAATTACATTACATTTTACGTTGATTAAAAATTTTACTAATGCATCATTTAAAAACATAGAATTAAAACATCCCTTGTCATTTGAGAGATTTTTTTTTAAATATAAACAGTAAAAATGTACTTAATGAAGCTATAACGTGCAAAAAAGAGAGAGAGTTTCAAGAATGAAAATTACGTTGAATATACGCATGCGTTTTTTTTTAATTAATTACGCATAATTATAGAACTGTAATGAGCAGGAAAAGTTTCAAAGAATACTGTAGTAAGGGGTGGGCAGATTTTTCCAGGGAACGGGCTACATCTAATTTTTTCAAGGTGTTGTGGTTCACCCAGTGTTATTGGCGCCCGCAAGACGGGGGGTGATGGGTCTAGACCCTCCCACAATAGCCCTTGATTTTTTCGCCTGATTAATTATAATAACACGTAAAAAGAGCGTAAAACCTTTAATAGTATTTTTTTTTATTAATTAATGTTAATTATTTATTCAGTAATTTATTCTTGCTGCTTTTTTTGTTCCCGACAATCGACAATATCAAAAAAAATATGTTTGGCTACGTATTGGGTATGATACGAGAATGGTAGACCTTCGACCTTCGCCCCCCTCCTTCCTGAAAAGTTCTTGTGTACGCCATTGCCCAATGCCGTAGGTGTGGCGAGGTAAGGTAAAGAGGTTATTATTATAACTTAATAATAAATATTGAATATGTACTTACCTTTTGTTACAACACTTTTAAAACCGCGTTTAAACCAAAACGCAAAATGCAAACATAATAATAGCCACAATATAATTATATCAAATGATGCATTTATGATGAAACAATTCAAAATACATTAAAAAATAAAACATTTTTATCTTAAGTTAGTTTTCGTTGTTATAGTCAGTAGAAGACTTAGTCTGCGTATTGTCAGGCAATCTTAAATTTTCCGTATATAATTACTAACTATTAAAATCTTCGGGCGGTCACCCTCATGTTTCTCAGCGGTTCACCGGTCGATCGCAATCGACGTGATACCCACCCCGGCTGTAGTATTTATAAAGTAAAAACAGCAGGACCACTTCGGGGCTTAAGCCAATAACCACTAGTGGAAATGGATTACTTTTTATGATTAGCTGTGTGGAAAATTACCATTTGAAAATTAGATTTATTTACCAGTGATACACTATAATAAGGCTCGGCAACCTTTTGAGTCGGAAGAGTCAAAAATTAAAATTTACAAAGTTTTCAAAGAGCCACAAAATTTTTTCTTAACAACAGTACTTGCATAAATAAAGTTTTTTGATAAAAAAGAACTAATCTGTTTATTCATAAGAAAAAAATATCTATTTATTCATATATAAGTGGTGTTTTTCACAACAAATTAGATAATATATATATATGGCATTATTAGATACTTACTTATTATTTTAGTAAAAAATTAAAACAATTAAACATTTACTTACAACTCTAACTTGTATTTCAATAACAAACAATTGAGCAAACAAATTCAATCCGAGCGATGGCTCTGCATGGTTATTCAAGTAGAAAATTTAAACTTTACTAAAGAATGTAACTCATCCTTAAAAAAATCATAACATACAATTGAGCAAACAAATTTAATGGATGAGTTGGCTTTGTATGGTTTTAGAAAGTTTGGACAGATTTGGCACATTACTTGTTGTTTTGAGTTTCAAACAAGACTCTAAATTTTCCTCTGTTAGTTGGCTTCTTACTTTACTTTTAATTATATTCATGCAAAAGGACGCTTGCTCACACGAGCATGTCGATCCGAAGATAGTCAGCACTCCAAATGCCATCTTCCTCACCTCACTGTAGCAATCTGGAAGACTATTCCATGAGTCGAATATGAGCCTCAACTCGCGTCATTTCTTTTAAAGCTGTCAACTTTTGTTGCGTTACGTAAATACATTTCTGGACCTCCAACTCTTTCAATTTTCTTTCCATTCTGTTAATTATCCACAAAGCTTTACTTTTTAAATCGATCAATTTCATTTCTAGAGATCCATTTTCAATTCCAAATGGCTCAATATAGATTTCGTTACTTTTTGATAAAATCAATAATATTTGCGTACGGTACTCACATCCAAAGAGCCGCATGTTGCCAACCCCTGCCCCATAACCCAGTTTTAAACATTATAAATAGTTTGGTCTGAAGGTTCTCTTTGTACTCTGGAGCTTTCGTCATTTTGAAAAGCAAGTTTTCCCGGTGTGTGCGTCTGCAATCTTTTAGATAAGTCAAATCTCGATTATTTAAATTATGGTTGTGATTATTTCATTTGTGTCATATGGTATCACCTCCTATTTTAAAGCTGGGCAGTATGTTGATGAGGGTATTGGTGATCGATCTGTAATTCTGAGTTCGTATCAAGTGATAAGAATTACACTTGAGTTAGAATCTCTTAAAACTTACACAACATGTTAACGTGAGGGCTTTAAATTAGATAGATTTAACGTGCATCAACCCTTCTATAAGATATATTGCTGCATCATACACAGCATTTAAAAATACTGACAAACCTAATATTAAGCAAAAGTTAAGGAGACGAATAACTTTTGACAACATCAAAAATAATATACTATACAAAATAAAAGTATAAGATATCGTTCGATATCTGCATGGAAGACATTCTTAGTACTTTGAAAAACAATTCTGTCTTATTCGAAGGCAAACACTTTTACGTAAATCGATAGCTTTTATTATCTAGTCTCATTCAAGATTAGATCAGTTTAGTTAATAATGTTTTATATACGTTTTAGGGAAATTATCATATGAAATATGATATTCCAGGAATGATCATGTTTATCATTTGTTTTATCTTTGTAGTTTTATAAATCTTAAATAGGAAGAAAAAAATTCTTCTTTGGCATTGAATCGTAAGTAAATATCTAACATTATACAGCCTTAAACCATAATATGATTATTACATGCATAATAAGTATCAAAACAACATGTTTAAAACAAATATAATAATTTACTGCATTAAATTTAATGAATCAAGTAAAAAAGAACACAAATATTTAACTAGACGCAAAGTTCTGTACTAAATAAGGCATTTGAATACCTCATTATTCTAAAACAGGGATTCTATTATTATTTTTTTAGGGTTCAATCTAAGTTTATCGAGGCATTCGTTAGGAAATATATGACGCTATTAAAGTCGCTATAAAATAAAAATATGCCCGGAGGAAGCGAACAAGAAAAATCTAATTCGCACCTCTGCAAAGAATGAATAATAATTAGAACAAAAGATGGCGACCAAAGCAATACTCAATAAATACTAAATTTGAAATCGTTCAATAAAAACATCGCACGCAATGTTAATGATGGTATCGTAATCCATATTTCATCAAAATAGTCCATAAAAATTGCTATCTTACGTGAAAAGTGACAAGTAAATTGATTTTTTTATTCCCAATTTCCAACCAAGATGTAGAGGTGTATAATTTGGAATGAAATTGGCCCGTCCTCACATATCATCATACGTGTACTTGATTGTGGGGCCGCCATGATTAATTTTTATCACTTTCATATTGGTGATTACTTGAAAGCGTGAGATATAAATAATTCATATGAAGGAATCATCTTCGATCTCCTTCTCGGACGTTGCATTTCGTTGTAACTAATTAAAGATCGTGGAAGCGATCTAAAAATGTTTGCTGAATCTCTTAGTCATCCTCTAACCATATATCTTTAAAACATTTGAAACTGAAACCTTTGCAAGAATCATTAATCATTAGTTTGTAACTTTACTTTCAAGGAAACTCGATTCTTGAATAAATTAAATATTTTTGTTTCCTCTCGTCCTTTTCTTAATATATTGGTTTTTTGATTAACTTAATTTTATTTAATTTAGAAATATTTTTTCAAAGATAAAACTGATATGTGGTCTCGTGAGATTTCTTTTATAAAATTATGCTAATAATGTACGTTATGAAGATTTGTTTGATAAGCACATGTATGATTCAAGTTGTTTAATTATTTTCCAGGAGACATATTTTGATTTTAGCATGTGGAATTAATTGGAGGTTTTTTAAAAGTCCTTAAACAATATTCGAAAATTCTGGATTCTTCTTCCCTGAAAATGGAATATTTTAAAATAAAACTTAAGTGAGTTAACTAAAAAGTGTATATTATTAAAATAAAGCTTTTTTTAAAATTGGAAGTCTCATTTAATTTCAGTTTCAACTTAAATGGAATAAAAGTTTTTACAGTAAGAGAATTCTTGAATGTGATGTACCATAATTACAATAATCTCTTTTATACATATATGAAGTATATTAAAGCAAATTTCGCACACTTGTATGAAGATATTTGTAAAATATTTTTTAATATGTGAAAAGTTATTTTTAAGATTACTTTATAAGCTCTTTCCTTTTACTTTTGTAAAAATGAATAGTTAAAAATCTCTGTAAAGCTATTGCATGAAAATAATATTACAAGTAAGTTACTTAAAGAATAAACATAAAAACATAGAGCTAAATAGTTTAAAATTACAGAATAAATAAATTCATAAGAAAAAAAATTAAAAATATGTACGTAGGAACAAGTTTTATGCTTAAACTGCTATAAAACTAATTAATTATAAAAATAGTTCAAGTAATCGTGTTTGTAAAACTATCATGTAAATAAAAATCTTACTAATTGATTTAGCAATTTTATTTATCAAATAATAAAAACAATGAAAAAAAAAGTAATATATATAAAAAAATTAAGTCAATTCCTACTTAGATCAGCAACAAAATTTTTTATTTTAGTTACTTTTTATTAAATAATTACAATTAATATAAATATGTATAAACATATGACAGAATCACAACATTAAGTGACAATTATTAATTTTTATTAATTATCATTAATGTATCGCATTGTCATCCAAAACTATCGGGTAAATAAAACTTCAGTTCAACTGAAAGCTTTAAAACGTGAGAAAAAACCTTTCAAGTTTTGACACAAGTCGTCAAAATAGTCGCTAAGTCGCCAAAAATGATGCCAACGTTGCTGTATTTGTAATTCTTTAAATAATTAGTTTTAATTAATTAATTTTTATTAATTATAATTAAATTATTGTATTGTCATCCAAAATAATGATGTATTTAAAATTTCAACACAATTGAGCGCTTTAAAATGTAGTTTATGAAAGATTGTAAAAACTCCTCCAACATAAATAAATAAATAAAGTTTGAGCTAATAGTAGGAATTGAAAAACCTTTGCTGGTTCTGTTATACTGAATGTATGCATCCTTTTTGTTAATTTAAGTTTTGGGGAATAATAAATATTTCCTCTTTAGTCTTTCTTTTAGACATGCATTTGACTAAATTTATTGTGAAACAAATAATTTATGCAATCATTTTTATGACGTCATTGTAAGTGACTAAAATTGCTCAGTTATAACAAAATAATATAGAAAACACAACTGTTAAAAACCTTTTGAAGAATATTTTTGAAATAAAAAATATTTTTCAATAATTAGTTAAAAATAAAAATTTTGTAAAATGCAGTGTAATGCAATATTTTGTAAAAATGCTGTAACATAAGAAATACGTAATAATCTTGAAAGCAGTTTGGCTGTAATTTGGAAGGGGATTTTTGTGTTTTTTTAACTTCTAGTGGTAATAACTGCACTTAACAGTATTCTTAATTTTTTAATTCTTTATATTACAAAATTAAATAAAAGGGGGAAAATATAATACAGTCGAACCTGTAGCACACACAGGAATTTTTCAAGGGGGTCAGGGGTCGAGAGTTCAACATTCTTGAATCATGCTCCTTTTGATTTTGTCGATTTTCGGGAACAAAATACAGTGAAAAACTAATTAATGAATAAATAATTAACATTAATTAATAAAATTAATCATTAATAACAAATACTTAATTAAATTTTTCGTACTATATGCTTAGAATTATAATAAATCGGGAAAAAAATCAAGGGATTTGGGGGTGGGTCCGACCCCCAGGACCCCTTGTGTGTGCGCCACTGAGTCGAACCTCTATATTGCAAACTTTTTCTATATAACGAACTTTTTCCTGGAACCTTGAACATTTCACGATTTTCTTCATAAAATAAACTCTCTAATGTGCATTTTCTAAAAACGAACTTTTTTTTAGTCGTTCAATTTCTTTTCTCCCTATTTTTGAAGTATTTTTAAACATTTTAAGTTATTCTCTCTTTAACACATTTTGTAGTGGTCATAAATCTTGAACTGGTTTTACTAGATCCTAACTCTCCAAGAACAATAGAGCTCTGGACGTTTCATCCAATAAGTGCAACCTTTAACCCTCAATGTCCAGTTCACTAGAAACATCTTCGGTGTCCCATTTCCCACTCAGGGGAGTTGTCCCGTGTCCCCGAGTTCTAGCTATAAAATAATGTATGTCTAATATCACTTGTGCGCTTTAAATTAGAAAATGTCCTTAAAATTCATTAGTTTTAATTTAAACTATTTTCTTAATATTGAAAATACAGTGCATTCTTCGACATTCTTTTTTCTTGTTTTCCTTGCAGTTTTTCTTTCTTTCTTTCTTATTTTTTTAGAGATATTTTACATAAACATACATTAATTTTGAAAAAGGTGTGAATAATTACTTTTTTAATTTAGTGTTTGTCAAGTATATTAAAAGATTATCCTCTGTATAACGAATTTTCCCCCGGAATTTAGCGACTTCCTTATATTGAGTTTTGATTGTATTTTATTTTATAATTGCATAATTACCACTAAGTTTCCAAATATTAATAGAAAAGATTTTTCGTTCAATTGGTCTCAGTTTTTCAAACTTTTTATCAGATTATGAGTATGTACAGTAAAGAACCGTTTTTGCGTGGAACTGCTCGACATAATAATAAAAAATTATATTGTTATATTGTTTGCATTTCATATGCGCTGCATTTTTAATAAAACACAACACAAACGATTGCGGCATTAATTCTAATATTCTTTGGATACATAAATTAACAATAAGACAATAGTGTATTTAATCTAATTAACAACATCTATTTGACTTAGTTTTTATCAATTTACCGTTATATCTGGCGTATAATGTGCACCTCCGTATTCTCAAACTGCAATTTTTAATTTTTAGGTATATTCACCGAATAAAGCGCACCCTTGTTTACGAAGAAACTTGAACTGTACGTACGCTATGCTGTTACCTTTTTAAATCATTTATTCGATGTATTATTCCAAGGATCAGAAAAAGAAAAGTATACTTCTAGAACTACTACGATAAGGAATGTCATTTCTTTTAAATAAACATTTATTTCGCTTTATATAGAAGTATAATTTTTTTCTATGCTCATATTCTTTTATTTTTAAAGTTCTCATTCTTATACCCTGAATATAACACGCACCCATAAATTTCGACCTTATTTTCTGTTTTAAAAGAGCGAGTTATATAAGCCGGTTTTTACGATAAAGTATTTATAATAATGTAAGTAAAGATTAAAATGAAGTAAACTCTTAACTAGCAAAACAAATACGTCCTAATCGTTAATTCATGTAAATAATTTGTACAAACGTAATTTGTACAAACGCAAATGATAGAAATAATTTAATTTAAAAAAAAGAAAAACATATACTTATTTAACAGCATAAGTAATTTCTATCGAATATTTAAGGATATTTTTTGTGAGTTTTTTTTTTTTATTATTATTATTTCCTCGCAACATTATTTAAGATTTGGGGGAACTCTTCTTCCATTTTCTTTCGGATAATCAATCTAACGCGTTTTGTTTTGTTTAACGATTTATGTCTCTTAAAGTTACTTTTAATCTAAATCAATAGTTTCATTTCGTTGAAGATAAACAATTCATGTTTTGTTTCCAATGGAGGTAAATCTCTTTTTTTCTAAGAAGTACTTTGTATGTATATTTATCTTTGAACTTGATCCGTTGAGAATTGTTTACTCTAGCTCCTCATTTTTCCTTTAATATTTCTATTTCAAATTACAATCGGACCTCTATATAACGAAGTCACTAAATCCCGGAAAAAAGTTCGATCTACAGAAAATTCGTTAAGTAGAGGTTCATCTCTTAATATACTTTATAAATCACATAGAACAAATTTTAAATTCATTAACACTATATATTCAAAAAAGTAATTATTTACACTTTTTAAAATTAATATATATTTATTTTATGTTTCTTACTTATCAAAAAAAAAAGAAAGAAAGAAAAGCTGCAGGAATAACAAGAAAAGAGAATGTCGAATACACTGTATTTTCACTATTAAGAAAATAATTTTATTCTAAAATTAATGAATTTTAAGGACATTTATAATTTAAAGCATACAAGTAATATTAAACACACATTATTTTATAATTAGAATATGGGGACACAGGAAGAATCCACTGAGGGGGAAAGAGGATATCGAAGATTTTTCTAGGGAACTAGGCAATTGGGGGGTTAAAGGTCGCTCTTCTTGGATGAAACGTTCAGAACTCCAGTGCTCTCAGCGAGTTAGGATCTAATAAAGTCTGTTCAAGGTTTATGACCACCATAAAATGTGTTAAAAAGAGAATTACTTGAAACTTTTTCAGAAATACTTTTAAAAAAAGGGAGAACAAAAATTCAATCATAAAAGAAAAAGTTGGTTATATCGAAAATGCACTTCGCTATAGAGAGGTTATTTTACGAAGAAATTCGTGAAATGTTCAAGGTTCCAGGAAAAAGTTCCCTATAAAGAAAAATTGGCAATATAGAGGTTCGACTGTAATTCAAAAATTAGTTATTTAATTTAAGAGCATAAATCTCTCAGAAGGTATGCTATGGAAATAATTAGTTTAATTTATAACAATATTTTTTTTGTTTAAACATACAATTTTGTTTTTTATAACACACAATTAAGTTTTTCTAATTTAGAACGAACCGAATTATATGGAACTTGATCATACAGCTGATTTTAATACATATTATATTTGTAAGAAAATCTAATAATACATAAAAAGTATTCATCATAATTATATGAAATATAATTTTAAGGAGAAAAAAAGACTATATCCTCGGAGCCCTGATTCTGGAAAAAAAACGTTGAAATGAATACTTTCTTGATAATTAATGTCAACTGAATTAGAATAGATATATACATCGCTTAACTATTATTACAAGGAAAAATTATTTAAATGCAAATTTTTGGTATAAAATGAAGAAAGGAATGCCATTTTCTAAACATGTCCTTTTTAGGAAAAATGGTTCAATAATGATAATACTTTGCCCATACATAACTGGAACTTCTGTATAGAGCCCGAACAAAGAATTTTGTGAAATACATATAACTTAGAAGTAGATTTATTCATATTTTAATACATCAGGGTAGAAAAATATTGACAAAAGCACCATTCATTATTTAAATTAATCGTAACTCTGAAAATAATGTGAATTTTTCAAAAATTCTGTTTCAGGCCCTGTGCAAAAATCTTAGGTATATTCAGGCTAAATAGTATTATTATAAAAGCATTTTCTATAAAAGGACAATATCTTGAAAATATATCATTATTTCTTCATTTCTTTTTTTGCCAAAAAAATTGCATTTAAATATTTTTTTATGTAATAATATTCTTAAAACGCTTTTATATATATAATCTGATACAAAGGACACTAAATATTGCTTTTAAAAAATTCTTTATAAGCTTTTTTAAAATCACTGTTTTGAATGTAGTCAGACATTTCAGAAAAAAAAATTAAAATCGTAACACACACAAGTAATATAAAAAAAAATTAAGTCAATTCCTACTTAGATCGACAAAGAAAAATTTTATTTTAGCTACTTTTTATTAAATAGTTTCAATTAATGTAAAAATGTATATACAAATGACAGAATTACAACATTAAGTGATAATTAATTTCTATTAATTATCATTAAAGTACCTTATTGTCATCCAAAACAATCGTATCTATAAAATTTCAGTTCAACTGAATACATTAAAACGTGGGAAAAAAACCTATTCAAGTTTTGACACAAGTCGCCAAAAGGGTCGCTAAGTCGCCAAACATGATGCAAACGTGGCTGTATTTGTAATTGTTCAAATAAATAATTTAAATTAATTAAGTTTTATTAATTAGAATGAAATTACTGTATTGTCATCCAAAATCATCATGGAGATAAAATTTCAGCTCAATTGAGCGCTTTAAAAAGTATTTTATGAACGATTGAAAATTTCACCAATATAAACAAATAAATAAATATATAGAGTACATGAGCTAATAGTAGGAATTGAAAAATAAAATTGATCTGAGTGCATAAAAATTCATCTGTAGTGTTAAAGTTACACACGTCATGAACGCAGAGAAACTTTCATTTATTCATACTTTTTCTGAATAATACTTAAATTCAAAGAAAGCTTTTTTAATTTGTGAGTGCAGAATGTATATATATATATCAAACAATACTCAATTCAGTTATAAAAACCGATTTTAAATTGAAGTAAAAAGAAGCAATTATGTACATTTCCTCAATGAGATTTTTATGTGAGTGTTATTCCCCAAAATGTGAATTCAACGTAACTATGTTTTTTTCCTTGCGAATACACACACACACGACAAAGAATCCTTCCCATATTACTTAACACTTGAAAACGAAAATCTTACTTCAAGTTGAAAATAATTTTATCATTTTTTTTTACATAAAAAGATGAATAAAAATAAAAGATACGGCTCATTTTAGTATGCATGTACTTTATTTCACATGTCGAACATAAAAAAAAGAAGACTGTCAAAATCAATGCTATTACAAGCAGGGATCGCCCAAGAAAAAAAAAGTATGAAACACCGAAAATAGCTCACTTTTCTGAAGCATAATAGCGTGAAATGCACAGGGTGGTCTATAAGTATTGCATTTTTTTGCTGGAGTGGAAAGGGATAGAGAAAAGTGTATCAATTTAAGATTCAAGATTAACAAATTTCTGGAAGCTATATTCCATGGGTTTTTTTTAAACATAATATGATGCCATCAAAGTCTAATAAATCTCACTATCGTTTCAAAGTAGTTTTTTTAAAAAAAATTCTGACATTTTGAAGCTTTGTGATTTTACTTCTGAATTTTTGAAAATTTGGGGGGATGTAACGTAGCCATGCTGATTTAATTAATCTTACAAATGTTTTCAAGTGTTTTAATTCAACGTCTGTATATCTACACGATATTTTATTAAAATTTAAACATTTCTAATAGTGAGATAAAAATCGAAACATTTGCATTTAGGGTGTCTACAAAAAGACAGTAAAAACGATTAAAATACTGTATAAAAACAATTTAAACTCTTTCAATCTTTTATTAAAACTTTAATTCAAACAAATGTAATGAAGCAAACAAAAAAGATGTAGAAATTCTAGATTTCCCATAGAGCTATTCAAAAAAAGAAGATATTACACATAACATCTTTACAAATTTTTTAAAAAAAAATATTTAATGTTTTAAAGTGAAATAAAATATTCCAAAATCAATAAATCCAAAATTAAGATACACACACAATTTGCCCAAGCGTTTAACAATAGAGCCATTTCTCTAATAATCGAAGCTAAAGCAAGCAAAAATTCTCAACGGTTCTAAATTGTTGTAAAAAGTATAAAATTGGACAACTTATTGCTTTAGTTACCTGTATCTGGAAAAATTGATACCGAAAAGAACTTAATGAAATAACTGATATCTTGCGCAATAAAATTCCCTTTTTCAAATTGCCCAAGTAAAACAAATCCTGCATGATAAGCTTATGATTAAAAGCATCATAAAAAACACCAACACCGATAAGACAAGGTGTACCGTGTCTATTCCATCGTTAATAAGAAATATTATACTCAGATTTTAGCTTTAATTATAGTCCACACAATTATTCAATCTTTGAATAATTCAAATAAAATAAGTATGTGAAGTAGTTTATTTTAATGCAACTATTTCAAGTAAGCATTATGTTATAAGGTTTATTTATCTCACAAGACTGAAAACATTACTGTCACCTGTATGGTGCTGAAGCAACGGCTGACAACGGGGTACAATTAGCCGCTTGCTACGATGCATTTCGCGGTCCTTGATCTGATGTTACTGTCCATCAGGTGGCATAAGTAACAACAATATTTTTTATCAACTCCGAGTAATTTGTCCTCTGTCATTTTCCCTATCTTTGCTCCCTTTTATTCACTACATCCTTACTAATATTATAAACGCGAAAAAAAAAAAGTTTGTTATTCTTTCACGGAAAAACAACTGAATGGATTTTTATGAAACTTTACAGTAATATAGCTTATACATCAGAATAACACATAGGCTAAAATTTATAAAGATATTGCGTGAAGTTTCCAAAATATAACGATAATTGTCTAGAAAGTAGGAAAAAAATCTGCCATCTGCAAAAAAGCCCACGACAGCATATATCTATTTTTTTTTGTGTGAAGCAAAACTTTCCCTGTTTGTTTTGTCTACGCCATGCCTCAGTGCGCGCTCGCTTTTAATTTATTCCTATGATTAGTGTAATCACTATTTTTATTATTTCATAATAAAACTATATTTCGAAGGGAGAGGTGGTATCAAGATTTTAACATAACATGAATACAACAGAAAGTAATATTGACGTATTACACTTCCAGATGTAAATTATTTACACTATTTTAAGCGTTCATTACAAAAAAAAATTGTTAAAATGTGTTACTTTTGCAGAGCAGAGATCAGCTTAGGAAGGTATTTTCAAAAATCGACTAACAAGAGAGTTACGGGGAGTTATAAATAAATAAAAAAAATCCCTTTTATCAGCTATTAGATCTACAGACTTAAAATTTAACAAATATGTTTCTTTTTTTTATGTTTAGCTGAGATATGTAAAAAGCTTTTTTTTTGTTTATTTTGCAATTCACGTAAAATTAACTCATTTAAAACTTCTTTATCCTTCCATCTGTATTGTTTAATTTTTCAATTTCCCCGTGCGAAGAACGGGTATACCAGCTAGTTTCTAATAAACTGGAGATGCTCTCTTATTGTATACATCACAATATTCCTTCACAAGGCTGGGTGAATTAGTATCAAATATCGGAGTAAAGTAACCCCACAGATTAGTTAAGGGAAATTCGCGTGAGAACCTACAACCAAGATCTAAAATAAAAAAAAATTCTTCCAATGTTCACGTCTTTTAAAAATAAACAAAGAATAAACATTTGTATTCTCTGTAAAACAACACAACTGCACAAAACCATGCTCCACAAAATTTACTTACAATATGAAATTGATCTTTCTAAGGCTTTATAAAAACTATAAATGTAACAAGATTATGAAAATCGTGGGATAATGGCATGGAAAATGCTCTTATCAACTTACAATTCTTACAACATTCAGATTGAAAAAAACATAATTACAATAAACTGTTTACCATTTTCAAATTTAAAGCACATTTTATTGAAAAATTATTCCTTCAAAAACGTATAAAATGTTTTTGTAATGATGAATAAGGACGTATTTAATCACTCATAGTTTAACTGAGTTTGTTTATAATCCAATAGAATTCACCCAAATTTAGCAGAGACAAAGTATCAAATGTTTAGTCAATACGTTATATATATTCGTATATTATAACTCATTATTTTCGCTATGAAAGTAAAATATTATGGGGTTTATAATTCAACAGAAGTCGTATGAACGTTATATTGTATTTCTCTAGGTAATTGGAATGATTCGAAAAATTAACTGTAATACTAAGGAAAAAGAAATACTGCAAGAATTAATAAGCAATTTCTCTGAGCACGAAATCTCCTGAAATAATTTTCTTATGCGATTATTTTAATAGTTCCCCTCCAACAAACTTGTTTAATTTAATAAAGATTGCAACTAGGTTATTTACAAGCAGGTGAGTTTCAACTCTTTCATAAAATTAGTATTTCAACTAATCAGCAGTGTTGAAAATAAAATAATCATGTTCCTGAAAATACCCTTTGTTTTTCAAAGTTGTTCGGAAAGCCCCGAATATACGAGGCTTATCTCTCATTCTTTTTAAACTAGGATGAGAGGGAAAAAATAACGATTCGTTTTGAGAAAGAGAGAAGCGCTTTTGAAAATGCAATTTTTTTTCTCCCTCCTGTTTCAAAATCTCTTTCGTAACGGAAGTTTTAGAGTTTTCGGAAGTGTAAACTCAAGGGTTTTGTTAAGAGTAAAACTATGTTCGAGTTGGAGATTTCCTCTCGTTCTCTTCTTATTACTCTCTGTTTATTTATTTATTTATTTTTCGCCTTGGATGAAATTTATTTTGCTCAGAGACGTTCAAACTAATGTTGACGAATGAAAGCACAAAGTACCCAAGCGCCCAAAACCGATAAACAATTTTGCCCTTTCAAAATGCAAAGTGATAGAACTTTATTGAGTGTCATTAAATTTAACAATTGGTTCTGTTTTGATAAATTTATTACTCTGTGTGTGTGTGAAAGAAAAATTTATAATTTATGGTTATCCAACCTTTGACAGTAAAGTTCGATGAACAGTCCTGTAACATTAACGTAGATGAAAAATTTTACGAAAGTTACCTTACTGTCTTTCGAAATAGTCACCTCCCATAACTATGCACCTCTGAGATCTGCTATACATGTCCTGAAAACTTTTCAAGAATTCTTCCTTTGAGATGGAATTTAAAAGCCTCGTCATGTTTCTTTGGACGCCAAAAATATCGTCAAAACTATTTCCTTTCAAAGTGAGCTTAAGTCGTAAGAATAGAAAGAAGTCTGGAGGATTGAAATCTGGCGAGAATGGTGGATGTTCAATTGGCACCACCCTCTTTTTTGCCAGAACTGTTTGACAATATTGGCTGTGGGAGGGCGGGCTTTGTCGTGAACAAAAAACCATGAACTTTGTTGTGCGCACTGGAGTTGTACCCTGCGCAAATGCTCCATGAAACGGGTCAAAATTTCAATGTACCTTGCAGCATTCATAATCCAGCTATCATGCGCACAGTTAATCGACGATCTTTCACTACGGGGATTGACAGAAACACTTTCCGATCTTCTCGAAAACGGGCTAACCACTAGCACATACACTTCATAGACAGTGCTTGATCTTCATAAACACATACCAGCATCGAATAAGTTTCTGTTGGTGTCTTGTGCCAAGCGTAAATCAAAATGTTAAGTTGATCTTTTGTTCGTTCATTATCCTATTCACAGTTAAGAACCAACGCACTAAACAAGCTCTTTGTAAAACAAGTCTTACACGGAACGCAAACGACACTGAACTGAACATCGGTGGGGGCAGATGGTAAACACCCTCCGCTACACATGTGCAGCGTTTTGTTTCATCAATGTTGCTAGATCGGCCATTCTGACTCCATTCACCGAAATTTATTGTCAGAGGCTATATAACTATAGAACAACCTTTCGTAGTGGCTGCGGTAGCCAAGCGGTTATGATTGCTAACTTGTGGCTAGAATTGCTTCTGTCAAGTGTTTTCGTGATAACTCTACCAGGTGGACGCGAGCACATCGAAAAGAAAATAACAGATTATTTCAAAAAAATATATTAACTTACTTACTAAAAGGAAGCAAAACAAAAAAATACATTCTGACCCCCCCAAACAAAAAATAAAATATACAATTACAATAATATAATATACTTGTAAATGTATTAGTACTGTATTTCACTGTGTACTGTGTACAATATCTTTCCCCATTAATTCATCAATACTAAGCTAAGAATAAGTTTAATAATTACTAGAGGCCCCAGGGGTTTGTCATATACAAAATTACGAGGTGCATCTAGAAAGTAAGTTTCCCGATGTTTTCCCTTTAAAGTAAACGTAATTAGCCGTGTGCATGCGTAACAGATCTATGACGTATCAATCATATGCCCACCAGACACGGGTCTCGTCTCGTGCCAGTAACGTGGTAGCAGTGGTCCGAAATGGAAACGTATTCCTTCTCCCGCCACCTGCGAGGTTCGGTCGGTGATAAAGTTCTTGAATGCATAAAGCATTGCGCCTATTGAAATTCATCGTCAGTTCTATCAGATCTATGGGCTGAACATCATGAGTAAGCAGATGGTACGACGCTGGTGTAGGCAGTTTTCAGAGGGTTGTCAAAGGGTTCATGATAAAGACGGCTCACGTACGGCTCGACGCACAGCAGCTGTTTTAACGGAATTTGGCTGGAGTTGTTTGATCAGCCCCCTACAGCTCTGATCTTGCTCTCAGCGATTTTCACGTTTTTTTGCACCTCAAGAAATCCCTGTCCTCCAGTGATCGGTTTGGCAACGACGAAGAGCTGAAGACGTCTGTCACACACTGGTTCCATTCACAGGCACAAGAGTACTACCACAGAGTAATACAAAAGTTGATACCACGATTCAAAAAATGTCTCAATTCTGGTGGTGGCTATGTTGAAAAATAGCTGACACATTGCTGTACTTGTTGCCAATAAATATTTTCCTGAAAGTGTGAGTTCTTTAAAAAAAAAATAGGAAAACTAACTTTCTGGGCGCGCCCCCTATATGCAAAATTTAATACTTACGTTGATAATTTGTAAAAATTACAAGTAAAGACATATTGTGACTTAAGCGTTTAAAGTATATTATTATTGCATTCAATACATTGTTATTGTATGGAGAGGGTGCGAGGAAAATTGTGATTGAAAGTTGGGTTACAAATATTGTAAGTTTGAGAAGCACTGGTCTATAATATAGAGGGTTTGATGCACATTAACTATACAGGGCTATGTTGTTATGGTGTGGATATTTGGGGTGATAACTCAGGTGTCGTCCCATCAAGGTTCAAAATGACGAGGTCCGTTATCAATTGTCTCGCACATGTTAATAAACAATAAATCCTACCTTTGAAAAGAAAAATAGGGTCACCTTCTTACGTTCGAGTTCTATTCTAAATAACAGGTTGACTGGTCTTAATAAAACAGATTTATTTTTCAATTCCTACTATTAGCCTATACTCTATATTTATTTATTTATCTTGGTGGAATTTTCAATCGTTAATAAAATACACTTTAAAGCGCCCAATTGAGCTGAAATTTTATGTACATGAATATTTGGGATGACAATACTGTAATTTACTTCTAATTAATAAAAATTAATTGATTAAAACTAATTATTTGAAGAATTACAAACACGGCCACGTTGGAATCATGTTTGGCGACTTAGCGACTATTTTGGCAACTTGTGTCAAAACTTGAAAAGGTTATTTTCTCACTTTTTAAAGTATTTAGTTGAACTAAATTTTTCTATACATGACTGTTTTAAGTAACAATACAGTATTTTAATTATAATTAATTAAAATTAATTGACAGAAACTAATTATTTAAAGAATTTATTTTCAGCGACTTGGGTAAGAACTTTAAAAGATTTTTTTTCTCATGTTTTAAAGGTTTCAGTTGAATTGAAATTTTATATACACGATTGTTTTGGATGACAATACGAAACTTTAATGATAATTAATAACAATTAATTGTCACTTAATATTATTTTTCTGTCATATGTATGTACATATTTATGTTAATTATAACTATTTATATAATAAGTAGCTAAAATCAAATTTTCCTTTGTTGATCTAAGCAGGAACTGACTTAAAAAAAAATTTTTTTAGTATTATTTTTAGAAGGTAATGAAAATTTCACAAAATAAATTCTATCTATGTATGTATAAATATTGCATACTATGTTAAAAATGCATTATATATTTTTGCTCTACGTTTTGTATGTATTATCGACCTATTTAATGTGATAATATTCCTCTATATTTACTATTCTTTATTTTTTTCAATCGTTTGACGTATTAATTGTACAAGTTTCTTCAAAATTTCTCTGACTTGAATTTCCCAGCTCACATTAGAGATTCTAAGGCGGCGCCACAACGTACAGAGGCAGGTGAAAGCTTAGTACACATGTTTAAATTGTTTCCTTTTGTTCCCTTGTAACAGTCATTTCCAGCAAGTAATCGAGTGAGGTGCCTTTATACGTGTTCGTCAGATTTTTATTTCTGTAAAGATGACTGAATGACTGTATTTTTAGGTAATACTACGGTGGGAGGACACACAAATTAAGGTAAGGTTTAACCGATTTAGAAGTGGCCGCGCATGTCGGTAGAGATAACCAGCGTTCTGGGAGTCTATAAACCGTTAGAAATGCAGATGTTGTTGAAAAGGCGGAAAATCGCATCATGAAAGATCGGCATTTGACCATACGAGAGAAACAAATTGATATCAATACAGGTTCCCCACATGCAATTTTGTGTGAATATGAACAGAGTGGTTGCGAAATTGCTTCCCAAGATTTTGTCGGTAGAACAGATGAATTTCGTCCAACAGTTGCACAGTAACTGGACACTATCAACCCTCAACTTGGCTCTTTGCGATTTCTGGCTGTTTCCGAAAATGAAAATGCCATGGAAAAGATCCAGTTTTCAGAGTGAGTGAGTGAATATTAACGTCTCACTGTTTAGCTACAAAAGGGCTTTTGGCGACGGACCACGTAATTTTGAACCATGGTCAAATGACGTGAACGGCACCTGAGCTGGCACTCCCCTCCAGTTTTCAGAGAAGTGATGAGATATAATGCGGAACTCGGCATCGGAGTAGAACACCATTCCAAGAGATGTTTTTTAGAAATGTTTTCAACAGTGGATGGAATGTTTGGCTAAGTGTGTGAAAATGCAACGGGTCTACTTCGAACGTGATTAGGATCCTTGTCCGACAAAGTAAATAAGATATATTTTTTTCTGGGCAAAGTCGGATACTTTTAAAACATAACTTGTATGTTAAGAAAAAGTAAAAAAAAATTAAAATATAAAATTAAATGCTGATGCTTTGCCAACAGTGCCACATCAGCATTTCGTCAGAAACCTACTAATGTATTTAGTATTTTAATATTATTTATTACGATTATTTTATTTTTAACACATTATCTAATAATTAATCTAATAATTTTCACAGTAAATAAAATAGTTAGAAGCATCTTTCACTTAAGATAAAAGGATATAAGTCTCATCACATTTAGAAATAAGTCGGCCGGGAGACGCTTTTTTCATGTTCGTCTCCGACCCAAGTCGGTGTTTCTTCATGATCCAAAGAAATAACTGGGTTCCATGCCGTATTATTATGCGGCATGTAAAAGATCCCTTGAGTATCTGTTTGGCTTAAGTGCTGTCGGGAAAATTAAATATTTAATACGATTGGGCATCAAAATTACTTGCGGCGATTGGTCTTTCGACTATATGGTGCCGCATTGGAAAGAGATACCAGCTCTCGAGAAATATACTAGGTCTGTAATGGTAAAATACCAATCCGGAGCCACATTAAAAATTTGAAAAAAGATTGCAAATAACAATTTTATATCAAATATTTATACTGAGAGAGATTTGAAAATGATAATATCAAAAATTATAGATTTACTTCTATCTACATAATATCCTAAAATTTTTTGAAGAAACAAAAAAAATCATTGGTTAATCCATTCAATAAATTTACATGCTTTTAACATTAACCCTTAAATCATATCATAGTTACATAATTTTACTTTATGCACAAAAGTAAACGTTTGAAAACATCAATGTTTTAATCCTGGTGATTGTGTTAAACCTTCTTTACTCGGTGATAGTTTCGGTTAAAATTTTTATGAATAATTTAGTATTAATTTATATTTTTTACATTAATATAGCTTTCACTGTTAATTAATAAAGCTACCTTCAAAATTTTATTTCAATAATGTTGAGTTCATAATAGAATTCGTTATGATTTTACCAATTTTTTTTTTAATTTTTATATTCCATTTCTTATAATACATTTGTAAAGATACCATATATGTACCAAAAATATTTTGAAAAGAGAAATGTTAACTAATGGTACTTGATATAAAAATCACAGAAATATCTCTTCTGAAAATAAGATTTAGAAGAAAACTTTTCCGATATATAAATCAAAATAGATATTAAAAAATAATTTTTAAAAAGAATATCTAAGTCCAAACTTTTTAAGAAATCAAATTACTGAAATTTATAGCATTACGTTATCTGGAAATCTCCGGAATAGATCGGCATTTTATAGAATGGGTATATATTGCATTTAGGCTACTTTATTGAATACAAATATTTTCCAGGCACGTGTATGGATTCTTTGAAAAGCCTTATCAAGAGAAGAGCTTCATAAGAAATGGTTGTCGCGAAACGAAATTCAATTTGATCTCAGACAAGCTTTATTCCATTTTCTTCCTGTAGTATTATTTCCTTATAGGTGATTTTAACATGATAGGATGCTTAACCTCTGGACAGTTTCAGATTTAGACATGAAAATTTAATCTCGAAATACTTACCGACAAATTGAATGAGACATTTGCGTTCTTTGAAAAGAAGTAGGAATGTCAGAAGATTTAAACTACAATGGATCTAATGCTAGGTTTCTATTTTACTGGATAAAGTTTTCAAAAAAAAGTATTTTTCTTAAAAAGGATATATTAATACAAACTATTTCAGATACTGCTCAGTATTTTGCAATTTATTTCTGACATTTATGAATATTTAAAACTAATTTATCAAAATAAAGACTATAGAGAGTCATTATATGTTTTTCTCTTAAACAAACCTCTGGGGCTACTTTATGACGTTGTTTGATAAACCATGTTGTTTGTGAAAAAACCGTGATATATGCGACTAATAATTACTATATAAGCAGTAAATAACTTTGAGAATTTGAGAAGGATTATCCAAAAGTTATATATATATATATATATATACTGGTGGCCAAAGTTGCGTGGTTACGTTTTTAAAATTAATTTGTTTTTTTAAATGTCTATGTTAGTAGAGAATTTTACGTTGCTCAAAATGAAAAGTATTTTATATCATTTTAAAGATAATTTAATACTGAATTCAATAAAAAAAATCAAATATTCGCTAAGAAAAACAGTTATGCTGTAATAACTATCTATATACGGTAGATACTGATAATAACATTGAGTTATCAGTGCTTAGCAGGGTAACCTTTATTTTGTATTACAGCGTCACATCGCTGTTTCATTGAGCTGAAAATGGTTTTGAGCTCTTCATTTGCTATTTATTACATGATAATACCTGGAAACACTTTTTTTAATTAGTTCCTTTTTCTTTCAAGGGTACCTAGTTCGTTCACCAGTTTTTAAACGGTGCCACAAATTTTCGATAGGATCGAGGTCAGGACTGTTTCCTATCCAGGACAACAACTCAATGATCTTAGAACGATACCAGTCTTTCAATTACTTTACTGTGTGGCAAGGGGCAGAAACTTGCTGTAAAATTAAATGAAGCATTGTTGGTAAATAGATCCGTGTTGGCAGGCAGAAGTTTGGGTTCCAGAATGGAGTCAATGTATTTTATGACATTCAGTGTTCCATCGATGATGTGAATGCGATCAATACCATCTGCTGATATGCATGACTAAATAATAAAACTATGTGGGTGCTTCACAGTTGCCTGGATGTAGCATTTCTGCTGTTCTACGTCTTACGTATTTAGGCTATCACTGCAGAATAACGACATTATAGTTTCATCCATCCATATAACTTGAGACCAATAATCATTTGACCAATTGATGTGTTCCATTACCCACTATAGTCTCTTTTAACGATGCTGTAAATTGAGATAAACTTTTTTCGAGGAATTATACCTTTTAGTCTTACATCTGCTAATCTTCTCCAGGTTGTTTGTAATTTGACAGAAACACCAGTATTACTCAGATGACCTTCTGACGGCTATCCATGGCATTTTTTTTTTATCTTGAAGACATAGTATTTTGTCATCAACAGATGTGGTGTATCTTTTTCGGTCTTTTCCTGTTTTGTTTTTTATTAAGTTTGTCTCCTGACATCTTAAACAAAACTTTCAGTCATCAGATGTAGTCACTAAACTACCCAATTTTGTAATTTTAACATAGGAAATGCCCCTTTCTCGTCACACATGTCCTCAAACCACTATTTTATTTGATTTCATTGCATTTTTACTAAAAATCATTGTTGTCCTGACCAGGAAACAGTCCTGACCTCAATCCTATCGAACACTTGTCGCACTGTTTAAGAACTCTTGTCCGAATGATGTACCCATGAAATAAAAATTAACTAATTGTGAATATAATGGTTTCTTGGTACCAGATGAGAACGAAAGAAGAGCCTAAAACTACCTTTAGATCAATGAATCATCGATGTGAAGCTGTAATAAAAAATAAAGGTCACCCCACTGATCACCTTATCATCAGTATTTAATGTATATCGATAGTTATTGCAGCATAACTTTTTTTGTTGCAAATATTTGAATTTTGCTTTTTGTGTTTAATTCAGTATTAAATTTTCTTTGAAATGATATAAAATAATTTTCATTTTGTGCAACGTAACATTTTTTAAAAGCATACAAACTTAAAAAAACAACAATTTTAAAAAGAGCCTACAATTTTAGCCACCATTTTATGTTGTGATGCAAGGAAAGTCTAAATAAATTTCCTCAAAATATGACAGTACAACCATGTTAAAATTAAATTCCCTATAACTATTTCATATTTTCTAAAAGTTTACAAATGTTTAGTTTAAAATAATGAGGCTATAAAGTACCTGTCTTTTCAAAATTTATATCTACCATAAATCGAATGGCAACTTCATTTTGAGATTGAAAGAAAACATGTTACCAATGCTTTCTTCGTACATGAAAATATCGAATAAATACGTTTCACCAAATAATTAACAGTTAATATCGACCACATTTACGAATTAAAAGTCTTTGCTTCAAAATCGATTTCCAATATTCGATACGAGAGTTGAAGTTTATATTAATAAATTTCCAATGGCACTGAAGTGTATTTAAAACGAAAATATTTCCATCTTAGAGTTTTAAGAGATACGAGTATTAAATACGAAATCAGAAAAATACTCAAAATTATTTGTTTAGACAGTATTTTTTAAGAGGACAATCTATAAAAACATTAAGAGCATGGACCTTTTCAAAAAAACATGATAAATTACAGATAATATATATATTGCGATTTTCTGAGGTGAATAATGTTAATTAATCTTGAGCAATAATCTTCAAACATTTTTGATCACGTACGTTTACCACGAAAACAATACTATAAGCTATAATCAAATAATTTTTAAGTATTTACTTTGAACAATATATTTATGTATGTATGTATATACTTAAATTTAAGTATAAATTTATATTTTGTAGTTTGATGTCAGCAACGTGTAATACGAAGACCATCCAGGAAATAAGTTTCCCACCCTCTGTGAAAAGAAACTATGTCTAACTATTTGGAAAGATTTATTGCAAAAGTTACAAATCTATTTCAGTTGCTTTACAGCGTAATAACCACTGGTATTGTAACACTTGTCATTTGAGGGGCAGGTTTGTAGACCATTATCGTAAAAATCTAAAGTCTGGAAACAGAATCAGCATGCCACAGTTACATGCAACTCAAGTTACATGTAGGATAAGTTTCTGCAGACCAATGTCATAGAAGTCCGAATCCTGGACTTGGAATCAGCTTGTCGCAATCGTCTGCTGGTCTTCATTTATGGAAAAGAGATGACTGGAATGGAAATGACGAACTGTCGAATTCCATATCTCCAAGACAAAAGTTATGCAGAATGCGCTGCTGAATCACAAGACATTCATCCATGATACATGGCTGGCAGCAGTGCTGTTCGTCATAGATATTTTGCATACCTTCATACAATAGCCCCGCCCAAAATCTACATGACTAGTGACTTCGTATTTGAGGCCTTTTGCAGCGCCATCTATTGGTAATGTGGGAATCTTACTTTTTGGATTAACCTCGTAGTTTCTTCTTAAAGGTTCATAGGTAATATCTTTTAAAAACAACTGCAGTGTCTTCGTGAGTACGCGTTTCAAAACCAGTGTATTTATGAAATTGAGCTCCCTAGACACTAATGAAACCTAACAAGGGGACCAATAAGAGAAACATGTGATCACGTGATATTCAATTAAACACTTGTGAGTGCTCAGCCTAATTTTTCGGTGCAACTCTCGGTATCACTTAACGTTTCCAGTTTGGGAGATCACTGATACTAGAAATGGAGATCTGAGTAATAATCTGAGTATAATCGATTTTTCAAGCCAAAAAAAATAGATTTTTTAAAATCGAGATGTAGCACTGGATCGATTCATTGAATCGATATTTCATCCTAGAAAATCGACATTCGATTTTTTGTGTTTCGGTAAAAACCATAAAATTATTTACTAGTTGAAACCCGTAATATTACGGTGTTGGCCTTTAAAGGATTAATTTACTGGCAAGAACAAAAAATTTTATTTATCATCACGTCCACTCAATAGCCATGATGTATATGAGTATCGTCATCTGTTCCTTGTGAGTGCCTTTTTTCGATTGCCAGCAAAATCGCAGGTGATGAGCGGAGCCGCACGATTCCCAGTAGACTTGACAGACCGTTGTTTTTAAAAAACTTAGATACCAAACATTGGGAATTATAAGCTATATTATCTATTTTCTAAACTTTTAAATGCAATGAATACATTTAGAAAATAAATGTCTCCTTTTATACCTGATATTCTGATATAGTAATAGTAATAAAAATAATTGCGTAATTGTCGCATTCCCTGAACTAAAAAATTCCCTGATTTTACTGATAAGGGATCGTTTATTATGGTATCTTTCTTGTTTTTCATAAAATTGATTTATATCTAAATCCCGACTTGGGGAAAAAAGTCGATTTTTTAGAAATCGTTATTTTAGACTTCGATTTTTTTGTGAATAGATTCATCAGGTGGCGATTCGAACAGATTTAAAAATCGATCTTTTTACGGAAAGAATCGTCATTCTTAACTGATACAGGAAACAAACAATTATTTTATTAATATTGCTCTTGTGATGTCAGGGAAAATTAATAGTAGCGTGAGAGTTCAGAAATTAAATATTTGATTTAATTAGTCATAGTTATTAAATACAATGCATTTATATTTTAAATATAAGTTATTCATACTATTAATTATTTCAATACAACAAAATATGAGAGGGAGGACACAAACACAATCGATCTTTTTGGTGTTTCGAAATGGGACTCCCCTTTCGCACTGTTGGGGTGAGGCGGTCACCTCTCTTATCCTCGAATATCAGACGGAATTCAGGCTGGTGGGTGGATCGGTGTTTTTCTCAAGGTCACCAGTTGTCGGGTCGATGTCAGATGAAAAGACTTCGCAATATTTAAGGTTTCACTGTGGATGTAAATTGTTATGCTATATTTTTTGAAAAGCTGATTTTGCAGATGTGCACAACGTTGCACTCTTATCATGCATAACATAGTAGATCAAAAACTGGAATTGTTCTTAGAGATCTTTGTAATTTCCACTAAAAAGCGATGCATAAATAATGTATTCAGTCTAAAATCTCAAAAGCATAGCTCCTTCACTGAATAAATATTTGAAAAGTATACATATACGTAAAATTTCAGGTTAATTCACACATAAAATTTTGAAATAATATATTTTGCATGAAGGAAAATTGTGCAAAGAAATTATGTTGAGGAAACGCAAAAGAAATACGAAAAAGTATTTAAATAATACAAGTACTCTTATTTCAAAATGAAATAAGAAAGATTAGCTAAGCTACAAAGCGTGTGTGCATTAAAAAAAGCGAAATAAAGCATCTAGACAACAACAAAAAAATCTAAAAACACCATGCACAAAACTAAAGAAAAAAACATTAAACTTCATCTTTTTCATGATCTACGAAGTCCAAGATTTAAAACACACAAATAAAATATATATGAAAAAAATAAAAACAATTCATTTTTCTTCGCCTATTTTTACAACAAAAGATTTATTTCCTCATTTTTTTTTTGTTTTCTTTTATATAAGAGCATTTTTCCATTAACTTTTGTTTCAAAAATTTCTACTTTTTTTGATCCGACGAAAACATTCACACAACAAATCTTTGAAAACGCGTTCGGAGGTCTAGATCTTGCAGATAAAGGATCTTGGGGTTAAGCAACAACGAAGCAAAATCCCAGGGAGACACTGAAAATAAAAAAAATATGTATTGTTCGGGAGGAGGGGAGAGAGAAGTATGTGGGGGGTAGAGAGAGAAATATTTTTTCGAATCCGTTCTTATCGTTCGAAATATGTTGTTCGGTTATTTCCGAGAGTTAGATCCCATTGAGATTGCTTTGGAGGAGCTATTGATGCGACGCAAAGAATTGATAGGAAGACGCTTCCAATGCATTCTGATACATAACAGGAAGCTTAAAACTGATTGAGAAATAGAACGGAATGAACGCATTTATTAAGTGATTGAAAAGAACTGCACTCCATAGTGGAATTGGAAGTCATTTCCCATCACAGTAAAAAGATGGAAAAAGTAATAAATGTATTGATCCGTAACGTAAAACAAGCAGAAACTTTCTGGAAGTGACTCTTTCCATGAATATTCTGACCATAGTTTGTTAGAATGTTACAAAAATCTATTTTATATTACACTCTAAATTTTAATTTAAAAAGTTCAAACTATTAAAATCTAACCAAAAAATGCATATTGGTTATTAAAATCTAACCAATATGCATTTATTGGTTAGATTTTAATAGTTTGAATTTTTTAAATTAAAATTTAGAGTGTAATGTTACTAAAAAATTCATTTAATTTAAAAATGGTACTTACGTATTATCGCAACCTATAGACGACATTATATGAAAGGAAACACGTGACTGCCAATTCAGGGCATACGCATCCGAAATTGAGGTTGCCAACTTGGCGAGTTATCTTGAACGTTGGCGATTGTTGTGATAATGCGTAAGTACTTCAAAAGTTTAGTATTTTTGAAAAATTAAAGACGAAGAGATAAAATATACCAAAGCAATGTTATAATTGCTGATGGGTTTTTTTTATAATACTTTAACATTTCCTTATTTCATGCGAACTGTGTGTTTTTGTCATTTGTTTACCTTATTCAAACGATACTATATACTAATTGCGTAAGATTATATCTCTCTTAACATACGGAAATTTTGATGTTTTTGGAGCTTCTATTTAGTTAAGAGTAGTAATCATCTTCGTTTCTATACTGTTTGTTCTTCAGAAACTGTTCTATAAACCACCCTTTTGCAATACATTTTAATAAGAAAATAACCGACCATAAATAAATGTATAACCGAACAAAAATAAACGTATAACGATATTTTTTTAGATAAGATGATTGCACACACACAGTTTTTAATTATACTTATAAATTTTTAATAAAATTATAAATTAAAAAACAATATACTGTTAGTTTTGAAATAAAAACGTTATTGACATAAATTAGTGTATGATTTAAGAATAATGTACTTACGTTTGGTAAGTAAGTAATTTTCCAATAAAATTTAAGCAACTGAATTTTAAAAAAAAACGTTTAAATAAAGCCCAAAAAGATTGAAATAAAAGTTGGCTAAAACCCTACTTTATACTTCTAAAACTAATTCATTTGATATTAAGCATTTTTTTTAAAGTTAAAGTTAAAGTATTTCAACAGAAGTCTTAAACGCGGTATCTGTGCTGAGTGTTCGTACTGTTATATATATATGTGTTACCGTTTTCATTTCACACTTTCACATTGTTTATTTCTTTATTATTTTTATTGTCATATGAACAAATATTAACAATAAAGTTTAAAATCCTTTCAAATCTGTTCATGCCCGCATTGTAAGTTTTCAGAGTTTCTTAGTTCAAATAATACATTTTTTCGTTTTCTATTTGTTGTTTACTTCCTGTACAGCTTCTATTTGCTAACGAATCCCAGAATAGACTGTTGCCAGACGCTTAAGACAAATAATCTCAAATTTGGATCAAAAGTAAGAAATAACTATGCGAACAAGCTCTTGAAGTTAAAGCACGTAAAAAGTCTAAAAGCATCTAAATGTATAAAAAAAATACAGTTTATGAATATTTTAAAAATTGTTTTAAAAATTATTCTAATTTTAAAATTATTCTACTAATATGGAATCTAACAAAAATAATTTTTGTAAAACATTTAAATGACAACAAAAAGCAAAATTCAGTGTTAATATAAATATTTTTGATTAAGTTACTTTTTCTTTCTTAAAAGAATGTAAAGCAGAACATTTAAATAATAATAATAAAATTAAACTTTTATTTTGTTTTTTGTATATAACGTTTAAATTATGACAATAAACATGTTTACATGGCAAGGGAAAAACGAAACAGCTTCATACTGTTGATTTTTTAAAAATTTCAATCATTATTTGTTAAGAAACTAAAGAAATAGCTTAAGGGTGACGATGTAGTAATTAATATATGACTTTCAAAAAGAAAATATAAATGAATGGATTGCGAAAACACACACTTTTAAGGCACTCAAACGCATAAGTACAAATTTTAATGTAAATGTCTTTTGTGGCGAAGAGACTCTTCGTAAAACATTGATTGGAATAAATGTTAAAATTATGAAAAATAATAAGAAATGCGATATACGTAATTTAGTAAAAACTGATAGTAATTGAATTCCATGCAACGCTATTTGATTACTGTAATATGACGAAATGAAAATACTGAATATGGAAGCCCATTTAAGAAAAAAATTACACAAAATTATGTTAGATTGGTATTTAGCTTGGTAAACATTCTTTTCGCACATTTTGAAAATTATTTTACTGCAATTATGAAATTAATGAAATCTGAATTATTTGAAATTCTATTTAAGAGAAGAATTATGAGGAGCAGGTTTAGGGAATATGAGATACAAAATGTAATTCTGAGCTAATTTAAAAATATTTACAAGAATATTTATAAAGAGTGTTTTTTTTCCAGGTACAGAAGTTTAAGTTGGCATTACTTTCCAAGATGGCGATCGACTTAACAGCTGCCAAGTGATTTATTCTCAGTTTGGTTTGGCAATTCACCAAAACGATCATCAAGCAAGGCGCAGATTCGTCGACTGGGCCCAAAACGAGATTGCCGTTATTCCCGATTTTCATAAGCGAATTTTGTTTAGCGATGAAGCGCACTTCTGGTTGAATGGCTACGTCAACAAACAAAACTGCCGGCTTTGGAGTGAAGCTAATCCACAAGTGTATGTCGAAACACCGTTACATCCAGAAAAACTGACTGCTTGGTGCGCTTTATGGGCTGGTGGAATCCATCTTTAAAAACGATGAAGGCCACAACGTTACAGTCAATGGTGATCGGTATAGAGCCATGATTACTAACTTTTTCATTCCTGAATTGAACAATCATAATGTCCAGGAGCTGTGGTTCCAACAAGACGGCGCAACATGTCACACAGCTCGTGCCACAATCGATTTATTGAAAGACACGTTTGGTGACCGCCTAATTTCACGTTTTGGACCTGTGAATTGGCCTCCAAGATCTTGTGATTTAACACCGCTAGACTATTTTCTGTGGGGCTATGTAAAGTCATTAGTCTATGCGGATAAGCCACAAACGCTTGACCATTTGGAAGACAACATTCGCCGTGTTATTGCCGATATACGGCCAAAAATGTTGGAAAATGTCATCGAAAATTGGACGCCCAGATTGGACTACATCCGAGCCAGCCGTGGCAGTCATATGCCAGAAATCATATTTAAAATGTAATGCCACAAGATTATCTTTCGAATAAAAAAAATTCATGTCAATCGAATAATACATCGTTGTTTTATTGCAATTTAAAGTTCTATACCTCTAAAAAAACACCCTTTATTTCTACATATAGGCTTGTACCAAGCAGTTTTTACTAAAAAATAAATAGCACTGTGAGTTATTTTAAATCTTGTTTCCTCCATCCTTAATTAAATTTTCGCATTGAATTTAAAATTTCGAATGATTAAAAGAAAAATTTAATTGTATTTAAAGATAAAATAATTCGATGCACGAGTTATAAAATTACGCCATAAGTAGAGTAAAAAGAGCGTTGAATTTTTTACGAAGAAATAACTCGAAAAATTTGTTTTTACTTGCACATTTTTAAAATAAATTCCAATTAACCAGAATTCTTTCAGTGATTATTTTTTATGCTTCTTGCAGCTACCCATCCACTTCTTTGGGTATTTCATGATATTAAGTGACTATATTTTATTTTTTAACAAAAATAAGAGCCACCATAGATATACCCATTTCACTAAATATGTACGTTATGTGCCCCAGCCGTGTATATTTGTCTTTCCGAAACATGATTTTTGTTCCCTTTATGTTGGTATCAGTTAAACTATTTCAAATGCTTTAGAACAGGGGTGTCCAACCCAAGTGACTTTGCGGGCCACTTCAGAAAAACATTAAAATCTCGCGGGCTGCACATAAAAATATGTACCTTTATATCAGATTTGGAAACAGAAAAACATTTATTGGAGTGAAAATTTAAAACAGAATGAATTATTATTATTGTTTTCAATATTTTTCATGTATACAGACATAGATAATCTAATAATGTTTATACAAGATAATAATGCATTGATCAAATAATGTTTAAGATATTATAGTTGACATTTTTTTGAAAATTACGGTGTTTCTTTTGAATTGATCTTTCGTTACTCATTGTTGAAATTAGGTAGTGCTGTCATTCGCAAAAGATTATTAAGTATACATTACCCTTTATCTTAAGCGTTCTGAATATTAATTTTTAAACTTTAAGAATCATCTCTGACTGCCTCTTGGTTTTTGGGCACTCCAAACAGAAAAAGAGAAGAAAAAGAAAGTCGCACATACAGAGAATCATGTACCATCCACAGTAAAAGATATGCATAATGCAATTCGAAATTTATGAAAAAAGTATTTTACTATAGTAAAATCAAATGTAACTGTTTGATAAAATATAAATCTATTTTAATCCAAAGGATATTTCTATTACCAAAAAGGATTTACTTTAAAACAAGTACAGGTAACAGGCAAATACACTGTATATATATATATATATATATATGTCATGATTTTAAGACAGAATCAGATTAAAGTTTAAAAAAGGACATCTTTATTCAATCGTTTGTACATCTGTTCTGACGCTAAGGGCAGGGAGGAAAATGCACGCTATGGTGGTGGTTTCAAGTGGATAACACTTGAAAATTATATGGTAAGTATCGCTGCTTTGAAGAGGGGCTTGCAAGTTAATGTTGACATATGTTGACTATTAAATCTAACGATCTGGAATTAGACATGTTTATTGGCTAGGCCATATGTTCGGAAGAAATAAATGGGAGATTAGTTTGATACTTGAATATGGGAACGGAGAAAGATGAGTCAAGTGCTAGATAGGGAATTTAATTTTTAATCTGATTTAATTATCCTTACATTTGCCCCCCCATTTTAAAAGGGAGTCATGGCGTGGATTTTTTCTCTCTTTACAAACTTAATCAATTTTCAATAAACACAAAACAATACATAACATTATTTAGAAAGACATATTAAACACAGTAGAAATATTTAAGCAATAGTAATACTAAAATCAAAAAGCAATACAATAAACGAAACTATAACAACAAACACAGTAATGACAATTAATTGATAAAAATGAATTTCCATACATATAATTGAAGATTAGCTTGTTCAAATCTATTCGACATCTAGAATAAGAGCTCGCGTTTCTCCTCCTATTCCTTCATAATAATAGATTCGTATTATAGCTGGTAGATAATATTTTCAAAAAAAATTTATATTGGAAAATAATATATCCAACAATAAGATAGTAAATATAAAAATACATGAAATCATACTAATGTTAAAATAATAATTTTGTATAAAAATCTACTCTGGCGCCATCGTAGTAATACCTTATATTGTTACACACATTTTGCATATATGAAATACATTTTTTAAAAAGATAAAAAAATATAGACACTAATAAAAAGAAATTATTAATAATATGAAAACGGAAACAACACACAACTTATATGCACTATTCAACACAATAAACAATATTTTATTTCACATGCGTTATAAAATATAAAAATTATAAGAATATAGGAATAAAAGAATACAAGAATATAAGAGCACTTTTTTATTATTTTTGAGTCGGAAAAGTGGACTCACTTCAATAATAACTTTTAGTATGTATGAAAATTTCTCAATATTCACTGTAACTTAACAATATCGCATACAATATTTTGAATCTTTCCGTAACCTTCTAAAAATACGTTTCATAGACAAAAATCATTGAATTTCTCTTGCATCACACATTCACTAATAAAACTGTATCACCTTACTTAATTTTGAACACATCTCTCTGAGAAATCTGCGTCATCAACTCACAGATGTTCAGGGATGCTGATAAGAAACAATGAGAGGTGTACATATCAAACTAAACAAGTTTGTCCTCTTAATGTTTCGAGACATATACAAAATTATAATGATTATATTATCCCTCATCCACTGTATAATATCCAATATTAAACTTCAAGTTATTAAATTAATTTTAATTTTAGATAAGGAAAATTTCGAGAAATAGTGAATCCTGATATATGGCCGGTATATCAAAACACACAATTTCAAAATAAAAAAAAAATAAATGACATGCAATAAGATTACTGCTGAATAAAATAATTAACAAAACAATTAAATTCAGTGGAGAAAAGAGAATGCAACGTGACTTTACTTGTGCTTCTTATCAAAATATCATTAGTATTAGTACATTAATCATTTTTCTAAAAACTTAATTTATATTTTTCAACTTTAAAACACCAATTTCTATCATAACTCTTAACTCATTCGACATCTTAAGATAAAATTATGAGAAGTATATTAAAATTTCTCAAAATTTTGTATGACTTAACCTATATACTTTGTTTTCTCAATTAAAATATAAAGAAAATATCTCATTTATAACACAACTATATTATAAAAATTAAATACCATATCATATCATATATTATTCTTTTTCGCAAAGTTCTGTTCAGCAAAACTCAGTTATTTCAATGTTACTAAAATTGGAAGTATGCAATTTAACTGACCTCCATTTTGCAGCGCCAGAAACCCTTCATGAACGGTAATCCAGATGCTGTTGTCACGTTATTTCACTAGTAAAATTTAATTATTTTTTCAATGTTGTTGCTTCACTATTTCACAGTATTACCGTGCAGACTTACCGGCGAAAAAGATTTTTTTTTCTGGTACTGTTGGTCCTTCCATCATTGTATCACTGGAACTAAATCACAATACCATTCGGAGAAAAACATATTTTTTATCTATTCTGGCGGAAGGGATTGACATCTTTCATCATGGAGTTTAGGGGATTCACGCTTTCCCCCTTTTTTTTCTTTTTCTCTCCATTAGAATGTTTCTTCCATTCACGGTAAACTGGATGGCCTCTTCAGCAAAAACAGAATATCGTTCGGCTGTAAACACTGCATTCTTCTCGTTGTTAAGAGCGAAGTTCTTCCGGGGATTATACTAGCGCTTTTCTTTTTCCGTACTATTTTTTATTCCGGCAATCTGATGTCCTCAGCAAAGAGAGAAATATCGTTTGACGGAGTCCCGTAATCGTTATTCGCAGCATTTATTTCGATAGCTGGCATAATTTGTGCTCGTTTTTTTTTTTAATTCTTTAACTTTAAGAACTGATTTAAGTTAAACATTTCGAACTATATTAGCAAGTAAATCCTGCCGGCTTTAATTCTGTCATGATTTTTAAGACAGAATCAGATTAAAGCTTTAAAAAGGACATCTTTATTCAATAGTTTGTACATCTGTTCTGACGCTAAGGGCAGGAAGGAAAATGCACGCCATGGTGGTGGTTTCAAGTGGATAACACTTGAAAAAAATATGGTAAGTATCGCTGCTTTGAAGAGGGGCTTGCAAGTTAATGCTGACATATGTTGACTATTAAATCTAACGATCTGGAATTAGACATGTTTATTGGCTAGGCCATATGTTCGGAAGAAATAAATGGGTGATTAGTTTGATACTTGAATATGGGAACGGAGAAAGGTGAGTCAAGTGCTAGGTAGGGAATTTAATTTTTAATCTAATTCAATTATCCTTACATATATATATATATATATATATATATATATATATATATATATATATATATATATATATATATGGGTATCATCTTGGAGTTTGATCCCAAGATCATGGGTGCATCATCTTGGAAGTTTGAGGATTCACTTATATTATGAACTAAATTGTTTTTAAATTTTAATATTGCAATATCTTTCGGAATGTGATGGCGAATAGTTTTATTTTTCAAGTATAATGATTTAATTTTAACTTTTTAATTTAAAAAAGTATAATGGTTTAATTTTAACTTTTTTTTAACTTTTAATTTTTTTAAATTTTTTTTTCTGAAATTTAAAAATTTTCCAATTAAATTACCAAGTTGCAATAGGGGGAAGGTTGGCGCCATCAAACTAGTTTAACCCCACTTATCGGTCCTAAGTCCGAGATTGCACTTGGATATTTTATAAATTTTTATTTTATTTTATAATTTTTTAATTTTGTTTGAAAATGATGGAACATTATCTTTTATATTCGCCATTGATATTCTGAAGTGTTTTGGTATTTTGGGATTCATATATTTCAATTTTTAAATTGATAATTGTGATTGTTTTTATATATTTAAATATATATATATATATATATATATATATATATATATATATATATATATATATATATATATATATATATACATATATATAAATTTCCCCTCAAATAAATTTAAAAATGAAAAAAACTTTAAAAATCTGATAGTTAAAATTTTTTAAAAAATCGTCGGTGGGCCGCATTTTTTGTACAGGTGGGTCACAGGCGGCCCATGGGCAGTGTGTTGGACACCCCTGCTTTAGAATACAATAAAATGATCTTGTGTGACCTTAAATAAAGCATAAAGGTGATATTGGGGTTAAAAAAGAAGGTTAAGACATTTTAACTCCTTAACTGCCGCTGGCGTACATATTCCGTTCTCTCAACCATTGCTTTAAATGTCCTGCTCGTATATATCTGTCCTTCCGAAAAACGATTTCTTTTTCTTTCCGCTGGTATCAGTAACACTATTCCGAAGACTTTAAAATGCATTAAAAAGACCTTGAAAGTGTTTGCGAAGGATTTATTAATTTAAGAATTTAATTATTTCATTATTAATTATTAATTTCATTTGCGTATTTGCACCTTTTCTTTTCATCCGAATACACCTTATACGCATGCGTATGTGAAAAAAGGTGGCTTGATTGATTGATTGAATATTAACGTCGCATTGTTCAGCTACACGAGGGCTTTTGGCGATGGAATTTTGAACCATGTTCAAGTGACGTGGACGACACTTGAGGTGGCACCCCTCTCTCCTAACTACCACACCACACCAACGGGAGGACGTTTCAGCTCTCGACAGATTTAACGTGCATCGCTGCCCTACACGGCGGGTCTTTAGTGGTACTGGGGTCGAACTCGTGACCAGGCAAGCCACGATCCGATACCTATACCACTCGGCTACCATGGCCACGAAAAACGGTGGCACTGTAGAGCGAATCGCGTAACTTTCAATCGGCATTTAAAAAGTTAAGCTTTTGATATCTAAATCCTAGTATTAAGATTCCGATTGCATTAACCCTTTATCTACCGACGTACTTATAAGTACCACTCACTTTTAAATAACATAAAATAGGCAATTTTACGAATATTCTGACATTACTTAGCAGGAATATTCTTTGAAATCCACTCTTTCAAGATATATGGCAGCACGGGTTCTATGATGAGTATTTTACCAGGGAAGGTGAATAGTTTTATAGCAGAAATTGTGTTTTCAGCTGATGGCGTTTTCAGCGGATTGCAAAGATTATCATTTTTGTCCCGAAAAAGTAGTCAATGTCAAAATTTAAGTGTCTTATCTTTTTCCTATGTTAATAAGGACCTTAGAAACTCTTTATTTTGAGTGAACAGTGTATATAATTAATTTTACAGAGGGATATCTTTAATTAGTTAATTAACTCTAATGGATTAAGTTTCCAAAAAGTTGAGTATTTTGTTACTGCACATCCCTTAATTTTCAATGTAGTGATCCAAAAAAAAAAATATTTCATGAAAATAAATGGCAGTAAATCATAATGGGGTAGGTAAAGGATTTAGAAACAAGCTTCTAGCCATCCTCTCCAGGTCTAAAAGGGGCTGGGCTCAAATTTCTAAAATGGTTATAAATTTAACATTTGTGTCTTCATAATCCCCATCCTTTGTAACCGATTTTCGCAAAATCATTTCTTAGTGGATCTCTACTCAACAGACAAAATACGAGTGAAATTTCAAGTCATCACATCAAATAGATCCAGAGATGAGGAAGAGAGTGAGTCACGTTTCTTTTATTTTTAAAGAGCTGAAAAATATAATTTTGAACTATGGGGATTTTTAAGAGAAATGTGAAACGCAAAGAGGATTTAACAAAATGAAGAACATTTTGAAAATAATAATAATAATAATAATTGTAATATCAGAACGGATAATCATAAAGGTATCCGACTACGTTCGGAACCGTGATTTTAAAAAAGCGTATAAATGGATAATATTTAGCGTCACTTAGATTAGAAAATGTATATAAAATTGTTTGAAGAATAGTATTACAATAAAAAATTATTTAAGTACAATATTTTGACAAAAAATGAACATGAAAAATGAAAATGAACATTTTCAAATTCTCCTTTTGTCAAAAATGCTTCTATTATAATAATATTTCGCCTGTATATAGCTCAGACCTATGTACAGAGGCTCAACTAGAATTTTTGAAATATATAGCTTAGAAATGGATTTATCCATGTTTTACGACAACAGAGGGGAGAAATTGTAAGAAAAAAATGCCGATAATTATTTCAAATGGTTGTAAATCAGTGTTTCTCAAACTTTCAATACTGGCGACCCAATTTTCAATCATAATTTTTGACTCGCCCCCTGTACAACAATAATGTATTTACTGCAATAAAAATGCATTTTGAGAGAGAGACGCTAATGTTACAATAGGATCTTAATTATAAACCGTACAAATTAATACGATAAGTATATTAAATTTTGTGTATATGTAACTTTTAAGTAATATATATATTTTAAGAAAATTACTTAAATATATATATTACTTAGAATTATGTTATTTTTCTTTCTCTAATTTTCAAATTGGAACAGATCGCAAAATGATGTATTTAATTAAAGATTTATTTCCTTCAGAATTCATTTCTCAAAGTACAAATGACATTAGAAAAATAGTCTAGTCAATGTCGCTCTCTATCATATCCATCAAATCTGGCATTATAGGATACGTTTGCGTGAGTCTGGGCAACCTATTGGACGTCTGCGCAAAACATGTAAAAATGCTTTTCCTCGTACAATTCCAGTCAGTTTTGGTCGACTCGATACTCCTATAGCTACCGAATCTAGCTTGGATGTACATTTTTTTTAATTTCCACGTTAATTGTAATTCACGGTAATTAAGTATTTACGGCAGTAGATTAAAACAATATCATACATACATTTTTAAGTCGTAAGCAAACATTCGACCATAATAAAGAATCAACAAGTACACAGACTAACGAGCATGGTTCCGAAAATTAAATCAAGGCGATCTTCTCAAAAATACTTAAATTTTGGATTTACCACTACTGAAGTAAATGATGGAAAAAAGCCCCAGCTCGATATGTGTTAAAACTTACAAATCTGTAGAACAACATGTGAAAGTTGTTTTTAAAACATGTAAAATCATTTAGCTATGTTGGCAAATAATTTTAAAAAGTATTTTCTGGATGAGAACAGCTTGGTAGCAAGTTACGAGTGGATTAGGGATCTATTTCAAGATACTCCAGAAGGGCTCTCAACTTCTGAAGAAGAAATCTTCATAGATTTCACATCCAGTGAAAAATTAAAAGACAATTGTGTAATAAATTGCTCTTTGAATTTGGGGTAGAGGTGGATGAGGAATTATCTGTACTGAAAACAAAAGCACTTCGTATACTATTACCATTTTCAACATCCTACCTTTTTCAAACCGGATTTTCTGCAGTGGATGCCTTGAAGACAAAATATAGATCTCAGCTAAATATAGAAAAATAACTCTTTAAGTGTCAATTTCTGATATTAAACCTTCCTTTGAAAAACTTTCCTCTACAAGACAAGCCCGTGGAAGTCCCTAATAATTATTAAACTTGTTCTTAATTTAGTAATAAGATTGATTGATTGAATATTAACGTCGCACTGTTCAGCTGCACGAGGGCTTTTGACGACGGACCACGTAATTTTGAACCATGGTCAAGTGACGTGGATGACAACTGAGCTGGCACCCCTCTCTTCTAACTACCACACCACACCAACGGGAAAACGTTTCAACTCTCAACAGATTTAACGTGCATCGCTGCCCTACACGGCGGGTCTTTAGTGGTACTGGGCTCGAATTCGTGACGCAAGCCACGATCTGATACCTATACCACTCGGCTACCGCGGCCAAATTCAGTAATAAGAAATTATTTATAAAATACCTTCTTCAGTACTGATACATCAAACGTATACTGGCTGAAACACCGACTCTTCGCACGAGTTCATTTTTTTTTAAAAAAATAAAACATTATTCTTGATATAATAGCTGAACTGTAAGGAGAGTAAAACTGTGTGCACGACATTGTATACAAAAATGTAAAATGATTTTTTTTTTTAGATAAATGCTATAATTGTAAATAACTGTTTAAAATAACTGTAATTTTAAACCTCACACAATTAGCATTTAGAATTAATGTTAAATTATGAAAAAGAATATAAAATTCCGATGAAGAATAATTGTGTTACTTTTTAACATTTAAAGCCAGAAGACTTCAAAATGTTTTAACCCGGGAGCAGGCACGTACTCGATACTAACATTAATGGTAGTGCGGGGGGACTCAGTCACCACAATCATTTGTTTAATCAAATCGGAATTCTAGTGAATATTTTAATTTATAGAAAGTATACTTACCTTCTTTCAAGAACTATTCAATTATTTGATGATTTGAGAAAAAATCCAATAAAACTGAACTAAAATGATTCAAAAGTACATGACCATAATAAAATACGCCAATCAGGCACTTTTCACTAATATTACAGAAATGTTAAATCAATCAATTCTTTTCCAAATATCGTAAAACTCTTTTATTTACAATTTCCCTAAGTGAAAAACAGACGCATAAAAGATGGGATGGAATTAATGTTGATTGATTGATTGAATATTAACGTCGCATTGTTCAGCTACACGAGGGCTTTTGGCGACGGACCACGTAATTTTGAACCATGGTCAAGTGACGTGGACGACACCTGAGCTGGCACCCCTCTCCTAACTACCACACCACACCAACGGGAATTAATGTTGAATAACCATACCATATAAGATTGAAGGTCAATCAAATGATTAGCAAACGTACTATGCAGCCTGGCTGAAAAGTGAATCAAGTCTTCCTTTTCTTTTTCTACAACTAATGTACAGTATTTCAATAATAATTACAGTGATGAATTGTTTACCTTCTTAGAATTTTTCTCAGGATCTGGGTTTCGTTTTTTTCTATTAACGAGTAATATTTTATGTTAAAACGTAATAAAAAAATCTCTTATTGAGGAAATACAGCAAATAAAACAAAATGTTTTTTTTTTCTTTAATTTGGTTTTGGGATCAAAGATAGCTATTTGATGACGGAAAAAAGCCAGATAATAAACATAAATTATGTCAGTGTTGTTGTGTGTATTTTTTTATTATGGAAGAAAGAATTTTGTTTTACTTCTCTTTCCGGTTATTTTTTTTAAAAAAATCTTTAAACTTTCGATACGCTCGCGCCCCCTTGGGGGGTCATCGCGCCCCCAGGGGGGCGCGCCCCACACTTTGAGAAACACTGTTGTAAATGTAAAAATAATGTGAATTTTTCAAAAATATAGTTGAGCCTCTGTACAGAAGTTTGAGCTATATACAGGCAAAATATTATTTATAATAGAAGCATTTTTCACAAAAGAAGAACATTTTGAAAAAAAGTTATTCTAAGTTAATTTTTTGCCGAAATATTGTATTTAAATAAAAAAAATTTGTCGAAATGTCCCAAAAATAATTTTATACATGTATTTTAATCTAAGTGATACAAAATATCATGAAAATTATCCATTTATGCGCCTTTTTAAAATCACGGTTCCCAACGTAGTCGGATACCTTAAAAAAAGCAATTTCTTCAATATAAAAATTACAATTCATAACATAAATGTTTGAATCATTTTTGTTTTAATGCTACATCTTTACGCATTTTATAACCATCTTAATAATAAAATTTATTGGAAATTCGAAAATTCAATTTTGAGACCGAAGCTTATTATTTTTCTAAATGAGCATTTTGTGAAATTATTATGTGAAGAAACCATACCCTAAATGAGCCTTCGATTATCAGTGAAATCTTTAGAGATAAACGCATCTATAGAACACTTTATTTTGAAAGCGCGAAGATTGCCATTAAGCGTAATCACACGAAAACACGTTAAAAATTACACTCTATGGATAATGCATTGAGAAGTCAACTTTATTTTATTGACGACCATCGCCGGCAAACCATCAAATGAGCTTTGCAATTTAATCGTTCGGAATTCTAAAGCGAAAGCGGGCCACTTTAATGAGTTATCTTCAATAACATGGTCATTTAATGCCGATAGGATTCAAGAAGCATAAGTAATCTCTAAATAATTAATGGGACGATAACCATCAAGCGACAGAGGATCGCCCGAAGAATCTTTCAGTAAAAGTAAAGTTATGAACCCCCCTGACAAGAACGAGCTCATTAATTTGCGAAGTTATGGCCTATTACATCATCCCGTCCCTGCCCTCTCCGAAATTTAACTGACAACAACAATTCAAGATTGACAACTTCGCCTGGTGGGGTCGCGTTGCATTCAAACTCCATTTTAATATGGTCATCGCTGTCTATTAGCATGGAATGCCCGGTCATTACAGTGTAATTATGTAACTTGACGTCGGTTTAGCAGTGTTGTCGCCGAAATCAATCATGCCATGCAAATATCGGAGACTCAGGAAGGGACAGTGGTACTTAAGCGTAAGTGATGTTTGTTGTAATTATCCTCGGTTGCAGTTACGATCAGCGGAGATGCTAATTTAACACCGCGGAGGTTTCTCAGTGGAGGACTTAACCATCACCTTCTTAAATAAATCATTCGGAAAGCTTGAAAAAACATTTCAGGCAAAATGACTTTTGCAATTGAACGTCGCTTTGCGAAATGTGCTGCGATTCTCCAACAAATGAGATCATTTCATCAATATATAATTAACTTTAATTACATTCCAATATTAAGAAGCACAGCAATGCTTTTTTTGTTATATTAAAATTGATTTTCTTTACTTTTCGTAATAAAAGTAAATTCTAAATTGTTATCAATACGCTGAACTAATCGTTATAAGTTATTTGTTAATAATGAGAAAAGAATGTTATACAGAATGAATAGTTTTATTAAAGAATAAACCGTTTGGTATTTTGAATTATTGTTTCATAGTAGTCAGTAATAGGTTAAAAATTTAATTACAAAACAGATAAACAATAAGCGCGCGTTATTTTTTTTTTAGTTTTCTATTAGAAGTTTGTAATTGTAAGGAGTAATTTTATTAGAGAGTAAAATGTGGTAATGATTTTATTACCGAAAGACTTCGCCTGCTGTATAATGTGTTTTTATACACTCTGTCGCAAAAAATATATGCACCCAGAAGAAATCAAGCTACAATCACGAAACTCGGCAAGAATGTAGTCTGGTAAGAGATATGCAAATGATTAAAATTTCGAAGCCAATGAGACAAGGCTAAGTGTGCTATGCGCATATTAGTTGCGCAACTGGGAGAGTTTAAAAGCATGAGTACGAGCGCCGTACGGCTATCCAAACGAATCTGATGACTTTGATAGACGATATTGAGACTTAGGATGCCTCTAAGACGTAACCGGCGGCAGTACGAGCAGCTGACGGACTTTGATAGGGGCCGTATAATAGGCCTCAGAGAAGCAGGTTGGTCGAATAGACGTATCGGCCGCCACCTCGGTCGGAGCGATATGGTAGTTGCTCGGTGTTGGCAACAGTGGATCACAGAAGGTAGAGTGTACCGTCGCGGAGGGTCAGGACGTCCCAGGAACACAAATGATCGCGAGGATCGTGCAATCAGAAGAGTGGCCACTTCGGCACCAACAACGTCGCTAGCATCGATTCAACGCCACTTACCTCCTTCCAGACATCCAGTGCCATCAAGAGAAACCATAAGGAGACGACTGACCGAAGTTGGCTTGAGGAGCCGACGTCCGCTAAGACGCTTACCACTGACCCCACATCATAGGCAGTGTCGACTGGATTTTTGCCGACCTCGGGCAACTTGGAGTGTGACAGACTGGAGACGTGTCATCTTCAGTAATGAATCCCGATTCAGTCTCAGTGATGATGACCACCGCACACGTGTCTGGAGGCGCACCGGCCAGCGGTCCGATCCGGCATTTATTGTCGAGCGGCATACAGCAATTTCACAAGGTGTGACAGTGTGGGGAGCAATTTCTTGGGACACACGATCATCTTTAGTGGTCCTTCAAGGCACTTTGACAGCTCGCAGATACGTGGAAGATATTTTAACGCCGATTGTGCTACCCATGCTATCAAGTCGCCCAGGTGCCATTTATCAACAGGATAATGCTCGTTCACATACTGCACGACTCTCCCAACAATGTCTTCAAGGATATGACGTCCTACCATGGCCTGCCAGGTCACCAGATCTTTCGCCAATAGAGCATGTCTGGGAAGGCAACTGCAGCCGTCCCGAGATACAGGAGAATTAACTGCGCAGATGCAAAGACTATGGCAGGATCTTCCACAGGGGGTCATAAGTGATCTAATTGAATCGATGCCACGCCGAATTTCGGCTTGTATAGCTGCCAGAGGTGGCTTTACTACTTACTGATTTTTAACCTTTTGCAAGCTGTAACCGCTTAATAAAATGATATTTTGTTCTGAATTTTTTAATCATTTGTTTATTTTCATATACACTACATGCATACCAAATTTCGTGAATGTAGCTCAATTTCTTCTGGGTGCATATATTTTTTGCGACAGAGTGTATTTAGAAATTTGAATTTGCAAATTTCATCTTTTAATACTGGATTTCAGTTCGTTTGAATAGTAGTGTAATAATAAATACATATCGTTTAATACGAAGCTTTTCATCAGAAAACACACTGGAGTTAAAGCAGAACAATTAGATTCCCAATTGACAAATATCTATCTTGCTATTCCAGCCAATAATCTTTAGATTATCTCATGGTGCAACGATTTAATAGGGGTGGGGAAAAAATTACAAAATAAACACATATTTTACACGAAATTTTTCAGAAAAAAAGTCCTTAACTTAAAAGTAATAAAGGTTCATAGAAAACATTGAATTATATTTGTTAATGTGCATTTATATGAAACAAGCTTTATTTTTTTAAAAAAATAATCACAACATTTTGAGTTAAGGAAATTGTTCGCCATTACCTCAAGCGCATTCGAATTTTTTTAAGCATCGGCTGTTAATTATAGGATTGCCGCCCGTCCGGTACAGTGGTTAGTGACGCTGACTGATGTACCATTGGGCCAAGGTTCGAATCCCGGAGGAAGAATGAATGTTTGTTAATGAAAAGTGCCTTTGCGGCATGGAAGTACTCTAAATAAACGTCGAGCCGCAAATCCTATCTGGTGAGATTGGTGGAAACGGATGAGAGGTAGGAGGCTCCTGGCCACCCTAGGCTGTTCTAAATCGTACTATGACCTGTATGGTGTTCAAAGCTACGGGTAACGACAGACGTACATCTAGCCATTTTATTGATATACTTAATATCCATTTGTGATAAAAAAATTTCTAAAAATGACTAATTTTGAAAAAATTCCATTGTTTCTTAAATAATTTTAAATATAAAAAAAATCTGACTTTGCATAAAATCTCAGAAGTTTTCAGGAGAAAAGGTGGACATTTATCTTTAACACGCTAAGTACTGTAAAATCCGGCGTGTAACATGCACCTACACTTTCAAACTGAAATTTTTAATTGTTAGGTATATTTGCCGTCTTACGCGCACGCCCTTTTTTGAAGAAACTTGAAATGTACGTACGGAACGTTCTTATGTTTTAAGCTGATTTTTTGGAGGCATTATTGCAAGCTTTAGAAAAAAATAAAATATATTTCTATAACTACTACCCTTTAGGTTCATAAGGATTGTCATTTATTTTAGGTAAACAATAACTTGATCTAGGTAAAAGTCTAATTTTTTTTCCATGTTCATTTTTTATTATTTTTAAAGCTATCATTTTTATACCCGGCGTATAATGTGTACCCGTAAATTTCGATCACATTTTTTTGTGTTAAAAGTGTACGTTATACGCCGGATTTTACAGTATTTTAATTCGACTTCCAGTTAACGTTTTTAAATCCGATATATATTTATATACAAATCTGGAGCACTAACTCTTCCCTTAGAAATAGGAATAATCTTTAAAACAATCCTCACTTTCTTGCTTTTAAATTTCCTTACATTATTTTACATAGTCGTATGGCCCGCGGATTATTGTAAATTCATTGATATGACGCTCGAGCGTTAAAGTTTGAAAACCCTTACCCTAGTGGATATATTTTAATTTCTACATCATACTTAAGTTAGGACATCGAATCCTATCGGACTCAACGAGCTTCAAGTCCATACAAAACTGTTTTTCAGTAAAACCGGATAATGATGACCATGACCAATCTTTTACTATGGCTGCAAAGTAAAAAATATAGTTTGAAAACACTATTTCTTCAACGAAACTGTAAGAAAAATACAAGGGTAACTCTGAAATTTTTGAGATACGCGCAGACAAGAATTTACAAAACAAAATCAACGGTTTAATTTAAAAATATGAAGTATTTTAACACAGAAGATGACTTTTTACTGACTTGTGATCTTCCTCCCCTTGGAAGTACATCTCTCGAAGTATCAGCGTGATCTAGAGGTGTAGGATCAGCGAAAGAACTAGGATCAAACATTATCTTAATATGACTTTATTAAGATATTCAACTTAAACCTTTAACAAATTCAATTATAATAATTAATATGAGAGAATCTACGATGACGCAATACGCAACACACAATATATATATTTATAATAAGACAATCTCATTCAGACCAATATCAATAAGTGAACCGCCTAATCCTCGATTCTAATATTAAATAATCAATCCTACCTTATTACAGCTTGTAGTAGCGATCGATCTTGTCTTTATATGCAATGGGATGCAACTTGGCTAATTTATCTATTCGATCACTAATATCTTGAATTCACGTCACGCAGAAACTCATTCAAACTTGAAACACGACTGTAATAACCATCAACTGCCACAAACCACATCAATTGTCTAACATTCCTTTACATTGCCATTAATTCTGGCCCAAAGAACCCAAAGGACTTGTTAAAGAAAAGACGCGTGAGATGTCTCACAGACTTACTTCAAGTTGTTTAGCGTAGAATAAATATTAGACAGGACAGAAAATCTTGCTGACGTGAGAACATTATCGTGCTCTGATTTTCTATGATTTTAAAGCTGGATTAAATCAATATGAATGTATTTATCGGTTACAATAAGCTCCTTAGTGATAAATCTCTATGCCGTGCTATTGTATTCAGAGGGTTTAAAGAATTTTGCAGTGGTCACAATTCTCTTCAGTATTCAGAAGTCACAGAAAAGCCACGGTTGGCAGTAATCCCGTATAATGTGTCTGTCATACGAAAAGTGTTAATGGATGATAATCACTGTAGCTATCAAATGACGCAGAAGGAACTTAACTTTGGTTCCGCAGTTATATACAAAATTATTGATGAAAAACTACATGCGAAAAAAAAGGTGTTTGCCGTTAGATTCCCTATAATCTAACTGAGCACCAAAAAGAGGAGCATGTAAGAGTCTGTAAAGAAACCCTAAAATCTCTAAATGATGGTAGTTAGCGCATCATTGTCTAAAATTGTATCGGGTGATGAAACGTACATGCCGTTTTTTGACATTCCAACATGTGAAGAAAGCAAAAAATGTGTCTTTAAAGATGATCTCATGCCAACAATGATGAAAAGCAAATGAGTAATGAAATGAGCAATATATGCCATTTTCTTCATAAGTACGGGATTGTTCAAGGCCATCAAGTTGGAAGGTCAGAAGATAGTAACAGCAAACTGGTATACCACTAAATGCCTTCCAGAAATTATCCAAGAAGTTAATGTCAGGGGACTAATGCTTCACCATGACAATGCATCTTCCCATACAGCCGGATTAACAGCTGAGTTCCTTGAACAAAAAGAAATTAAAGTGATAGAACATCCACATTATTCTCTAGATCTAGCTATGTATGACTTTGGTTATTTTTTGATCTAAAAAAGAACTTACGTGGATGTAGTTTTCACTCAGAAGAAGAGATTGATGAGACTATAAATGCATTTTTTTCATCAATTTCAAGAAATTAATGGTTTCAAGCATTTAATCTGTGGAAAATTCGTCTACAAAAGTGCATTGAGGCTGAAGGAGGCTACTTTGAACACTCCTAAAATTTTGTAAGTATAACTTTAAAAACCTAAGAGTATCTCAAAAATTTCAGAGTGACCCTCGTATAATTATAATTCTGCATTTGCATTGTCTATTATCGGAAGTTGTATTCTTAAGCATTATTACCACGTGAATATGGCGATGTTTTCTTCTAATTTTGTTTCCTCTAAGAGATAAAAAAAGCTTACTTATACAATTCAAGGATTTATTTTATTTTTCAAATAACTAAAACAGTCATTACCATGAACATATTCTGTTAAAGATTTCGAAGTATTTCGATACTACAGAAAATAAATATCCATACAAAAACAAGCAAACAAACATGAAAAAGACTAAGATCGTAAGGAAGAAATATTCTGATTCAGTGTGATTATATATATACGTTTCGAATAAAAATTACACTTTCTCTAAATCTCAGACGAGTAAATAAGTCATTTCTTTTCAACTTTCTGATCTCCAGACTAATGTTAGGCGTACCACTACGCATTATAATAAATGACTTTACTGAAAAGTTTGAGATTTGTAACTGTGGTTACAAATCTATTTAAGTTCATGATGGAATAGTTAGAAACTAATGTCATGATAATGGATTTGTTAGAATCTGAATTGCTCTGATGAATTATTCACTAATTTTCTACAACTATTTCGAAACGAAAAGAGGTAAAAGAGTTATTACGAAATGTAAAGTGCTCATTTCGAATTCTTGGAATTTTGTGTTATGTTCTAAAACTGATGACGTAAATTTGTTTCACTTGAAATATATGTAATGCATTTTATAAGCATTTCAAATGTTTCTAAAACTAGAGTTAAGTTAGTAAAAAAAATTTTTTTTATTTTAAATCTAAAATTATTTCTAACAAAAATTTTTTTAATATTTCTATAAAACTGTACATAACATAAAAATGCTGAACAATATATAGTTCGGGAATGAAAACCTTGATGATCAATTCTAAGAATTGGAGTATATATTTGGGGAAATCTTAGAAATTTCACTTTAATATTAATTATTGGTCACCAGATGTTATAATATTTTAACCAATTGATACAAATTTGAGAAGTTAGGTAATAATAGACTTTTCCGAATGACAACTAATTAGAATTAACTAATTGATGTTAAATACAGATTAATTAGTTTTCTGCACTATATTTCTAATTATTATCAAGAATTTGAAAAGCACCAGTTATCCAATGTTTTCTGAATAATACTTTTCACAATTACTAAGTAAGTTCATGGTTGCCTAGCAATATATATTATATTATTAATAATATATCATATATTGCTACTATTTCAAATACAAATGTAAAACATATAAAGTGCATGATTTTTTCTGATTATAAAATTAAAATTAATATTATATTAACAAAGAATTGCAGTGTTTTGAAAGTTTATACTAAATTCAAATTTTAAAAAAAATGAAAAATAAGGACTTGTTTATGATTTTGAATGTATTTTACAGTATTATTATCTTCCTATATTTTTTTGATTTAATTCAAAATACTTTCGAGATTTCTTTTCTTAAAAAATATGTACGCAAAAATGTGTTCATATGTTTGTCGTTTTCAAAATGTGTACACATTTAGAATAATATAATATTTAAATTCTTTAAGTTGTTATTTAGACCAAGCATTCATGTAAACTTAAATAAAACAAAGAATTTAGTAATCCCACCAAACAAACCAGTCTCAAAAAAGGGGGCTACAGTGGTTACTTAAAGTTTACAGATATAAAGATGATATTTACATGTATAAGTAAGCATATTAAATAAAGCATGTTTAGAAATGCATTATCATATTTATAGTGAATTCTCATGTGCCTTTGCACTAAATGACGTTGTTTGATATGAGAACTTCGAGTAGTGAAAAACCATGATAAATGCAAATAAGCATTAATATTTAAAAACAATTTAACCGATCAGATGAATAAAGATAAAAGAATATTCAAAGAGATTCAAATAAAATGCTACAAATTGTCACTAAATGTTAGCAGAACAGAAAGTTGAAGTTCTGAAGTAGCCAAATAATCTGACAGAGATATTGAATTGGGAAATGATTCAGAGCAAACCATCTTGAAGATAATAGTGCATCTATCAAATTTAGTTGTGCTGTGAGAACCCCCAGAAATTCTCTCTCATTGTCTTGCCTTCCTAAGGGTGTGGGAGGAATGAAAGCAGAACCAGAGAATCCCATAATCACAATTATTTATTTAGTCAAACAAACGAACCAACAACAATTTACTCTCAAAATGAATGTCAAATGAGTAACACGGATAAAGAAATGGTTGTTAAGCAAATCTGTCGAATCAACTTATTTAACTCAATCTATCGTTGATTCCTAACCTTAAATCTACTAATTCAACTCAGTGGCAAAACACCACTCTTAATCTTTACATGCGAAAGTAAACCTTCTTCAATCTTACCTGCGTAGCGAATATAGCTGATTCCTATTTCCTTTTATGTACTTACAAAACTCTGACTTTATATAGTCGAACTAATCTGAATATTACGGTTTCTTCTTGAAAGTGATGGCTGTGAATTAAACGCGAATGGTAGCCCAAAGATTCCCCAAGGGGATTAGTGTGAAGATCGCGTAAGGATATGTCACAGTGTGAAGGTTTCATTTAAAGATTAAGTAATATTATATATATATATATATATAGGATAAAATCAATTCAATTACTCATTCATTAAGAGATCTCCGAAACTATTAGTGCAGATTGGGAATAAGATAAGAATGTTTATTTTGTTGAATAAAGATCCGCTAAGAACGGGATTTACCGAAATCGACTCTCAAGAGGAATTCAGGGGGTATCATTGATAAAAATTCCTAATTTTGTACAACTAGACCCATAAATATGAAATTTGGCAGACATGTTTACTTTGCTGAGTAGGGAGTAGAAATTAATACCAAAGAGAGTGCAAGGGATTAAGAGGAAACTTTGTAAATAGAAATTCCCATTTTTGAACTATTGAACCTACAGACCGGAAATTCGATAAGCATGTTTCTTTTATTAAATAAAAAAGCAGCTAAAAATAGATTTTATGGAAATCAGCTCCTTAATGGAGATGGGGTTCGAGGATTACGGGGGCATGTAGATAAAACAAATTTTCGTTTCTGAAATCTTACATCTAAAAGGTTTCAAATTTGGCAACCAAAATTCTTAGAACCTCTAAGAGTAGTTTTTTCTAAGAGGGTTTTTTTACGGGTTGGGGGGACAGAAGTGCGGGAAAGTTAAAGACAAAAACAAATCCCGTCTGAGAACTGATGGAGATTTAGACTTGAAACTTATTCAGCTTGTTTCTTCTCTCTGTTGAGTAAAGATCCGCTAAGAACAGTTTTTCTGAAAATAGATTCCAGGGGGAGTGAAGGGGGCGTAAAATATCAATATACTTCCGTTTCAGAAAGTAAAATCGTGTACTTTTCTAATCAAGATTACGAGATCCATAACATATTTTTCAATACAATCTTAATCTTAATGCGAAGCCTTAGTTACCAATAACTTAAAAACACATATTCTTACATCATAAAATATCCAGCGAAACGGACGGTTAACGACTAATGTGTGTATCGTTAGGTAACAGTTAGTTGAACCACTCCACATGTATTTATTTATTTTTTATTTTTTTATCAAGAAAAATAAAACAAACAGTTAACCTATTATATCTGATTCAATACTTTCTGGGAATCCTAATCCAATACATGTTATAAAAAAACAAATTCAAAAACAAATATCCAGACAAAATTTAATCATCAAAAATAAAAACTCCATTGCAACATTATTGAAAATTTACAGCGGTCATAAAAATTATCTTGCGAAAAATAGTTATAGAAAAACATAAGCCTATTAAATTTCGTTTAAACTACAAGTACAGTCAGACCTCTATATAACGAAGTCACCAAATGCCGGAAAAAAGTTCGTTATATGGAAAATTCGTTATATATAGTTTTATCTTTTAATATACTTTAAAAACCACATAAAAGAAATTTTAAATTCATAAACACTACATTATTAATTATATATATATATATATATATATATATATATATATATATATATATATATTCACATCTTTTTTAAAATTAATATATCTATATTTTATATATCTTACCCATCAAAGAAAAAAACATAGAAAGAAAAACTGCAAGGAAAACAAGCAAAAAGAATGTCGAAGAATACACTTTATTTTCAATATTAAGAAAATAATTTCATATTAAAATTTATGAATTTTAAAGACATTTTCTAATTTAAAGCATACAAGTAATATTGAACATACATTATTTTATAACTATAACGCGAAGACATGGGACAACTCCACTGAGTGAGAAAGAGGATATCGAAGATGTTTCTGGGGAAATGGACAATGGGGTTTGAAGGTTGCCCTTCTTGGATGAAACGTCCAGAACTGTATTGCTCTCGGCGAGCTAAGATCTAATAAAACCAATCCAAGACTTATGACCACCATAAAACGTGTTAAAGAGAGAATAACTTGAAATGTTTAGAAATAATTTTAAAATAGGGAGAGAAAAAATTGTATCACAAAAGAAAAGTTCGTTATATTGAAAATGCACTTCGCTATAGAGAGGTTATTTTACGAAGAAAATCGTGAAATGTTCAAGAAAAAAGTTCGCTGTACAGAGGTTTCGCAATGTACAGGTTCGATATATAGAGCTCTCTCTCTCTCTTCGACTGTAAATCATTTAGGAAGACCACTGTTTTACTGTAATGTGTGGTTACTCAATGTAAAGGCAAATTTGCGATTAAATTACTGCGTTAGACAGCTGCTAAGCATTGATCGACAAGGTTATACTATTATATGGCAAACATTCAGTTGTGAGGACTATTCACAACTAAATAGTCCAGTTAAATGTTTCTACTAATGATTAGAATATGAGTTTCAACACGAGGAAGATATATTGACTAATTTACGACTTTTAAACATTAGGGAAGAACGTGCACATGATATATATTAATAAGCACACATATTAATGTTTTAATCTTTCATTGAAACCTTGATAAATTAAAAGAGCAGATAGAGTTCATAAATATTAATTTATACAACTCAAACATATTTTCCTTGTTTATCTTACTTTATTTTTTAACACGCTTTTATAAGTTTCACTTGTGTGAGATGGAATCTTTGGATTTGATTTTTACCCACTTTAAAAGGTCAGATTAATTCGAAATTTTGTCAATGACCAATGACAATACAATAATTTCAAAATTTTGTTCCATTGTCCTTATTAGGATCATCAAAAATAACGATTTTAAGGATTTCTAGATTTGGCGACTAAGTCAGAGTTTCCAGCTTTGGCGAGTAATTCATTATATCGTTTCCAGATTTGGCGATTAATTGCATATACCATTTCTAAATCTGGTGATTAATTCCATACTATATTTCCAAATTTAGCGACTAATTCCAGTTATGACGACTAAAAGACCCTACTTCTTAAAAAGGAGCAACCCTAAAAATGAAAACGCTTGTTATTATAATAAAAATAAAACAAACAAAAAATGTGTTCTTCATGTGAGAAAGGGGGAAAAATTACTCGTCCATGTGAATACAAATAATTTATGTTCTAACTGCTAAATATATTTTTTTATTTTTATAAAGCAATACGTTTAGAAGTGGTGATACGAATTAACATTATAACACTACGTTTAAAAGGTGATAAATTTATGTTCTAACTGCAAAATATTTATTTTTATATTGATAAAGCAATACTCTTAGATGTGATGATACGAATGAACATTATAGCAATGCGTTTAAAAGGTTATAATACGATTGACATTTATAGTATTTCTTATTACACACTTTTATTAGTTAGATAAATTCAACAAAGAATAAATGATAGTTTTAAAACTAAAAAAACAGGCCTTTATTGTAGATCGATCTAAAAAAAGAAAAATAAATTAAAGTTTAAAAAAGAAGTAAAAAAAACGCTTTTAGAGTGAATCGAACTAAAAAGTGAAAAATAATTCTTATTATAAGAATAAAATGATTGACGAGAAAATTATAATGTCAATGTGGTAAAAGCGTGGGTGCTTTGTACTACATTTTTACACTAACTCAGCATTTCGGAATAGAACTACTAAGAAATTATAACAATTAATACAAAGTATCCCACGCTTTTATCCCATTGACATTCATTTTCTCGTTTATTATTTTATTCTTTTAACCTCACCCTTAAATTCTCATTTTTCTACACCAAAAGTAAATTTTTCTTTAAACTCAAAGTAACCTCAATATCATTTTTCTCACTAATTTTTTTACAATTATGCAGCAATGGGCTAAGTGAAAAGCTGAACTCATGTAACCATCCAATTTCTCATGAAAGGAGATTGAGATTCCCTGCGGGAAGCAGGTACTCAAGTAATCCTTCAATCTATATATTTTATTCTTATATAGGGTGTTCTTTTTAGAGGTATAGAACTTTAAATTGCAATAAAACAACGATGTATTATTCGATTGACATGAATTTTTTTTTATTCGAACGATAATCTTGTGGCATTACATTTTAAATATGATTTCTGGCATATGACTGCCACGGCTGGCTCGGATGTAGTCCAATCTGGACGTCCAATTTTCGATGACTTCATAAGCGAATTTTGTTTAGCGATGAAGCGCACTTCTGGTTGAATGGCTACGTCAACAAACAAAACTGCTGCATTTGGAGTAAAGCAAATCCACAAGTGTATGTCGAAACACCATTACATCCAGAAAAACTGACTGTTTGGTGCGCTTTATGGGCTGGTGGAATCATTGGTCCGTACTTCTTCAAAAACGATGAAGGCCACAACGTTACAGTCAACGGTGATCGGTATAGAGCCATGATTACTAACTTTTTCATTCCTGAATTGAACAATCATGATGTCCAGGAGCTGTGGTTCCAACAAAACGGCGCAACATGTCACACAGCTCGTGCCACAATCGATTTATTGAAAGACACGTTTGGTGACCGCCTAATTTCCCGTTTTGGACCTGTGAATTGGCCTCCAAAATCTTGTAATTTAACACCGCTAGACTATTTTCTGTGGGGCTATGTAAAGTCATTGGTCTCTCTATGCGGATAAGCCACAAACGCTTGACCATTTGAAAGACAACATTCGCCGTGTTATTGCCGATATACGGCCACAAATGTTGGAAAAAGTCATCGAAAATTGGACGTCCAGATTGGACTACATCCGAGCCAGCCAAGGCAGTCATATGCCAGAAATCATATTTAGAATGTAATGCCACAAGATTATCTTTCGAATAAAAAAAATTCATGTCAATCGAATAATACATCGTTGTTTTATTGCAATTTAAAGTTCTATACCTCTAAAAAAAACACCCTATATTAAGAATTATTTTTTCACATTTTAGTTCGATTCACACTCTAAAAGCGTTTTTTTTTTTTAGTTTTTTTTAAAACTATAATTTATTTAAAATTACTTTAGCTCGTAAATTGCTCAAAAATTTATTGAAGTCAAAGAGTTTTTAATATTTATATGCAGTATTTTACAAAACAATGGATATGTTGTTAAAGGTTTAGATTCCATTGATAAATTGCTAACTTTTTCATGTAGTGCTAGTATCGTAATGCCCAAGAGAATGAATGAGCTCTCATCCTTCAATCTTTTCTAAAAAATATTTTATATTTTTAAAAATTTTTTTTGTTTGCAAAAGATAACGAATATAGTTGTGTAGTTAACACAAAAACAAAGAAAAAAAGAACAAAAACACTGAAAATTTAATTTAATTAATAAACAAAAACAAAGGTGGACATGGTAGTGAATTCGAGATTTTAGGTAATGCTGGACTAAAGATACATCATGTAGTAGGGTTGATGCTTTAAAAGTATAAGGTTCAAAGACTTTATAATGGTGTAGTCTTAAAATTCGGTGAGTGGTTTGCCAGCTCACAGTTGTCATCCTCGTCATTCAATCGTGGATCGACATTATGAGAATCGTTGCAAATGTACCTTGTGTTGTTTCGACTAGACTTTCTTCCATAGTAAAACAATTATTTATTAATGTTTTACAGGGTTTTTAGGGCCTTTTATACTTTTTTGTTAAAATTTCTTCCTTACATTTCAATTAAGTGAGTTCAAAATATTATATTTTTAAAAACATTTAATTTTCATTCCTTAAATGTTTCTATTATAAAAGGAAAACCTAATCTTTTGTCACAAATAGTACTCTAAAATATTTGAAATAAATGTATTAAAATAAAACTTAAAACTACTATACAATTTTACAACAATATACGGAATTGTATACTGCATTTTACTGCTCCATTTCCTTTAGAATCAATCATTTTTTCCCGATGTAAGTTATGTTTTATACTTCATTTAGTAATAATAGTGGATATCTTGATATATGAAAGTGGAAAATTCCTTTTTTTTTAAAGAACACTCCAAAATATTGATAACGCAGTATGATAAATAGTTATATATACTATAATCGAATGAATTTATATAGATTTTTGAAAATGTATCATAAGTTTAAATCTTTCTTTTTGAAATGATGCAAATGCAATCTTGACAGAAAAGAAATTTCAATGGTATAGCTTTTTGTACGCAAGTGTAACTGTGCAGAGAAAATTTTTCCAAGTAAATTGTAACACACTTTATCGAACTGTTCTCCTCGAAAACGTACTTTTATGTTAAAAATAGTTACAGTTTTGAAAGATGGTTTCTCATATTTGCTTATTGAACCACAAATTCCACTGTTGTGCCCTTAGATCTTCCCAAAGAACATGGCATAACACCAAAATTCCAAATGGAATCGAAGTGCTTATATCACAACAATGAAAGCGGAAATGATACTTTCAGACATCTGAATAAAAGACGAGATTCTAGTAGTATATATTTCTCGGGGAATAACCCTTGTGAATGAAACAAAGTTTTGGATCAGGATCAAAAGTTGATCCATTGATCGCGCATTGCAAAGTATTAGTTCCTCATATTTATGTTTGAAAAGATTTATATTTGAGAACTGTATGAAAGAAATATGGAATTGAACACTTGCACACATATAGAGTGAAAAAAGATTAATGCATTAGGAGTTTTTAATGCAATTTGGCAGCATGCAAATTGATTCTTAGAATAGCCATTTTTCAATTCTTACTATTAGCTCACACTCTGTCTATATTTATTTATTTATCTTGGTGGAATTTTCAATCGTTAATAAAATATATTTCAAAGCGCTCAATTGCGTTGAAATTTTACATACATGATTATTATTTTGGATGGCAATGCAATTACTTAATTATAATTAATAAAAAACTTAAACTAATTATTTAAAGAATTACAGATACAGCCACGTTGGTTTCCTTTTTAGAAACTTGGGTCAAAGCATTAAAAGATTTTTTTCTCATGTTTTAAAGCATTCAGTTGAACTGAAATTTTATATACACGATTGTTTTGGATGACAATGCGATACTTTAATGATAATTAATAAAAATTAATTACCACTTAATGTTATGATTCTTTCCAATATATATATATATATATATATATATATATATATATATATATACATATTTATATTAATTGTAACTATTTAATAAAAAGTAGCTAAAATAAAATTTTTCTTTGTTGATCTAAATAGGAATTGACTTAAGAAAATTTTTTTTATACTACTTGTTCAAATTTATTTGCGTCGTACAGTTTTAGGCTTTCTCTTAAGCTAATTAAAGGCTTTCTTTGAATTACTCAAAATGTGAATAACTTTTGGGTGTTTTTTCCCCTTTAAAATCTAAAAACCATGACTAAGAATTTTGTTTGTGGAAAATGCCGGATGGGTGGTATGGTTGGTTTGTCGCTGGCCTTGTACATCCTAAGGTTGTAGATTCGACCCAGAGCCAAATCAATGGATTTCCATGATGTGGAAAATCAACAGCGTCCACGTCGTATGATTATGTAGCACGCTAGAGATCCCTAGAGTGCCTGTTTGGTTTGGGTGCTTTTAGAAAGATTAAATTACTGGTACCAGTTCGCATCGTCAAAGCTCAGGGGCGTTCCTTTAGGTGGTAAAAAAACTGGTTGTTAAAATTACATTGCAGCAATTGGTATGTTACCTATATGGTGCCGCAGTTAGAAGTCATATCAACTCCCGGTGAATATATTAAGTCTGGAATGGTAAAAACCAATCAGCAGCCCCATTGAAAATAAAAAGTTCCGAAAATACACAACTGAGAAACGTGTAAATATATATAATATTTTGATGAACCGAAGTTCGCGTTAGTGTGAGAAACGAGCGAACTAAGAGACTTACCTAAAAATCTCTCTCAACAATATTTATTCCAATTAGTTCCAAATATAATATGGTTACAAATAGTTATTGGAAGAGCGGTATTATTACTTAACAATAACTTATTAATATTTATTATCTGCAATTACTATTGATAGATTCCAACTATAGAGGGCGCTATGAAAGCGCAGCTATATTAAGATGTAGTGATACGCTCACAGATACTCGAGAGAGTAAAAGGCATGCAAGTGGCAAGTGGCATGTAATTTACGGAGTTCCTGTCCCTAAACGAGGGACGTACCTCCTCATCAGAATTGATAGATTTAGAGCCGAATTAATCGGTTGACATAAAGTGCAAAAGGCATGCGATCTGTTACAAGTTATCATATTACCGAGTATTAGCGTTTTGATGATAGTATGTATATTAAGTGTGTTTAATAAAGTCTTGTTACGTTAGTAAAGGAGTCTGGAAATTAATAATTTGAGTAGTGAGTCATTCCATCCAGATCAAAACACGAGTTCAGCACGCATGAGTGCTGGATTCGAGTGAGTCCACAACACTACTAATAATAAAATCTGACCATGTGTGTATGAAGAGAGGCAACCAGATTTGACAATGAAAATAAGGCTTTGAATCCAAATCTTAAGACACGCTGTTATTTCAGAAAACAATTCTCACAACAGCAACAACTCAGTCTAACACTCTCAATATTTTACAAATTCATCAATGAATTTGTTTCACTTAATTTTAAATAGCAATTTTCATTTGAATATATCACGCATCCTTTACAAAAAGAGATCCTCAAATCAAATGATTCACCAAAAGAATTTCCCCTTAAGGATCAATAGAAAGATTCGAATGTGCGAGAGTATTTATTAACGGTCGTACTATAAAGCAACACTACAGCTCAGTGACGTAAAGGAGAATATTAGGGCCACCTTGCAAAGTCAGGTTTTGGGTCCCTTAGAATCCTTATCCCCCGCTATGAGAGGTTGTGGGGGTGTACGTTTCGCCACAGCTACAGCTATTGGCGACGAACATCGTAATTTTGAAACGCGATCCATTTACGAGGAGAACACATGAGTTGGCACTCCCTCTCCAAGCTACCACACCATGCCAACTTGGAGCGTCGGCAGATGTTCCAAGTATAATACCTCTACACAGTGGGTCATCAGTGTCATTAGTGCTTGAACTCCAGACACGCCACTCATGATTTCGTGACAGTAACGACTAATCTCTAGCACGCCACTAGATAGACCCGAAGAAAACCCGGTACAATATTCCCTTAATAATAAAGGTTTCCTTGTTTTTAAATATAGAACGTACGTGAGTTATTTGCATTTAAAATAATTTTTAGACGTTTTGTGAGCAGTATTCTATTTTCCTTAATGACTCTAAAACCATGACTCAAAACAATTCCAATATTCATCAAGTAATTCAAAGAATAAGGTAATAGGTATTAAAAGATTTTATAAAGAAATGTTGTGGGAAAAGACTATTTTTGCAAATTAAACTTTAGTGTTCCTCTAAGAGACTCAATTTTCCCTATTTCGCTTAAAAATTTCAAATATACTCAAAAGCACAAATACTAAGGTAACTCTGAATTTTTGAGATATGCGCAGACGAGAAAAAAATAATGGTTTAATATGAAAATACAAAGCATTTAAATTCAGCAGACGTTTTTCCACTGACTTATATCAAGTCGTTTAGCGTAGAGTAAATTTTACAAAGAAGAGAAAAATGGAGTTGACGCGTGAACATCATCACGCTTTGATTTTTTTTATAAATTTAAATCAAGACTAATGCATTCAACAGCTACAATTAACATTTGGTGATGAATCACAATGTCGTGCTACTATATTGAGATGGTTCAAGGTATCCGACTACGTTCGAAACCATGATTTTGCAAAAACGTATAAATGGGTAATATTTATGATATTTAGAGTCACTTAGATTAGAAAACGTATATAAAATTGTTTTAAGAATATTATTACAATAAAAAAATATTTAAGTAAAATATTTTGACAAAAAATTAACAAATAATGAGAAATTTTCAAAACATTTTCCTTTTATGAAAAATATTTCTAGTAAAACAATATTTTGCCTGTATATAGCCCAGACCTCTATACAGAGGCTCAACTAGAACTTTTGAAACATATAATTTAGAAGTGGATTTATCCGTATTTTACTACTACAGAGGGGAGAAATTTTAAGAAAAAAACGTCGATAATTATTTCAATTGGTGATAACTCTGAAAATAATGTGAATTTTTCAAAAATCCTAGTTGAGACTCTCTGGAGAATTCTTTTCTTTATCTAATCTATCTATCTATTATTATAAGAAGCATTTTTTTATAAAAGGTGAACATTTTGAAAAAGGTTATTCTAAGTTAATTTTTGGCCAAAATACTGTATTTAAATAATTGTTTTTATAATAATGTTCTTAAAACAATTTTATACATGTATTCTAATCTAAGTGACACTAAATATCATGAAATTTATCCATTTATGCGCTCTTTTAAAATCACGGTTCCGAATGTAGTTGGATACTTTAAAGAATTTTGCAGAGGTCACAATTCTCTTTTCAGGATGGTAGGCCATGGTTGACAGTAATCCGGGATAATGTGTCTGACATTCGAAAAATTTTAATGGTTGATAACCGCTGTACCTAACAAAAGACACAGAAGGAACTTAACATTGGATCCACAGCCATACACAAAATTATTCATGAAGAAATACATATTAAAAAATAGTTTGCCGTTGATTTTCCCGTAATGTAACTGAACTCCAAAAAAGAAGAGCGTGTCACAAAATCAGTAAATAGACCCTTAAATGCCTAAATGATGGTTGGATACTACATCATTTTTAAAATCGTAACGGATAATGGAACGCCCATACCGTTTTTGACGTTCCAACATGTCAAGAAAGCAAGATATGGGTCTTTGACAGTGATCCCACCCCGACAATGGTGAAAAGACAACGTGTAATGTGAAAAAAGTAATGCATACTGTTTTCTTCAGAATTATGGGATTGGTCAAAGCTATCAAGTTGGAAGGACAGGAAACAGTAACATCGAACTGGTATACCGCTAAATGTCTCCCAAAAATTCTCGAAGAAGTGAAGGTTAGGGGACTTAATGCTTTACCCATGCCAATGCATCTTTAAATACAGCCGGATTAACACACACACAGTTGATTTTCTTAAACAAAAACAAATTAAGGGGATAGAACAGTAACATTATTATTCTCTGGTTCTAACTATGTGTGACTTATGGTTATTTTTTAATCTAAAAAATAATTTATGTGGATATTGTTTTCATTCAGAAGAAGAGATTAATGTAACGATAAATACATTTTTTTCATAAATTCCAAGATTTGAATGGTTTCAGGCATTTAATCTGTGAAAAATTCGTCTACAAAAGTACATTGATGCTGGAGGAGACTATTTCGAACACTCCTAAAATTTTGTAAATATAACTTTGAAAACCTAATTGTATCTCAAAAATTTCAGAAGGACCCTAGTAATAAAATCCATATACATAATTCATCTTATATATATATATATATATATATATATATATATAATATAATATAAAAAGTTAAAATTATGCTCTTTCAAAAACGTAAATTCTATGTTATCCATGCCATCCCTATGTTATTCTTATAAAACTAATACCCCCCCCCCACACCTAAAAAATATCTTCAAAGAAAAAATAAGTTACAATGTTAATGAAGCTAAGAAAATAAATTTTAGAAAAACATTGGGAACATAAATTTAATTAAGGTATCCGACTACGTACGGAACCGTGATTTTAAAAAGGCGCATAAATAGATAATTTTTATGATATTTAGTGTCTTTTAGATTAGAATACATGTATAATATTGTTTTAAGGAAATTATGGCAAAAAAAAATTATTTAAATACAATATTTCGGCAAAAAATTAACTTCGAATAACCTTTTTTTAAAATGCTCTCCTTTTGTGAATAATGCTTCTATTATAATAATATTTTTCCTGTGTATATCTCAGACCTTTGTACAGAGGCTCAACTATGAGTTTTGAAAAATTCACATTTTTTTCAGTTTTATAACCAATTGAAATCATTATCGGCGTTTTTTTTTCTTAATATTTCTCCCCTCTGTTATCATAAAACATGTATAACCCACTCTTTTAAGTTATATATTTCAAAAAATTCCAGTTCAGCCTCTATACAGAGGTCTGAGCTATAAACATACAAAATATTATTATAATAGAAGCATTTTTTACAAAAGGAGAATATTTTGAAAATTGGTCATTCTATGTTCTTTTTTTGTCAAAGTAGTGCACTTAAATAATTTTTTATTGTAATACTATTCTTAAAACAATTTTATATACATTTTCTAATCTAAGTGATACTAAATATCATAAATATTATCCATTTATACGCTTTTGCAAAATCACGGTCCCGAACGTAGTCGGATACATTAAGTATAAAAAATTGTGAATAAGTTCATTTCATTACAAATAAGTATTTTTTATTCCTTCAAGCATTTTAAGTAAGGAATTACAAATTATGTTAGGTTTACGTAGACTTTTGAAACACACACAATTACTTATATACCAAAATTATCTTTCACTATTTAATGGTACTTAAATACTTCTATATATTCTATTATTTTGTTGATATTTTTACCATATAACTAGAAAGCATTCCTTTTAGAGACTAACCTAAATATTTGATTAAAACCCAGAAATGTATTGCTCATATTTACCCTTTATATATATTTGTTACGAAAATTAACTAGTTAATAAATTCGTACGGCGATATATTTACTTTACTTGATGTGTAAATTAGTAAATTGCTTTACAATAGCGATAAATATAAATAAATTTCGGCAGAAATGGTTAAATACAATCAATACATTGTAATATTTTTCGAATTTAAAGTAGTAAAACTTAAGCGACAAAATTAATGCAATTAAAAAATAAATTAAAAAAATTGATATAAAATACTCAAGGAGTTTAACAGAAAAATACAAACTTAATTTACATGTGGTTAATTTTATATAATGAACTTTGTACACAAAATTAAAATTTAGTTTTATTAAATGAGGAAAAATACAAACAATATAAATTTAACTACTCAATTTTAAAAAAAATTTAATTTGCATTTATATGAAATAAAAATTGCATTATATAAAATGTAATCTTTTTTAAGAACCTCGTTAACTATTCTATGAGATGTGCGTGTATTATGTAGCTTGTATTTTATATGCATATTATTCCATTTTATTAATCCTCATACTTTTGAAATACAATTTAATGTAATCCTTGGGATTATAAAGTTTTCTATATAATTAATTTAAGTTGTAACAATAAAATTATTTCCTTTGGCTTCACTATGATTATAAAGGGTGTTTTTTTTTGGAGGTATACAACTTTAAATTGCAATAAAAAAAACGATGTATTATTCGATTGACATGAATTTTTTTTATTCGAAAGATAATATTGTGGCATTACATTTTAAATATAATTTCTGGCATATGACTGGCTCGGATGTAGTTCAATCTGGACGTCCAATTTTCGATGACTTTTTCCAACATTTGTGGCCGTATATCGACAATAACACGGCGAATATTGTCTTCCAAATGGTCAAGCGTTTGTGGCTTATCCGCATAGACCAAGGACTTTACATAGCCCCACAGAAAATAGTCTAGCGGTGTTAAATCACAAGATCTTGGAGGCCAATTCACAGGTCCAAAACGGGAAATTAGGCGGTCACCAAACGTGTCTTTCAATAAATCGATTGTGGCACGAGCTGTATGACATGTTGCGCCGTCTTGTTGGAACCACAGCTCCTGGACATCCTGATTGTTCAATTCAGGAATGAAAAAGTTAGTAATCATGGCTCTGTACCGATCACCATTGACTGTAACGTTGTGGCCTTCATCGATTTTGAAGAAGGATTACACCAGCCCATAAAGCGCACCAAACAGTCAGTTTTTCTGGATGTAACGGTGTTTCGACATACACATGTGGATTAGCTTCACTCCAAATGCGGCAGTTTTGTTTGTTGACGTAGCCATTCAACCAGAAGTGCACTTCATCGCTAAACAAAATTCGCTTATGAAAATCGGGAACAACGGCAATCTCGTTTTGGGCCCATTCGACGAATCTACGCCGTGCTTGATCATATTTAAAATGTAATGCCACAAGATTATCTTTCGAATAAAAAAAAATTCATGTCAATCGAATAATACATCGTTGTTTTATTGCAATTTAAAGTTCTATACCTCTAAAAAAACACCCTTCATAAGGTATCGTTCAGGTCTCAAGCTTAAGTAAGTTCTTTTCCTAAAAGACGCAATCTTGTAGTTTTGTATGTGCGTATGAACGTGCGTGCGCGTATGTGTGCTACATTTGACTACTTATTTTAAGTGAACATTGTAATTCATTACTTTTGCAGCTGCATATCTTTATTTAGTTAAATAGATGTAACGGATAAAATTTTCTCAATTTGAGTATTTTGTTTATGTATATCTTTAATTTTTTTATGTAGTGAATAAATAAAAATACATGTCAAAAACTGCAGTAAATCATAATGCGGTAGAAAGAGGGTTAAGTAGGAAATGTACTGCAACTGCTTCTTCTAAATATGATATTCGTAATAAAGAAATTGAGAAAAGATATACAAGATTCTACACTGCTGTTTGAAAAAAAGGCAAAACCATGAAAGAAACATCAGAATTAAATGAACTTTGCAGCAAATATCAATTATAGCATGTTACGTAAAATAGTAAAGTTTCAAAGCCACCGTGCATGCGTGGCGTGTGTGCTTAACGCCCTCTGAACTGAAGCTGAAAGCGTATAAATAGAGGACTGTAGTGAGACGTTGAAAATAGTTAATAATTATTTGTTATTTGCAACGTTTAGTATGCCTCCTAAGTATGCCTCCACGACGAAATAATTAGAAATTCCAACAACTTACGGGGTTTGAACGGGGGATCATTGTCGGCCTATCGGCCATTGTCGGCCATTGATTTTCATATCGCGCAATTGAAGCTCGTGTGCAGCGACGTCAGTGCGCGAAGATCAACACCTGGCGTTGAATGACCGTACAGCTTCCTCCAGGCACTTGGCAGCACGTTGATCTACTGCTACAGGTGTACTAATGACGGCTTCGTCAATTCGTCGACGTTTGCTGCACCGTGGATTGCGTGCAAGGGTGGCTTTATACAGTATCCCCCTCATGACAAACCATCGACGGCTGCGTCTACATGAGCACAGAGCCTTTTAAACTGATAGGCACCAAGCTGTCTTTTCAAATGAATCGCGCTTCAATACGTGAGACCGTGATGACCGCATTGTTTTTAGACGCTATGCGGGTGAACGCTGCCTTCCAGAGTGCGTTATCGAACGAAATAGTGGTCTAACACTCGGAGTTATGGTTTGGGGTGCGATTTTGTATGATGGACGATCCAATTTGCTACGAATTGAGGGTAATTTCAATAGCAACACGTGCGTCTGTGAAGGGCTACAGCCCGAAGTCATTCCCTTCCTTTAAGGCATCCCTGGAGCTATCTTTCAGCTGGATAATCCACGCTCGCATGTTGCGAAGATGGTTAGAGACTTCTGTTCAGCCCAACACATGCAACTTCTTCTTTGCCCTGCTTATTCGCCGGATATTTCACCTATTGAGCGCATGGTATTTGGCTGGTTGAAGTCTTGCTCGTGATCTGCGTCCTGCAGCTTCAAAAGACGAACTTTTGCTACGCTTACAAGCAATATGGAATTCTCTTCCACAAGCAGACATTCAAAATCTTTTTGACTCCATGTCACGTCATATAGCAGCACTTATTGCAGCGTTTGATGGCTACACCAAATACTGACTTCGGACATTTAATATTGTCTGTTTGCTTTGAAAGTTTCGTCATTTATTTGTACTAATTCAAGTCGTTTGTGCATTAAATTTCATTTTATTCTGATGATTCTTTCATGGTGTTTCATTTTCTACACACAAACAGCAGTTTAATTTAAATTAATATTAAGTAAGGTAGTTTGCATAACTATAATTTGACACTCCAAGCGAAGTATTTTACATATGTAAAAGTTGCTTATTTGCTACTGATCATTTCTTTTTTCTAACGTTTACAAATTTTTAAGCCCGGATACTAGTAATTGTTACAAATGTGCTTTTACCGATAAAACAACAAAAAATGTGAGTCTTACTGGTATCTTACCAAGTTTACTGGTGTAATTATAATGGAACATCGTAAAATGTAGCTACATTTTATTATTTTAAACATTTTTTTATTGCTTTAAAACAAAAACATTAACATAAATCACTCAAAGAATTAAAATTTACTAAGTTTGGAAATGACCCGAAGACAAAAGTTAAGAACCAATACTTAAGTTTTCTAGCGAATTATTTTTACTGAATAATAATATATTGCATTGCTTAACACAATTTGATTATTATTCAGAATTAAATATAAACTCAAAATAGGTTTCTAATTAATTAATTTAATTGGTATGTGCGTCACCTAAAGATATTTTAAATTGCTGCGATTTAAAAAATTCAATAAATGTTGTCATTTTAGAAAAAAAAATAACTAGCAGAAATTTTAGCTGCTAATTATCTGTGTCTAAGAAGACTAAAGACGAGATTAATCTAGATGAAAGTAGTAGCATGATACAGATATAAAACATAATTTCAAAGCTATAAACGAAAGGGCACAACTTTTTTTTCCCTAATTATTTTATTCGTAGATTTTGTGAAAATATATTTCACTCAGAGGAAAATATTAATTGATCTCATTAGTAAAGAAAATCATAATATACTAAGGAAATCAAATGACAAAACTAATAATACTAAAGCAAGCACTGAATGAAATAAAGTTTAAGATTAATATTTCGTTATATTTTTAATTCATGCATAAAAATTTTTAATTTTAGAATCAAAAATAACTTTGCGATTATTATCTAGGATTATACTTCATTATAATGATTGAGGTAGAAAATATTGAGAAAGTTTCATATTTGTCACAATACTTTTTTTAAAAAAAGTGAAATCCGAGATTGGTTAACAAAGCATCAAAAGTACATTTTTTTTTCACAACAGCTTTTAGAATAGTTAAGGATCTTATTTTTGTTTGAATATGTAAGAAACAGTTAAAAATTTCTTTGAATTCTTTCACTCGTGTTTTTAAGTAAAATATATCTGTTTGCAGGATTAGATAATTTAAAAATTCTCTGAATTAAAGATTGATGGGTCAGTTTTAAGGTATATAAAAAAATTCCGTCACAGATAACGAAGGTTTTCTGGTATAAAATTTAAATTTTATTTTCAAAATTATTTATTAACGTTTATTATAGTTTAATATGAGTCTGCACAAATTAACCTTAAAACATTAAAGAGAAGAATTGAAGAAAAAATAATTAAATTATATGTACCGTATCTATTCGAATCTAAGCCGCACATTTTTTTCCAATATTAATGTTACTAAAAATCGGGTGATGGAAAAATTATTTGGACGGGGAAACTGAACATGATACTGATGGTTAGAACAATGACCAGGTTCATGTACGTATTTAAAAGTTTTTAATACTGGTAATATAAATTATTTATTTTGTTACTTCTCATTAAAACTTTTTTTTTAATTTCACGAATATCGGATATCGAAAAACCATTTTACACTTTTTTTTTTTCACAAAAACGTATTGAGAATTTGGCTGAGCGGTTTAGATTCCAATAAATACGGTATACCTAGAAATGACATTATTTTGGATAAATTTAAAAAATGAAAGTGATTTTACTGTTATTATAGATATATTGTATCAATTTTTGATAACATAGACCAGGGCTGCAGGGTGGCATACATGTGTCATGCTGGGTGGCATACATGTGTCATGCTGGGTGGCATACATGTTTATGCTGGGTGGCATACATGTTTATGCTGGGTGGCATACATGTGTCATCTATTTCACGCGGGCTGCAGGCATATGTTAGTTATTTCACGTGGGTCACAACATTATGGGGGAAGGGGTGGAGAAATGCTTAAAGACCAAGACAACATTGGAAATTTAAAATGTGGAAAATTGATCAAAATATTAAAACTCCTATTTTTTTAATTATTATTTTTTTATATTTTTTTTTACTAGCACTAAATTAGAAGCATTTAAGAAACACTCCTTCCCAATTTCTGCATCAGTAAACGGTTTCATATGATTACCAATAATATAACAAACTTCAAAGAATGTCTTTGTTACCGCTGTGATATTACCACTGACAAAACACTTTGTTCCTGTTGCAAAGATTATTCAAGAAAGCTTATTTATCGCTTTTCGAAAGAAATCTTCAAGGCAAAGCGTCATTTAATGATTCCTGTTTATTGATTGATATTTTAAATGTAGCATTTTTGTGACAAAGCAAACAATTACTGAGCCATGTTTGATTTTCACAACAAAATAGTCAACCTCAAAATCATCTTGAAACGATGTATTTTCTTCGTATATTTTTCACTTGCAAGATACGGTAGATAGTTACAAAATAGTTCCACTTATAAATTTGTCACTACTTCACTGTTGTGTGTTATTACTATTCGCAGCCGTTCCAAATAGAAAAAGAATATCAATTCGTACCCATACAACACCGACATCAAAAAGCAAAATTGATATATTTGATTTCTTGACAAATAATTTCCCACCAAATTTTTAATACAATGTTCTTAAATAAGAGAATTTCTCCGAGCAATGGACCATGACCGGACCACTTAAAAAGGCTCAGGGGGCCACATGTGACTCGCGGGCCGCAGGTTGAGTATGACTGACATAGACGGTGTAATAAATGTCAAATGCTAATGTAAAGTCTACCAATTAAAGAATGCATGTACACAATCAAAAAAATAAACATAATTATAAGAAAAACAGAGGAATATTTTTAATTCATAAATACCAATTGTATTAATGATATTGAATATCATACATTGAACTAACTTAGTGAACGATATCTTGATGCTTTAATTGCTCTTTATAATTCTTTATTGATGAAATGAGGCTTACATTAATCTTAAGTAACAATGCAAGGCGAACAATACGTATTACTAAATCTAGAAAGTTTTGCTTATTTAAGTTTTAAAAACCTGATTATCCTTACCTCCTGGTGTTGCAGACTCCCCACGGATAAGTTTACAGTCTGGAATCTTTTTACATTTACTTTAAATGTCTACGCTATTCAAATTTTATAACTAAAACGGAAGTTTGAAAAACAAAAAGTAAAAATAATCTTTCTCTTTTAAGACCATATTCATAAATGTGACTTAACTGAATTCAACTACTCTGGGTGAGGGAGGGGGCTAATTATAAAGTATGAGGATCTTTCTCTTTTATATTTCATTACCTCACGTTCTATTAGGGTCTTAGGAGTGTTAATTTCGTCTCGAGGGCTGAAAATGTAAACAATATTCAAATAGATATTATTCTTTGAAATTAAATTTAAATAATTCAAATGTTTTACAAATTATTTATGAAGGAATAGTTTTCAAAATGTACAAAATGTTTAAAATATAATAATAATTTTAAAACTTATAAGCATATGAAATTAAGAAACATTTCTGTGATAAATATTCAATAGTTTTTACATTGCGCATGCTATTTTCGAAAATAGTACTCTTAGATGTACGAAGCATTTTAGGATTATACAATATATCGTGCTGTTTATAAACCCTACCTAATTTTAGTATTATATATCATTTTTATTTCCAAATATTTGAAAAGTATTGGATTTTTTTTTAAAAAAATTAAGTGCAATTTGTTTACTTTTTTAAAAAGTATAATTTATGTTTTTGTTTATATAAAAATAGCTACAGTATTACAAGGGTACACTTAACTTTATAAATGGACTATTGCTAGTAATTAGAGCTGTTATTATAGAAAATAACAAGCGAAACATAAAACTTAATTAATATTTTTTACAGAGGTGTTTCTTATTTTAATATGCTTATAATTTTTTAAATTATGATTATATTTTAAACATTTTGCACTTTTTTAAAGCCTCATTCCTTTATAAATAATCTGTGAAAGATTCAAATTATTTCATTTCTAAATTCATAGAATTATATCTATTTGAAAATAGTTTATAGTTTCAGCCCTCGAGACTAAGTTAACACCCCTGAGACCTTAACATATGTGCATGTGCATCTCCTGTAATGTTCGAGATAAAACAAAAACATAGCTTTTAAGTTAAATTTCATTTCTTTTACATATCATATAACAAAAATACGCTAGAAAAAAAACCTAAAAACATTCATAACAATACTTTTAAAACCAGATTTTTTCCTCTTTCTTAGTTTATGTGTAATAATCACAAATAATGCTGGAGCTTTATTTTTATCATTCTTGTTATCTTGTCAGATTTTTACAGCGTTATTTTGGAAGTCATATAATTTTTTAAGGAAATTTGCATCTCATTCTCATGTCAGACATTTTCCAAGAGTTGTCACACTTCAGCAGCTCCAAACTTTGGAGGAAGTGAAAAGCCTCTCACATCCTAATATCGCATTGCACCGAGGAAAAAACAGAAAAAAGGTTTTAAAACTTAAAAGCCTTCTTTTGCCACTAAACGGCATGAAATAAACGCAAAAAAGCACCCTATATGATGCGTGGAAAATAGTTCTGAACAGTTTTGTAATCCTAAACCATGTCGAAATGTGCATCTTCTCTGTTCTTTTTATCCTTCCATGTAAAAAAAATTGATAGCAAAGAAAAAAGAAAAAAAAGTTTGAAAATGGAGCTATGAATCAGGAAATAGAAGAGGCTTGAGTTTTTACGAATTCCTTTATCTCTTTCTAACAGAGATCTTTGCCAATAACAGTAGAATACCAGATACTAAAAAATACCATTTTAGAAATATGTTACCCATTCTTGAATCCAACATTAATTTTATATTACTTAGATTTTTGTAAGAAAATGCATATTTTACATTACTTAGGGAAGCAACGAGGAAATGCATCCTCATTTTCTACAATCGCAAGAAATTTGTCCTTTATTGTAATGGAAGAAAAAAACAAATGTTTAAAATTTTGAGAACGTTGAGGATATTCAAATTGTTATAATGACAGCAATTCGAAATATTCTGTATTTTCATTTTAATTTAAAGCAACAATTCTGTAAAATAAAAAAAGGAGGGATTTAATTTTTTTCCAAAAAAAATCAGTTTTAAAAGTATATATTTAAAAATAAAATATATTTTACGGAAGATTTTATTATAATTCTATAATATTTCGAGAAATTGTAAATAGAAAACAAATTATTACTCATATATACATCATTATCATTTCAAAAACTTTCTTTAATTTACATGCTATTATAACATAGGTGATTTTAAGAACCTGATTTATTTAAAAATATTTTTTTAATCAAAATATTATTCTACTTGAGGAGGAAAATATTTTCTTTATGGTGTTGAAACCTAAATTAATTATAAAATAAGTAGGGATTTTTATTTATTTTATAATCCAAAAAAAAAGGAAAGATCAAACTACTTATATCAAATAACTGTGATACGTGTGTGTTTTTTTTGTATTATTAATCCAGAAACATCATTGCAAGATTACAATCTTTTTTCCAAAAATTAGTAAAAATCTAAAGAAGAATAATCAAAACACTCGAATGATTTAATTAGATATTTCTAAAGGCTGCTTTCATAAAAAGTTGTTGCAATATAAATCTAAAAAGTTTATTTAGTTTTAAATAAATTTTACCACATTGTTCTGCCGTTTACGGAAGAAACGTTTACTTTTATTTATCAGTGTTCTGATAAAACTATAGCAAAACTCATTTGAAAATTTTAATATATTTTATTTAATTAATAAAAATATATTCTATACGTATGCCACACAAATCGTTGAGTATTTTATTCTATACATCAGACTTCATGTTTACGAAAACATTTTATTTACATGATAAAATAGAAACAGTTATGCACAAAATAAAAATTATTTTTAGTGTTATCAAATACTTTCCAGGAAAAAGAGATAAATTTAATTTTTACTTTTAATTTTTAACATTTGCATACGAAATGAATCCTTTCAAAGCATATTTTTAAACACATTCAAAACAGAGTACCATAGATTTAAGTTTAAATGGCATTTTTTTACGTTTTTAATTTTATATAGTTTAAAGGGAACTTCAACTTGGAATATTTATCGTGGCAACTATGCTTGCAATTAGAATAAGTTAACTTTATATAAGACAAGAATAAATATACTTAGGAAATTTGTGTGCGAGATGCTCGACTATTTTCTAGATAATGTAAGATATTTCTTAAAATCTTTTAAGTAAATTTTAAATCAGTAGTAGTAAGTAGAGAGTAAATCTATAGTATATAAATATAGTATATAAATATATAGAGTAAATCTTTATTTAGGTCTTAAGAATTTTATCCAATTATCTCATTTGGATGCTGCATTAATCCGATTATTCATCATTTATATACTTCATTGAAATCTTTAGAAAGAAGTCCATAACAAACTCATTCTGGATTGTGCAAATAATATGAAATTGTGAATACCCCCAAGAAAGGTAAAACTGGTAGAAAGCTCTAACGGATATAACTTTAAAAAAGACAAACTTTAATTTTTGATTTTATAAAAAAGACTGTTTTTAGACTGATATATTATTCAAGTAGATTTAGAGTGTGATAAAACTGGGAAGAGCTTACAGTCTTAAAATATCGCAAAGATCAAAATTGATTCTTTGAATTTATACCATAGCTTGTAATGGCCACTGTCACTTCTCATGAAAAAGGATATAAATCAAAATGATCCACTATATTGATTAGTTTTCCATGACGGCTTGCAATTTACTTCCTTATTGTAAATGCTTGAACATTTTGATGTAACGTAATTTATCCTTAAATATATTAAATGTTTAAAAGGGAATAATTTATAGAAATACTGCTACATAATTTTATATTCGAATGTAAAATTAAAGATTGCCTGGAAATAAATAATAACCATAAATATCTTGAAATATAAAAAAATAATTTTAGAAATTGATTCACAGTTTTTCCATAACCATATAATTAACTTATATTCATACATATTTGTATATTTATTCGTATAAGTTCTTTTATATTTCTTAGGCCTTTAAAGTTACCAAATGTATTTTTATTTTATAATAAAAATAAGTTTCTTCAGTTATAATCTTTAAGAAATATATTCAAAGATACAAAAATAGCTATTTATTTACATCAGGAAATTGGTAAATACAGTGGCGTAACGGAAAATATTAGGGCCCCTCTGCAAAGTCAAGTTTTAGGCCCCAAGCCTGATCTTTCAAAGGATTACAATATGTTGTTTGTCAGGCTTAAGGCCCCCCGAAATGCGGGGGGTGTACATTGCGCCACTGGCAAATAGAGGGCCGCGTGTCACACGTGGCCCACAAAGAGTTCTTCTGCGCCCCGACGAGACAGTCAGAAAACAAACGTAAAGAAAATGTTCTTGATATTTGTGTCAATATGTATTTGTGAGTAAAGTGCTTTTCTTGTATGAAGATCTACACAAGAGTAAATATAGAATCCAAGTTGGCTAACATGAACTTACAGGTTGTGATTAGAATTTCATCACGCAATTTCCTTCCCGAATTCAAAAGAAAAAAAAATGTGATGGGGTACATTTGTGTCATTAAACTGATTCTAAAATTAAATGCGCTTGTCTCCTTAGATAATATAAAACTAGCACAATTAATGAAATGAATAAAAAAATGGCAGTTTTATTCAACCTGCATTTATTGTTTCTAAGCTACAATTTATGCATTTTCAGAGATGTAAAGTTCAGCAATTAATGCAATCATTTTGAAAAGGTACGGCCTTCGAATATTCTCCGTTTTCCCAACATGGTCTTCGATCCAAAACTATTGCCTCCCCTTGGTATAAATAAATCCTTTTTTAAACACATATGAAAAAAACCCCTTTCATCTACTGTCTTAAAATAATCAACAGAAATCCCCATTTACAGAACACATGACATTGTTTTATTTTTCTTAGTATATTTCTCAAATTTCGAGACTAATTAGTTCTCAATAAATGACTGTTGAATGTAGTGTGTAACGTTGTATACAAATCAATTCACTTAACAAGCCGCATCAACAATAACAGTTAAATAAGCAGTTAATAGTTTTCTTTTATGACTAACCATTCAGTTCCTTTATTTTCCATGAAAATATCAAAAAGTCCAACATTGACACAGAACAAACCTCATTTAAATAAACCAGCTCACTTTTTTCCACCGCCCCACAAAACGCGTGTCTGATAAAAGACCTAACTCACTAAATCAGTACGGAAAAATACTTTATTAGCTTCTAGACTAAAATTAGATGAAGACGAGGAAAACAAAAAGCACGAGAGGAAGAAGAACAGAAAAAGAACTAAGTTTGGGAGGGGAGAAGGTCGAATGAGATAAAGTAGGGGAAAGAAAAAAAGAAAACCCCTCACTAAAACAAAGCTAAAGAGATGTGACAACCATTTCCTCGCTAATCGCATTATCCGACCCATCTGAAAACAGGATAAAAGTTTTTGGAGATTCCCGCTACATTTCCTCCTTGTTAAATCAATTTTTGACCTTAAAGAGCCTCACCTCATGGAATCCCCTAAAGAACTATTAATTACCTCTGGAAAGGGAAAAAAAGTTGAGTTGAGGTGCGAGGCGACTGTCTGAGATGAAAGTGATATCTGTGCCGGGATCTTGTGAGGTAGATGCGAGAGGTGTGGTGCGACTGTCAGCTCAGACATCAGTCTGAGAATGGATGAGGAAAATGGACTCTGAATGTCGGCCTCTGCACTTGAAATTGAGATTGTCATTAACCGTCTTGGGGGGGCCTTTGCAACCGAATGGAATCTTAATAAACCTCTGTGGTTGCTTTGAGGATAAATTTGAGCTTTAGGATTGCTTTCGATTTAAATGAGCCAGAATTAATTAAACATGATTGCTTTTCATTAAGATCTTTTGTGTGATTATGATACATATGTGTTATTCATAGAAAGTTAGGTAGAATTTTTGCACGTATGCTTGTTGTGAAATGTTTGTGTCAGCTTTTATCAGTAATTGATGTAAATTAAAAATATATATAAAGCAGTTTTATTTTTTATCGTGTTTTTTGTATGTTAAGCTAAGATGTCTATAGACAATTAATTATTCATGTGGGACTCAATAATATTATTTACTGTGTAGAAAAGTGCATTACTGTTCTACTGCTTTTGAAATTTTATAAATTAACGGTTAATGAATACTTGGTGAATTGTCAGCGAAATATTTATGTGTGTATGTTGTAGATTAAACATATTTTTTAAACGATTATTGAGTTATTTAAATAATTATTGCTGTATTATTCACAATACTGTAGTTTTTCAATGAAATAATTATTTAATATTTATGCATTATAATATATATATATATTTTGTTGGGGAAAAAGAATTCTATTATTTTTGCATGAAAATCAAGACTTTATTTAATATGCTTCCGATTGTCCAAACTGGGTCAAATATGCACCGTTTTGTTATATAATATGTTGCCATTTTATAGGTAGCTTCATAATGCCTCTCGCATGGAAGTCTTGGCACTTATTGGTGAAAACATCTAGTAATCGATTTTCACAATCTTCTCTTGATCCCAATTTCTTATCACTCAGGAAGTTTTGCAATGCGAGAAAAAGGTGGTAATCGCTTGGTAGGAGGTTAGGACTATATGTGGTGGATGCATTAAAACTTCCAAACCAAGCTTCCAGAGGTTCTGGCGAGTCACTACAGAAGTGTGTGGTCTGGCATTGTCCTGATGGAACAAAACATCTCTTAAGATGGCCATTTCTGTTCAATCGCTAGCTTCAAACGGTCCAGTTATTTACAGTAGAGATCTGAATTTAGTGTTTAACCATGCGGAAGCAACTCCTAATAAAGGATTCCTTTCCAGTTCCACCAAATACACAGTAGAACCTACCTAGCCGTGTTATTTCTGGTTTGAGCTGCTTCACCGCACTTTGACCACGATCGTTTTCGCACAATATTGTGGTATGTGACACATTTCTCATCCTCAGTCACACTCCATTTAAGAAATGGGTCGATTCCATTCCATTTGGCCAAGACTTCGCAGATAGAAATTCGGTCCATCATGTTTTTTGGTGTTAATTGGTGTTGCACCCAAACATGTAGCTTCTTTTTTAATCCAATTTTGCGCAAATGGTTTAAAACTATTGTATGGTCTATCTTTAGCTCCTGGGTGATTCTAGGACTTCTAACATGCCGGTCAACTTCGATTATTTCTGTAATTTTATCGATATTTTCAACGACAGGCCGGCCTGTGCGAGGTGCATCTTTAACATCAAAAATACCTGAACGAAATCGACGAAACCAAAATTGTACATAATTAGCTGTTACAGTATCGACAACATAAGTACCATTCGCAATTTCAGCCTTCTGGCTTCCATTTTCGCCTTCATCAAAGAAAAACTGTAAAAAGAACCGAATTTTCTCTTTGTTGACTTCAATTTTTAACAACCATGTAACTCCCAACTGAATGGACCAAACAAAAAAAAGCAAAATAATTTTTTTAGTGTGAAATGTCATCTTGACAATGAGCATAAATTCGAAATTGTTTGTTCAATACTGCACGAGATATTGACACTACAGCCATCCACCGAAAAAATAATGGATTTCTTTTCCCCCAACCTAATATATATGTCAGGCATAATACCTACTGGTAAATGAAGTCGTCATCTTGAAATGTCAGCGCTTCAATATCATTCATACATAGCCATTCCAACATGACGGCTACATGGTGCCTAATCGGATAGAACAAATTACATCATCACAGCAAGGAGTCACTAGCCTGTTTTCTCGATTATTCTCTTATCTATATCATTGCCCTCTACCTTAAATAGTCCTATTTACCCTAAAATCCCTACGCGGATGTAATGATTTCACTCTAATTTTATTTGTTAATCGATTATACTAAACTCAGTAACACGTGACCACTCAGTACCCATGAGGGCCAAGGCGTTTTGTGCCCATCTCAGTATACAAAACCATTGGGTGCTGAGGCACATGAACAAATGTCCCGATGAGGTGGTCAATCTGAAGCGAGACCCAAAGCTTAGTCTCCAAGCAAGCTTGGTACTCATTTATGGACCCATCTCATAATATAATTATGTATAATTTAATTATTTATATATACATAATATAATATATTTATATATTATAATACAATATACATATATATATTATCATTATTTTGCAAAAGTCTATCTTAGTTTTTATGCACATTTTTACTTTTAAATGTGTCTCAATTTATGCAGAGCAATTAAATATTATTTTATACTTTTTTAAAAAATAAAAATAAAAATTATATTATTTATTTTTTTAAAATATTGAACCATAATTAAGAATTTTAAAATATTTTACTAAATTTATTTTAACTCTTCTTATACAAGTACAGGTGCATACAATAATAAAATGCTCTTATATGTTTTATTTGGTTAACTAAACATTTTTAAAAAATTAATATGTTTACTTGCATAAAATCTCAAATAATTTCAGTCTTTTCTGTAGATTTAAGATTGCCTTCGCCAAATGTACGAAAAAGCTACTTAGATGAATTATATAAAAATAAAAACAAAAATTACAAAAAAAAACCAACTTTTGTTGAAGAGCAATTTGTTAAAATTATAACTTTTCTTTAAAATAAAATTTAAAAGGTTGATGACTTGGATGAGCTTGATGAGATGTTATGAGTGTATTTTTGACAATATTAATGTTTGTGAGTAGCAACTGCAAATCCCCACGAGCGCTAGTTTTTTGTCGGTTTCTTTCTTTCTTTTTTTTATTCATTTATTTTTTGTGATGAGGTTTACAATGGCACTATATCAATATTCTAACAAATTGGAAGACGGGAAAGTAGTCAACACAACTTCCGTGCAATAACTCATAATGCAGGGTATAAAATTGGGATATGTTTTTGTAACCAGAATTGTGGCATCCTTGTTCAAACATTGGTGTAAGTCCCTCATTTGTAGATATTTCAATAAGATGCTCTTGAATTAGTGTGGATTCATCTGAGTTAGTCCACGTGCAAAAGGGTTTAACACCCAGTCGAGTATATCCATGTGAATTATTGTTATTTATTTAAATTTCCCAAGGGAAAAAAAGTGGATCAAAGTTTTTTCATTTTATATTAAACCTTGCGCTGACCCTGACGTTGTTCAGGGACCCCCAAACAAATTTTAATTTTTCACGGATCCCTGGAGGACCGTAGACAAAATTGAGAACCACTTATGTAGAGGATACGAAATTAATTCAGTTATAGTGAATCCCGAAGCATTATTTTGAAATTTTATTCATTCATAATTCCCTGAGGAACATGATATTTGCTTATTACTTCCCTTATAAGAGAAATAAATCAAAAAAATTGCACAATAAATTAGTTCCGAACACAATAATCATGTAACAATAGCATGGACTTATTTCAGTGTCATTAAATTGGATATTTTCGGAAAATAAAAAGTTATATTAAGATAATATCTAACTAATTATACTATTATAATATCTACTAAATTCTAAATATCCAGGTCCTAACTAGCAAAACATTTTTAAAAATATTATTATAAGCTTTTGCTCTTTTAAGTACATCAAAGCTTTCTTTTAAACCTTAACGAAGCTCATTAAACTCGTTACGTTTTACCCTGAAACATAAAAGCTATAAAATTGTAACAACTCTTATCCAAAATAGTTACATTAGTTTTTATTACATTTTTGAAAATGACGTAGAATTTTTAAATGCATGCATTCAGAAGTATTAACTATTTACCAAAAAATTAAAGAGAAAAATTCAACAAATTTTCCAAACTATTAAAATAATATACGTTCGTTTTACCAAGCTTTAATTTTTGAAAGATAATTTCGCCATTTCGAAATTTTTATTTTGTTAATTATCATGATTTGGTAATTAACGCTTAATAACCAATTTCTTGTATCCGTGCATTGTTAGCATTTTTGTTACATTTACTTTAGTCTCTCTAAATAATGTAATAACTGAATTTCTTTAAATATAACGTGAAACAGTTTTATTCAGATTTTATTCCAATACAAAAAGAACAAAGAAAAAGCTATTAACTTTTCAAGAAATATTATTTTAGTATTACTGAAAACACTTCGTAAAATAAACAAAAGTATTTTTATCAGCTAAGAGTTTATTGATTAAGTAAACGAATTACACATAAGGGAAATGTATACCGATTAGTAAAATAGTATTTTTGAATGTATATTACACTTTTTATATTCAACTTAACAATTCCCCTAATTGGTGCTGATTTTAAGTTTACATTTTTAAATAAGTATTTCGCATTTTTAAATGGAAAACGTTGAATTTTTGAATATATTACAGCAGGAACTTAAAAAATAAGTGAATTCTGCATGTTTTTAACCATATATAGAAATTTAATCATTATTTCCTAAATGTAAAAATCTTGTTAAATTTTTTTCTTGGCATCTATTGAATGAAATTGAAAGAATAAGAAAGTAAATTTTCCAGTTGTGTCCTTAAAAATTATATTATTTCTTTCTAATATGATATAACTGATAAATTAGTTTGCCTTTGTTATAATAACTCTTAAATGACTGTGCAAAAAAGCAAAATCACTCTCTAGTGACCACTTATCTTCAGTACAGACCAAATGAGGAAGGAATGTGGTCCATATGAAAACTGTCCATGCTCATTGTTCTTATTGTCTGTTAAGATATTTGTTGTCTTTGTGTAACCCAGCCTAAAAAAATGTTGCTTTTAAAAAGAGACTTCTTTAAAAGCAGCTCCGAATCTACCGTATTTGGTTCAAACCTTTTAATGTCCAACATTTTATAACTTAATTTTTTTTTCCAAAAAGTTTTGCTTCTTATTATTTATTATCAGACCATGTAGATTTTTTCCCAAAAACTACCTCATAAAGACAATGTGAACTTCACTATTGGTACTGTCTATTCATACTACATTATATTAATTTTGAAAAAAAAAAAAAATTTAAATCAATACACTATGAGATTCTGTTAATATGTGATTCAGTAACACGTGCTTTTACGATAACACCTTGATAATTGATCAGGATTTCGAATTTGATTTATGATTAGAAAATCAATATATTGTGTATTTTTATATTTTGTGCTGGAAAACAGATGTGTGTGTGTGGTGTAACGTCCTAGCTATGTAAGTAATGACACTTGATGTACATTTTGAAGGTTTTAATTCACAGTTACAGAACAGTTCACAGACATTAAACATTTACACACAAAAAAAATGTTTAAAGTAAAAATCATTGAAAATCGAGTTCATGACACTTGTAGAGATATAATCGCTTATACGTTCGCTGGTGGAGCTAAAAATACAATGTCTCTCGTCGAGAGAAAATCACTCTCTCCAAATCTCCACACTACGCTCACGGATGGAGCACACAAAATCCTGACCTCTCTCGTCGAGAAGTAATCAGCGACTGACACTGGCTTGGCACTCGCACATGCGCAGAGCTTCGGATCAGTCCGTGTTGCCACCTAGAGTTTCAGAACGGGTCTAGAGTTCGTTACAATGGATAGGAATAGAGAGCGTGGAAGATTTATAAGGTTGTGTATCGTGTTTATTTTCAAACAACGTTGTGTGTTAACAATATATTAATAAACTGTTATTCTGGTTTTAAAAAAAAAGTCATGCTTTCAATTCGAACGACTTAGAATTGTAACAGCACTGATAAATATGACAAAACTAGAGCAAAGTCTCTTTAATTTCCAAAAACTTGTAAGCCCTAGGCAAAATTTTATAAAGGCAAGCAAAGAATAAAATGGTCAAAAAAAAAAAAAAAGAAAAAGTTCACTGGAATATTCCGGAAGTACATCCCCCGTTTTTACGAAAGAAATTCCAAAAGTTAAAGGCAAAATCTTCCAAAAAACTCGCGATCTTAAATCTCATAGTAGTGTAAAACAAGATTTTTTAATAAAAAAAGTATGCTATGATAATAACAGAAAGATAAATTATTTCCACAGAATGGTGTATAGATAATAATATAACCAGTTTTAAAAATTTATTTAAACTTGCAATATTGTTTCTTAAGGAATCTTTTTATGCTTTCAAAGTAGAGGAAACTCATACATTTACGAATTCTCAAAAATTATGGATTACTTGATTGTTTTTTAAGGTTGCATATAGTAGCAACACGAATGCTTTTAACCTAGAATGGGTATTATGTCGATCGCGATTGACTGGCTGACCAGCACGACATTTTGGGGTGACCGCTTTACTAAGGTTTAAGACCAGAATACTAAGATAAACATATTTATGGAACACCGAGAGCGAAATTGGAGAGTCTGCTTTTCACAATAGATGCAACTGTGTTTGTTTAAGCAAATTATTCGATAAATGTGTAGATGGTACTTTTTCCTTTACTGCAAGCCAACAATGACGCTTAAGGTATCCGACTACTTGCGACAACTTTTTTTGGAAAAAAATGGAGATATGGAGTTTTTTTTTGAGATTTTTAGATTTATTTAGTATGTTTTAAGGAAAAGATATTAAAATTAAAAACAGAAAAAAATTATTATTATTAAAATGGGAAAAAAACTGGTGAAAATATAAAAAAAATTATAAAAGGTGCCCGATCTGTACAAAGATTTTAAGAACAAATTCTCAGTTTTTCAGTTTTGATGTGTTACTTTGTTATTCATATGTTTGAATTGACCTTCAGGATAAGAGATATTTTAATTTTTACAAAAACTAGAGCACCTTGTCTTAGTGATTATAGGAAATTTCTTAAGAAAAAACAGTGATTATATTCACATAAAGGACTGTAAATTTTGCAATAAAACAGTGATTGATAAATCTGAAGGTCAAAACACTTCCACTGTTATACAGAACATACACAAAAATTTCATTAAATTATTTTCAAAACTTTTTGAGCAATCGCTGTTCCCGTTTAAGCTTATAAAAAACACATTTCGAGTAAAACGCGTTTTAAAGTTTGACATCTTGTATAATGTTATGGCATCTGCTTTTACTAAAACACCTGTAGTTTCTGTTCTAGTGAATAGAAAATAAAAAAAAACATGGTATTTTTATTAAAATAATAAGATGGCCAATAAAATAAAATCATAAGAGAAATTTGTCAATTTTTCAAAAAAAAAATCATGATTTTAGGGGAGTCGGATACCTTAACGCGTTCACTTCCGCAGTAGGGCCATTTTTCATTTCTCCGATCCCAACTGTAGAAATGAATCGACTGAAGGGAAGAACAAATACTGATGGTCAGCTTTTCCCGCGATAGCAAGGAATTGGCTATTGAAACATCATTCCACACCTTGCGCTTCTACGGGATTGAGTTCTCGAGTTGATGTCATGTCCCTCGATGGCACGGAAATCTGTACCAAACAATTTTAAGTACATAAGTCGGTTTCAGATTCATAGGCTTACGTATGTTCTCTGCTAGTTGCGTTCAATATATCGACGCTCCACATCCTAGCGGAAGCCTATACTTATTCAAGCATTCAACTTGACAATTTTGTTTAACTCGTGTTTTTGTAGTAAAAATAGTGAAGAGACAAAAGTTAAGAAAGGAAAGCATACAATTTTAATATAGAATAATCTCACACCTACCACCAGGTAGATCGCAACATTTTAAAAACAGGAGTATCTTCTACCCCAGTGCTTCTCAAAGTTGTAATATACGCGACCCAATATTCAATACTAATTTTCATAGCGCCCCCTCATACAATAACTATGCTTTGAATTCAATAATGCTATACTTTGACCCTAAAACTTCGAAACCACTTTAATCTTTTAAGCGCTTCCGGCGTAAATAAACGTCTCGCTAAGCCAAAGCGTTTATATCCTCGGACGTATATATACGTCTTTCCAAAGCACGATCTTTTCTGAGCAGTGCTATCCATAAAATTATTCTGAAGGTTTTGGAATACCATAAAAGGACATTGACAGTGTTTGCGAAGGATTTACTTATTTCAGATTATTTGCTCTTCATTATTCCTTCTCCCCCCCCTAATACATGACATACGCATGCCTACGTGGAAAACGGTTGACATTGAGAAGTGAATCGCTTAATTTTTAAATCGGGAGTTAAGGGAAAAATTATAACCCGAACGAATTATCGAGATAAGTGTCAATTTTTGTTGTTAATTATATACATGATAAGCCCATGGGGTTTCTGGTAATTAATAAACTTTTTCTTAATTAAGATTATTAAATGAATTATAAAATGCATTGTGTAGCACTGATACATTTATAAGTATAATATATCCGTGTAAATGTGTATTGTATTTTTTATTATAACAGAAAGTATTTTGTTTGTCTACTTTCAGTAAATTAATAATTTTTTAAATAATCTTTTGTTTTTGACATTTCAATATGCTTGCGTCCCTGCCCCCTTCGAAGAGTTGATTCATCCCCCAAGGGAAGGGCACCCCACAGTTTGAGAAACGCTGCCGTACCCTGAAAAAATCTGTCTATCTTTGTTTTTGACAGCTGAACCACGATAGAGACATTAGAATTGCGTTTGCTCTGGTACACCAATTTCACACATCCAAACGATGCCAGTGTAAGAGTGTTGATCCTTGACACACTTCACGTCCATTAGACTCGCTACACGGCATGTCTTTAATGGCATCAAGACTCAAACCTAGAATTCGATTGCATCAATTCGAGATCATGACAATTCCACAAAAATACCAAAGAAGGGAAAAAATATTATGATTTCAACATTCAAACACAAGAGTCAGAAAATTTCACAAACAAAGTACGAGTATATATGATTCCTTCATTTTTCATTTGTGTGAAGATAATAATAAACAAGATATTAAAAAAAAGTTTTATGTTAGTTCCTACTTATTTCAGCAAAGTACTTTTTATTAAGGTACAATTAATATAAATATAGTTACAATATAGTTACAATTAATATAAATATGTATGTAATATAAATATGTACAGAATCACAACCTTAAGGGGTAATTAATTTTTATTAATTATCATTAAAGTATCGTATTGTCATCCAAAACAATCGTGTATATAAAATTTCAGTTCAACTGAAAGTTGAAACGTGAGAAAAAAGACCTTTTCAAGTTTTGACACAAGTCGCCAAAAATGATGCCAACGTGGCTGTCTTCGTAATTCTTTGAATAATTAGTTTTAATCAATTAATTTTTATTAATTATAATTAAATTACTGTATTTTCATCTCAAATAAACGTGTATATAAAATTTTAGCCCAATTGAGCGCTTTAGAATGTATTTTATTAACGATTGAAAATTCCACCAAGATAAATAAATAAATAAATATAGAGAGAGTGAGAGCTAATAGTAGGAATTGAAAAAAAGATTTTTATACTATTTTTTCGTATTTATATATATACAAATAATAATAATTACTACATTCTATAGTAAGTTATTTGTGGAATATTATTGAATGACTTTTCATTTTTAATGGTACTAAATTACCGTATATTATTTTAAGACTTGTACTAAACATTTATTTATTTTTCAATATATGGGAACTTTCAAGAATAAAAAGGAAGCATCAGTAATAAAATAGTTTGAAGGGATATGCCTTGAGTATTGCAAACTATTTTGGATCCCCGATCCGAGTATCATTTCTCCAATTTAGGAAACAATTCCATTACTTAAATTTTCTATTAAGTTCTGGAAAAGATTATATACTTCAGTTTAGCTCCTTAGGAAATATGGGGAAACTTTAATTAAAATGCCTGATTTGGAATTATATATCTTTGAGCAACTAAGTCAAGCGACAATTTCTCATTTTAAAGTTTTGTCACATCTGAAATATTTCGAATAGAGTTGTGCGTTTCCAGTATAATTACACCATTAAAGCCTATATTAAAAATTTATAAATACAGTCGGACCTCTGTATAACGAAACCGCTAAATCCCGGAAAAAGGCTCGTTGTAAGGAAAATGCGTTTTACAGAGGTTCATCTTTTAATATACTTTATAAACCACATAAAGCAAATATTTTAAAAATTCATAAACACTGTACATTAAAAAAGGTAATCTCTCATTCACACCTTTTTCAAACTAATACAGTGAGCCACACAAAATTGAGTATACACCTTAGAAGCTTAGAGACTTTTTGCAATTACAAATTATACATTTCTTTAAGATGATTGAAATTTTTACCTTGTATACTTTACCGTACTATATTAATAAAATTGTTACGTTTATTTATTTTTCACGAAAAAAATAAAAGATCTGAGACGAGAGGAAAAACAACACCACAAAAATAAGTATACACCTTTATTAATTTCCTTTTAACGTACAAACTAATATTTTGTTGCATAACCTTTTGCTTGAATTATAGCTTGTAATCTTCTGGGCATAGATTCTACCAGTGTTTTAGTGGTTTCAACGGAAAGTTTAGCCCATCCTTCTCTCAGAACCTTCTTGAGAACTTCTTTTCTTGTGATTTCGTGCTCATGTACAGCTTTCTCTAATTGCGACCACAAATTTTCTATGACGTTTAGATCTGGAGACTGGGCTGGAGTGTGTAATTGCTTCCTGCAATGGTACAGCAAGTATAACTAAACAAACTTCGCTGTATACTTGGGGTCGTTGTCCTGCTGGAATATGAAGCCTGCCTGACCCAAGCCCAACTTACTGGCACTTTTTTCCTTTAAAATCCCCAAATATACATGTTTGTCCATAATACCATCAATAAAAGCATACAACCCTCACATACAACCCCCAACGAGGACAGATTCCTCCCCGAACTTGACTGTCTTAATGGTGTTTTTAGGTGCCAGTGCTTTCCCAGCTTCTCTCCATATTTTAAATCGTCAATCGCTTCTGTAGAGATTAAGCTTACTTTCATCAGAAAATATTACAGTGTTCCATAAAGAAATAGGCTTTAAACGATGTTCTTTGGCAAAAATCACTCTCTTTTGTCTGAAGTGATTTCTCGAAGAGATTTGCCCTCTTTCGACCATTTTACATCCAATAAACGTTCAGATTCAGTAGTTTCTCTACGAGAGCTCATTTTACGATTTTTAATGAGAAAACATACTATTTAAAAAGCGTTGAAGTGCAATAGCACGTGTTATAAGCAGCAGCTACTCCTGAAACTCTTTAAAGAAAATGTGAAACTAAAAAAAGTGGTGGCAAAATTTACAAATATAAGAAATGTATACTCAATTTTGTGGCATGGTTTTCTATTTTTTCTTCGAAGTGCTTAACTTTTTTCGTAATAAATAAGTTAACTATATAATTGTGTTATTACTGGATGGTAAAGCAGAGGTTAAAGTGTGTAGGATAAAAAAATTATCTATTTTAAATGAATATTTAATTTGTAATTGGAAGAAGTCTAAAAGTTTTAGAGGTGTATACTCAATTTTGTGGCTCACTGTATATGTTTATTTTATATATCGTACCCACCAAAAAAGAAAGAAAAACGGCAAGGCAAACAAGAAAAAAGAATGTCGAAGAAATCACTGTATTTTCTATATTAAGAAAATAATTTTATACTAAAATTGATGAATTTTAAGGACATTGTATAGTTTAAAGCTTACAAGTAATATTAAAGATACATTATTTTATAATTAGAACACGGGGACACGGGATAACTCCACTGAGAGTGAAAGATGATATCGAAGATGTTTCTAGTGAACTGGGCAATGGGGGTTAAAGGTTGCACTTCTTGGATGAAACATCCAGAGCTCTATTACTCTTGGTGAGTTAGGATCTAATAAAACCAGATAAAGACATGACCACCATACAATGTGTTAAAAAGAGAATAACTTGAAATTTTTTCCGAAATATTTGAAAAAAGGGAGAACAAAAATCGAATCACAAAAGAAAAGGTTCGTTATATAGAAAATGCACTTCGCTATAGAGAGGCTGTTTTACGAAGAAAATCGTGAGATGTTCTAGGTTCCAGGAAATAGATCGCTGTATAGAAAAATTCGCAATATAGAGGTGCGACTGTATTCTATAAATTTTCTTGTTATATACTTATTTATCTATTATTTACTCTATTCATAGAAGTATCATATTTTTCTAGCGACGTGAAATTTAGTTTTCCTCAAAAGAAACATCAAACTTAAATTCGTATATGACATGCACATTATAGTTGACAACATCATCAAGGTGTATATATTGAAGAGAGTGGGGAAAAGGGGATTTGTGAACCACTGTGATATAATTGTAAATAACAGTTAAGCGTAGCTTCCCCACTGCTTATATGGAATCGTGAAACGTTAAGCGTTCTTTCAGTCACTGAGTCATTGATGAAACATTACTTCCTTTCCTGTAGCCGCGTTTGTCCACAGGGTTATTTATTTTATGGCAAAATAACTTCAAAATAATAATTGCAATATTTTTATCACTGCAAATGTTTTTTTAAAAGACATATGCATATATTGAACAACTCTAATAATTATAAATAGAATACTTTCAAAATAATAGCTCTTGTAATTTTAGTTATGTTTCTATATTAATTACTAGATGGCATACACGTTCTTTGCACGGTTGAACTGAAAAATTAAACAATACAGATTGAATGATAAAGATCTTAATGTGTTAATTTTACGTCAATTGCAAATTAAAAGCTTTTTGCGCATCTCAGCAAAACAAAAACTTATATTTGTTAAATTTTAAGTCTGGGAATCTAATAGCTGGTAAAAAGGATTTTCCATTTATAACGCCCTACATAATTCCCTTGTGGGTCGATTTTTGGAAACAGCTTCCTAAGCTGATCTAAGCTCAGCAAAAGTAACATATTGTTACAAATTTTGTGTAAAGAATGCTTAAAGTAGTGTAATAAATTTATATCTTTATGTGTAATACGTTAATATTACTTTCTGTTGTATTTATTTTATGGTAAAATAGTGAATCGCCATTATAAACATTATAATGGCGATTCATTGGAAACACAGTGAAATGTTGGCAATAGAGCTCAGTTGGCATGATTTTTGGCGACCATGTTGGCGGCTTGGTGATTGATTGAATGATGCAGAAGTTGATATGCTGTAGTGCCACCTGGTGGGGAGCTCCAACAAAGGAGATAGCACAAAAACCTTCACTACAAAAATATACAAATAAATGCCAATTTTCGTAGTGAGCGGATGGACAGTGTTGGAGGGAAGCGGGGCCATATATACAAACATCCATTTTTATATGTACAGATAATAAAAATAACAATATAAAATATATTAGCGGGAAAGTAAAGTTAAAAGGCATCAGTGATTAGCATGTTAAGTCATTGTTAATGATGCATATTAGGTTACAGTAGATTATTGAAAACTAAATCAAGACTATACAACTTTACTTTTTGAAACCATCAAATAACAATATTTTGCTTAAAATTTAATTTTGTTTTCAATGTGACTTTTTACACTTTTTTTTAAATAACTTTTTTTTTCGTTCGCTTTTCTTAAAAACTAAAATCATATAACTCTTGTGATTTTACTTGGAACACAAATAGATTCATAATCTAAAAATATTCAACATTATAACATTTCTCATATATTGTGTAACATTTACATTTAACAGAAGACTTTGTTTCAAAATTTTGCATTCCAGGAACAAGTAAAGGGATCTTCTTTATTTTTAAGGCAGACTTTTCCCATTTAAATAACTTCACAAATTCCACTTGAAATTAACAAGTTTAGAGTTGAAAGCGCAGCGAGTAAACGCTTTAATTTTCTCTAAAGATTTAATCCAATTCGACCAATAATCATTACGACTAAATGGGACTCGGCGTCCTTTAAATTAAGTGCTCAACTATTCGTAAAGGAGTCTGAACACATACTGCGTCGTCGGCATCATTTCTCAACATAGATGGAATCAGGAATTATGAGACATATGCATACATTTAACATAATCGTTACAAATTTATCTCTACAATTGCAGTTGACGAAATAATTTCCTTAAAGAGCTTGAGTTTAAAAGCATGCCATCATTTAATTTTGTTTTATAAAAGGACATTAAATTCATTCCCTTTATATCTTTATATATATATACTCTTTTATTTAAATTCAAATGTAATGAAAAACACTTGATGTAAGTCCTTTTCTTCTCAGTTTCGTGAAAAATATAATTATTATTACCGTATATTTTCAAATCTAAGCCGATTCGTGTATATGCCAAGAGTGCGTTTTTTCTTCAAAAATTTACTCACAATTCAAGAACCATATATAAACCTAATTGAAAAGGAAAACTGTTGTAAAGTAGAAGCTTCTGAAGCATGATTTATTTGTGGTAATGCTATTTGAAACTAACAAATTTTTCCCATTTTTTACTGTCTTGTAAATTATCTGTGTGTTCTAGTCAAACTATCTGCTTCATTTTTTGTATGAGAAATGAGCAGAAAGAGAGAAATTCTTGTATGACAAGTGATCGTCGGCCTATATTTCATGCCCTGCAGAAAAAGCTCTCCGCATGATGAACAAAATAAATTCAGACATCCCGATCAGTGAAAGTAAATTTTAAGAACTACCAGGAAACTCGGATTCTAACAGTAACTTTGAAGGATTTATGTGACTTGTTTCTCCTTTTAAAACAAATGTTCCATTTAAAACACCCAAAGAATCAATTGTTTTTTGCATGGGTAACGGAAAAAATGCTTAGGAAATCCATTTCTTCTAACCTAAAATATTTTCTGAGTTTAGCCAAGTCGTATAAAAGCCAACTCCCTTACTTGAGCTTCAAAAAGGTACCAAAAGTTCGTAGTACATGCGTCGCCGTTAAATGATTAAATTAGGCATTTCATTAAATACCCAAGGGATGATCAGTTCACGGATGATGTTAAAACAAGAACTCTTTAAGGTGATATCCCTAAGGAAAGTTAATGATTTGATCAAATCCCTAACTTGTTTCAGTGAAATGAAATATTACAAAACGCCTTAATTAAAAAATTTACTTCGCACATTTCAAAAGGAATCAAAATTATACATTAATGTTGTACTTCATAAATATCCTTCTTTATTTGTAACACCTTTTTTTTTAGTTATTATATCATTTTTAAAATAGCTTTTTTTATTATGAAAAAGCTTTTTATTTAATCTATAAAGAGGGCGTGGTTGAATTCCCTAATATGTATGCTTACATTTTTCAACTGAAGTTATATCCATTTTCTAAATTTCAGGCATACAAAAGTGATACATCAATCGAAGGGTAATAACGTAAAGAATACAACTAAATAAAAAACTAAAGAATTATATTTAGGTCATTTTATTTTGGTGCGTCACGTTAGAACCTCGGCGTGCCTGGCACAGACAAGGAGGGAGGGGAGGTAAAAAGGAGTGGTAACAAGCGAAAACAGAGCTCTACAAATGCTGACTTGTTCATTTCATCATTTCCCTACAACAGTTCGGGGATTTGATAAAATCACTTACTTACATCAGGGAAATTACCTCAAAGAGACGTTATTTTAACATCTTCCGTGAATTGATCATTTTCCTTAGGGATTTGATGAAATCCCTACTTTCATTATTTCCCTGTGACGCATACTCGGAAAAATATGGAAATTAGTTTTCTATTGCAAATACATTCCAAAAAGTAAAAGGATTGTTCTGAGTGAAGAAGATAGTTTCTACAATAAATTTATTGTATGAATTTCGCTTAATGGACATGACTGGTTTATTGTTAACTATTGTTGCACATTAAAGCAACACTGTAAGTTATTGGTAAAGAAATTCTTAAGTTTGAACTATGATACGCGCGAACGAAGAAACCTGATTTGGAACCCTGTTCATCTAATTCCCCCAATCTGGCAACCAAAGGTTTTTGAGCCCGAATAACTCAATCAAGGAGATCAACCTTATGCAGCAAAGGCATAGAATAAGGTATTTGAAGCCTAAAAGAAAGATTTAAACTGTATCAGCGTTGTTAAAAGTCTTTAATGAAATCAAGTGCTGGATATATTTCTACATTTTTAACATCAACTAAAACCATTCAGTTACTATAAACTCATTTGGAGTGAAGCTAATCCACAAGTGTATGTCGAAACACCGTTACATCCAGAAAAACTGACTCATGTACTATTAGCAAGAGATAAAAAAAATCAAAGCATTACGCACAATAGAAAAAGAATTTTAGCATTTTATCTTATCTTTCTGAAATAAGTACGTTTAAAGTTTTAATTTGTGTGCCATAGGGATGTGAATAAAAACGAAAGTAAAAGCTATCATAATACTCTCTGCGTTTTTTTTAAGTTTAAAGCTTTCAAATATTGTGAGGTTATAGAAAAATATATAAAGGATGATTTAGGCTAAAAATATTAGATTTGATTTTTTGACCGATTTTTCTCAATTGAGTTGTACTTAATAATATATTTTTTCATGCGTTACAAAATTGTTGAAATGAGTCCGTTGAAATAAATATTACAATGGAGCTATCATGCTATTTGCGCATTTCTCAATTATGCCTTTCATAAACCTTAGTTCAAAAAATTTCTTGAATGATCAGATCTTTTGGTATATGTGATAGAAGTTAAAGTAAACAAAATCGTAATATTAAACATAAGCAAGTGATTAGCAATGTTATTTGCATTTTTCCTTTTTAATAGTATCTGCTTTCTAAAATGAGAATTGACTTAATAAATTAGCGCACTATCAATAAGAGTATATTAATCCTACATTTCCGCACACATTCTTACGTCTTTATTATTCATTTTAATAAACTGGTAGGCTTCCAATTCAAGATTTGATCAGAATGTAATTAGGCACTTAACAAACCCGCGTACATATAAAATCTCTCTCTTATCCCTATCTTGTCCCATAATCAAGCCTGCTTTTGACGTTGTTTCAATGCGAGATTAGAATATAATTAAAGGCTGATTAAATTAATAATATCCCCCTTGTTTGCTTTCAAAATCACCGAAGCATCCCGTTGAAATCTCGACGCGTGTTTATCATACAGAAAGTTAACTTTCCGATGAATCGCGCGCCGTTAATCAAGTTCGGTTGTTCGTTAAATAAATTAAGACCCTGCTCCGTTATGTGTGTTTGAAGCAGCAGAAAATGAAATTAACATCACACAGAAAATTTTCGGAAATTATTCTTTAAATTATTCGATTTTCAACCAACTGGTGCTGTGGATTTCAGGAATATGCCTCGTATTTTAAAAGGCATATTTTTACATTATTTACCGTTGTTTCGGTAATTGTTAAGTAAATACTGTCATCAGATTCTCTATCGATATATATTTAATTGTAATTGTATTACTTCTAAGTGTGATCAATGCCTAAAACATAACCACTGTCTTTCATCCTGATTGGTGATTATTATTACTAATGTAATCATGCTACAGTTGGTCGTTTTAATTAAGTATATTTGAGGATTGTGTTAACTTGCAAATATCAAAGGTTAAAACGATTTAAATAGAATAATCAGATTTTCTACGTATAGTATTTGCACCTAAAGTATTTTTAAATCATTAAAAATAATAGTTTTGTGATGACGGAAACTTTTACTTAATTTTATGCTTTTAAATAAAATTTTTAATAGCACAATTTGTTAATTATTCCTTCAATTATTGCTCTTAGTTTGTACATGTGGTAAGAAAATGACTTAGTGAACTTTACTATTTTAATTTCATGATACGATTAAGTAAAATCTATCATCAATAAAATGTTGAATTTTAAATATGGAATAAAAATACCCTGAAATGAATCAATTTAATAAAAATTATCTTTATAAGAATTTTTCGGTGATAAATAGATATAAATGTCATATCATGAAATTTTTTTACAAACCGACATGATTTAATTAAAATATTAAGAATAAGTAAATAAATCATAAACTCTATAGATCTAAGTAATATTAACATAAATCTAAGGGAATATTGAGATCCCGTAAAATAAGCTTAAACCTACTGCACCGCATTACGTCGGTGACATCATTAAAAACGTAATAGTCTTCCCTTTTGTTGACTTGATTTTGCATATATATATATATATATATATATATATATATATATATATATATATATATATATATATATATATATATATATATATATATATATATATATATATATATATATATATATATATACAGTAAAATAAAATAATAAAAGGCTAATTGTAATTCCTACAAAGTTAAGAGTAAAGGAAATTAGATTTTAAAACCGTATAAAAACGTGCCAAAATATAAGTAGACATTTAAAAGGTCAATAGACCAAAATTAAAATATTTATCCTGTCTCTTTTTTAACATTGGACTGGAATAAACACACGGGGAAATATTTTTGTTAAATCTATTCAGATAATTGCATATGTGTATGGTGTTGGCATAATTGCTAGAACTGAGAGAGACCTAAGGGATGCATTTGTTGCATTCGAAAAATGGGTTAAGAAATGTAACCTTAATATAAGTATGTAAAAAACAAAATATAAAGTTTCCACTACAGATAGAACACAATTCAGTCATTATTTGAAGTTGATATATACAGAGTGTTTTTTTTCCAGGTATAGAAGTTTAAGTTGGCATTACTTTCCAAGATGGTGACCGATTTAACAGCTGTCAAGTGATTTATTCTCAGTTTGGTTTGGCAATTCATCATGAATAGACTCACGCCTGAACAACGCTTTCAAAATGTGCAATTTTATTTCGAAAATAATGGTTCATTTTCATAAGCGAATTTTGTTTAGCGATGAAGCGCACTTCTGGTTGAATGGCTACGTCAACAAACAAAACTGCCGCATTTGGAGTCAAGCTAATCCACTAGTGTATGTCGAAACTCCGTTACATCCAGAAAAACTGACTGTTTGGTGCGCTTTATGGGCTGGTGGAATCCTTCTTCAAAAACGATGAAGGCCACAACGTTACAGTCAATGGTGATCGGTATAGAGCCATGATTACTAACTTTTTCATTCCTGAATTGAACAATCATGATGTCCAGGAGCTGGGGTTCCAACAAGACGGCGCAACATGTCACACAGCTCGTGCCACAATCGATTTATTGAAAGACACGTTTGGTGACCGCCTAATTTCACATTTTGGACCTGTGAATTGGCCTCCAAGATCTTGTGATTTAACACCGCTAGACTATTTTTTGTGGGGCTATGTAAAGTCATTGGTTTATGCGGATAAACCACAAACGCTTGACTATTTGGAAGACAACATTCGCGGTGTTACTGCCGATATACGGCCACAAATGTTGGAAAAAGTCATCGAAAATTGGACGTCCAGATTGGACTACATCCGAGCCAGCCGTGGCAGTCCTATGCCAGATATCATATTTAAAATATAATGCCACAATATTATCTTTCGAATAAAAAAAATTCATGTCGATCGAATAATACATCGTTGTTTTATTGCAATTTAAAGTTCCATACCTTTCAAAAAAACGCCCTTTATATATCTTTTTGAAATGGTGGAAACGGTTGATGTTGAAGTTAAAAAACTAATACTGCCAACAAATAAATCTTTAAACGGTCTTCAAATCTTCTTTAGATCTTCATACATAAAGAGAGATACAAAATTACTATATTATACATCCATTCTTTACCTATGCAAGAGTTTCTCAAACTGTGGGGTGCGCCCTCTGAGGGGGCATGATAACTCTACGAGGGGGACGCGAGCCTATTGAAAAGTCGAAAACAAAAGATCATTTTTAAAAATAAATTAATTTACTGAACATAAAAAAACAAAATACATTCTGACATAATAAAAAATAAAATACACATTTACACTCTGATGTAATACATTTATAAATGTATCAGTACTGCAGTAAAATATAGTAAGTTAAGAACAAGTTTAAAAAATAATTACCAGTGACACCATGGGCTTGTCGAAAACATAAAATTATACATAAAAGTATTCTTAATAATTCGTACTCTTTATAATTATTCCCTTAACTGCCGATTAAAAGTTACCGGATTCGCTCCCCAAACCCATTTTTTTTCCACGTAGGCGTGAGTATGTGATGTATGGGGAGGGAGAAAAGGAATAAATAAACAAAAAAGTTTTCCTAAATATAAATTAACCCTTCGCAAACACTGTAAAGGACCTTTTTAATGCATTCTAAAGCTGTCGGAATAAGTTTAAGGACGGCAGTGCACAGAAAAGATCGTACTTCGGAAAGACGTATATATACGTCAGCATCAAAGCTTCGGCTGAGTGACACGGTCATATACGGTAATACTTAAGATGTTAAAGTAGAATTGTAGTCTTAGCGTCAATGTACATTATTACTGAACTAAATGCATTGTTATTGTATGGAGTTGGGCGGGATGAAAATTATGATTGAATATTGGGTCGCAAGAATTGAAAGTTTGAGAAGCACTGACCTAGACTTGCCCCATCTCAAACAAAGAGATGAATATTACCATTTTATGAGAGAATGATCCTGAGAAACATTCTTGGTGGAATTAAAGAGGGTAATTTTTTTAGAGAACAAATGTTGAATCTTACAAAAATTATAAGAACATTGGCGAAAGAAAACTCATCAAATTAAGTAGAATAAAATTTACAGGGCATATTCGTTGCTTGTATACTACTAGCCTAGTACATAAAATCTTCAAACATAAACGGGTGGGTAATAGAACTAGAGAAAGGCTAAGACTTTGATGGCTGGATTCCATTATCGCTGATTTCAGGATCATAAGGGTATGGGGCTGGCGACAAGAATTGCTTGGATAAAAGTTCTTGGAGAAGGCCAGTGCCCATCTCAGGCTGTTGAACCAACGATGATGATTATGATATGCATGTCATGAGTGGTGAGGAGGTAAGGCTTTATTTACTTTTATTTATTATTTCCATTAGCAAGGTTGTGGTTGCAACTCATGAGAAAGCTTGAAAGCTGTTTTAATCTTCATTTTATTTTTTTGGGTAGACACATATATAACAGAGGTATTAGAAAGATGAAGGTAACACAAGTGAATATTCACATGACAGTTACAATAATCAGCGCAAATTTTACATGAAAACAGGAGTATTTTTATACTGTGACAACCGGAAGTTCAAAAACTCACATGACTTCTAAAGACTCCTCTTAAGATTAGTCCTTATAATCGGATGATGATGTCTTATGTATAATCTTACTTTAAATACGCTGAGGTTTTAGTTTTTAACTCGTTCGGGACCAAGCGATTTTACCAGTTAAGCCTAACTTCATTTTAAAATTCATAAAAAAAAATCATTACTGTAATAAAATATGCCGAAATGTATAGTTAATATTCATTCCAAATTTCATTAATTCCAAATAAAAGTCACACAGATGACAATGGTCTCAGAATGGACAAAGCGCAATTCCAAATATGATACCGTGTTCTCTGAAGTGATCGCATATATGCGATCATGATCTTGAACAGGTTAAGACAGTACTTCTCAAACTTTCAATACTGGCGCCCCCCTTATCAATCACAATTTTTATCGCGCCCCCTTATACATTAATAATGTACTGAATGCAATAATAATGCACTTTTTTTTTACGCTAAAGCAATAATCTTAATTATATACCGTACAAATTCATGACATAAGTATTGAATTTTGTATATGTTGCTTTTAAGCAAAAAAAATATTAAGTAATAGGATAATTATTATGTTATTTTTACTTTCTCTAATTTTTCAATTGGAACATATTGCAAAATGCGGTGGTTGCTTAGAAGACAAAATACAGATATCAGCCAAATATAGAAAAAGAACTCAGAGGGTCAATTTCTAATCATAGGCATTCTTTTGAAAAACTTTGCTCTCTAAGACAAGTCCATGGAAGTCGCTAATACTTATTAATCTTGTTCTTAATTTAGTATTAATTAATTAGTTATAAAATACTCTGTGCAGCACTGATACATTAAAAGTATACCGGCTGAAGTACTCGCTCTTTGCACGAGTTCATTTATCAGAAAATGAAACATTATTTATATAATCACTGAATTGTAAGCAGAATAAAGCTAAGTGCGCGACAATGTTTACAAAAATGTAAAATGATTTTTTTAAATCATTGCTCAAATTATAATTAGTTTTAAGCGAACTGTAATTTTAAACCTCACAGAATTATCATTTAGAATTGATGTTGAATAATGAACAATAATATAAAATTCCGATGAGAAATAATTGTATTATTTTTAATATTTAAAGTGAAAAGACTCTTCAACATGTTTTAAACCTGGAGCAGGCGCGCACTCGATACTAATGGTCGAGTGGGGTGATTGAGCCACCCCAATCTTTTTTTTATAATTATTTTTATAGTACACAATAAAAATCGTAATTCCAGTGAATAATTTAATTAAGAGAAAATATACTCACCCCCCTACTTTCAAGAACACAGAAAATATTTCGGAAAAAAAGTTATCACACCGGGAACTCAGTCAAAACAAGTACCTTAAGATTGTAAAAAAACGTTTGTCACTCCCAAAAAAGAGGGAGATATGTGACAAACATATTTTAGCACACGTTAAGCCTGTCAAACAGGATGATAGTGTCAGAGCCATTGGTAACAATTAAACAGTTTTGCCAGAATTACCGATTTCGTGCACTCTGTGCTCGGCGTGACAGTTCCGGAATAAAAGTGTATTTATTACAATATGGATGTTCAAAAAAAATTATGTAAAACGTTTTTCATTATGCTTTTTTTATATGTTTGGGAATAACTCATAGAAATAAATCTTGGCCAAGTAATCCTTCAAAGAGCTCTCTGTGCTTTTCCAAAAATCATAAAAATGTTTTACAAGGAAAAAATCGCAGTAGAAATAGTTTATTTGCAACTTCCCTAAATGAAAAAACAAATACATAAGAGCAGGGACGTAACTAACCGTACAAGTAAGTTCGAAGGTCAAACCCCAGCAACTACATTCTGCTGCCTACAGCTGATGACAATAATATAACAGTGATGAATTTTTTATCTTCCTAAACTTTTTTTTTCGATTATGGGTCTGGGTTTTGTTTTTTCTCATTTTGGTTTGAAAAGAAACCGTAATAGAAGTAGAAGCTTTAATTTTTTATGACGTAATATCACAGATATATAAATTATATCAGTGTAAATGTGTATTTTTTTTATTATGTCAGAAAGTATTTTGTTTTACATCATTCCAGCAAATAATTTTTTTAATCTTTTATTTTCGATATGCTCGCGCCCCCCTTGTACGTTTAACACGCCCCCAAGGGGGGCACGCCCCACAGTTTGAGAAACACTGGGTTAAGAGATAAAATTACAATTATATCCCATTAGGTTAACTATTTACGTAAGAGTCCTGAAGGATGAAGGCCATCGCAAATTAAAAAATTCTTTAAGATGAAGTTACTTGAATTACTGTATATATTAATGCTCTTGGTTTTAGGTTTAAGAATTTTACCTTTTGTTGTTGTTGTCGTCGTGTGTTTTTTATCCTGGAATACATATTAGTGTGATTACAAGTGGAAAAATAGAGACATACAGAAGAATATAGATATTATTATAAATGATGATTCCAGCATATAACAAGAAGGGGTGTGCTGCTTTCCATTCGAGATGAGAATCCAATACAGGCGAAAGTTTGACTTCCTTTCTCAAAGAAAATACAACCATACCTTACTCGGGATTCGAATCCGAACCCACTCGGTTACAAGCCGGGGGGTCATATCCACCATAATGGCTGGGTGGCACCTTTTTTTATTATATGTAGGGTATTTACTATGACCGCCCCATTTATTATTTTTATTATTATTATTATAACATATTCTATACATATATCTATATGATATTAAGATATACGAATAAAAACTATCTTACTTTAAAAAAAATTGATCACATTTTTATCATAATGACACGGATTTTAAAAAATTTTGCCTACAAGTGCTTAATTTTTGTGTTATAAATAACCAAATTTAAGAATAACTACTAGACTTGGGATATATTTGACTTAGGAAAAGTAATAATTTATCTTTAGTGAGACATATTTTATTTCTTGTCTTAAATTATATGTTTCTATTTAATGGTGTTGTTTCACATAACAGAAGCATATCATTATTTCTAGAAAAAGTCTAATTTTTTCTAGAAATAAGAGAAAATAATTAGTCTACTCCAACGTTTTTTTCTCAAACTGTGGAGCGTGACAAGTCTACAAGGGGGCGCAAGCATATTAAAAAGTTGAAAACAAAAGATTTAAAAAAAACTATTAATTTTGCTGAATGTTGACAAACAAAATACATTCTGACATAATAAAATAAAAAACACACATTTACACTTATAAATGTATCATTTCTACTCAATGTGTTTTATACCTAATTTAGCAATACTAAGTCAAGAATAAGTTTAATAATTGCTAGTTACCCTACGGGCTTAACATATATAAAACTATATACAAATTTAACACTTTATCGTGGTAATTTATATAGTTTGTAATTAATCCCTTAACAGCCGATTAAAAGTTACGCGATTCACTCCTCAATGACACCGTTTTCCTCGTAAGCGCATGTATGTGTTGCATTAGGGGGAGGGGGAGAAAAGGAATAAATAAAATCAAATCCTCTGGAATAAATAAATCCTTCTAAAATTCTGTCAAAGTCCTTTTATTGCATTCCAAGGCCTTCGGAATAGTTTTATGAGTTGCAGTACACAGAAAAGATCCTGCTTCGGAAAGACGTATATATACGTCCAGGGCAATTAATGTTTTGGTTGAGAAAATCGTTTGTATACGTCGGTGGCACTGAAGATGTAAAAGTTGTATTGTAACTTTAGCGTCAAAGCATTGTACTATTGAATTCAATGCATTATTATTGAAAAGGCGGAAGGGGGGCGATGAAATTATGAATGAATAATGGATCGCAAATGTTGAAAGTTTGAGAAACACTGGTCTACTATGATTGCTACGTCACATTTTATTACAATTTATTCGACGTACGTTTATTTTTGCATGTTTTCTGGGTAGGTTATAAATTGATTTTTTAATAATTAATTCTTACTATTTCAAAAAATAGGAGGGTAGAAATAAAATAATGTTGGGAGAAAAATACAAGCTAAAAATCCATTAAAATCAAAGGATTTCGATCATAAAATTCCGCAGGAACTTCATTTACATTATTGAAATTTCAAAGACTTATTTTATTTTTCATTCATTGATTCTGCATGATATATTATGTGTCATTTTCAGATAAAAGAGAAATATCTAATCGTTCTCCGTGAAATAGCTATCTTAATTAACTTACTCTATTATTTTTTTCATCCAAATGATTCATATATCAATATCACCCGGGAGTTCTAGAAAAATCACTTCAGTCTAGAACGTTATTTTTAAAGTATGCTGAAACAATTGAATCTCATTCTAAATTAAATTATTCATTTTACTGACTGAAAGAAAATTTGAAATATGTCTTGTTATGCTTCTAGAATTTTCAAATATTATGTATATTAAAAGTACTATTTTCATAAGCGCTTCACACAATTAGTTTGAAATAACTTAATTTGTCGGTACCAAATGTATGTATTAAAATTTCAAATTACTTTACCAGTAATCATTATTATAATGATTCGACTTTCACGCTTAGTTCTTTCATGTCTAAAGAAAAAAAACTATTATTCTATTTTTCAATTTCGACTATATATTAGTTCACAATTTCTCTTTCTATATATATCTTGTTCATATTTTCAATCGTTAATGAAGTACATTTTAAAGCATTCAATTAAACTGAAGTTTTATTTATACACGATTATTTAAATAACAATAACGGTAATTTAATTATAAGTAACAAACATTATTTGATTAAAACTTATTGTTTAAAGATACAGCCATGTTGGCATCATTTTTGGCGACTCGTGTCACAAAACTTTAAAAAGGTTTTTGCTCACATCTCAAAGCCCTCATTTGAGCTGAAATTTTCTATACACGATTGTTTTAGGTGACAATGCGATAATTTACTTGTAATTAGTTAAAATCAATTCACTGAAACGAAGTATTTATAGAATTACCGATACAGTCACGTTGGCTTCATTTTTAGCAACTTGGGTCAAAACTAGAACAAAACTTTTTTCTCGCGTTTTAAAGCATTCAGTTGAACCGAAATTTTATATACGCGATTGTTTTGGATGACCATACGATACTTTAATAACAATTAATAAAAATTAATTGCCTCTAATTTTTTGATTATGTCATATGTATATACATATTTATAATAATTGTAAGTATTTCACAAAAAGTAACTAAAATAAAATTTTTCTTTGTTGACCTAAGTAAGATGACTTTAAAATTGCTTTTATATTACTTGTTTATTGTTTTAGATATCTATTATAAATATTTTTTACTCAAATTTAGGATTAATAATTATGACTCGTACTGGATCTGAAATCTCCTGAAATATTACTGTGAAAGATTTTTTTATTAATCATTAAGTTCAATTGAATTACGTAAATCCATATTATAAACAAAATTAATTATTAAATTAATTTTTATTAATTTTACGTGAGAATTTACTCTTCGGAACATTAAATTGAAATTTACAATTTTTCCTTTTATTTCGCTTGAGCATACTCATGGTCAAGCTTTTTATAGAAGGGGGAACTAAAGTTTAGGAAATCTTAATTTTTAGTTACATTGCTTAGTGCAGTGCTTCTCAAACTTTCAATATTTGCGACTTACTATATTCAATCATAATTTTCATCACGCCTCCCCCCCTCCTTCCATACAATAACAATTTATTGAATTTAGTAATACTATACTTTGATGGTAAAACTGCTATACAACTTGCTCCTCTTAAGTGCTACCAACGTATATAAACGTCTCACTTAACCAAAGTGTTAATTTTCCCCCGGACGTGCATATACGTCTTTCTGAAGTACAATATTTTCTGTGGATGCTTTGGAAGGCTTTGGAATGCAATAAAAGGATCTTCAGTGTGTTTGCGAAGGATTTACTTATTTTCAGAGGATTAAATTTATTCGCCTGTTCCCTCCCCCGAAAATACATCATATACGTGCGTCTACGCGGAAAACGGTGGCACTGGGGAGCTAATCACGTAACTTTTAATTCGCAGTTAAGGGATCAATTATAAACTGAACAAATTATCAAGATAAGTGTTAAATTTTGTATATATATATTTATATATAACAAGCCCACATGTGTGAGGTCTCTGAGAATTATTAAACTTGTTCTCAATTTAGTATTGCTAAATTAATTATAAAATACATAGTAAGTACTGATACATTTGTAAGTGCATCATATCAGTGTAAATGTGTTTTATTTTTTATTATGTCAGAATGTATTTATTTTGTTTGTTTAATTTCAGTAAATACTTAGTTTTTCTTAAATTTTTTTTGTTTTCGAATTTTCAATATGCCTGCGCCCCCTCGTAGATTTATCACGCCCCCAGGGGGTGCGATAAACCTACAAGGGGGGGTATACTTTTAATGTATCAGTGCTGCACAGAGTATTTTATAACTAATTAATTAATACTAAATTAAGAACAAGTTAAATAAATATTAGCGACTTCCATGGGCTTGGCTTACAGAGCAAAGTTTTTCAAAGGAATGCTTATGATTGGAAATTGACCCTGTGAGTTCTTTTTCTATATTTAGCTGATGTCTATATTTTGTCTTCTAAGCAACCACCGCATTTTGCAATATGTTCCAATTTAAAAATAAGAGAAAGGAGAAATAATATAATAATTATCCTATTACTTATTATTATTTTTTTTTTGCTTAAAAGTAATACATACAAAATTTAATACTTATGTCATGAATTTGTACTGTTTATAATAAAGTTTGTTGCTTTAGCGTCAAAGTGCACTATTAGTGCATTCAGTACGTTATTAATGTATATGGGGGCGCGATAAAAATTGTGATTTGAAAGGGGGGCGCCAGTATTGAAAGTTTGAAAAGCACTGCCTTAACAGTAAAATTTTTGTTAAATACAAATAAGAGAATTAATTATGAAAGTTCAAATTGTGTGTGATTCACAAACAGAAAAATTTCATTATATTTGAAATAAAAAATTAATTTTGAAATTTAATTTTATTAATTTTAATTAATTTGTAAGAATTAATTGTAAAAGAATGAAGAAAAATGGCATCTTACAAATAAATGTAATATTTCAAAGAGAAAGATGGAAACTTCACGAGATATAGCTTTTAATTCAGTCAACGTAGAGAACTTTCTACAACCTCTCAGCAAATGCAAAACAACGCCAATAGCCTCTGTATTTTATTAGGATTGTACATTTTTTTCAATAACTGCTAAATCATCAGCTACTAGTTTAGGTTTGGAATGGGAATTATATCCTATAACAAAAAAGAAAGAAAGAAATGAAACGGAATAGGAAGGCTGAGGTCTGTTCTGAGAAGTACTAGTTGCTGAAATTTATATTCGAACATATATGTACTTTGGAAAAATAAATATAATTGGGAAATAGAATTTTGATTGTTATAATTTAATGTTGTATAATGAATGTTTAAAACAGTGTTGTTCGTTAAGATTACTCTCTGTTGTATTTATTTTATGCTAAAATTGTAATATTGGCGAGCAGCGCCGTTTCTTACTTCTAACGACGATTCATTGGAAAATTGGCAAAATCTTGGCGATAGAGCCAAGTTGGCATCATTTTTGGTGACCATATAGGCGAGGGAGGAGTCCCTCGCTGAAACTGAGTGAGTATTTTTTTGATTAGCGATTGGTTAGTCTTGCCTTGATCGTTGCAGAGTAGTATTGCCTTAACCGCTGAAAAGTTGACCAGTGATTAGATCGGGTGTTGAATAGGACGAGCTTGTGAATAATTTTTAACCCACTTGTATTTCATACACTGATATATATATATATATATATATATATATATATATATATATATATATATATATATATTAATGTAATAATTCCCAGTACTTTAATTTTTAATAGTGTTTGATTTATCTATAGTCCATTCCATCAGGACAAGCGTTTAATTAATAACTTAGCCACCCGCCGAACGAAAGTATCTTGAACTACATCCATCCATCCCTAAATCATGTGATTTCCCGTTGGATATAAATATCGAGATTTCTGGAATTCGCTCTCCTCTTCCGTCTGGGTTTTTAATCATGTAGCTGGCTGCATTGGGTAGTATAGTAGTTTCTTTGTTCTGTGTAAAGTCGTCCTTGCTTTATGCTTATGTATTTCAAGATATGCAATAAACTGGATTAAATTAAAAGACTATCTCATCGATAACATTGAATACGCAACATCAACATGCATAGAAATGTATGTAATATACAGTAATTACTTCCAATGGCCACGCCCTATCCTTTCGTTGTTACAGTATAATCGTCCACTCACCACGACAAATTATGCACCACGTGAATGTTATTATATATCTATATATGTTGGTGTTGTTACTCATGCCACCTGTCTGACAATGTCAGATTGAGGACCATGAAATTCACCGCGACAAAGGGCTAGAAGTATGTCTGTCGTTAGCCATAGCTTTGAGCACCATGTAGGTGACAGTACATTTTGGCTCGATTCCCCCCAATTTTGAGGGTGAACACCCTAGGGTTCGTCAACGGCCTCCCACCTCTCTTCCATGTCCGCCAACCTCACGAGAGGACTTACGACTTGACGGCTATTTAAAGTACCCCCATGCAGCAAAGGCACTATACATTTACAAACATCCATGCCTTCTCCAACATTCGAACCCAGGCCCTGCGGCACAGCAGTCAGCGTCGCTAACCACCATACCGAATGGGCGACTATATATATATATATACACTATATACTATATATATACTATATATATACTATATACTATATATATATATATACTATATATATATACTATATACTATATACTATATATATATATATATATATATATATATATATATATATATATATACTATTAAAATTTGCGTATCTTATTTACTCCTCTCATTTTGTTCCATCCACTAGTTGCACAGATTTGCCTAGTTTTTTTAGAAACATATTCACCAATTCTAGTTAATTTAATATGTTTAAAAATAATTTATTGACTTAGTACTATACACAACTCATAAGAAATGAAAATGGTTAAAATTCAACACCAGAAAAACCTCTCTAAACCATATTGATTTTTTTATAATAAAAAGCTCCAGTTAAACACTATTCAATAAAATTATTAAAATAACATTTCTATAAAATACTCCTATAATTAAAAAACGTCGAATAGAATCAAAATCGAACTTTTCTCTATAGAACACTCAGCTTGCAAACAGCTTTATTCCTCTTTGTGAAACCAATGCATCCCTAAAGGCTTATTAAATATAAGACTTCCCTAAATGAAATTTCGCCGCACAGAAAATGCAATGCGTCTCCGAAATTACTTTTAACCCTAATTTTCAGTCATTCCTTTGACATTCAAAATCTAATACCTAGTTGCACTCATATTACCTATTTGACGCCACATTACATTAATCCATCAGCAGGCTTAGCAGAAGGGAGCACACAACTCAACCCCCACCCTCTTGTTCAATTTATTACAGTGGCACATCTCATTAACTGCAAACATCAGGTAAGGACACATATAATGTATTACTTAAACAAATGACCGAGGCAGTCTCAATCATGTTTGTTGACATCGCATCAGTCAGAGCCTTGGCGCAGTTGTCCCAAAATGAAGGAATGCATTTTATATCAATTGTCTCGTTCCGAAAATTTGGGCAGAATTTATTGAAGACGATACTACTAGGTAATGTATTTAAAGCAAGAATTTTAAAGAAAAATGGTTTTAATTTAGTTGCACAGTCTTTTATACTGCATATCAAATGTAAAATACGTAATTATGTTTAGTTACACTGATATGTTAACCAGAAATGAAATTAAAGGTGTATGTCAGAATCCGATCTCAACATCAGTCGAAGTGAATGACTATGAATTTCTACTTTCAGTAAATTTAAATTGAGTATATTGAATAAAAATCTTGCAGTAGGTTCTCACGCCAGATTCCCTTAACTATTATGTAGCTTATTTTACGATGTAGTTTGATATGAGTACCACGCCTTGAGGAACCTTAATATATGTAAATAGGCATTACTATTTAAACAAATCTGTCTGGTACTCTTGACAAAATTAAATAACGGCAATATTTAGCATCTGATGAGAGCTTGAATCGAAAAATTCAAGTGCCAAAAATTGGTCGTGGAAGCCGCCACTAGATGGTGCCAACATAGAAAAGGCTCTCACACTTGGGGTCTTGTTATGTCTGCAAAGGTTTAGCTGCCAAAATTCATCCCATTAAAAAAAGTTTAACATATCTGATGAGAGATTGAGAAAGGATAAGGAAAGGATTACCAAAATATAACATTAAGTGTCAAGAAACTTGACAAACAATTAACAAACGTTTTGAGGTTCTAACTAGCCTCACAACCAAATTGACTTAAGCTGAACAACATGTAGCTTTCATTTCAAGATAAACAACATATGTTTCCCCCTAAGATATTTGAAGCCGATCCTCTGGTACAAGTATTTTTGATGAAGAATAAACAATATGTACAAAAATTTTAGCATGCCTATAATTTCTCTTTGGGGCCTTTTTTTTTTAATAAAAATGGGTCAACAACAAAAAAGATGGCCTTCTTTATAATCAAATTCTTATCTAATAAAATTCGATCTCTCTCTTTCTCTTTATTTTATACAGAATAAGGAAACTAGTAAGCATTTCAAACTCTACTAGGTGCGGTTTTAGTTTTAATCGTATGGGTGAACTTGAAACTATTTTTGGAATTTTTACAAACGCTGCCATGAAGGCAAGGACTGAAATTCGGGTTGTGATGAACAGCAATAGGGATATTTAAGTCTGGTCAATCCAAACTTGCTTAGACAAAAACAAAATGACCCAATGTGTCCCGAAAAGGGGTTTCTAGATTATGGGTTCAGTTCCAGAGAACCGGAACAATATCTAAAAGAACAGTTACAAGACGTACAAAAGCCACCACTAAATAGTATGATTGCTAATTGACTTTAACTACAAAGCCCAATATGGGATGTAACTACTCAACTTGCAAATCACATCACAACTGTTTTTGGTACCTTAGTTCCGCGGTATATAGCTACCGAAGGCTGAATGAGGAAAATTGTTACGCCGAGTGCTCAAGCGCTCAGTAGTCTGCCTACTTGTCATAAAAGAGACATCCTGATATGGTGTACAAAACATTATCCAAGGAACACGGGAATAGTGGGCTATATATATTTTTTCTCTTCACTGACGATTCCTGAATCAGTCTGAACACTGATTCTCGGCCTGTTCACATATGAAGAGAACAGAGGTTCGTGACTGTCACTCGAATGTTATGGAAGTCGATCACTATGGAAGTGGTGGTACTATAGCCTGAGTTAGCGTGATGCTGAACAGACGCACAAAGTTGCACGCCTATGAGGGAGACACCATAACTGCTCTGATGCACAGGGTTGATATCTTAGAGTGTGTGTGAAGCTTTTCAGAGGAGCAGTTTGCAGTTAGCTAATTTTTATTGCTCATCCACACAGCGCTACGTTTTTCATCGAATAATTAAAGCCTTATCACATGTATACGTATTTGGAGCAATTTTTCTTTCAAGCAATCATTTTGAGCATTTCCACCCAGTTGCCATAGCAACGGCTTCGAACAACTTTTTCTAGTGAGCTGAAGGAACAGCTTGGAATTTAGATTGATCTAAATTCAAGTTAATGGGGTCCTTCGTCTTCCTACGTCATAAATAAGATGACAGTAAAGGTAGCGGCTTCGGCTTCGTCAAACACATCCGAAATGGCGTATAATTATTTAAGCAAAATGACACTCCATTTATGTTTACAACCGTCAACAAAAGTACAAGCGGAATAAAAGGAATAATTTTGGGTGCTCGTTTTTTGAAGAAGAAAATTCGGTGAATAATTTTTCATTCTGAAGATAGGACGCGGGTATTGTCAGAGCGTTTCATTTTCCTTACGGCAAACATTCACCCTTACATCTTCTCGAAAAATTACCCGAAACAGTTGTTCGAGACATGCGTGTGTGATAAAGCCCTTAGAGATATCGGATTAGCTTATTCAGATTATTCAGAATGGGATATTTTGAAGGTAGATCTCAAGATGAATCCCAAAGATAAAAAGTTCTTAACCAAGCAAATGCAACTGCTCATTTCCCTCCTAGAACACTATCAGACCTTCGAAGTACCTTAGAGAAAGTGTGACCCAAGACCTTACGAAATTTCTTATTGAGAGAGGCATCCATGTCAGGTTCTATCAAACCCCGTATTAAATCTTCCCTGAATAACATTTTGCTACATCATTTCTTAACAAAACTCGTGATCAAAAGCTCCATCAATTGTTTATCACAATGTTTTTGATAACACTTTTAAGTATTTAAATACCAAATTTCGGTTGAATTAGTTCAATAGTTTTTGAAAAATCCGTGAAAATAAGTTTGTTCCTTAGGTTTCGCACAGCGTTGCATAATGATAACCGCTATGAAATTTCTGCAATCCTATTCGAAAAAAAATTAAAAAAAAAAAAATTTAAAGTCCTATTTATTTGAATGCAATAAACTATAAGTCCCTGTTAAAGCAAAATAACAATAAATAAGTTTTTTTCCTCTGATTCTTTAAAATATTTTTGTATCTATTTTGACGATTTGTTTAAAGTTCGTTGAGAATATTTGAGATATTTAAAAGGAATGTTTTTTAAGAAATATTTGTACCAATCAAAATAATAATGGGCATCTCGGAAGGAAATTCAATATCATTTGCTGCTTCAGATGTACATTATTAGATTTAAATTCCGAGGAAACATGGATTTGCGAAAAGAAGAAAGTGTCTCCTCAAAATCAACATTATGTTCACACAGACATAAATAAATAAATAAATAAAATAAACTGTAATAAACAGGTCTTACAAGGGGAGGCTACGATGCATGGATCACCGATTCGATCCATCTTTAGTACACGTGTAGGGCATAACCAGGAGTACAACGGGTGCAAGTAGTAAGGTGCGCTTCTCAGCCGTTTCCGAGAAATTAATTAATCGAAATTTGAGTTGCGTTCATATGCGTTTTACGTTAGCAAAAATTCAACGAGCGCGAAGCGCAGCGGTAAGAGCCCTGCTTCGTAAGCGCGAGATCGCTGGATCAAATCCCGCCGGTGAACTCGATTTTTTTTTCTAATATTTCATATTTTTTACAAATTTAGGTGTCTTGAATAATATTTATTTTGGAATCAATTGTATAATTTATTTTTTTAACGGAAAAAAGGATTCTGAAAAAATCATATACAGGAGACTGAAGAATTAATACTTTTATTCCCAGTATTTTGTACAACTATTTATTCTACCCAAATTTTCTATTCACTATCGTGCTGTTCGAGCGCCGAATTACTGCACGAAGTAGGATGATATCGGTCATAGAAGCAGGGAAAACAATAGTTATTGCGGCATCTTGCGCAAGTGATAAATGCCAAATTTATGCATTCGCAGGAATTTTTTAGCACATCTATCCGAAAGCAAACTTCGTTCACGTTCATGAACGATGTCCGGTCATCGCACAATTTGGCGGCAAACCACGCGTATTTTAACATGCAACAGAAAATTGGTGCCGACAATTGATGGTGTACGAGAGACTGAATTTTGATACAATCTTCTCTGGAAGATATTTCTCTATCCTGTTCGATAATGTAAGCGGAGTTCTGTAGTCTCTTGATAAAGTTCTTCACTTGCCGGTAAAAATAAACATCACACGGCTGCACGGCAACTCGAATTTCGATTAATTAATTTCTCGGAAACGGCTGAGAAGCGCACCTTACTACTTGCACCCGTTGTACTCCTGGTTATGCCCTACACGTGTACTAAAGATGGATCGAATCGGTGATCCATGCATCGTAGCCTCCCCTTGTTAATGACACAAAAGCCTTTTAATTTGAAATTATGCTCAAACCCAGATTATTGTACGAAAAAATAGTGAATTTCCAATTGTTTTTGGATCATTTCGGATTATTATCTGTATACGTTACCGTTAAAAAGGATAATTCAGTTATTTCATGAAATAACCGATAGAGTGTAATAGATTAATTATGTACCCCATTTTATCTAGTTATCATATGAAATAACTATGCTTTAAATAAATTAATCCATAAGAGACTTTTAAAGAGAAAGGTTGACATTAAAACAAGTCAACTGATTTTAACCCTTAACTACCAGTTAAAAGTTACTCGATTCGCTCCCCAGTGCCACCATTTTTCACATAGGTGCGTGTATCCAGTGTATTGGAGGGGAGGGGAAGACAGATAAAGCTCAAATAAGCCCATTTGCTTTCAATATATGTAAATAGTTCCTAAACACTGTGTGACAAACCTATACGGAACTTTATCTCTAACCTTCTGAGACGTCTTTTTTAGGAAATTTAATTCCCTACCTATTTCCAATCAGCTCCAAAAAGAGGACAGGATTCCTTGTTATGCAGATTAGATAAAGTATTTAAATCAAACGGAATAGTAAAGTAAAAAAGCAGTAGGAGAGAGAGATTGAAGCAGAAAGGTATAATAGTGAAGTTAGAGATTTATTATTGAAGATTTCTAGGTGGATAAATTAATCTCAGGAAGAGCTGAGCTGCAGTGTGGTATAAATATGGATTTATAATTAAAGTCTCATTAAAGCTTTATATTAAGAGTGAGATTAAAGTTAAATGTTCAATAGGAATATTATTGAATATAATTCTGGGATCTCTTATCGTGGTAATCTCTGTGTGATCGATATTCTAATTGTTAATTAATTGAATCATTAAATATTTAAGTTAATTTAAAGGAAAGTCCCTTTTAAACCTCATATAGCTAATTTGAATTATTTGTTATTAAAAAGTCTTTGATTCTATTTGGGAAAGATAACCAAATAAAGTTATTTATAAAAATGGCTACTGGCTCTTATCTGACTCCAAATTATTCTCGTTCTCAAAATGAGATCCAAGGGGATCTTCACAACTGTCAATTTTTTTTATAAATTTAAAGCCTTTGGAAAAATTTTACTGAAAGCAGAGGCAAAGAGTAGTGTTTCAGTAGGACAGTGGCGTAACGTACACCCCCGCATTGCGTGGGGGCCTAGGGCTCTAGAGGGCCCACAGCCTGACTTTCGCCAAGTACCTTCCCTTTGTAAAATCCAACTTGGGGGCCCAAAACCTGACTTTGCAGGGGGGCCCAAGTGTTCTCCGTTACGCCACTGCAGTAGGATGTATATATATGACTTGGGCATTAAACGTCCCGGTTGAGTGAGACGGATATATACGCCGGTGGCAATTAAGAGATTAAAAATAAACTGAATATATTAATGGTTAAGGTTTCTTGAGAACACATTTTATGTTAGGATAGAATAATTGATAAAAAATATAGAAATATGAAATTATAATCTAATATTTTTGACTAATTAAATAAACCAGCTTTTCTCAAACTGTGGGGCGCGCCCTCCGTGGGAGGCGTGATATCCGTATGTGGGGGGGCGAGTATATTGAAAAATCAAAAGCAAGATGTAAAATAAGTATTAATTTACAAAAAGGAAGCAAATTAAAATACATTCTGACATAATAAAAATTAAATTCACATTTACACTGATTAAATATACTTATAAATGTATCAGTACTGCTCAATGTTTTTGATAATTTATCAATACATTAATAACAAGTTTAATAATTAGTGGTGACTTACATGAGCTTGTCATATATACAAAATTTAATACTTATCTTATAATAATTTTTATGATTTATAATTAAATTCGTATTGTAAGCTTTAGAGTCAAAATACATTTTTTATTGCATTCAATACATTGTTATTGAAGAGGGGGGGCGATGAAAATTATGATTGAATATTGGGTCGCAAACATTGGAAGTTTGAGAAACACTGAAATAAACAATAATGAAAACAAATGACAGAATGAAATGCAGAAAAACAGCACAATCGTTAGATTTAAATTTTTACAGCTTATAACTACGTAAATTGTCAGACTATTTAATCCTTCTGGCAGAAAACACTAGACTGTTTTAAAAGTATTACAACATGTTCATCAAAAACGCCAAACATGCCGTATTTAATACTTGAATAATTAGGTAATCGCACTTCAATAAAATAACTAGGTAAATTGTATAATCAAATTATTTTTTATTATTTAATGATGTGGTTAGGTAATTTATGAAATACTTAGACATATTTCATACCTATCACAACGTATTATTATAACGGACGGCTCGCTTGAACTGTTATTTTATTTCGAATTGCGTATAATATATTAGTACCATTTCCTTAAAAAATTGAAGCCTCTTTTAATTAACATCTAAGAAAAAAATAAAAAGTGCATTCGAATTAAAATTAAATAATGCCGAATACAACAAAAATATTAAATACTTCAGTATGCATTCATTCTCTGGTGTATCTAAACAATCAATATTAAAAGTGATGCGGGTAAAATATTTCATTTTTTTCCCTTTTTGAGAATTACTTTAACGCTTTTTATAAAGGGTGTTCCTTTGAGAGGTATGGAACTTTAAACTGCAATAACACAACGATGTATTATTCGACTGACATGAATTTTTTTTATTCGAAAGATAATCTTGTGGCATTACATTTTAAATATGATTTCTGGCATAGGACTGCCACGGCTGGCTCAGATGTAGTCCAATCTGGACGTCCAATTTTCGATGACTTTTTCCAACATTTGTGGCCGTATATCGGCAATAACACCGCGAATGTTGTCTTCCAAATGGTCAAGCATTTGTGGCTTATCCGCATAGACCAATGACTTTACATAGCCCCACAAAAAATAGTCTAGCGGTGTTAAATCACAAGATCTTGGAGGCCAATTCACAGGTCCAAAATGTGAAATTAGGCGGTCACCAAACGTGTCTTTCAATAAATCGATAGTGGCACGAGCTGTGTGACATGTTGCGCCGTCTTGTTGGAACCACAGCTCCTGGACATCCTGATTGTTCAATTCAGGAATGAAAAAGTTAGTAATCATGGCTCTAGACCGATCACCATTGACTGTAACGTTGTGGCCTTCCTCGTTTTTGAAGAAGGATTCCACCTGCCCATAAAGCGCACCAAATAGTCAGTTTTTATGGATGTAACGGTGTTTCGACATACACTTGTGGATTAGCTTCACTCCAAATGCGGCAGTTTTGTTTATTGACGTAGCCATTCAACCAGAAGTGCGCTTCATCGCTAAATAAAATTCGCTTATGAAAATCACGCGCGACCATTATTTTCGAAATAAAATTGCACAATTTGAAAGCGTAGTTCAGGCGTGAGTCTATTCATGATGGATTTCTAAACCAAACTGAGAATAAATCACTTGACAGCTGTTAAATCGGTCGCCATCTTGGAAAGTAATGCCAACTTAAACTTCTTTACCTGAAAAAAAAACACTGTATAACTTGCTTGCATGAAACTTTAAGTATAAAATTATTAGAGGCCATTTATTTGAAATAACGCTTTAGATTAGTATAGGGGTTTATATCAAAAACTAAATTCAATACATTTTTATCCATTTCATCGAATATTCACGTAAGCTAATTGCAACATAAATTGATTACTTCTAACATTTGAATGCAGTATAACAAGTAATACAAAAACAAATTAAGTCAATTCCTTCATAGATCAACAAAGAAAATTTTTATTTTAGTTACTTTTTATTAAATAGTTACAATATAAATAAGTATATTCATATGTATTCATATGTAAGTATAATCACATTATTAAGTGACGAAATAGTAAGTTTGGAATTTTCCATTTTCCTTTCTATATAGGGTGTAGGACTATTTTTTGTTAGTGTTTATTAATTAATTAAATTTAATAATTCAAATAAAACAATACAGTAAAAAAGAAATCACATTCTCAGAAATTAGGCCATCACAAGTGGGATTCAAACCCAAGACCTTTGGATTAGAAGTCCATCGCACTATCCATTGCACTACAGAAATACAGCGAACGATTTTCGTTTCTATACATGCTTTCAGACTATTATTTGTGATTGTTACTGTTTATTCATTTTTTAATTTATATAGTGAATTAGTGTTTGAAAAAACTGTATTAAAATCAAGTGTCATCCACTACAAGTTTACAAAAATGTATTTGAACTTTCTATATATATATATATATATATATATATATATATATATATATATATATATAGGGCAGTAGAAATTGAATAAGAGAAACTATTTTCAAATGAAGAAAAATGTAGGTAGGCAATATATGAACGCCCCCTTGGAAACGAAACATCCGGGCAGGCATCCAATGCTAGTTCAGCATCTGGCGATAAGTAAGTAACGTTGTACGAAAACCAGGGATCGATAATTAACTGTAAATTGATTCTTGAAGCACGGACCTCACATTTAATCACTTTTACGCTGTCTAAGAAAATCCACTAACCGCAAATTGTCCAAAATAACTAGAACTTGTCCCTACGCTTCCAAGGAAGATAAGGAGGTTCGGAATATTTTCTCTTATTTTTTTCATCCTTTTTCCCTCTTGGGGAAAAAAAGAGCTGCACTTTTTATGTTTGTAACGAGTATAAATGATTCCTAATTCGTTTCGGTTTAGGGGCACTGGATGTCTTGCATTTCGTTGCACAAGAGTCAAGAATTATGAAGACATGAGCATATAGATTTACTTAATAACTCACAGTTTATAGCTGAGAAGAATTAATCTATAAGAGAAGGAGAAGCGGTTTTCGTCAATAAATGTCTGGTTGGTTGAGTATTTAGTAATTTAAATATGTATTAAATCTTCTATTATTGAGGTATGTATTACATTTAATAGAATCACTTCAATTTTTTCCTTGTATGCATGTTTCAATATTTTGAAAGAAATAACCTTTACCGCTAAATATTATTTATATATCCCTTTTACAATAAGAATTCCTTTCATTCCAGAAAGTATTGACTGAATTATCCTTGTTCGGATTCTGTTAGGCAGCTAGATAAGATTACTTTAGGTTATTTTTAATACACACAAAAAATTGAGATACTATTACTTATAAGAACTCAAATCTAGTGCTATATTCTTCATAATAATAATATATTTCTTTATACAGTGGCGCACATTGACTCTTTTATGGGGGTGAGGGAGATTTTATATTTAAGAGAAAGCACAGAAACGAAAGTGTCATGACATGACCGTTGTGCAAAAAATTAAAAATCTGGTGGCTTATAGGAAAAGTTTAGTCACCAAACACCAATCTTGTGTCATCAACTCCAAAATGTACGTTCCCACAAAAACGATACTCTTCCACAGAAGACATCAAAAGTAAAAGAAATAGTTCATTGAAACAATCCCGTATCAAATTATCAGGTATACTAATTGCGTAAAGTGACCTATACACTTCCCAGTTCGAACCCCATTGGATCCTTTGTGTGTGTGAATACAGAAAACCAAAAGACATATGCGACTTTTTTAACAACACAGCAAGATCTTAAGCAACTTTGCATTAATTTTTTTTGCCATTGTGTCACTGCTAAGCTACAAGATGTACAACATGGAAACAGTCTAGATGTGCATTGTATTTAATGCAGATCATATTGAATTGGAGACATTAAAGTTTACAAAACTAGTCTTTCTTGCCTCCTATTTGAGCATTTAAAGGTGATGGAAATTACGAACGAACTATCTAGCACTGCATGCATTGGCTTTATATATCATTGCTTTTAATATGTTTTTGTGTAGTAAGCAAAAAATGTAATAGATCCCTAAATTTTTAATTGATTTTTTTCTGCTTGCCACCTGGTATGCGCTGTAGCTAATCTCACCCTGAAACGCGTAGGCACTAAAGTATGCTCAGACAAGATATTTAAGGCAATAGCTTTGAATTTTTCAAGATATGGGGAAGTTCAGAATCTGATTGGGTGTTTACAAGTATGCACAAAAGAGAGAAATTTTGTGTCTTAAATTCCACTTCATGTATACCATTCTCCACTATCCCTCACGATGAAACTTTAATGGAAATAAAAGGCTGAATCACACGATTCCACTTTACCATTCCTTTTTGTGACCAATCTACTCCAGCGAATGTGAAGTTTTAAAATGTACCTCTTACTTTTGTAAGTTAAATTTTGAAGAGATAAATAGATTTCAGTATCTGCTTCAAACTTTACGTTTCACTTCTCCCCCCCTACCCCTTTATGGTTACTTTGAAAATCTGAGAAGACGAAGAAATAATTTTTGATATAGTATAGTGCTTTAATTTTAATCTTGTTTTCCATCTCGATTTTAAATTCTATTCCAGATGTAGGGCCTTTCTCTCTTTTCTCTCATTTTTCAATTCCTACTATTAGCTCACACTCTATTTATTTATTTATCTTGGTGGAGATTTCAATCGTTAATAAAATACATTTTAAAGTGCTCAATTGAGCTGGAATTTTGTATACATGATTATTTTGGATGACAATACAATAATTTAATAAAAATTAATTGATTAAAACTAATTATTTAAATAATTACAAATACAGCCACGTTGGCATCATTTTTGGCGACTTAGTGATCCTTTTGGTGACTTGTGTCAAAACTTGAAAAGATTTTTTTCATACGTTTTAAAGCATTCAGTTGAACTGAAATTTTATATACACGATTGTTTTGGATGGCAATACGATACTTGAATGAAAATTAATGAAAAATAATTACTACTTAATGTTGTGATTCTGTCATATATATATATATATATATATATATATATATATATATATATATATATGTGTGTGTATAGATTAATTGTGACTATTTAATAAAAAGTATGTAAAATGAAATTTTCTTTGTTGATCTAAGTAGGAATTGGTTTAAATTATTTTTTTATATTACTTTTGTTCTCTTTCAGACTATTTTTTTCTGGCAATAAACCAATGTTTATTGGGAGCCTTTCAAACACAAGTACCTTTTTAAAACTTTAAGACATATAGCCAAGTAGGAAATAACTAATCACTGCAGTTATTACAAAGTAAACTTAATAAAATATTCTGTACACCCGGATGTCTCAAACTGTGGGGCGTAAAAACACTACGAAGGGGGCTCGAGCATATTGAAAAGTCAAAAATAAAAAAAATATTTTAAAAAATGTATTAATATATATATTGAAAGTAAACAAACAAAATGAAATAAAAAGGAAAAAAGAATAAAGAAGCAAAGAAAAGGAATAAATAAGCAAATCCTCTAAAATAAGAAACTCCTTCGCAAACATTGTCGAGATCCTTTAATTGCATTCCAAAGCCTTCGGAATAATTTTACGGCTATAACTGCATAGAAAATATCGTACTTCGGAAAGACGCATATATACGTCCGGGGAAATTAAGACTGACTGAGCGAGACGTTTATAAATGCAGGTGGTACAAAAGTATTGTAGCTTTAGCGTCCAAGTATAGTATTATTGAATTTTTATTGCATGGAGGGGGCAGGATGCAAATTATGATTGAATATTGGGTCGACAATATTGAGAGTTTGATAAGCACTGCTGTACATAAAAAATTCAATGAATGATTCATAACATTTTATTTCGTTTGAATCCTATTTTAGTTCCCACCTTTGTTTACCGCTAGTTGAACTAATTAATGTCGTCACATTGGATAGACGCCATTTGGATTGCCTCTACTTTTCTATATTGCCAAAAATAGGAATTATTCTATGGTTTTACTGATAATCTTATGTAGCGTATAAATTATTGTCGTGCATTTTATTTTGGAATATTATTTCTTTTAAATAATAAATCTAGTGAAATGTGTCAATGAGAATTTTTTCTCTAGGTATTGAAATATTTGTTCTTATAATTTTAACGAAATACTTCAGTTCAGTGTAGTTCAGATTCATATAGCAGTGAAACTCCTAAAGAAACTTCTTTACAACTGTTGTAAACGCTATTTACAACGACTTAAATGTTATCTCACGAGATTTTCATTTGTTTCGCTATTTTCCGAGAAGTAACCAAATGGCATAGTATGCAGAATCGTCTTTGAATGTTGTTGGAAAGATTCCCAGTTTCACCAAAGGGAGTACTTAGACTCAGTCCAGGGAGGAACCAGAGCATAGATTCTTATGAACTCTGCTTTGGGAAAACAGTAATAACCATTTAGTTACTTCTGATATTTTTTTTGTTTCATTTTAAAATGAAAGTTGCTGTAACTTCTTGGCTTCTTTTTTTTCTAGCTTTGCAAAACTTTTGCGAATCCACAAAACGTGAAAACCTTCCGATAAGAATTTTAATTTTATGGTTTCAAGTATGACAATACGGTTATAAATTTTCTTCGTGTGAACTAAAGGTATTCAAGAAAGATATTTTTTTCCATTTTTCTAATATTATAAAAGAAATATAAATAAGTTTACGCCGTTTTCCATGAATCGTCCCAATTTTCAATATCGTCATATGATGTGAAATGCTTTTCACAGGCCACGAGCCATGGATTAGAAAAATTAAGGATGAAAGAGTAATATCTGATGAGTATGGCGGGTGTAATAGGACTTCCCAATTGAGTTTTCCAAATATCTTTGACCGGTGCAGCAACATGTGGAAAGACATTATCATGCAAGTGAACAATTTTTTCGTGTCTGCAGTATTAGTGTAAGACGTTTTTTCTTGAGTTTTTGGATTAATCTCATCAATTGCGTTCGGTAGAGCCCAGATAATGGTTTCGTTCGGTTTGAGCAACTCATAATACAGGACATCAAGTTGATCTCACGAAATAAACAATATGAGTTTTTTCCCCCCTGAATATTCGACTGTTGAAGCATGGCCCCGTAGTCCCAATAATTTCGTCTTTGTGTGATCGTAGTTGATCCATTTTCCTTTACTAGCTACTATACGGTGCAGAAACATTGTGACGAATCTGAACGGTACCTTTCCACTAATATTCTTAGGCGTCTTTTTGGGGATTATAAATTCGCGTATATTTCGAATCAACTCTGAGAAGCGAACGGGATATGCAAAGTAGATAAGGTATTTAAGTAGAACGTTGTAAGCTAGCAATGATGAAGACAATTGAGCCAGCAGCAGCAGAGACAACCTTTAGAGGAATCAATTGGATCACGATAGTGATGAGTTACTGCTAGTGCTCTAAGAAGGAAGTTTAAAAGTTATTATACTTCTGAAGATATCAAAGTATTAGCAGGTGATATATTATAGTTTATTATCGCTTAAAGCAAGCGTTAGTTTAATAAATTTAATTTAAGTTAATGAAAGCTAATAATTCGAGTTACGTGTATTTCTCGGACCTCCTATTTCGGTAGAACTTATTGATCTTACGCGTAATTATTGATTAATTTCATATTTCGTAATTTAATTTAATATTAAAAGTAAAGCCCTTGTGATTGACGTAACATAAAAATATTATGTTATTAGAGTTTCTCATATTTGAATCAAGTGAATAAATAAAGAGTGTTTTTTCCAGGTATAGAAGTTTAAGTTGGCATTACTTTCCAAAATGGCGACCGATTTAACAGCTGTCAAGTGATTTATTCTCAGTTTGGTTTGGCAATTCATCATCAATAGACTCACGCCTGAGCAACGCTTCAAATTGTGCAATTTTATTTCGAAAATAATTGCCGTTGTTCCCGATTTTCATAAGCGAATTTTGTTTAGCGATAAAACGCACTTCTGGTTGAATGGCTACGTCAACAAACAAAACTGCCGCATTTGGAGTGAAGCTAATCCACAAGTGTATGTCGAAACATCGTTACATCCAGAAAAACTGTTTGGTGCGTTTTATGGGCTGGTGGAATCATTGGTCCATACTTCTTCAAAAACGATTAGGGCTACAACGTTACAGTCAATGGTGATCGGTATAGAGCCATAATTACTAACTTTTTCATTCCTGAATGGAACAACCATGATGTCCAGAAGCTGTGGTTCCAACAAGACGGCGCAACATGTCACACAGCTCGTGCCACAATCGATTTATTGAAAGACACCTTTGGTGACCGCCTAATTTCACGTTTTGGACCTGTGAATTGGCCTCCAAGATCTTGTGATTTAACACCGCTAGATTATTTTCTGTGTAAAGTCATTGGTCTATGCGGATAAGCCACAAACGCTTGACCATTTGGAAGACAACATTCGTCGTGTTATTGCCGATATACGGCCACAAATGTTGGAAAAAGTCATCGAAAATTGGACGTCCAGATTGGACTACATCCGAGCCAGCCGTGGCAGTCCTATGCCAGAAATCATATTTAAAATGTAATGCCACAAGATTATCTTTCGAATAAAAAAAATTCATGTCAATCGAGTAATACATCGTTGTTTTATTGCAATTTAAAGTTCTATACCTCTAAAAAAAACACCTTTTATAAATTATTATTATACAAATGGCTTTTGGTGATTCTTTGCCTCAGATTAATCTTGGTGTCCAGGGTGGAACCCGGAGGGGGTCCCGCAACATTTTGTTTATGCCTGACAAACCAAACACATGTGAAAAAATCGATAATATAGAACACTCATATGGAACTTAATATTCTTACCATTGAAACATTCTCAACAAAGTTAAATGATACAAAATTTCTTGTTGGGTTACTTATATTATAAAAGCAAATTCTTCTTGCTTTAGCAAGAACCTTCCTCTATCAATCTTCTACTGCGGTCTTTGTATATACTCAACGTTAAACTCAACGTTTTTAACCCGGAAGCAGGCGCGCACTCAGTACTAACGTTAAAGATCACTCGAGGTGATTCAGTCAACCCCAAATTTTTTTTTATAATTATTTTTATTGTACACCATAAAAATCGTAATTCAAGTGAATAATTCAACTAAGACAAAGTATACTTAAGTACTTTTCAATTTTGATTGTTTGACAAAGAACATCAATCAAACTGAACCAAGAAATTTCAAATGGGCGTGACTGTAATACAGGACACAAATCACACACACTTTTCTCTAACATTACAGGAATGTTATTTGCAGGCAAAACTATCATATTTTGATCAAGATATTGTAGTTTAATTGTCCTTTGATGATCGACAAATAGCGTGTTGAACTTTTTCTTGCTTGAGTCTTTTTGTCAGGGTGAAGTGTATTTTGTGGTTCTCTTAAGGTTTTATATTTTTCTTGGTGGAGTTCCTTTGGTAGAACTTGAAAATTTTCTTTTTAACTCAATCGTTCGATATATTCCTCTCTTTTCTCAAATTTACTTTCACTATCATGATTAATTTTCTATCTTTCAGCAGGTTCTTCATTTGCTCGATCAGAACTGCGAGCCAGTGGAAAAAAAGGTGGACCCTGGTGGGGGGGATTTCGTATCTTTTCCTCTGCAATAAAGAAGTTAATTATTCTAAACGACTAAAAGTAACTTTTTCTTATTTACCATTATTCAGACGTACAGTTTACTCAAAAGGCGGAAAATATTTATAATTATAACTTTTCATTTCAATATATGTCATAACTTTCAATTGATTATTTTTTTCCTGTTAGTTGCAACTACACCCCCAGAAGTCTATTAATAATCTATCCATCCAGTGTATTTGCGGTTTTAGTGTTAAGTGAAGCAAGAGAATGTTCCATAGTCCTTGAAGATTCTATGTTCATTTTTACGTCTAGACATGATAAAGGAAAAAAAACGAGAAACTCATCTTTCTTTCGAAATGGTTCGACACATTTTTATGTTTGAGCAAGTAACAGAAGTTTTCGCCAAATGTAAGAAACAGATTGTATACACACATAATTGTATTCTGTGTAAAAATTATTCATGTTATTGATTTGGGATGACTTTATTTTGTATCCATAAGCTATTAAATAATTTCTGTTACTCTTTTTTGTGCTATTAATTTAAATGCATGATATGAGTATAACAATCAATTCTAACACTTTTAGAACGTGTATATTTTTAATTAATAATTATAATTTTAAGAAAATAAGTTTTCATTAGCTAGAGCAGTGGTTTCCATACTTACTATGCCCATGGACGCAGTGGCATAACGTACACCCCCGCACCGTGGAGGGACAGGGCTCTAAGGGGCCCAAAGCCTGAGTGATGCCAAGTACGTAAGATCTGGCTTGGGGGTCCAAGACCTGACTTTACAGGGGGGGCTAATATTCTCCGTTACGCCACCGCATAGACCTTTTTTTTTTTACCAAAAACTAAGCTATGAACCCAAAAGTAAAATAACTATTTCAATGCATAGTAGAACAATTAAAAATTGAACTTTGATGTCCTGTAAAATGTCCTGATGTCGTGTTAAAGGTTGATGTAAAAATAAAAGTATAACTATAACATTGTAATACCTGATAAATAATATATATTCAAAAACTTTTTCGCTAAAATATAGAAACACTATCTCTTTCAGTGAGATTAGTGAACTGATGAGAGGGTTATCCTTATTACGATGCAGACATTTTGATGATGCCGTTAAGGCTGGGTAACTTCTGTGAAAAGCTGCGTTAGTACGACACTGACATGCCCGTTGATAGGAACCCTGATAGGTCACAATAAGTGTGGGGAAGTCTAAGTGAATCTGGTAGTCATTTGGAGAGAGTCTATAGGAGAGAGTCTATAGGAGAGAGTCCATAATAGAGTGTTGGGGTGTCGTAGAGTACCTAAACATGTTAAAGTATCTCTCGAGCGTTTGTGAAGCTTATGTGTTTGCCTTTTTGGTGTCTATTGAAAAATGGAATACGTCACGCCCACAAAAGCGACATGAGAGGCAGAATCATTTCTAATTGACAATAGCAGGGATTTCTATCCGGTCATTGGTCCTTGTTCAACAATCTCGTCCAACATAAAACCAATAAATGGGAAAACAAAAATGGATAAGGAACCATTTAAGGTAACCTAAATAAGGAAACTGATCACTTTCTCAACAAAACAGATAACAAATAACGAGTTCAACATAGCTTGTCTGTCAGTAAATGAAAAACATATCTAATACGGTGTATGATGATTACTTCTAAGAACTACACAACTTTCGCGTCGATGTTCCATAATGTTTACTTGGGTTCTTATCAACCCCTTTAGCAACCACACCCACTCTTGTACCAAGGGCCACTTGAGCTCATTGATGGTCGTTGGAGCTGATTTTCTCCGTCCAAGGATATCCCATACATGTTCGATGGGATTAAGGTCAGGTGATATCGCAGATCATTTCATTCGTTAGATATCCTCCAATTGGGGGTATTCATTCTCCAACTGAGTCATGTGTGAAAGTGTGTTATCGTTCATAAAGATAAGATTTCGTCCGTATGCTACATGGAAAAGTCTGACATTAAGTGCATCCGTGCCATCTTGTGACATTGTCTAGACAATGAAGACTGACCATATTAACAATGGGTAAAAAAAAAGAAATTCAAAAAGCAAGGATTGGGCTGAGCTACGATGTTTCAAAACGTCCTTACACTACAAGATTCAGTAAGCAAGCGAAATACATCTGCACAAACGCGACCACATTGATTACTGCTTCGTGGCAGAGGTATACCTAAAGAACTTAGCTATCATCCGATACTTTATTTGGGTATGAGCGTTAATTATTTTGTTCTGTTTTTTTTTTTTTTTTCGAAAAAAGTAAAGCCATTCCTCCCCTTAATTGTTTCCATCAGTATATATATATATATATATATATATAACTATTAAATAAAATTATTTTCTGCAATGAGGGTTATCATTTTTTTTAAAAAAAAACTATTTATAATGCACGTCCAATTACCATTTTCTTTATTAAATAAGTCAAGTATTTTACAAGAGATTAATGAATAATTAATAAAAGAAAATGTTTTACAAATTAATTCCCTGATAGTACATGCTTATATCTCTATACCTAAATGTGTCAGTTTGAGTCCTATTTTGTTCAATACTGTAGCACTGTCCTTTTCCATTACTTAGAAAACAGACGTGACGAAACTGGTTGAAAAGTTACTTTGTGTGTAGTCAAAGTAAATAACCTTCTATTCTTTCCTTCATAAAATTTGTACGCTTCACACTGACATCTAGTCTCCTTTGAACATAAAAGAGTGTAGAGATCGTCTCTTCCACGCGGAATTTTTTTGTTCTCTTCTGAAGAAAAGTTACCATTCATGTTTGTATAAAACGTTGAAGCCATTGAATAAAATATCACGTATTGCTCATCTGACAGATTACTTTTACAAAATTCTCGAAGGCTGTGGTGGGTTTCTACTTTAATATTTGAACAGTTTATGTATTGGTCTTTGTCAAAATACTGTTGAAAAATGCTTATCAAACATTGGCTAACAAGTGTTTTTAATATTTAAAATAATTTAGTGTAAAATCCGGCTATAACGCGCCCTTTGAACACAAAAAATAAGATCGAAACTTAAGGGTGCGGGTTATATACGCCGGGTATAAAAAAACAATAGCTTTAAAAATAACAAAATAGATGAGCATAAAAAATTTACTTTTACTTGTATGGAAATACTGTTTGTTTTAAAGAAATGACTTGCCTTATTAACTAAAAGAGTTATAAAGAGTGTTTTTTTTTTCAGGTATAGAAGTTTAAGTTGGCATTACTTTCCAACATGGCGACCGATTTAACAGCTGTCAAGCGATTTATTCTCAGTTTGGTTTGGCAATTCATCAAAACGATCAACAAGCAAGGCGTAGATTCGTCGAATGGGCCCAAAACGAGATTGCCGTTGTTCCCGATTTTCATAAGCGAATTTTGCTTAGCGATGAAGCGCACTTCTGGTTGAATGGCTACGTCAACAAACAGAACTGCCGCATTTAGAGTGAAGCTAATCCACAAGTGTATGTCGAAACACCGTTACATCCAGAAAAACTGACTGTTTGGTGCGCTTTATGGGCTGGTGGTATCATTGGTCCGTACTTCTTCAAAAACGATGAAGGCCACAACGTTACAGTCAATGGTGATCGGTATAGAGCCATGATTACTAACTTTTTCATTCCTGAATTGAACAATCATGATGTCCAGGAGATGTGGTTCCAACAAGACGGCGCAACATGTCACACAGCTCGTTCCACATCGATTTATTGAAAGACATGTTTGGTGACCGCCTAATTTCGCGTTTTGGACCTGTGAATTGGCCTCCAAGATCTTGTGATTTAACACCGCTAGACTATTTTTGTGGGGCTATGTAAAGTCATTGGTCTATGCGGATAAGCCACAAACGCTTGACCATTTGGAAGATAACATTCGCCGTGTTATTGCCGATATACGGCCACAAATGTTGGAAAAAGTCATCGAAAATTGGACGTCTAGATTGGACTACATCCGAGCCAGCCGTGGCAGTCCTATGCCAGAAATCATATTTAAAATTAATGCCACAAGATTATCTTTCGAATAAAAAAATCCATGTCAATCGAATAATACATCGTTGTTTTATTGCAATTTAAAGTTCTATACCTCTAAAATACACCCTTTAGTTCTAGAATTATACTATTTTTTTAAAAGTCTGGAATAATACATCCGAAAAATTCAAAACATAACAGCAATGTATAATAATATTTCAGATTTATTTGTTAAAATGGGGGTGAACGTTACACGGCGAATACACCTAAAAATTATAAAAAATTCAGCTTGAAAGTATAGGTGCGCGTTATACGCCGGATTTTACGGTAGATAAATATACTAACAATTTTTTTGCATGTGATTAAGATATATTATGAAGGTACAATCTTTATGTTTTTATCATCTTACAGCAACGTTGTAAGTTAAATTTAAATAAATAATCAAATTAGAAATATCTCAATATTTTTAATTCTCAAGAAATGAAAGTTTTTCAACAAAATTTGTGAGTTAATAGAAAATTTCAAACCACTATACAAAACTTCTAATAGACTCCTTTAAGGCTCATGAGTAAGTGTTTATTAAAGGCTCGCTATAAAGCAACATGAGAGCTATTGGCGACGGGTCTCGTAATTCTGAACCATGGTTAAATTAAGAGGACGACACTTGTGTGTGAGCAGGCATTCTTTCTCCAACCTATCACACCACACCAGTGGGAGGACTTTGAACCTCGACAGAGATAAAGCGCGAATTGCCTCCTCTACATGTTGATTCTTCAGTGGCACTGGAGCTTAGACCCATGGCACGCAAACCACGTGCTTGTGGCCATTAAAATTCATAAGAAGCTGTACTTAATTTCTTCCAAAATATCTACAGTTAAAAACTTAATAGACGTTGCATTCGAACTCTTAAATCTTTAATATTTATCAATAATCGTTAGATTAATTGCTAAACTTTTGGAATTCATTTTTATTAAAAAAACTGGTTGATTGTTTATTAATATTGCAATTTGAAGTTACACAGGAACTGTTGACTATGAACATCGTAATCCTGAATTACGGTCAAGTGGCAGGGATGACACCTCAGTTGACACCCTACCCACAAAATATCTAAATCACATTAGCGTGATGATATTTTTTATTTTAACCTCAACAAATTTAACCTGCATTAAAACCCTCTATTCGCAGATATCTTTATTTGCAGCAAGACTACTCCCCCTCCCCCTGGGAAAAGCAACACCAGCTACGAGTGGGATACCCTGAACCGTCGGCTACTGTACAACTTAAGAAAATCGAATAATCAAAATAGTTTCCATGTTGCAAATGCATCTTTAACTTATTTTAAAAAAATTACATCCTCATTTTTAGAGACAATGGATAAACCACTCCGAAATTTTTTTAACAAAGGGAAAGAATGCATTTGCATATACATTAACAAAAATTCTCAATCATGTATAATACTTAACCGGAATGGTTCAAAAGAATCATGTAAACCAGAGTTTCTCAAACTGTGGAGCGCACCCCCAAGGGATGTGCCAGCATATTGAAAAGTCGAAAACAAAAGATTATTGAATATATATATATATATATATATATATATATATATATATATATATATATATATATATTAATTTACTAAAAGTGAACAAAATACATTTTAGCATAATAAAAAATAAAATTAACATTTACACTGATGTAATACACTCATAAATGTATCAGTACTGCACGATGTATTTTACAATTACTTTAACAATACTAGGTTAAGACCATATTTATTAACTACCAGTGACCCCATGGGCTTGCCACATATAAAATTATATACGAAAACTAACACTTACCTTCATAATTTATATGGTTTACAAATAATCCTTTCACTGTCGATTAAAATTAACGTGTTTAGCTCCCAATGCCTCCATTTTCCACGTTGGCGTACGTATGTGATGTATTGAAGGGGGGAGGAATAAATAAGAAAATCCTCTAACATAAATAAATCATTTGCAAACACTGTCAAAATCCTTTTAATACATCCCAAAGTCGGAAAACTTTTATGGATAGCAGTGTACAGAAAATATTGTACTTCGGATACACGCATATATACGTCCGGGGTATTTAGCGCACCTGTTGAGGGAAGCGTATATATACGCCGGTGGCATTTAAGCTACACACACAATATGGTTTTAACCACTTAAGCGTCAAAGTATAGTATTATTGAATTCAGTTTATAGTTAATTGTATGGAGGGATAGAGGCGATGATGATTATGATACAACATTGGGTCACAAATATTGAAAGTTTGAGAAGCACTGCGGTAAGCTCATATGATACTAAACCTAAATATCGACAACAATTGCTCTTAAAAATAAATGTACATTTATTAATTTTTCTGTTTACCATTAAAATTAAATTTAGTAATAAGTTCTTAGTTTTTCGAAGTATATTTCTTCGAGTGTGGATTTAGCAAACGTGCAATTATTGTATTACACCCCTCTTCTGTCATTTAGACTTATGTACAAATTAACACAACGTCAAAAGTATCTGCTAATATCCAACAGCTAATGATCCAAACTGACAGTAATCGTTAAACTAGAAATGATTAATTACTTTATTAAGCAGATTCTAATTACGCTTAATTAAATCATTTAATATTTTGTTTTCATGAAGGGTGAATTTTTTTGTGTATGTCCACCCTTTTTATTTTGAATAACAAACTAGAAGAAAACTTCATGGCAATTAGGCTTCTATTATATTTTTAATTATACCCCGAAAAGAATTAAATAACTCTACGGAAATACCCCTCCCCCATACAAAATGTACTCTGTAAAGAAAACAAAGTTTCATTATCCAACGCTGGGTGTGTGGGTTGTTATGTGTGATTATCCTTAATTACCAAATATCAAATTAAGAATAAAAAACATGGGTTGCAGAATAGTGAAACTCACGTTTTTCTTAACTTACTAGGATTTTAATAACCACCATTAAATTCTGCATTTATACAGTTTGTTCGAGAGTATTCCGTACATGTAATATAAGTTCAATATCATTTTTACATAAAAATTAATCAATTACAGATAGCCAAAAGAGCACATAAAAAACTTATTAAAAGAAAGGTTAAATTCCCGAAGAGGTTCATATTGCCAAGAATGATAAACGTTAAAATTGCGCTTACTTATTTAGTGCACATTATGAAAACTTTCCAATTACTGAGATCCAATTTCCAATTCGTAAAGTATATAAAGGTGAAAAAAAGCGAGCGGGTGCTTTCAAAATGAATAAACAATTGTGAGTATTATTTATTTGTAATGCTTAGTTTTGCCAATAGTGTTTTTAGTTTATGATCAAGAATAGTATATATATATATATAAAAAGTGATATATACTATACTAAAGAAGTCTATATAGACCCCTAAGGGTATATGACAACCTGCAAGGGGTTCAGGCCAACAACAAAATTACTTGGGTGGCCATGAAGCATAAATGGGGGTCTATGATAGTGGCTCTCATTAAACCAGATCATGACTAATTTTTTAAGAAAATTTGACCTGGTGGAAACAAAATTCTACCCAATTAGTTGATTTATTTACTAAATTTAGTGAGGTTAATTTGGGGTTACTAGGTGATAGCATAAGTTTTATTAAGACAAGGACCATTTCAGTATTTCTTTCCAAAATTAAGCTAAGAAAGTATGATATTGGGCGTCGCAAATTTTCTCAATTTGTCGCAGACAGTCTTTCAGAACATTTTACCCTACGTTCAACATTCAAATGCCCTTTACTCAGATTTTGAAACTAGGCTTGAGATTGCCTTTTTTATAGTAATTCTAGAGTAGACAATGAACTCATATGGTTACATTAAATATATATATATATATATATATATATATATATATATATATTACAGGATGAACTGATCTGTATAAGCGACAACGAAGATCTTAAAATAAAGTTTAGAAACAGATGTCAGCAATTTTGGCTTAAAAAAAGACATGTTATTTGTCGCGAATTATGGAATATCGTGAGAAAGGTTTTTGCTTTTCCTAGGGAGAGGGGGTTTCAGTGAATTTGCCTATCTTAAAAAATAACACAAAAAATTGGACACTTTGTAACAAAGGAGATTTAGGGTTAAACCTAACTAGAAATGTTAAAGATTTGTTATTGAAGCCCCAGATTCCTCCCTCTCCTTAAAAGCATTTGTTTGTTGTTCAGTTATTTTATGTAATAATTTAATTCATTAACATGTGCTTCTTAAGTTTTAAATGCTATACTTCCCTACATTAGAAATTTAGTTCTTTTAAAGTAAATAGTAGTACCCACCAGCTTCTAAAAAGGCATATAAGTTGATAAATTTGCAAAAATTCAATATTAAGTTAGCAGAGGTCTACCGGAAACCGAAAAACATAGCAAGTTGTCTATGAGACAAAAAAAAGTTTGGGAATCTGTGGTATGTATGCAAAAAAAAGGCTTATCTTTATGAGATTGAAAATGCTTTTTAGAACAAAATTCTTTCGTATATACTGCTTCACCATTTTGTTTTTATTTAATCATTGATGTTATCACGTCCCATCAGGCAATGCCAAATAGATTTTGTGCGATTTACCTTGCTCAACACTGAAAATCTTTGCCGTTTAGAAAAAACAGAGACGCAAGACATTTTATATATCCCCTTCTTGTCTGAAAACTAAAAATTTTAGCCAATTGATTAATGTTTACAGGTTTGACGAATCGCGTGGTTCTCAGAAATCAGTTAAAAGAAGGAAGAGCTAACTACTTAGTTGATTTTTGAACCAAGCCAATATTTTAAAGTTCATTTCTATGGCTGAAATATCGACCACTGATACTGCAAAGATTATTGTTTCTATCAACAGTAAAATATTGAATTGAACGAGGAGAGTTAAATACAAAAATAAGTTTCCATTGAAAAAATTCAAAAATTCAGTTGTAAGTTAATACCATCCAAAAGTAAGCATCTAAGACAGTTAAACTCAACCTGCGGCCCACCGAGCCTTTTTAAATGGTCCGGCCATGGCCCATTGCTCTGAGAAATTTACTTATTTAAGTACATTGTATTAAAAATTTGGTGGGCAATTCTTTGTCAAGAAATCCCATATAACAATTTTGTTTTTTAATGTCAGTGCGAATTGATATTATTTTTCTATTTGGAACGATTGCAATTAGTGATAAGAGAAAATAGCGATTTTATAGGTGGAACTAATTTTTAACGATCTTTTATTTCTCGCAAGCGAAAAATTATTCGAGGAAAATATATCGTTTCAAGACTATTGGGAGGTTGACTATTGAAAAACAAACATGGATCAGTAATTGTTGATTTATCACGGAAGTGCTTGTATTTAAAAATACCAATAAACAGAAATCACATTCAATGACACTTTTTCTCGAATATCTCTTTCAAGAGGTGATAAGTATAGGCTTGCTTGAATAAAATTTGTAACAAAGTGCTTTGTCAGTGTCAGCAGTAACAAAGACACCCAAAGAAGTTTGTTACATTATTAGTAACCATGTGAAACCATTTACTGATGCAAAAAATTATGAAGGAGTGTTTCTTAAATGATTCTAATTTAGTGTTAGTGACAAAAATAAAAAATAATAATAATTAAAAAAAGCAAAACAGAAGCTATAATATAACGATCGATTTTCAGCATTTTAAATTACCAATGTCATATAGGTCTTAAAGCATTTGTTCCCTCCACCATTTATCCTCCTGTTGCGGGCCGCGGGAAATAGCTGACATAAGTATGCGGTACAGCAGGAAAAAAAGTTGAGTACCCCTGATATAAGGCATCAAATACGGTAATTTGTTACATTTCTGTGGCAATACCAAAATTGGACGTATAATATGTGAGTCAATACCACCAAACCACTTTAATTCGCTTTTTAAGTAAAAATTTTGGAATATTCGACATAACATTGGAGCCAAGTTATTTCTAATACGTGCCAAATGTTACATTTAACCAAGCTCTCCCGATTAATGGCTTGATCTTACAGTACTCTCCAAACGATACCTAACTTATAATTCATCAATAGTTCTAGATTTTTGTGCGCAATATTACGGACTTATTCTAGCTCTACAGGGCGTTAGGACCTTGAAACAGCAACGTAACTATAACTTAACATTTTACACCACAAAAGTGGTGTAAGATTACCATCATATATTGAAATTCATGAAAGCTCAGTTAAAAAAATCACTTCTAAGTAACCTAAGGCATTCAAATTCGAACCTTTTCCATGCGTCCGTAAGAGTTTTACTAAATTAGCATAAGTTTGAAAAATTTACTATAGAGACGTTTTAAGACAAACCATACAAAAATTAAATAAGATCTAATTGTTCTGAAATATTTCAGATTCTCCAAGTTCATTAATTTTACTAAAAATACCTTCATGTTTGGAAATATGTAATCATATAGAATTGTTTGCATCCATAAGATTTGATTCCATTGACTAAACAGTTCTGATCGAAAATAATTTTACACTGCACGATTAAAATATGGAACTGAAAGCAGAAACTTTTTTTTTAACAAGACTGTATGTGATTAATGACAAATATTGAAGCTAATATTCTTTTTAAATTGGAAATATGCCAAAAAAGGAACTTTTTTTTACGTCAGCTTTAGTGAAGAGATTTTACATTGCAGAACCAATGAAGTTCATTTAAAAAGAGTGAACTTGTTTGCTCACAAAGTTCGACTCTTCATGCACGTGAAATATGTTTCCCTCTCTCCTAGTACTTGTGACTTTCAAATTGTTCAAATGGATTATTCTTCGATTTTCATAAAAAGTTAAAATTACTTCGTTATTCAATTCCTACTATTAACTCACACTCTCTAAATTTATTTATTTATTTATATCGGTGGAGTTTTCAATCGTTAATAAAATACATTTTAAGGCGCTCAATTGAGCTGAAATTTTATATACATGACTATTTTGGATGGCAATATAATAATTTAATTATAATTAATAAAAATTAATTGATTAAAACTACTTATTTAATGAATTACAAGTACAGCCACGTTGGCATCATTTTTGGCGACTTAGCGACCATCTTGACGACTGGTGTCAAAACTTGAAAAGGTTTTTTCTCACGTTTTAAAGCATTCAGTTGAACTGAAATTTTATAAACACGATGGTTTTGGATAACAATACGATACTTAAATGTTAATTAATAAAAATTAAGTACCACTTAATGTTGTGATTCTGTCATATGTATATACATATTTGTATTAATTGTAACAGCTTAATAAAAAGTATCTAAAATAAAATTTTTCTTTGTTGATCTGAGTAGGAATTGACTTAAAATTTTTTTATATTACTTGTTCTTTTCTATAAACACTATTTTAATAAATTATATGAGAAGAATACACTGAAACATTGTAAGAACTGTAAAAATTTACAAAAGCAAAATAGTCAAAACTCCTTTTTTTATCATTGTTTTTTTTAATATTAAAGATTATTAAGAGATTAAAATTATATTAAAGTAGTAAAAAATATAAAATAATAACAGAATAGACTAAAATACTATTCCCATCTAATTTGATTGAGTGTTTTATTTCCCCTTCGGCTGGCCAAATAGAATTTCAATTTACTTATAGTAATTATTATTTAAAATAGGAAAACAAAATTTTTCAACATGATAGTGTGGAAACTCACCTGGAATTAAAATTGAGGTTATGGAAATTTTACTTTTTTTTAAGGGGGGTCCGGCTTTTGCATAGTAGCCCATGTTAAATTGCGTAAGTTTATGTACCTTTTTCTCAGAAACTACTTACTTCTCATAGATAAAAGTTTAACAGTAGAATGAATATATGTACTATCAACAACACTTTAACAAAGAGTTTTGGTTTTTTTTGTTAAAAATTGAATTATGAATTTTTTAAAAATTGCCCAATTTTTTCCCTAAAATTTAGTTTAAAAAAGTCATATCTAAAACGCTTTGATTGATATATCTAATTCTCCCTCCATTAACATGTGTAAACCTGTTAAAAGTCTGCTCGCTGAAAATTTGAGGATTATATGATAAGTAGTTTTTAAGAAAAAGGTACATAAAGTGAAAAATATTAAATTTTGAGAAAACAGGCTTCAAAGTAAAAATTTGTAATTCTTTGATTATTTACTTTTTTAAGCACTTTCCAGAAGCATGAGAAGCATTTTTTTAAATTTCTGCTCAAACAAAAGACACTTCTAATTTTCTTTTTTTCATTATTTTTAACAAGCTTGCCCTTTTTTTGGAGGGGGAGGGGATTCAAGATGCTTTTGTTGGGCTACGTGTACCTAGTTTTTTAAAGCATGACACAGTTATAACTTGGTTCAATATCACAATGTCTTACGATCACAGTATTTGCTATATGACTCATATTGAACTGTGCAATAGACATATTTACTCCTAATTTGAGAGTTTTATAACTCCACAAATGTAGATCTTGGAACCATATGGGGTTATTAACTGACTCATTTGGGTTCTGGGTCTTCCTATTTAAACATTTTCTTATGAACATAGAATCACCTAGATCTCTAAGAATTGGCTTCATTTAATTGATTATGGTATGTATTATGGTACATTTATAATCATAGTGACTTTTGTTACATTCAGCTTTTGTCTTTTGAAACTCGCTTTATAGTCGCAGGATACAGTCCGTATTGAAGACTCTCGTTTGAAGACAGAAGATGAAAATAAAAAACCCAAACAGCAGTTTCCATGCTGTGTATAGATCATTGATACTATTCCTAATATCCATACAATAATATCTTTGAATTTTTGATATTAAAATGTCGGTGAGTCGGTTACGACCACTTAGGCTTTTATCACTCAACTTTTTTTTTTCTCTGTCTCGCTTTTAAGATCCAAAAGACTTGTACCCATACACTTTTGGATAAGTCCAACACACTCTAATTTTTCCACTTGAACATCATATGGATTCGCGCTCATCAGAAACTTATGCCAGGGGAAAGCTCATTTTATGCGCGTAAAGGAGTAACTTCATCCAAAAATAATAATAATAATTCTTCTAATCACCATATTTCCTCATATCTTGCCTCATTTTATACAAAAATATTTGAATTTTTAGAAAATATAAAACGTTAAACTCGACAATGTTTCGAAAATTCATGTGCCGCGTGCCCCCTTTTAAATTATTTTAATGAAGGATTTATATTAAAAACAAAAATTACACTGAAAGTTTACTAAATTACTTTAATATGCTAAAAGGGTCATTTATTTGACATCAAATTAATAATAATTCAGGACATTCGTTCACATTAAACTTCGCTTTCATGAAAGACCGATGTTTCCATCTAAAAAAGAACTAACTTCTCTCTAGCTTCGTCCTCAGATAACGTACACAGAGAATAAGCCTTACTTTCAATGAATGTTTTATTTCATTTTCTTGATTTTGTATTCTAATGATTCTACTTTTTTCTGCGAGAGTCATCAGTCATTTTCTATTGAGTTTTATGCAAATATTCACAGAGCTGAAGTGTGAGCTGCAGTTTTTAATTTAACATATAGTGACATTTTTCAGGATGTAGACTAGTAGAGAGACTTTTAACTACTGTACTAGTTTCTACAAAGAAAAAGTTTCTAACAAAAAGAGGATTTATATCACATAGCATTTAGCTTTGTGTAATTTATTATGTTCAAATACTGTTGTTTGATAATGTATTGTTAATTTGCTTTGCTTAATTCAAAATGATTCTTTTATTTTAATACTCAACTGAAATTTTGGGATATTTATTGAGTCAAATACAATAATTGAATTGAGGAACTATAATTTTTGTGAAAGAATAATGACATAAGGAAATAATCTTTTATTTTTTTAGATAAATTTGTCCTCGCTTGGGTTTTGGTAAAAATATTTTTAGATTCATTGACATATTTTACTTACCAAAGCTTGCATCAACCATTAAGGATGATTTTCTAATTTGAAATTTTTATCAGTAATGGTTTAAAGAGTCTTTACTTATAATGAAACGTATGATTTGCAACGAATTTCCGAATGTATGAACTTTTTACATTATCACAATATGCTATGTGATCAACTGATGCTGTATATATTATTTACATTTTTACGAATTAATTAGGACAAAAAGGTTAGTGTTTTATGAAAGAACGAAAGATAAAAAAATTGCGTTCTAATTATTATTAAAAATCACTTGATATATTTAATATTTTATGTATGTCATTTAAATTATTCAATTACATAGATTTTATTTCTATTCATATTTAAGATTACTAAAAATCTGTCCAGGAGCTCTGAATTATACCTCAATAACTAAAAAAGGTAACAATAACTTTCAGGTAAAATAGAATATTTTGTTTATTCGCATGCGCCTTAGAAATTAAAAAAGGGCTGTTGAAATTGCAAAAGTAAAAGAAGTTACAAATACTATAAATAAGAGTTGTAAGTCTTTTAAACTTCATTTTTAAAAATTTTAAATTCGGTACTAATAGCTGTTGCGAAAGTAAGCAAAATATATATACTATTTACTTATACCAACTTAATCTATGCAATAACTCGTACGTAATAAATTTGGTTTGAAGTTTTTTTTTTTTTACTTAAAATTACTATTTTAAAACATATCTCTCTTTTTTTTATTTTTCATAACTAAATATTTACGGTTTTTCAATTTGAATGAAGTAAAAAATCGTTAATTTTTTATGTATAAATCTCCATGAGAAGTAGTAGATCTATATTTGTAATGTTTACTTCTGGAACTCCGATCCCAATTAACGGATATACTTTAATTAAAACTTAATAAGAAAAGCCGGTTTATTAATTTTTGTGAGCAGAATTAATTAAAAATTTTGACTCAACTACTCTGTTAATTAAATTTATTACGCTTTCAATTAAAAACGTTAACACTTATGTTGATAACAATACATCAATGTAACCGAACGGTTTTTGAATTATTAAACAAAGACAGGGTATTGAAAATGGTTTCACAGAAAATTACATTAGATTTAACATAATGAAATAAAAGGTATTGAAATATGTGTATGAAAATAAATAATATTTTAATTTCCGCCGTAACGCTTAATCAAAAGAACTCTGTCTCGTAATACAATCGAACAATTAATTTCCAAACTGAGATATTTATTTTGCTTTTATGAGGAATTAAGTCAAAGAATTCTCATAAACAATAGAAGCTATAACCCAATTAGTTTTCGGTCATGCACAATAAATCACAAAGAGTTCTCTGAATAAATTGAAACCTGTTTGTTCAAAACTATTGCTACAGCTTTACAGTTTCTTTGGTTGTACGAATATATTTGAATATACATATTGGTATCAAAATTAATATTTCAAGTCCTGCTTACACTTAATTTCCCTTGTAAAACTACAATTATTCATATTATTTCTCAAAAGGTATCTTATGGTTAAGAGCCAGCTATATTATCATAAAAGGATCTTTAAAAATTACCGAATATGTTATTAACCACCCTTTGTTTGTAGTTACATTGTCCAAAACATTAATAGCATAGACTTTCGTAATATATTTTTTGTTTATCCCTGAATTATATCTAATAATCTCCGCATAATATTTTACATAATTTATCGCGATGTCTTTTAAACTTTAGAAATATGGAAATGTATCGCATATCTAAATATATATTTTGTGGAAAAGTTTGTTCATTTACATCTACACAAAAATAGTATTATATAGTACAATATATTCACACCGGAAAGCAATACGAGCGCTGTTGACGATGGACCTCGTAATGGTAAAACTATGACAATTGAGCCGGCATCCCCTCTTCGAATTTCCCCACCATGCCAACAGGATGATTTTAAGCCTCTACAAACTTAATGTGCATCAGTTTATCTACACGGCGAGTCTTCAGTGGCACTGAGGATCAAACTCATGCCACGCCAGGCACGAGTCCATCACCTTGACCACTAAGCTACCACGACCACTTATCATGGCTGGAAGGAATGTAAACCAAGGGAAAATACGCTTTTTCAATTCCTTTTAGTCCACTCTCTCCTTATATATATATAACCTAAAATATAAAAATACACAGGTAGTTACAATCTCCTAGCCTTAGGAACTCGTTCCTAAGGCCAGGAGTTTGTTATTGTACTACTGTGCCTATTTATTCCTATTTAGTATAGTTATCTTAGGTTCTATAACTATCTGTGTATTTTTATATTTTGGATTATATATACTTTTATATTTGTGGTTGCATTGCGCCTAAATATAGAAGAACTTCAAGAATTACTATTGTTTTTCCATATATATGTAATGATAAAACTTTAGCAGTGCATAATTTGTCGTGGCGAGTGGTTAATTTAAACAATGGCGAACCAAAGGTAGGGCGTGGCCGGTGGTTTGATTTTCTGTGTTACGTGGAGTGTGGTCGAGTACGGTATTATCGAAGAGGCGCTCATGGAAATCATTATTCTTTTTTGTTCACATCTTGAAACACAAAGATCTAGTACTGACGACATTACACATAAAAAGAAGCAAACATCATGGCACAAACACAGACAAACACAGCTGTAGCCGGCTGATTACATGATGAAGACAGGCAGACAAAAAGGGGGTGATTACGCAAGATTTTGGCTTTTATACCAGCAGTGCAAACGCGTGATTATTACGTAATAGTAGTTCTGATTGAATAGAAATGGCGGGACAGGGATTTCGGACTAGCAAATTATGATTAAGATTACAATGTTAATTTTAAACCAAAGAGTTAAAGTTATTTTAAATATTAGTACAAAGAGTTAATAAAAAGGATACTAGAGGGAATTATTACATTTATATATATATGTATATATTGTTCAAATTTTCAATCGTAAATAAAATACTTTCTATTCATCCATTCAAGTTCAAATACATTTTCTTGGAACTTGAAGTGGATGGCACTAGATATTAATACATTTTTTGAAATATTAATATATTAATTAAATTAAAAAATGAATACATAGTAACAAACAAAAATAGCAGTCCAAGAGCATATATAGAAAAAGAAATCTTTTGTTGTGTTCCTGTAGCGCAATAGATAGTGCGTTGGATTTCTAATCTAAAAGTTGTAGGTTCGAATCCCACCTGGGATGGTCTCATTTCAGAGAATGTGATTTCCTTTTTTTTAACGGTACTATTTTATTATAATAATTAAATTTAATTAATAAATAAATAGTAGCAAACAAGAAAAAATAGTCCCACACCCTATATAGAAAGGAAAAAGGGAAAATCTTTTTTAATTTGTCACTTAATATTGTGATTCTGTCATATGAATATACGAGGGCAATTCGGAAAGTAACCTCCGAATCACTGTAAAAAACAAACCAACACGGAGAAGGAAAAAATTTCTACACATATCATAGATACAACTATCCACTATTTTTCAACATAGCCTACCCCATTATTCAAGCACTTGTCGTAACACGTTTCATCAATATACCAATTCCTTCTGTATAAAAAGGGACCGCTAGCGATTTAAAAGAATGTGTCACAGCGTTTTTAAGACACAGCGTGACCCCGTGACTGCCTCATACAAAACTGTGGTTTGTATGAGATGTTTGGAAAGTATTCTGAAAGTTAGGAGATTGTGAAATTACAGAGCAAACGAATTTTTCATCGATTTCTCTTTGATGTGACCAGCACCCACATCGTGATTCATCATGGATTTATTTTTCCGTCCTTGAAAAAGCGTATCAATTGATACACTACACATTCACTCATAATGTGTGACACACAACTCACTATGGATATCCACTGCTGATAGTGTTTTGATCCAAAGAAATCTTATGATTCCTCACATTTGGCGCAATTTTGTATGACAGCACACATTTTGCCACGTTATAACTAGCAAACTCTTGGCCCTACGACATTCTCATTCGCCGACTGGAAGCTTACTGATTAAAAGAATGCTCGTGCATTCGACTGATGGCGCTACGAACCGTACTTCCAGCGCCACACCCAAACGGTGGTTAGTTTCTGAATTGCCCTCATACATATTTATATTATATATATAATACAATATACGTACATATTTACATAGGGGCCATGGGTAGCCTAGTGGTTAGAGCATTGGATTCCAGACCGGAAGGCCTGGGTTCGATGAAACCAAATACCCTCCGAGCACACACGGAGTACGTGCTCGTTAAATCATTTTGTCCGAAAGTCTTAAGAGCGGTCGCAACTGAAACCACGAGTGCAGGGGACTGGAGAATATTTCCCTCCCCTCCAGTTCCAAGCCTAAATTGTAGAGATGGAGATAGGTGGTGTGACCATCTATCGTAAAGATCTATCGTCCCTTCGGGAATTTCACCTAGCTAAATCGAACGGTCACCTGCATGGTGCTCAAGGCTAAAGCCAACGATAGGCGTGTACCTAGCCCCTAGTCACGATGAATTTTGTGGGCCACGATCTAACTACGAAAGACAGGTGGCATGAGCAACAACAACATTATATTAATTGTAACTATTTAATAAAAGTAGCTAAATTAAAAATTTTCTTTGTTGGCCTAAGTAGCTATTGACTTAATTTATATATATTTCTTGTTAATAATATTAAGTACGATTGATCTTAGTGACAGATTAGGTGACGAAAGTAGTTGGCCCGAGAAAAATCTAAAAGAGTGTAGAATTACAATTTGAGGAGGTATATATGTAAAAGCTTCTAGAACAGTGATTCTCAACCACTGTGTCGCGGTACTCTGGTGTGCCACCAAATTCTTGAAGAGTGTGGCCAAAATTTTAAAATTATTAAGTATACTCTTGAGAAAAAAAAGTTAAGAAATCAGGAATCGAATCTTCGACCGTTATATAGAAATAAACTATTTATAAAATTGTTATTTACCATTTGATAACACTAGAAGAGAAAGTTTCTCATTACTTCCGAAATTTAGATGTAAAATATGATTGGGTTTGTAATCCATTTTTGATATGGATACAACTGTATATGAATTAACTTTGAATGAAGAACAAGAACTAATTTCGGTCTGTAATAATCGAGATTTAATTTCAAAAATTCGGAAGAGTCAATTAATTCAATTTGGATTGAAAAGAGTGGCGATTATCCTTCAACAGCCAAAAAAGCCTTACAAATATTGTTACAGTTTTCCACATCTGATTAATGTGAATTCGTATTCTCAGCATTAACAAATATAAAAGGGAAAACGAACGAAAAGTTTAAACGTAGATGACGAAATGAGAGTGCCATTTCATTTTCACAACCAAATATAAACGAAGTAACCAAAAATTATCAAGCTCAAATTTTGCATTAAATATATTATCCTAATTAATTTGTAAATAATTATTCAATAGCCATTTTGTTATCTTTGTTGTACATATTATTCTATAAATATATATTTAGCATTGAAATTATTATCATAAATTATTTTACGCAGTGTATTCTAGATAAGTAAAATTCTTTTAAACTTATTTTATTGTTAACGTGCTGCCAAATTTCGAAATTGTTAAAAGTGTTCCACAACAACAACAACAAAATGGTTGAGAATCAATGCTCTAAAATGTTCGAAAATCTATAAATGCATTGTAATGGAGGGACTTTCAGTAGTACGAGTAGAGCTTGTCTACGTTTTATTGGCATCATTCGATACTTTAATTAGTGTGTAACGTCAGGGGGAGATTAAAGGGGGCCCAAAGTCTTACAGACGTTAAGTACGTATTTAAACAATTAATAAAATATTAAAGGCGAACCCTGGCTTTACAGGGGACCTTAATATTCTCTGTTACATAACTGACTGTCACTGCACATTATACTCGTATTCTTGTATGAACGTGAAATGTGTTATAAAGGGTGTTTTTTTAGAGGTATAGAACTTAAAATTGCAATAAAACAACGATGTATTATTCGATTGACATGAATTTTTTTTATTCGAAAGATAATCTTGTGGCATTACATTTTAAATATGATTTCTGGCATACGACTGCCACGGCTGCCTCGGATGTAGTCCAATCTGGACGTCCAATTTTCGATGACTTTTTCCAACATTTGTGACCGTATATCGGCAATAACACGGCGAATGTTGTCTTCCAAATGGTCAAGCGTTTGTGGCTTATCCGCATAGACCAATGACTTTACACAGAAAATAGTCTAGTGGTGTTAAATCACAAGATCTTGGAGGCCAATTCACAGGTCCAAAACGTGAAATTAGGCGGTCACCAAACGTGTCTTTCAATAAATCGATTGTGGCACGAGCTGTGTGACATGTTGCGCCGTCTTGTTGGAACCACAGCTTCTGGACATAATGATTGTTCAATTCAGGAATGAAATAGTTAGTAATCATGGCTGTATACCGATCACCATTGACTGTAACGTTGTGGCCTTCATCGTTTTTGAAGAAGGATTCCACTAGCCCATAAAGCGCACCAAACAGTCAGTTTTTCTGGATGTAACGGTGTTTCGACATGCACTTGTGGATTAGCTTCACTCCAAATGCGGCAGTTTTGATTCTTGACGTAGCCATTCAACCAGAAGTGCGCTTCATCGCTAAACAAAATTCGCTTATGAAAATCGGGAACAACGGCAATCTCGTTTTGGGCCCATTCGACGAATCTACGTCTTGCTTGATGATCGTTTTGATGAATTGCCAAACCAAAAACTGAGAATAAATCACTTGACAGCTGTTAAATCGGTCGCCATCTTGGAAAGTAATGCCAACTTAAACTTCTATACCTGGAAAAAAAACACTCTTTATTGTGTATTGTTCATGTGTTAAATGTGTGTTTCCTATTAAAATAAATTTTGTTGTATTTGCTAGAGAGTGATTCAGAGTAAATTACGGTTTATTACGAAAGAATCTGCCTGTTAATTATTTCCTACATTTGAAGTACGATAAAATAAATAAAAATATGGATAATATTCCTACCTCCAGATGAATTTTAATGCACTGATTTTATATACCGTAAAATCTGGCGTATAACACGCACTTTTAACGCAAAAAAATAAGATGGAAATTTAATGATGCGCGTTATACATTGGGTATAAAAACGATAGCTTTAAAAATAACAAATGAGATGAACGTGAAAAAAAATTTACTTCTATTTGTATCGAAATATTGGTTATTTAAAAGAAATTACTTGCTTTATGAACTAAAAGAGAAGTAGTTCTAGAAGTATACTATTTTTTTCAAAAATCCTTGAGTAATACCTTGAATAAATGACTTCAAAACATAAGAGTCATGTATACTAATATTTCAGATCTCTTCGTGAAAAAGGGGGTGCACGTTATACGGCGAATATACCTAAAAATTAAAAATTGCAGCTGAAAAAATGGGTGCGCGTTATACGCCAGATTTTACGGTAGTTAATAATTGCATAATCTTAAAAAAAATAAAGTTTCTAAACTAAAATCTCATTAAAATTGTATAAACATAATACTTCATTGTCGGATAAAAATATCCAAGAATTACGTGTTACGCTCTATAACCCGAATGCCACCGTACATTTTAGAATATTTTACACATTGTTGGACATTTGATAACCTAAACTTCTTATAAGCAATGAAACGCTTTTGATATTCGGTGATATCAAAATTATTAGTCATATTATTGAAAGAATTTAAAATTATCAGTGATATTTTTAATTGCAATTTCTGTTAAAACATTTCACACATTTGCGCTACATCACACTTAGCTTCATTTAATTATTTTAGGATAACAACGATGAAATAAATTGTCTGCATTTAAATATTTTAACTATAAAATTCCACTTGATTTTGTGAGGACTAATCACTGAGGGAGTCATTTATTTATTTGAAAGATATATAAATGGCACTGGCACTAATTTTAATAAAAATGAATATATTCCAATGTTCTTCTATTTGAAGAGTCGATGAAATAATCTTACACAAATAAATATTTCTCCTGCAATTCAAATGTATTTTCTAAATAGCTTATAAATATTTAATGTTTATATCATGCATGAATTGTTGAAAATGTCTTTCAGATAACTTTAATTCGTATTATAATTCTAATTATTGCGAAGCGAAAAGATAATCCTTTGCATTATACTTGTATATCGTGTTACTAATAGCAAAGGATGCCAATATTAATTCATTGTAACAAAATATATAATTCAGTAATTTTAACCATGCCACTTAACTTATTTCAATTAATTGCTGAATGTATAACTTCGAGATACGTAGGCTTAATCATTTGTTCTATATTATATTCATCTCTGCGTACGGCTGTAATTAATATATGTTTTTGAAATAAAAACATTACTTATAAATAATTATTAAATCTAGATAGTATATTTGACTGGTATTAAAAGCTTAAAAAAATTAAATGGTTCCAATTATTTTTTTTTTTGTTAATAAGTACACCTAATAATTTTTTTACCAAATATAAATGTTCTCGAAGAATATGTATAAAAATAGTGGATACGAATCAATGAAAAAACTGAAGATTTGCCCCAGTCGTAAGAAATCACCAAAGAGAACATAAGATAACACATCTTATAAAACTTCAGGTTCTAACATTATAATTTTTGAGTGATACATTTTTTTTGTGTGAAATATTATACATATTTTAATTAAAATATGTATAATTTCATGAAATATATTTTTATAACAAATTTTATAAATAAGGTGAGTGAAAGAATATTAACGTCACACTGTTCAACTACGCAAGGGTTTTTGGTGACGGACCTCGTAATTTTGAACCATGGTCAAGTGACGAGGACGACACCTGAGCTGGAACCCCCTCTCCTAACTACCACACCACACCAACGGGGGTACATGTAGGCTCTTGAAAAATTCATCGTGCATCGCTACCCTACACGGTGGGTCTTTAGTGGTACTCAGCTCGAACTCATGACGCGCCAGCCACGATCTGTTGCCTTGACCACTAGGCAACTGGGGGCATTATTACTTTTTTCTCAAAAACGTGTAAATAAGCAGGAGTGTGATTTAGAATCGATGACAATATTTTTTCATAGAAACAGTTTGAGAATTCGAGATGTGGCTTAGAATCGATGGTGGCTTGGATTCGAGTAAATACGAAATTTACCTGTGACTCCCCCTACTCCCTGTAATCCCCTTGGGGAATCAATTTCTAAGAGCTCATTCCTCGCGAATATGGATTCATCAAAAGAAGCAAGCCTACAAAATTTCAAGTTCGTAGGCCTAATACTGCAAAAAAAAGGGGATTTTTCATTTATAACCCTTCGTTAAGCCACCATATTAATAGATTTCCACAAGACTCGTTCTTAATTGATCTCTATTCAACAAAGGAAACATGATTGCCAAATATCTAATCTGTAAGTTAATCTGAGGATTTTTGTCTATAACTCTCTTTTGGAAATCAATTTTCCCAACACCTGTTCTTAATAAAAGGATCATGTCATGTCTTGTCAAATTTCAAGTTTGTGGGTCAAAAAGTTCCGGAGATCTCTAAGTGAGTGAGTCGCTTTCTTTCTTTACCTTTATAGATTTAATGTAATAAATAAGGCCCCTGTACGCATATAGCTTAATAGATTTAAAGTCTATCTTGCTAAATTTAAGTTAATTACTCTCAATTATGTGTAAAAATGAAGTAAAATTATTTTTTATAATAATATTAAACTTAAAATTTATATTTTGAACAGAAACATTTCTATGCACATTAAAATTTTATATATTTCAGAAATATCGACACATTAAAAGAGAGAGAGAGAGAGTAATAAACACAGCAATCTGAAAGTGACATGTAATAATCGAGGAAATTTAATATATGAAGTAATGTCGAAAATGGGAAAAGTCCAATAGTACTTATTCTCATAAAAATTTGGATCAAAGGTATTGATTAGAAAGAAACTGGCGTAAAAACAATGTAAAAAAGGCTTATTCGTGAAGGATTCGTGCTTTACAAGCTATTTAACTCAATACCATTTAATAAATACTCATTTATTAAAACATACATCGAACTTTCTTTACATCTGAGCAAGACAGAAAATGAAAGAACGGAAAAGAAAGTAGGGTGGAGTTTTTAAAAAAGGTTGAAAATGTGGAAAGTTTAAGAGGAAATCCCGTGTGAGTGAGATTTTATAAACGTTGAACTGTAATTAAACATGAGGGCTATTAGTGACTCATAATTTTGAGCTTTGGTCAAGTGATAAGGACTACATTTGAGCTATCAACCCCCGTCTCTTATCTGAAAATCCAAAGAGAGGATTTTAGCCTTAGAGGCATGCATTAGCCCCTCTACACGGCGTATTTTCAGTGACACTGGAGCTTGAAATGGCATGCCGGTTAAATCTGATGATCTCAAAGTCGTCCTCCTGTTCGCAGGGTGTGGTAGTTTGGAGAGGGAATGCCAGCTCACATGTTGTCCTCGTCACTTGACCAAGGCTCAAAATTTCGAGGTCCATCCCCAACAGTCCTCGTTTCGACTTATGGTGCAACGTTAATATAATTCTCCATCTCATACCCCAGGTGCGAGATCGTGACAATAGCCACATAGTTATCGCGGGTCCCTTATGTTTACGTAGCGCTCAAGTTTGGAGAATGAATGGTTTGACAAGTTTTGTCCTAGTCACTTCACCAAATTCCAAAACTATGTGGTCCAGTAACTCTCGCAAAAGGGAATGTTAATAAACATTCATTAACTAGCTAAAATTTACATTAACTCTGTTTATACAAGAGTTCTATAGATTACAATATAAATCAATCATGATTTATACGAACAGAATCTACTATAGAAAGTCCCAGTCACCATATAGATAAAGTTGGGCCATTTTATTCGAATCTGTCGAAATTCCGATGACCAGGAAGCGAAACAAGTATCTCTCCTCCTCTGTCCAACAATGTCGATTAATTACAATCGATAGCGATACTTTGCGACCCGATGTCCAAGTCCGGCATCTGGTTAATCCTCCAAGCGTTCATCCCGATCTAACACGTTTCCATAGGAAACAGCTGTTTATCTAATCGCCTTGGGCTTCAGGGATGATTAACCATGGATGAAGAAGGCGACATCACTTCCGTCCATCGGCCCAGAACAAAGCGAAACTCTTCCAACCCTCATCCTCAGAGTGGTGGGGTTGTTGGGACATGCATCACCTTGTTTAAATATCCGTTTGAAGGATTTGCGTGTACCTGGAGGGTGTTGATATGTGTTAGGGTTGATTGGAGAATTATCAAAAATGGATTAGCTGTTGATCAAAAATAATTAACTCTTCGATTATATAACAAAGTATACGCTCGATATATAATTATAGTTTCATAAATTGTGAAATTGCAACTGTCTTTCAGCAAATAATGCGCATAAATTATATTGTTAAAAATTAAAACACACGTGAAAATATTTACGCAGCTAAATATATTGCCAATTACAATTTTTTTTTCAAAATCTTTTGCGTTATTTGTTCCACACACAAATAATTAACGCTTTAAAGCAATTTAAATAAATATCATGATTTACCAATATCTTAAGAAATGCATTTAAAAATTAAAATAGCTTAGGTATTTTAGATTTCATACACTCATATGCCTATTAAACTATTATCTTATTCACACACAAGCACAAATTATTTTTAACTCTTTGCCTGCTTTTCCCGAGCAGAACTCGGGCAGACAAAACGTACCATTCGGGTTCACCCCCGAGTGAAGCCCGGCCACCAAAAATTTTCATTGGACAATCGGTTTTTCCAGAATTCTGTGCTTTTTATGGCTTCAAATACTTGCTTTTCGAATGCCTCCGAATAAAATTACCATAATCCATCATCCCGATATAAAATGACCTTAGAAGGGGTAAAATGTTTATTACTACATTTTAGTAATTTTGAAATGAATTATGCAAACTATATTATAGTATGTTAAAAAAAAATTTATATATTTTTGGTATAGTTAACCTAATATTTCAGTCTATAATATTTTATATTTACTTTTTGAAAATTTTCACAGTTTCAAATATATTTGGAATGATTTATGTGAAATTAATTACCCCACTAACGTTACAAATGCTTAAAAATTTCTTTTAAAAAACCGTATATATTATATATTAAAAGTACCTTTAGAATTGTTTTCATAAATTATATATTAACGCTTGTTTTACAAATATTTTTAGATTTTAACGTGCGTAACACAAATGTTTTTATAAGTTTATTTACACAAAAATTGAATTATTAGACTGCAAAATTATATTAAGATTTATTTACGTTTATTATTTTTTAAAAAAAATTACTGGATATTTTGGAATTATTTGCATTGTTTCACTAAAAGTATTACAAAAATTAATAAATAATGAAACACTCAATTACATTACATACTACAAACACATTTTAAATTTTATATATCCAACGTTTTATAGTCCAACGTGCTATATATTGCCCTACCGGGATACAACGAGCGATTTTCCTTTTTATAAAGGGCGTTTTTGTTAGAGGTATAGAACTTTAAATTGCAATAAAACAATGATGTGTTATTCGATTGACATGAATTTTTTTTATTCGAAAGATAATCTTGTGGCATTACATTTTAAATATGATTTTAGGCATATGACTGCCACGGCTGTTTCGGATGTAGTCCAATCTGGACGTCCAATTTTCGATGACTTTTTCCGACATTTGTGGCCATATATCGGCAATAACACGGCGAATGTTGTCTTCCAAATGGTCAAGCGTTTGTGGCTTATCCACATAGACCAATGACTTTATATAGCCCCACAGAAAATAGTCTAGTGGTGTTAAATCACAAGATCATGCAGGCCAATTCACAGGTCCAAAACGTGAAATTAGGCGGTCACCAAACGTGTCTTTCAATAAATCGATTGTGGCACGAGCTGTGTGACATGTTGCGCCGTCTTGTTGGAACCACAGCTCCTGGACATCATGATTGTTCAATTCTGGAATGAAAAAGTTAGTAATCATGGCTCTATATCGATCACCATTGACTGTAACGTTGTGGCCTTCATCATTTTTGAAGAAGGATTCCACTAGCCCATAAAGCGCACCAAACAGTCAGTTTTTCTGGATGTAACGGTGTTTCGACATACACTTGTGGATTAGCTTCACTCCAAATGCGGTAGTTTTGTTTGTTGACGTAGCCATTCAACCAGAAGTGCGCTTCATCGCTAAACAAAATTCGCTTATGAAAATCGGGAACAACGGCAATCTCGTTTTGGGCCCATTCGACGAATCTACGCCTTGCTTGATCATATTTAAAATGTAAAGCCACAAGATTATCTTTCGAATAAAATAAAATTCATGTCAATCGAATAATACATCGTTGTTTTATTGCAATTTAAAGTTCTATACTTCTAAAAAAAACACCCTATATATAAGGAATGCATATTGAATATAAAAATTTATTTTTAATTTGATAAAAGAGATGTATTAAACACACACACACACATATATATATATATATATATATATATATATATATATATATATATATATATATAATACATTTCTTATATATATATCAAATTGAAAATAAACTTTTTAAAATCATTGCGCAAATATTATTTTTTTAATTATACGCTCTTATTGTTAACTTTTCTATTACGTATAGCAAATAATTTCGAACTAATTTACTCAGTATGAATTTCTAAAAATGTATCAAATTATGTTGCAGAAATATATTGTATTGTTTTATTATAAATATTTAGTTATTTTTAATATTTTTAGTTTTATTTTGTAAATGAATTTTTTTTAACCTTCTACAATAATATGTCCAAAATAGCACAAATTCCTGAACTTTACCCCTTTAACTGCTGATTGAATATTAACGTCGCACTGTTCAGCTACACGAGGGCTTTCGGCGACGGACGACATAATTTTGAATCATGGTCAAGTGACGTGGACGACACCTGAGCTGGCACCCCCTCTCCCAACTGTCACACCACAACAACGGGAGGACGTTTCAGCTCTCGACAGATTTAACGTGCATCGCTGCCCTACACGGTGGATCTTTAGTGGTACTGGGCTCGAACTCGTGACCAGGCAAGCCACGATCCGATTCCTATACCACTCGGCAACCGCGGCCACTTTAACTGCTGATTAAAAGGTCCGTGATTCGCCTCCCAATGCCACCATTTTTCTCATAAGTATATGTATCCTGTGTATTGGGAGAAGGAAAGAAAAGACACAAAAAAGCAATTTTTTCTGATGTGTGTAAATATTTCTTTAAACACTGCTAAGTTCCTTTTATTGCATTCCAAAGCCCTTTAAATAATTTTACCGATAAAAGCGGAAAGAAAAGATTTGTATTTTGGTAGGACGAATATATACGTGCGGGTACTTCAACGCACCGGTTAAGCGAGAAGGATATATACGCCGGTGGTACTTAGGGATAAACAGTTACATATTTATCTACACCCTCTATCTTTATCATTTGGAATCATCTTTTGCTTACTGCATAGAAATCTGTATTAGAATTAAAATGAACCACGTGTTTTGAATTAGAGTTGTCTTTGTTAATATTTATTATAGTTTTCTTTAAATTCTTATTTTGTGAAGTGATATTGAAAATTATTTTAACGTCATACTATAAAGTTATACGAGGGCTATTGATAACGGATCCTGTAATTTTGAGCATTGGTCAGTTGACGAGAATGACCATATTTTGTGAAAGATTGATGTTAATAGCCCATTGAAGAAATACCGAGTTGGTAAGTAACAATTACAAATTTTAAAGTCATTTAGTCATTTTAAAGTTAGTCATTTGGTGTACGCTTTAGAAAAAAATATCCAATGTATGTTCATGTAATAATTTACTTTCCAAATTTCATTAAGTGTTTCTTATTAATATTATGTCAGAGAAAACTAATTGCTAAATTCTAGCAAAAATAACAGAGAACCTATTCATAAGTTTCAAAATTGTGAGGAGCTATTAGCGATTAGCTTCCTGATTTTGAACGGTCACGTGATGTGGATGTTACCTGAGCTATACCTGCCCCTCTCCCTAATCTTCTGCACCACTGATTCTCAATGAGGGAGAGGTGATGGGTGGATGCTGAACGAAGGTGAACTTGTTTTGAGTAGCAAGGAGACGGTGGGCATGTTTTGGGCAGTAGGAGGGGCGGGGCGATCACTATACTTTGACATTCGAAACTAATTATAAAACTTCAAAAGGTTTACTAATTTGATTATCTAGTTTACATCATTTGAACAGCAGTAAAAAAGAACTTATACGATACCTCCCCTTACACAGTTCTAGGAATGGTGAAATGAATATGTATTATAAGTAGAATGACCTTGGAAAATTTGACGATTTTGATAACAACGCAGCGCATGCGTCGGCTGGTTGCAAGTTTAGTAACGTAAGCCTTCTGAAGGAAAATTCCTTAAAATTTTTACCTTTTATAATTCAATATCCCCCCCCCCTCTTTGCCATACTCTAAATTACAGGACTTCACAAAGGAGGGTGTTGAAAAGTTTTCGTCACTTTGGGGAAGGGGTAAGCTTTAAAAAGGTTGATAATCATTGTTTTACATTATGCCAGTGAGTGAGTGAATATTGACGTCATACTGTTTAGTTACCCGAGGGCTTTTGGCAATCGACCACGCAATTTTGAACCATGGACAAGTAACGTGGACGACACCTGAGCTGACACCTCCCTCTCCTAACTAACACGCTACACCAACGGAAGGATGTTTGAGTTCTCGACAGATTTAACGTGCATCACTCCCCTACACGGAGGGTCTTTAGTAGTACTGGGCTCGAACTTGTGACAAGGCCAGCCATGATCTGATACCTTGATCACTCGGCTACCGAGGCTACATTACGCCAAAAAGAAGGGTTTGAACCTCGACCGAATTAACAAGCATCTGCGATGGTCAAGCAACATGAAGGTCTTTATCGTTCTCAAAAAATTTAACATTGCTCAGCCATTCTACACAATAAGTTTAGTGCCATCAGGATTTTAATTCATGATTCGACACATCTAACACTGGCCACAAACTTATGACTATGACTTCTCGATTAACATTTCCAAAGAATTTTTTAACAACTGTTTCTTCTTTCCTTTCTCTGTGTATATTCATTTCTCCAATAATATCAATCTCTAAAAACATTAAATAAAAATCCTCATATTAATTTTAATTAGCTGTAATTTGAAAACTATATGTATTTAATATTTGTTCAATTAATACTGTCATTTTAATACCCAGTACACATTTTTCTCCATGTTTTACTTGATTCCATTCTTTTTACTTTACCTTTTTATAATTTCAGATATGTATTTTGAATTTATGATTGCGCTTTTTAATTCATATGAAAGTTTAATGTTATAAAGTAAATTTAAAATAGCTTCTGCAAAGCTTATGTACCGTATTTATTTGCGTCTATGCCACCATCGATTATAAGCTGCACCCCAAACTCTCAACAAGGATTTGTGAAAAATGAAAATAGTGTAAAATGGTTTATCAATATCGAATTTAACGAAATTAAAAATAAATTTAATATGAAAACTAATAAGAAGGGAATAATTAGTTATTTTATTAGTATCATAAAATTTTAATTGCAAACGTAAACCTGTAATTGCTCTAAATACGCCATCCAACAAATTATTTTCTCATCGATTGTAAGCCGCACCCGATTTTCAGTAGCATTAACATTGGAAAAAAAGCTCAACTTAGGTTCGAATAAATGCGAACTATAGTTTTGATGTAGTTTCTAGAATGAGTTATATTTATTTTTGTAGCCACGAATAATATGCATCCTAAAATTTTTATTAGCTCTGAACACATTAGTAAAATATTTTAATAGTTTCCCCAAAGTAATTTACGAATGTTAAGATGTTGAATAAATACAAGGAACACAAAATTCATTCAACTTTTAATTACTATATATACAAGCCACTCTGTTTAATTAAAATCATATCTCTTCTCATTAATTCATTTTCATTAAATCCCAAAATATTAAAATATTTCACCCGAAGCTCCAAATCCACAGAGAAGCTGAAATACATATCTTTTGAACGTCATTATATAATCTTTAGTCATATTTCAAACATGAAAAATAAATTATATCTCTCAATCTAAATTTAAACAACTAACATTACCTTTAAAGTAGATCGTTGTAAACGTGAAACTTGCCTTAAAGTATTGTAATTAAAATGCATTATCGGTGTTAAATATTTCCTGGACCTCCTAAAAGAATTAAAATATAGTCCTAGAAAAATCTTAAAAGGATTAAAGTTTCTTAAAATAATTCTAGTGTGTAATGCCGTCCTGTTAGTCAAGTTCTTCAACTAAGATAAGTGCTTCACTGTGTACTCCGTCAATTCTTAATCTAAAACCGTAGACGGGCTCCCTTTTTAATTATTATTATTATGTAAATTCTCAACGGGAACAATAGAATTTAATTAAACCTTTCTATGTGGCACATTACCTAAATACCTTCCATTTTTAATTAATTTTGACTTCAAATATTCGTATTTTCCCCTGAAGGATAAAATTACTTAAAAAGAATTTTTAATATTTAAAATTTACCACTTGCGCAAAAAAAAAATAATTAAATGCGTTTTTTTTTTTTTTTTTCATTTCTTTTATCTCAATGTTGAAAAAGGTAACGAATTCCTCGAATTGAACAAAAGAGCGGCATTGAAAAATATTTTACGCTTCCATTGCTTTTAGGTGAAAAGAAATGGAAATGACATTCGTAATGAAGTTCGAATAATAAATCATTATTATTTATTATTTTTTTTACTTAAAAAACATAATGAGAGTCAGTCGTACAATGCCTATCTGATTCTTAAGTACTTGAATCGCCAAGGGGAAATTTTCAATTTTGAATGGATATTTTTTTCCCCTCTCTTGAACAAAAAAGGGAAAAAGGGGAAGGGAGTTATCGAAAAGATATAAGAGACACATAACAATTCTTAAAAACTGACGATCTGTTCTTTTGGAGGAGCAGATGAATGTATTATGAATTAGAAAAATTTATTTTTTTTCAGTACTTTCAACTGTGTGATAAATATTTTTAAAATGATATTTAAAAGAATTAACACTGAAAAAGGAAGACTGCATTAAAAATATTGAATTTAAAAAATAAAAGTCAATTTTATCTTTTCAATTATTTTTAATACTCTTTATGCCTTTTTTTGTGATTTTAAGATAACATCATGGATGAAATCATTTTACACCAGTACTGTTTATAATAAAAATTCCTTTTGTATTACTAAATAATAAAAAAATCTGATGATCGAAGTTTTTTAAACGTATGTTAATGATTAGCATAATTTTTATGAAAATGTGTTAAATAACTGAAAAACATGGTTGAAGAGTATTGATACAATGATATTTTAAATCAATATCAGAGAATGGGAATAGAATGAATTGAATAAAAATGCATCCGTTTTTGTTCATTTTATCTCTATAAATAGACCATATATTTTGAAAAATACGTCTCCCATACACAGCTTCAAATCTCTTACATTTAAGAAGGAACAAAGGTACTTTTCCGTTTCACCAGTGCAAGCGATAAAATCTTCAAAAATGATACAACAGACGCCAAACACAATATTCCCGCAGGTAACCTCTTACCACCCCTTTTTCAAATAAGTCGTGGCTTTTTCTTATCAATAACGCCTTTTCAAAATACTTCAAAAATAGATGAAAAACCATTCAGAACAAAGATTTATTAATATTTTTATGTATATATTGTGTGTTGTCGCCAGTAACGCCAATTTGGCGAGATTTGAGCTAGCGAAACGTAAAAGTACCGGGAAAAATAATTAATATTATAAATAAATTTATTATTGGAAAACATACTGCAATACCTTGAGAATATCAGGAAGCAAATAGTCAAATGACATTCGTTACCACGAAAAAGAGAGCATAAAAAATAGAACGTATACTTAGAAGCAAAGAGGATATTAAATTTTCACAAGAAAAAGGGAAAACGCTGATACATGATATGATCCGAAAGTGATATTATTCCAGAATTGGAATAATAAGTGTAGAACTTCTAGAAGGGAAAAGAAAACTTGAATGCTATATTTTTCCAGAATATTTAATAATAATAGGGAGAGTGAAAATATTTTTATGAAATATTGGGAACACTGCAAAGTTGGGATTCATCTCACCATGTTTTTTTGAATTGATCTAATTATTTATACTTATTGAAGTTACATGAGAGCAGTTGGCGATGAAGATCGTAAATTTGAACATCGGTCAAGTGAGGATAACATCTGTACACTCTCCAAACCTCCACACCATTTCAACGTAAGGACTTAGAGCCTCAAAAGATTTAATGCGTATTTGTGACAGGTGTTCAGTTGTGCCAGGATTCATGACGCAACAACACCAAGCTCGAGTTCATGACCACTCCACTACTACGTGAGTGAATGTTTATTAAACTCGCACTGTAAAGCAACATGAGGGCTATCGGTGACGGACAGTAGCACAAACAGGAATTTTTCAAGGAGAAGGGGGATCCAAGGTCGAAAGTCCACCATTTTTGTATTATGTTCCTTTTGATTTTGTCTCATTTTCGAGAACAAAAAACAGTACAAAACTAATTATTGAATAAATATTTAACATTAATTAATAAAATTAATCATTAATAACAAATATTTAATTAAATTTTACGTACTAAATACTTAGAATTATAATCAATCGGGAAAAAAAATTAAGGGATTTGGGAGGGGTCCGGACCCCTAGGACACCCGCTTGTGTGCGCCACTGGTGACGGACCTCGTAGTTTTTAACCACCGTCAAGTAACGATGATGACACTTTTACTGTTACCCCACTCACTAAACTTCCACACTATACCAATGTTAAGAACTTGAGCCTCAATTGATTTAGCATGTATCAGCTCCTACCAGTAGCGCACACAGGAATTTTTCAGGGGGCGGATTCCGGGGTCGAAAGTTCACCATTCTTGTAGCATGCTCTTTTTGATTTTGTTGATTTTCGGGAACAAAACAAAGTAAAAAACTAATTCTTGAATAAATAATTAGCATTAATTAATAAAATGAATCATTAATAACAAATACTTAGTTGAATATTACGTACTATATAATTAGAATTATGGTCAATCGAAAAAAATGAAGGGCTTTGGGGGTCCTCACCCCTATAACCCCCTTGTGTGCGCCACTGGCTCCTAGCCTTGGCAGGCGTTTAGTTGCTCATTAGGTCAAAAATGGCCCACGACCACAATTGCCACGAGTTCGCTATCTCGCTACTAAAACTACTCTATTCATATTGCACCAAACAAGCTTTAACAAGCTTTTATTGCCCTCTACGGTGCCCTTTTATAAATTTCCTTAAAAAAGAATTTTTTTAACAAAATTTCCATTTTTTTTTAGGATTATAGACTTTACATGAACTAGTTTCTATACAACGATGAATCTTACGTACAGCAATTTTATCGAAACTCGGATGATTTTTAACAGTATTTTTTAACAAAATAAAAATACGTTCTAATTTTTTTTTTTTTTATTAAAAAGCAACAAACTTACTTCTATTATTAACATTTGTTCTTTTCTATGCGAGATAATTTATCTTCTTTACTCCAGCACGAATTCATTTTTTCAAAGAAAAGGAGAAAATAAAAAGATTGAAAATGTTTGGGATGGTTGTTACCGATATTTTATTTTCAATTCAAAAAACCAACACCATGCACCTTCAAAAAAAAAAAGTTCCAAAACTTTTCGATAGCTTCAAAACAAAACTTGTCTAAAAATGGTAATAAATAAAAATAATTTCCTCTCGCTCGCTGAAACATTCTTCTCAACACTTCCCTTAAAAGCGAAAGGCTTTAAGAAGAGACCGTCACGCAAAGAGAAAGGTAAACAAATAAACAATAAACAAAAGAACAGTCGCTCGAGACCCAAAGAGAAAAAGTATAACTGAAGACTTATTTTCACGCCCTGTTTACGCTAAAACCCAGAGAATAAAACATAAGAAAGCGACTCAAAACGAACTCTCCGTAGAGAGTATTACATACAGTCCAACTCTTCTACCTTCCCCTCCACAAGCTTTCTTCCATTCGTACCTACACAAAAGACACATAGTGCACGGGGGGTGGAAAAGGGAGATATCTGCTTTTTTGTGTCCATCTATCAGACATCAAACGCCCCCCGAGAACTTCTTTGGTTCGATTCATCATTCGGTTGGAACGTTTCTTTGAATTTTGGGGTGGAAAGAAAAAAAGAATGCATACAGAAGTTGGTAGGTATATAGCAGACGATCTTGGACTACTGTGGTTCATTGCGTTTGTCCGATCGTTTGGTAGGTCCATCCTTCTAAATAAGTTAGGCGACCCCAAGAAAGAAGACGTTTGAAGTTTGTGCACTCTTCTTTTTCTCTCTTCTGTGTGAGTTGTTGTTGTTTTCTTCTTTTTTTACAAAGTAGTTCGGTTGTGAACTGATTTGTTTTATTTTCGATTTCGATGCAAGGGCATCTTCAAGTTCGAAAAGATAAATGTAGAAATTTGAAGTGCAGGGGGATTTCTGAGGGGGGAAATGAGTCCCCCTCCCCTTCAGTACTGGAAAATTAACTTTAAACTAGACTAATACTTAGAGTTTACTAGAAACAAGATATTTATTTAAGAATCAAGTACTTCTATTGACTATTTTGTAGAACATTTGATATTTGTTAGATATTTGTTATAAAATTCCAAAAAAACTTATGAAATTCGCAGACAGTTGATTCGAACAAAATAAAATGATAACTTTTTGAAAAATGGTACAATATTAAATAAATTTTTGGTGAGTGCTTCTGCAATAAAGAATCTCGAAAGGATTTTGAAAGATTTATTATTTTTTTTACAAAAACAGTATCTTCTTTAACAGGGCAAAGAACACTTTTCCTGCACATCAGCTACCTTGAATTCCTCATTTACTCGACTGTCCGGAAATTGTATTTTGTTAGAAAATACTTCAAATGTTTAGGGGAAGGGGATTTGTTATTTCAGTGAAATATATCATTAAACTGAGTTCCATATTAAAGAAAAGTTGACAACATTTATATATTTTATGTTTCTGTATTGATATAACTGTAACAATACACAAATGATTCAACCATTTTACAAAAGATATCTTCACCTACATCATCTTTTAATAAAATTTATCACAATACATGTAAAAACATATTACGCTTAATCAAATATTTTGTATGGTTTGTTAGTATAGTTAAAATGAGATATTATGTTCACGTAAATACTTTGTATATAATACTGTTTTTTTATAGAGACACCTGCTTGGAAATAAAGTAAAATAATTTTTTTCATTATAAGAGTTACAAAATTAAGATTAAAAACAAGTAATATAAAAAAAGTTCCTATTTAAGTCTCCAAAGAAAAGTTTTTTTTATTTACTTTTATTAAATAATTACACAATTAATTTAAATAAGTATATACATATGACAAATCACAATATTAAGTGGCAAAATAAAAAAAAAAGGATTTTCTTTCTTTTTTCTGTATATGGTGTTCGACTTTTGTTTTTGTTTGCTACTATTTACTTATTATTTAAATTTAATTATTCCAATAAATTAATATAGTAAAAAGAAATCCTATTCTCAGAAATTATGCCATCCCAGGAGGGATTCGAACCCACGAGCTTTGGATTAGAAGTCTAACGCACTATCCATTGCTCTACAGGGACACAGCGAGCGATTTTCCTTTTTATATATGGTGTTGTACCATTATTTTTGTTTCTTAATATTTATTTATAAATTAAATAGAATTAAAGAATTAATATTGGAAAAAAAGTGTATTTACATCAAGTGTCATACACTACAAGTTTATAAATGTATTTGAACTTGAGTGGATGAATAAAAAGTAGTTTATTAACGATTGAAATTTTTAACAAGATATACATTTAAATAAATATATAGAGAGAGTGTGAACTAATTGTAGGAATTGAATAATGTGCCATATCATGTATGTGTTATAAATTGAGTTAGAAAATAAGAAAAGTTTATATCATTTTTCAGATTTTTTTTAGTATAAAATGATTTGCTCTTATAAAAATTAGGAGTTACCCTACAAACCAAATTCCAGAAGAAGAAGTAACCCTTTTTTCAAGATTTCAAAGATCTTTCAATTTTGTTATGGGTATTTTAATCATACGTTTAAGGAACAGTATCTGAATTATGTGTGAGAACTTTATCTTAAATACTAAAAAAAGAAAAAAATATAAAAAACACATTAATATTTATGTAGTATTTCCACCACATTGTTTTACAGAGAAAAGCATTTCCTCAAATTAACTTATATATATAACATTTCTCATTCATTTTTCTTACCTCCTTAGCAAATGCTTCAAATTTTGTTTTCTATATTTTAAAAGCAAATTGATTTTTAACTCGGCATTTCACGCACAGGGTATGTCATACCCACCGCCTAACTTTTTTCAAGACTCCCTCTGAACATTATTTGGAAAATGAACAGTTTCTCGTATAGCTGGTTTTAAGGTCATAGCCTTTGAGGAGCCTTAGCTTGTAGGCGAATTCGAAATATATACTTTTGGATACCGCCTCTTCGACTATCTCATATCCTGCGCGTGAATTGCCATTACAGTTCTAAGTGTATGAGCACGCTTTAAAATCTTTCTTATGTAATGGCGTATTATAGTACTTATGAAAAAACGTGTTATTTAAGTAATTTAATTGATGCAGTACTTAATAGATATAGTACAATAGTATTTTCGTATGAAGAAAGTCTCTTTTCGTGGATGATGGGGAAGAATCGAATGATGAAGAAGTTTAATAGCAAGTTTGATCTCTCTACTGAAATCTATCCATATAATTTAAATGAGAAAGCAATTATCGTCCTTGATAAAATGACCACATCATATTTAATGGCTAGAAAATGTAATCGTTAGTCTATGACAGTATTTTTTGTGTTGTTGAACATTGCGACAATACAAGCGAAAATTATTTTAAATACTCAGAAATCACCTACTAAACATCGAACCGGACGCTGATTTCTGAAGTGTTTTGGATTTCGATTTACTGAAGAAAGTAAAGAATGTAGAAATCCTCAAGCAATGCTTTTAAGAAATTAAAAAAATAAATAAAATTAAGAACCAGTGAAAACATCGCACTCACTCGCGACGAAGAGTAAAGGAGTGTATAAACAATGTACTGAATGCCTTAATAAAAAGAACAGAAAAAATACATTTACGTGTGAAAAGTGTAACAAACATATAGTATTTCCGACTTTTCTTTATTTTTCACGTTTGTATGCAAATGTTACGGTAAAAAAACAGAATGTAAACACCCTTGCGTATGAGATACCTTGCGCGTGAAATTATGTTCGTACTTTTATGCACGTGGAATGCCAAGTTAATTTACAGAACTCTAAGCTGAAAAATAATACATTTATTTAATGATTGTATATGTAACTTCAGTTCTAAGAACATAAAATACTGGGGGGGGGACTTTAGCACTGAGGGTCCTTTTTTTAAATAAAAAAAATTTCTAAGTAGGTTTTTTTTTACCCTGACGTACAAATATACCTTAAACGGTTCTCCAAAATTCTGCATAAATTCTTATAATGCACTAATTTGTTTCCCCTCCTTTTCTGTACGATTTCACAAAAGTGTCTTTGAGTAGAACCACGAAGGGTTTTTAGTGATTCACACAAAATATATCAAACATATATCGATGAAATCTGCAAAGGGGGATTCCAGCTCAGACGGTCCTTCTTAGTTATTTGTAAAGTTTCAAAATAACAAGAGAGATCTACGTTATACATTTCTTTTTTTTCCAAACCAATACAAAACAGTTGAACGTTTAAATAAACTCGTTGAACACAAGATACTGAAAACAATATCTTAAAAAAAAGTGAAGTATTTAACTTTTAAAGAAGTGGTGATTAATTAAGATAAAACTTACATGCATGTATTAATGTGTTTTCTCTTAGTAGAAAATCGTTGTGTCATTCGATATTCGATAACAAAATATCAATTTGTCGTACAGCATTTAACAATCCCTTTGGGCCAACGTGAAAGAGTCTTGTATGCAAGCTGTTAAAATAAAGTTTACTTAATTTTGAACCTAATTGTAAAATCGCAGGATGCTTATGAAGATATGGCACAGAAGCAATAATCTTCCACCTACGCGAACTATTCCTTCCCCATCTACAAATGGAAATAAATTAGAAATACTACTTGGAATTTCTTTTTTATCAAACAAGGATCTTTGAGCATGCTTAATCAATTTAATTTCTGACTCCTTGAATTCGGCTACAGTTAGAGAGAGAGGTCCAACCTTCTTGGACTTATTCCTACAATTGTAGTTGAATCTGAAAATATAAGATAAAATATTAATAACTTTGAAATAATTATTAGAAAGTTCTAAAAGTTCGTCATGGATGCTAGAGGTTCTATGAAAATTGAATTAATTATATATGTAGGAGATATTTTCTTATACACCTTGTTTCTTGAAGTAAATTTGAATGCAATATTTTTTTCTTTTACCCCCGCCCCTTTTGCCCAATTTTTGATTTGCATATTTTACATACTTTTATATCTTGCCTATATATTGTGAAAATAGGTAATTCATGTATAAACAATTTCTGTTAAAACTTGTCTTTTCCGGTATAGGAATGTGTATTTGATTAATAAGTGCTGGCATAAATGGTTATTTTCCCTTGGAGTAATCTGCCAATCAATCAACCTTCTATAAAAGTATTCAGTTAATATAATAATCCCCATAGTATTACCGAATTAGTCATGCTTTCTTCTGTTAAAGGAATTCAAATAAGGAAATATAATACTTTCGATAGTCTGTATGATAACATTCATTCCTATATATTGCAGTTTATGAAACTGTTAACTTTTATTAACCCGAGAGCAGGCGCACTCGATACTAACGCTAATATTCGTGTGGGGTGACTGAATCACCCCAATCATTTTTTTAATAATTATTTTTATTGTACACGATACAAATAGTAAATCCAGAGAATAATTTAATTAAGAGAATGTACACTTACATACTTTCAAGGACTTTTCAGTGGTTTTTTTTTTTTTTTATAATTTGAGAAAAAAAATATGAATCAAACTGAATCAAGAAGTTTCAAATGTGCGTGACTTTAATAAAGAACACAAATCACAATAACTTTTAGCTAACATTACAAGAGTGTCATTTGCAGGCAAAACTGTCACATTTTGTTCAAGTTATTGTATTTTTACTGTCCTTTGATGACAAATAGCATAATGGACGATTTCTTGCTTGTGTCCTTTCGACAGGACGAAGTGTGTTTTATGGTACACTCTTATGGCTTCGTATATATATACATATTTTGATGGAGTTCTTTGGGTAATATTTGAATTTTTTTTTCAACTTAAACGTTTAATGTTCAATGCTTTTCTCAAATTTACTTTCGCTATCATGATTAATATTCATTATTTCAGCAGGTTCTTCTCTTGTTCAATCAGTTTCAACTTCCTTCAATAAAGATGATAAAGATGCCTATTTCTCCTTTTTATATTCTGGCCATTTACATTTATAAACCATAAAAAAAGAGAAACGAACCTTACAGTAGTCGTATATGATGTGTAATACCTGACATGTTATCTTAGTAAATACGCAATAGTAACTTATAGCTTGAAAAAATGAATTGTGTATGATTGGAAATAATTTTCTATTGAATAATTATATCTGTAATGAAAATTTTATTTAATTAACACAGGGATTAATGCAATTGTTTTATCAAAAATAATTATTCTTGATCAATTTTGGGAAGAGCGGAGACAATAGACTTATGATAACTAAAATATGACACATATACTTGTGATTTCAAAGTACCGTTGTAAAACAGCGTCAATAACATTACCACTGTTAGCTGCCAAAACATTTTGATTTGTGTTCATTTCAAGCTTGAATTCATCATTCAAAAAAGCTATGAGCGGCTCAGATTTTGGCAAACTGAAGGAAACTTAAAATCACCACTCAAAATCAGGGTAAGCGAGTGATATTTTTTTAAAGAGCAGAACCACCTTTGTTAGATGGTAAAAGTACAAAACGCTGGAAATCTTTAATTTTTTTTAACCATTTGATTCGAAGAAATGTATATGACCAAGTATGTATCAATGTGTATATTATCAAGACATTAATTGATAATATACACATCAAAGTTTGAAGTTCCAGTTATTTTGCTTTTTAAACGTTTTCATATACAGAAAATTATGCCAAGCAAGACACAATTTTCATTTCTTATTCGAATAATCGATAAAATTTATTAATAAATACGAATATCTTTCAACATTGAAACAATTCTTATAACTTCAGCTTGTAACTCTGATTTAATCAGATTTAACCTTTTAAAGCAGATTTAATGTCTATTAAAATCAAAGTAATCAGATTTCAAAATTTTTATTGAATATTTTTTTCTGGTTATGTAAACTTATAAATTTTAAATTGTGAAAAATAATGTCTAAAATAACATTGAATACCTAAGCAGTGAAAAATACTATGAAATAGAAATGAAAAGACCAAAGCTTCTTAATACGGTAACAAAAATTTATCAAGTGCTTGAACTGAATCCTAAATAAATACCTAAAACTGGAATTTACTCTAATTCTGTTCATAAATCGTAGTCATATTTATCATCATTGCGTAGTGAGTTAAGAATTCTCCTTCTGATATTTGACAACGATAAAAATCAAAGCTGAAAGATGAAAAATATGATATTCAAATTAAATTAAACGTGTTCAATTTATATATTAAGCGACAAAATCATCGGCACTTTCGAATTCTAGTGTATCAGAAAGCTTTTCAAACCTTCATCTTTTCGTTTCTCCTCCTTTTTTTCCTTTTGCTAACAAAAGTATAAGCGCCTTAACTTTATCATCAATGCATTTTGCTTGAAATCGTGTTGAATTCTGAAAATTGTGAAACAATTTTCTAGAAATTGTTCAAAGTTTTCATCTTTTTTTTCTTTTGTTTGTAGTTCCAATTTCACTCTCTTATTAATTTTATTCATTTTTATATGTATAAAAATATCCATTTGTCTCTCTGTCACCCTTTTAAAAAATTAATTTAGCAGTGCGGAAACATGAATAAGGGAAACATCAACGTAAAAAAAAAAAAAAAAAAAATTGCTAGAATAATACCTAAATGAAAATTTGAAAAAAAATACTCACTTTCGAGAAAACTATCAGTTTCAAGTACTACACTGTCTGCGGATCGACTTAATATGTCAAGGCGTTTTCAGTGGCAGCATAACCTTTACAAACAAAAATTACATGTTATATATATATACTTCTTACGAATAAATTTAAAAGGTATTTTTTATACTTTGATGAAAGAAAGGACAATCAAATATTTTATTTAGAGTCTTCGAACCTTTTGTAAGCATGTAGTTTGATTTATTGTGCATTTTATATGTGCGTAAAATTAATACACATTTTTAAAAGAAATGTTGTACTTTATAAAACCTCTCGTAATCTCTCTGTATAGTATCCAGAGCATTTTTTTTTCTTTAAATGCTATCCTACTACCACTACTGCTCATGGTTGCTTAATGTAGTATTTTTACTGCTTTTATTTATTAGATTTAAAAAAAAAAAATAATAAATAAAAACAAAATATATTTCTTCTTATTTTAGCATTTTAATATAATCAAATAATGGCGAACACTTGTACCTTAAACTATGTTTAACCTATTAAAACTATGTTTAACCTTGCAATCATAATCGCAAGCCTAAAGGTTTACTTTTCCATGACAGAAACTATTCTGCTTCCTGAACTTGTTTTAACATATTTTAACACATTACACAGCATTATGATAGAATTATAGAAATTTATTTTAATATTGATAAATATGTATAAACATATATTTAATTATTATTACAATATTTTACATTTTAATAATTTTTCTGTTCTATCTTTCATTCCTTTCCAGTAATATAGGTAAAAAAAAAGAATTAAATTGACCCTTGAAACGTTGTTTAACCATGCAGTCTTAAAGATTGCTTTTGATTTAATTTGTAGGTATCTTATTTTGTCCCTCATTATTTTACTACATGTCATGCAAAAAGTAAATGAAGACTTTAGTAAGTAGTTGGATTCGCCTTTTATGAATGAAAGGAAAATCACATTGCTATTGTTTATTATAAATATCATTAACTTGTATATACAAGTCAGACATTTCACACGTTAATTGCAAAGAGATAGAATGATTTAATTTATAAATATTTTTATACTATTAGAAATGCACCGAATTATGAATTAAGAATTATGCAATTTCTTTTTTCACACTTTTTTTCTCTATAATGGGGCTGCGAAAAATAATTTTTTACCTTTTCAGACATAGTTTATTCTCTAGGAGTTGGTATCACATTTTAGTGCGGTGCCATATAGGCGATACCAATTGCCCCAAGCAGTTTTGAAGCCAGTTTCCTCCCCAGAGGGAGGCACCTGAGCTCTGATGATGCGAAATTGAACTTAGGAATTTAATTTTGCCTAGAGCACCCAAGCAAACCGGGCATTTCAGGGGATTTTTTTCATGCCACATAATCATACGACATAGCCGCTGTCGATGTTCTGCATCATGAAAATCCACCGAATTGGGCCGTTGTTGAACCCGCTACCTTCGGTGCAGAAGGCCAGTTACAAACCAACTATGCCAACCAGACAGCACCAAATAAACAGTATGAAGATATTTTTTAAATATTGTAGAGAACTGAGAAATACTTCCCTTAGGTATTTTAATCGAACGAACACAGCAGAGGAAAATCACTGCAACATACATACAAAAAGAACTTGTAGATAATTGTTACAAATTCAGTTACAAAATTTGCTTAGGGTATCCGACTAAGTTCGAATTCGTGATTTTAAAAAAGCACAAATGGATAATTTTCAAGATATTTAGTGTCACTTAGATTAGAGAATACATGTATAAAATTGTTTTAAGGACATTATGGCAGAAAAAAAATTGTTTAACTACAATATTTTTGCAAAAAAGTAACTTAGAATAATCTTATTTCAAAGTCTCCTTTTACAAAAATGCTTCTATAATAATAATATTTCGTTTACATAAAGTAAAGACTTTTTCCAATGAGCTTGAAAGAGGATTTTAGAAAAGTTCACATTATTTTCAGAGTTATTACCAATTGAAATAAATATCAGCGTTTTTTTTTCTTAAAATTTCTCACTTCTGTTGAGTAAAATATGGACAAATCCACTTCTAAGTTGTAAATTTCAAAAATTCTAGTTCAACCTCTGTACAGAGCTCTGAGCTATATACAGGCAAAACATTATTATAATAGAAGCCTTTTTCATAAAAGGAGAAAGTTTAGAAAATGGGTCATTCTATGTTCATTTTTTGTCAACTTATTGTAAAATAATTTTTTAATGTAATAATATTCTTAAAACAATCTTATGTACATTTTCTAATCTAAATAACACTAAATATCCTAAATGTTATCCATTTATACGCTTTTTCACAATCACGGTTCCGAACGTAGTCGGAGACCTTAATTGCTTCACAGGCAAGTATTTGTGTACCGGTACAATGATTGGTGATAAGTAAATTATTATAACGGTTTTTTTTCACACTAGAAACTTAATTTAAAAACGAATAACATTACTTAATAATTAAGAATATTAAACACGCATAGTTGTGTAATCAAAATAGTGGATAGCCTGAGAAGTTGGATCTTTACAGTTTGAAGAGAATAATCTAATTGTTTTCAATGTCTAGACTTCCACTTTCCTGAACAGCATATATCAGTGGTCTTCAAGATTTTTCAATTCATGAAACCCCTAGAACTTGAAGTTGCTTTAGTGGAACCCTTAGAACTAGAAAGTGTTTATATGGAACCCCATTCCATACACCTACCTCGAAGAATATATCTCAAAATAATATTTAAAGTAGATCAACATGTTATAGAAACTTTATTTAAAGGCAATTAAGAAAAGTATTGCATTTATTATTAAAAAAATTTTAATCTAATTTTTTATTATGATTTACATAATAATATTAATCTGTGATCCAAGTATCAACTATCCTTGTATTATATCTAGTAACTGGGATATGTGCTTGCTTTTTTTCACACAAACTATCGAAGTCTTGATCAATTGAGATTAAATGCAATCGCATTACATATTCTGAGTTTAATTTGTTTCTATACATTGTTATTGTAGCCAGAAATAATAATCAATCAGAAATAATAAATCAGAAATAATAAATAACTATAAACATTTTACTAAATATTGCTAAAACAAGAAATACCTAATTCACTTTATTAATAGTTATATGAATAAAGCTATTCAAAATTGTAAGGATTAAAAATTCTTAGATTAATTATAGTTTAATACTACAAATTTACACATTTCATAGTTATAGTTCCCTCCATATTCTATTATTAGTTAAAATTACTTATTATTATTTAATTCATATATACTCTAGTGTTTCTAATGGTATGGTTTTTTTGTAACGCTTTTATTAATTTTTGTTTCTATTATTTTTATACTTTTGTTAAGTGCCACAATTCAGCCATTCACATGCTTTGAATCTGTATTAGGGTCCATAATCTGGCAATATCTTTTTATTGCACTCAGATTAACACGGGTTATGCATTTTCAAGTGCAATTTTTAGGTAAGTTACCTCTATTTTGTAATGGATTTAGATATTCCTATCCATTACTTTCAATAGGTTTTTTCTCAGTATTATTTACATAAAGGGGGAAGGTTGGCTGGCCAAAAAACATGTTCAACTCCACTTTTATATAATTTATATATTAGCTGTCCTAAGTCAGCAATGTTTATAATACTGCAGCATCCATTTTATAATTGTAATCTAGTGTCCTTCATTGTATGTTCTCTTTACTGTCTCTGTGTTTTTTTCGAATGTGATGGATGTGAAAGTTTATCTCTTGTTTGTAGAGAATTAGACTATATATATATATATATATAAAGATAAAACGTGTGAATATTCTTTCATTACATTATATTATAATAAAAGTTTTAAAAAAAGAATTACAAAATAAAGTTATTATACCTATAAAAAATTTTCAGGTTTAATGAATAGGATAAGCTTTAGATACTTGTAACTATACAAACTTCATTTAGAACATGAATCCTTTTGCATAATGTATTTATTTTTAATTTTTTTTAATTGTGACTCATGGAACACAGTTTGAAGGGTTGCGTGGTAGTTGCGGGCGTGGTATTTGCGGACACATAACATTTCGTGGTATTTGCGGACACTCCGATACGCATCGTGATATTTGTGGATACATTTTCCCCCCATCTTAGAACAGATAAAGGATGCCGATAAATAAGGAAATAAATACTTTTAAAAATCACACAATTTAAAACAGTATTTTAAGTAGCAAATTTCTTTCACCTGGGATAACGTTTTCTTTCTTTTTTTTATACCGAAGTTTTCTGTTTTTACACTCGATTATGGAATTACAAGGATAAATACATTTTTGCCAATCAAATTTAATTATTTACATTGAAGTAAGATATTACAGTGTGAAGGCATTTTAAACATAGCGAAATGTAATAAAAATAAACACTTTCAGAGAAACAGGAAAAGCAGAATAATGAAAGGTATGAACAAATTTCAGGAATTTTGTGGAAAATTGTATTTTAGAGTAAAATAAATGTTAGAATAAGTGCAAGTGCTATGTGATTTTTAAAAGTATTTATTTCCTTATTTATCTGTATCCTTTATCTGTTCTAAGGTGGGGGGAAAATATGTCCGCAAATATACCACGATGTGTTTCGGAGTGTCTGCAAATACCACGAAATGTTATGTGTCCGCAACTACCACGCCACCGTTTGAAGACCACTGGCATATGGTATCACCAGAGTTGGATCGTTGTTCCCACCCAAGGTGTTAAAACCACTGTGAAAGGTCACCCCCTATTGCTCTACCACCCACTGCGGGTTAACAAATAGCAAAAAGGACCATGAACTTTCCAGTTTCCAACGGTGTTGCTCCAAAGCAGTTTCTTTTTTTTTAAAAAAAAAATGTTTCACACTCGCAGGATGTCCAGCCAAATATATTAGAAAATTCGCAAATAATTACACAAATGTTACACACATTATTTTCTTCATACATTTATCGCTACTAAGGGAGAAAAAGACCACGCCTGTAAAGCAAAACGGTAGAAGAAAAAAATTACGGTTGTTTCGAAACACCGCAATCATTTCCTTAGGTCTTGAAAATAAAATGATTGTGGCATTTTTTTCCCCATGCGCATTAAACGAAAGACAACGAATTTCACAAAAGAATTCCACTTCGATTAAATAACACGACGAAAAAAATTGTTTTTGAAATGTGTTTTCCTAAGAAAACTATTTATTATCAATGATTTTTATCCGTCATTGAAAGAAAACGACTCATTGTTTTCTGTCATATATATAATTGCATTAATTTTAAAAGTACGATTTTTCCGAAAGTAAAGCGGACTTTCTTTTCTTTTTCTTTGTCATTTTATTTATATGTTTATTTTATTTCGAAATGTTGGTTCCGCATTCATTTATATGACTCAAAAAAATTTAATGTGTTTGTGGGAGTATTAGAACTGAAAAATGCATTTATTTAAGTGATAAATAAGATTTGGTATTTTCTTATATATATATATTTAAGTTACATCATCTGAAATGTATAAAAGGATTACCAAAGAGAAACAAATGAGTATTGGAAAAACAGTACATTTTACAGGGAAACAATTTTTTTCTCCCTGTTAGAAAAAAAGTTTTTGTTTCCTTATTTTACCAAAAGGTAATTGAACAACACCTATATATATATATATATATATATATATATATATATATATATATATATATATATATAACGCTGTATAACTAGTACAATGTTAATAATAATAATGTCTCAAAAACTACAATTATTTTATTTGAACAAATGTTAAATTAATCATCCTGGAAATCTTTTTTTAAAAAATAATTCAATACCTTTGTCAGTATTTAGATTTATAAAAAAATTATGAATAAGTATATTTAATTTTATTTATTTTCTGCTTTTCGGAATGCATTTTTTCAAGAATCTGAAGGATTAATGCTGCAGTATGTTTTTTTTTATAAAATAGTGAAAAACGCGCTTTAATGAAAATGTACTTGTTTTTTCTATGTTGTACATAGAACGCATATTTGTTTATCTTAAGCATTTGAATTGAAATGTCGCCCACAGATTTATATTCCAAGATAATGTAGAAGTGCAATTCAGGAAAAATCTGTAGTTAAAAAACACCTGTGCGATGCTGATACAGTTTGTATGTAGAATGATATTAGACTTCTCAAAAATACATTTGATCTGCATCATACATACTTTATTGAGCTAGTTATTGATTGTAAAAGACTAAAATCACCAAACAAGGTCTTTGAGCTGTAAAGTCGATCTTCCGGCGAGATAATTGCACTAAGTAAATTACAAAGGTAGCTAGGTATTCTGAATTACTATTATATAATTAATAAATCAGATTTTCTTGTATATACACACAATGTTAAATAAAAGTTATGGTAGGAAAATTCAATTCAAGACGGATGCATTGTTTATCGGTTGGTTTGAAAAAACAAGTATACTAATCAGTGCCTGTTTACCCACTGGGCGCTTAGGGCAGGCTCCCAGGGTCCTGGAGAGGTCCAGAAACGCCCGGAAAAGTTAGACTTAACCAGATTTTCTGGTTATAAATTTCCATTCTCCAGTGCCAAGGGGGTCTACATAACTTCTGCAACCAAGGACCGAAATTAGCTTAAATTGGCACTGGTTCTAATTATTGCTGACTGACTATCTAAAATTTAGCCACGTCATAAAACTAAAGTGAGTTAAGGTTTAGAGGCTTTCAAGCCTCCGAGTTTGATGACATCATTCGACAAAATGTAAAGAGAAAGAATTAGATACGCATTCAGGTGTTGTCTTCGTCACTTGTATGAGGGTTATAATTACATCTTCAATGGTCATCGTGTTCTAATTAAATGTTAATTAAAATTGTTAAGTTTCGACACCCTATCGCGCGAGGATATGCAGATCCAGTACTATTTAAGAAAACGTTCCTCGTAACAGAATTTTTCATGAAATCAAACCTAAAGAGCACATGAATATACTTCTACAAACAGAAAGCTGGTAACCACAATCAATCACCTATCCTTAGTTGTGTGAATTTATTGAAAACTCTTCGAAAATATAATTCATCATGTATTTTTTTCAGCAAAGGTACACTGTGAATGACGAACATACAATGTATTAGGCACATAGTTGATACAGAAATGAAAATACTATCAATGACTATGCAGGTCAATAAAATTTGAAAAAAGTTCAAGTTAATAGGACAGCGTAACATTGTATTAACCAATCGAAAGTCCTGAACTTTTTGATGACATTTTCTTCTCTTATTTGTTGAAATAAAAGTTTTCTTCATTTTAATTTATTTTTCTGTTATTACTGGTATAAAAAGTGATGCCACAATAGGCGTGTCAATGTTAGACTTAATTATTAACTATCTAATCAAATTCTCGATCAAATGAAATGTCATTCATAGAGTTGAAGTATAAGACTATATATAGATATTCAACTTACTTCTTTCTTTAATTTTAATTAAAAGTGTCACTATTTATTTAAAAAAATTATATTAGCTGCCTTAGATATAAGAAATAATGCTATGCATAATGTCAACTACTCAAAAAGAAAACATCCAAACTACCCCTTTTCTCACATTTTCATAAAAAAAAATATCCCCATTTATTTCAAGATTATTATTAGTTAGCCTTAAAATTCCTTTTCATGCACCATTAGAAAATTAAGTTCTCATGTGATATATTCTGCTACTAAAAAAATATTGCATTATTTTATATTCAGAAAAAAATGAACTAAAGGGTGTTTTTTTGAGAGGTATAGAACTTTAAATTGCAATAAAACAACGATGTATTACTCGATTGACATGATTTTTTTTATTCGAAAGATAATCTTGTGGCATTACATTTTAAATATGATATCTGGTATAGGACTGCCACGGCTGGCTCGGATGTAGTCCAATCTGGACTTCCAATTTTCGATGACTTTTTCCAACATTTGTGGCCGTATATCGGCAATAACACGGCGAATGTTGTCTTCCAAATGGTCAAGCGTTTGTGGCTTATCCACATAGACCAATGACTTTACATAGCCCCACAGAAAATAGTCTAGCGGTGTTAAATCACAAGATCTTGGAGGCCAATTCACAGGTCCAAAACGTGAAATTAGGCGGTCACCAAACGTGTCTTTCAGTAAATCGATTGTGGCACGAGCTGTGTGACATGTTGCGCCGTCTTGTTGGAACCACAGCTCCTGGACATCATGATTGTTCAATTCAGGAATGAAAAAGTTAGTAATCATGGCTCTATACCGATCACCATTGACTGTAATGCTGTGGTCTTCATCGTTTTTGAAGAAGGATTCCACCAGCCCATAAAGCGCACCAAACAGTCAGCTTTTCTGGATGTAATGTTGTTTTTACATACACTTGTGGATTAGCTTCACTCCAAATGCGGCAGTTTTGTTTGTTGACGTAGCCATTCAACCAGAAGTGCGCTTCATCGCTAAACAAAATTCGCTTATGAAAATCGCGCGACCATTATTTTCGAATTAAAATTGCACAATTTGAAAGCGTTGTTCAGGCGTGAGTCTATTCATGATGAATTGCCAAACCAAACTGAGAATAAATCACTTGACAGCGGTTAAATCGGTCGCCATCTTGGAAAGTAATGCCAACTATACGTGGAAAAAAAACACTCTGTATATATATGCATAGTTTCTGTGTAAAATACTTTAATGTAAAATATAAGCATAAAATGAAGTTTTTGTTACATATTATTAACACAACGAAGAAATTACATTAAAAATATTGAAAATCCCTGACATATCATTAGAACAAAATTAATACTCGGAGCTTCCTAACATAAAATAGTATAATAAATTAGGTAAATAAAACATTATTAATTAATAATGAAAAGTATACCAATAAGTGTAATTATACTTAATATAAGAGACAAAATAAAATTTAGCATTTATTCTCTCTTGAAATAATTCCTTGGTTCTATGCCTAAATATAGCTTACGATTTTTGTGCAGACGGTAATCGGTGTTCATCGATGATAAATAAGGTATGTAGCATTTAAAAACATTTATATTTACCACCCTTAGAGAAATAAACCGAATAAAGGAACTATAAGTACATGAACATAAGAGTCATCTTTACAGAAAATTATTTTTAAAAAAAACTATAAGCCAAGTGTAGGTTATTCATGTATATATGAAATTCAAAAAAGACTAGTGGGTTTTTTCATTGTGATAAAAAATGCACACGCACAATGTAACATAATACTGAATTATGTAAGACCACAATTCTTAATAAGTTTCCTACAATGGCTATGTTAAAGGCTATTTCAAAGCAGCATATTGCCCACGCCGTAGGTATCGCACATTGTGAGAAAAATAAAAAACACGTGTAAAGAAATTCAGCAATCCAATGAGCTATATATGAACATCGAACAAAGCGATCGCATTTTTTTTTCTTATCTGCTTTGACATCTGTATTGATGCCCCCAAAATATTCACCACTCTCTTTTATACGACCTTCACAAGTTCACAGACGAATACTTTTTTTTCTCCATTTTTCGTAGACCCCCATCCTCGTAGACACCCGCATATGGGATGAGAAATTTCTTCCATATTCAGGTTCAGAACCCGTGAAGAGCTCCAAACTCGAGTACGTTGAGGAATGCCTTTTTTTTTTTTTAAACCAATCAGATCAGTTCTTTTATTGCACCAACCGACCCTTTAACCCCCGGTGGGATCTGAACCCAAGGGGAGAACTAAAAGCATTTTATTCTCCTTCTCCCTTTCTAAGGGATCTAGAACAGATGCTTGTGTGGGTGGGTGAGTGGTGCATTTATCAAAAAAACACCAAAACCAGCTTTAAATAAATATAAACGTTGCCTATTGCAAATGGCGCGGGAATTGTTCCGTGACGAATTCATCATGTTTATATTCTATACAGTTAAATGAATTCCTTGGACTGTATTATGAATATTAAAGTAACCGACTACCTTAAATTCTTGGTTTTTTATCATTTTTTATACGCCATCTTACTAGCTTTATAAAAATACTAAGTGTTTTATTTTTCATTCACTAGAACAAAAACTACAAGTATTTTAGTAAAAGCAGATGTCATAACTTTACACCAGATGGCCAACTTTAAAATGCGTTTTACTCGAAATGTGTTTTTCCCCCCTCGAAAAGCTCGAATGAGGACAGCAATTGCTCAAAAAGTTTTTAAAATAATTTGCTGAATTTTTTTGTGTATATTCTGCATAACAGTAGAAATGTTTTAACCAACAGATTTATCAATCACTATTTTATTACAAAATGTACAGTTCTTTATATGAATATAATCAAAGTTTTTTTAAGAAATTTTGTATAATATCTAAGATTAAGGACTCTAGTTTTTATAAAAAATTAAAATATCTCTTATCCTGAAGGTCATTTCAAAAAGGAACAGCAAAGTAATGCATCAAAACCAAAAATCCGTTCATTTACTATTTGTACGGAGCTATCCCGTTTCTGCAATTTGTCAATTTTTACCAATTTTTTCTAATTTTCGTAGTAAGAATTTTCCCCCCTTAATTTTAGCCATTTTCTCCTTACTAAATAAATCTAAAAACCAGAAAAAAACTCATATTTCCATTTTTTTAAAAAAATAAGTTGTTGGAAGTATTCGGATACCTTAAATAACACAAATACAAAATCGAAAACCGAAGTTATTTTTATGTAGAAGGTTTCATAAAATCTAACAAAGTAGTCTGCTGGCTCATAGATTTTTTTTACCCCCACAGATTACCACGTAGCGTGCTAATAATAGTCTTATCCTTTGTTTTGTTGCAAAATATCCTCTTCGTTGGTGTCAATATTTCCTAAAATTTGTAAACCTTTTTCATTTAAACTGAGGCCTTCTGTCAAATTCATAAAAGTTATTCGATCTTCTGATTGAACTGGGCCTAAAAGACTGGGGTTCTTCATTGTTTTACTCTTTCTCATGCATTTCTATGAGCTCATCAATTGTCAGCTCCTGAATGTTGAAATTCTGCAGTTCTTGAAAGGAAACAGAATTCACTTCCAAATATTTTGACTGGAAAGAGATCAACAGCTTCTTTAATCCTATTACCGATTTCTCCAATTTTACTATTTTAGTTCTCAAACAAAAGACGAATCGAAGAGATTTGAAAATCGCGTGACTCCGGGTTCACGTAAGTCGGGGTAGCGTAAGGCGAGGTATTACTGAGAACTGCTTTAATCATTAATACTCTTTAAATTTTCAGGTTCTTATTTCAAATGGTTTCAGGTAAAGATAGATTGATCAGATAGATAATTTCTGTCAACAATTAATGCCTAGTAAATTGAATTTCTTAAAGGGAAAAAAAAGTGAAAAAGCATATAAAAAATTCTAGTTTTTTTGCATCCTTAATCGAAACGTCTCTCAAATAGCAATTATTCTTCACGTTTCAACAAAAACAGTAATTTTCACGCATATTTCTATCATCTTACTACTCTGTTAATTTTTGTGCATTTTGGAATTCATAATATTTTTCTTCGATTCCAGTATGTATTAATTTATAAGGAAAGTTTGAATCTGTTATTCATGTTAATGTATTGTAGCTATTAGTACAAATCAAGGATTCCCAAAAGCTATACAACTGGACATTAACTTTTATTAAGAAAAATCTCGAAAAAACAAATTTACAAATAAGTATATTGAAAACTAGGTTTTTTTTTTCTTTTTTTGCAACATTCATAAATATAATTTATTCTGGCAGAAGCAGAAAATCCGTCCATTCCATTTTAAGGTATCCGACTACCCTAAAATCACGATTTTTTTTTCAAAATTGAGAATTTTTTTATGATTTTATTTTATAGGCAATCTTATAAACTTAATAAAAATAAAAAGTTTTTTATTTTCCATTCCCTAGAACAAAAACTACACGTCTTTTAGTAAAAGCAGAGGCCATACCTTAACACAAGATGCCAAACTTTAAAATGCGTTTTACTCCAAATGTGTTTTTTTTCCCGAAAAACTCAAACGGGGACAGCGATTGCTCAAAAAATTATGTTTTGTATAACAGTGGAAGTATTTTGATCTTCAGATATATCAATCACTGTTTTATTTCAAAATTTACAGTCCTTTATGTGAATATAATCACTGTTTTTTTAAGCAATTTCATACAGACACTAAGATAAAATGCTCTAGTTTTTGTAAGAATGAAAATATCTCTTATCCTGAAGGTCATTTCAAACATGAACAACAAAGAAACATCAAAATTGGAAAATTGAGAATTTGTTCATAAAAATTTTGTACAGAGCAGGCCCCGTTTATGTAATTTTTTATACATTTTCACCAGTTTTTTCCCATTTTAATAGCTATAATTTTTTTCCTGCTTTCAATTTTAGAACTTTTTCCTTAAAATTTACTAAATAAATCTAATAATCACAAAAGAATTCCCATATCTGCATTGTCGCAAGTAGTCGGATACCTTAAGAGTCTACCCCTAAAATTAGGATTAGTCACTGTTCTTTTGTTTTAACTAATCTCTCTCACTGTCGTTTCCTTCATAGTTACACAACAAAATGAAAACTAAAATCTCAAATATTCTACTAAAGATGCAGAGCATTGCATATTCCAATGTACTTATTTATACGAAAGAAATTTCCATTTGAATAGATTTTCCAATACTTAAATCCTGCTTGGCTAAGAAACTTACTTACCAACCATATCAAATCATTAATTTACGTCGTGGTGTGAAGCAACACAAGAGTTATTGGTGTCGGTTCTCGTCGATTGAACGATGATTAAATGCTGACCTGAATCGTACTCTCTCTCGAAACTTCCACACCACAACCATGGGAGAGATTTAAGCTACGGCAAATTTAATGGTTATTCAGTGAGTGAGTGAGAGTTTTTTTTTACGTTGCACAAAAAGCTGCACGAGAGCTTTTGATGACAGTCTTCATAATTCTGAACTGCTGTAAAATGACGAGGGTGACACTTGAACTGCCTCCCTGTCTATTAACTATCACACCACGCTAACGGGAGCCTGTTTGAGCTGCGACTCGACAACACCATCCATGAGTCCGTGAGTGAGTGAATGTTAATTTCGCATTATATATATATTCAGCTACTGAAGGGCTTTCGGTGACGGACCTCGTAATTTTGAACCATGGCCAAGTGACGAGGATAACACCTGATCTGGAACCCCTTTCATCCCTTTCACCCTAAATGTCGATGTTAAAGCTTAAATTAAAAATAATTTTTTTCTGGTTAAAAAATACTGCAACATTAATGTTTCACTCTTTTTATACCGAACAGCATGAATTATGACACTGAATTAGTTCATTTTTTTGGTGTTAACTACGTTTCGTGCCTTGTTTGCTACACTGCAATGTTAACTGTGTTTTAAACTTTACTTGTTTATACGAAAACCTGCGAATTTGTAGAGAATGTTTTATTAATTAACAAATGTAATTTAATAAATATATGTATGTGTTAAATTTACATAAATTTATATAAGAATTGGGATTTCTTTTTAACCAAAAATGCATTTTTATTTTGGTTCTGGCAGTTGGATGTTCAACGAAGCCAGTTTTTATAGAATAATTAGATTTTTTTTCAAGTATTTTTCTGAGAAATTATACAGTTGTAGTTAATTGATTGTAAATTAAACATTTAATCTAAATTGATCTTTTTTTTTCTTCTGTTTATAAGGAACGTCAAACTAGTTTTTGATACAGATATAACTAAAACAGAAATGAAACAGACATTTTAAGACATGTTTTTTGTTTCAAGGGTTTCTTAAAGAGTTTGGAATAATTTAATAATTCCACATTCAGTAAAAATTAATTACCATGCACAAGAAAATAAGCACGTTTTTAATAATAGTTATGAGATGGAACCACATTATTTTCTTCAGATTTAACATATTATCTAAGGAGGGGAGAATACAAAAAAATCATTAAATATTATTTTCAAAATGCTCACATGAAGAAATTTTAGTTAATTAAGAAAATGGACAGTTAATTTAATTTGTTTACGTTAAAGACGGCTGAAGATATTCACAGCAATGAAATATTTTTTTAATTTATAAAAGAAACTAATTAAATACCAAGAAAGTTAATAATGGTAACAAAGTAAGAATGTATGTCTCGTCGTATATAAAATATAACTTATTATTATATTTATAAAGATACTTTTGCTAAAATACGTGGCGTTTCTGTAACCGCTGCCATAATATGTAAATTTTGGTTTAAACGTCATAACAGCTGATGTATAACACAACAAGATAATTGTTCACGCTTACTTTCACTTTACCTCTTGTACTTAAACTAATGTTTTTACTTCTCTGCCTAAATGGTTGCAAATGGTAATTGCAAGCAAGAAATGTATTATTAATTATATTTACAATAGCTGAATTTTTTTAGAAATAAATAGCTTTTAATTAGATGATTCCCACTATCCTTCTTTTATAGATTTTAGCTAGTCTATACAAACCCCGCTTTGAACAATTTTTTTTTATTAATGGAATTTTCATTAGTAGGATATTTACATTATCCTTCTTTCCTTAACTGAAATAAAATGAATAATATTTCCAAGATATATAAGGTAGTAAGTAATATAATAAACTCAAAATAGTAAAAATCATGCTAATACTAAACTCTTGATAGAAATCAAGTTTCTTATAAATAGGAATATACAATTGCTGCTGCTGATTCTAATGGTGATGTGACTTATATATTACTTTTCGATGTTTTAAAAATATATTGAATGCAAAATGTAGAAGAAATAAAATCTGTAAGAGTTAAGAAAAAAAAATTAAGAACGTAAAAATTGACAATCGTAAATGAAAAACCTAACTAAGAAATAAAAGCTAAATCTCCACACGGTGTTTTAAGAAGTAAATTGTAGAAGTTTATTTCATCACGTTGTTTTAGTTTATCTTGTGATTCAAAATTGTGCATGATTTAAATTCTTTTTTGTGATTGGTATTATACATTTATCTTCTGTATTCCATGAACATGCTTAAGTAAAAAGAAGAATTTAACTATTAGACTGTCTTTCACCGTTTAAGTAAAGATAAATTATTTGCCAAAAATTTATTATACTAAACATTTTTCGTAAAAATTTTAACAATTCCTTTTATTAATTTTTAAACGAAGAATGTTTCGATACTAATTAATTCTTTAAGATACTTTCTGTTCATATTAGAATTTTTAAAGAACATTAAAAAGAAAACTTAAATTTCAGAGGAATTACATCAAACGCAATTCGTAATACATTGCATGTATAAAGTAAAATGGCATCTAAAACGTAAAATTTAGTTAAATATCATTAAATTGTCGTCATTTTTTTTTAAAGAAAGTAAGTAGTTTATGAAGTTACACCAATGAAGGCATTAAATAGAAATATTAAATTTATCATAAATTTAAAAGCTTGTACTTCAAAACAAGAAAAAGAATGTTTCCCAAGTTTCTTTTAAAAATATGTGTACGTTTTGTATAAAAAATATAAATATTTCATAAATATCTTATACTAAAAATACTAGTGTTGAAAGATTTGTTTAATTTCGATACCAATTAAATAAATATTTAATGTCTCATTTCCAGTGTTGTTTGAATGCACACAATTCGTCATATTTGTAACAACTCTCTTACCATATCCTAAACTTGTTCGTATCAAATATTAAGCCTATTGATTTAACAAATCTTAAGCTGTTGATCTATCAAATATCATTGAGTACTCTATTAATATGTATTACAAATTGCTTTAAGATAATGTTTTATAAAGAGTGTTTTTTTCCAGGTATAGAAGTTTAAGTTGGCATTACTTTCCAAGATGGCGACCGATTTAACAGCTATCAAGTGATATATTCTCAGTTTGGTTTGGCAATTCATCAAAACGATCATCAAGCAAGGCGTAGATTCGTCGAATGGGCCCAAAACGAGATTGTCGGTGTTCCCGATTTTCATAAGCGAATTTTGTTTAGCGACGAAGCGCACTTCTGGTTGAATGGATACGTCTACAAACAAAACTGCCGCATTTGGAGTGAAGCTAATCCACAAGTGTATGTCGAAACACCGTTACATCCAGAAAAACTGACTGTTTGGTGCGCTTTATGGGCTGGTGGAATCATTGGTCCGTACTTCTTCAAAAACGATGAAGGCCACAACGTTACAGTCAATGTGATCGGTATAGAGCCATGATTACTAACTTTTTCATTCCTGAATTGAACAATCATGATGTCCAGGAGCTGTGGTTCCAACAAGACGGCGCAACATGTCACACAGCTCGTGCCACAATCGATTTATTGAAAGACACGTTTGGTGACCGCCTAATTTCCCGTTTTGGACCTGTGAATTGGCCTCCAAGATCTTGTGATTTAACACCGCTAGACTATTTTCTGTTGGGCTATGTAAAGTTATTGGTCTATGCGGATAAGCCACAAACGCTTGACCGTTTGGAAGACAGCATTCGCCGTGTTATTGCCGATATACGGCCACAAATGTTGGAAAAAATCATCGAAAATTGGACGTCCTGATTGGACTACATCCGAGCTAGCCGTGGCAGTCATATGCAAGAAATTATATTTAAAATGTAATGCCACAAGATTATTTTTCGAATAAAAAAAATTCATGTCAATCGAATAATACATCGTTGTTTTATTGCAATTTAAAGTTCTATACCTCTAAAAAAAACACCCTTTATTATGATACATTACTTTTTTGCTTAATATATATTCAAATTTAAGTAACATAATATATTGCAGATAAAATAATCTCTTGAATTATCTTTAGAAAATTTTACACCAATAACATTTATTTTTATTCGATTGTTCACTAAATGCATAGATAAACAGCCAGCTTTTACATTTGCTACAAGGATAGAGCAAAACGGAAAGTTTGAAGTTTTTACATCCAGTAATGGGGAAATAAGAATGAAATGTAAGTTAAATAGTCTTTCCAGTCACATGATTTTTACTGAAATAATTAAAAAGTCTATTCACACACTTTTCGCATTTATTTGTGAAAATAGTCAGCCTCTAAACGAATTATTCAGCAAAAACTTGAACAGAATGCTTCACATTTGGAAATAAAAATCATAGTGAAAAAAAAAATTTTCCGTAAAAAATATCCATTTTAACCAGATAAACAGTTTAGAGTATATTATATATGTGAACATATTACTTAAATCTTGTTGAGAACAAAGAAATCCTTCCCTTAGGTATTTTAATGGAACGAGCATAGAAGAGGAAAATCCCTGCAACATACATACAAAATGAACTTGCAGATAATTGTTACAAATTCGGTTACAAAATGTATTTAATTACTTCAAAGGCACGTATTTGTGTTCCGGTGCAATGAAACAGCAAAAAAGAAATTACTTCCAGTGTATTTCATACTTTTAGCGCAATGACACTATTTACATATCGATTTTTTTACGATTTGCTCATCCCCTGAGCTTCCTCACTCATAACTGCAAAAAGAGAAGTAGATAAAAACTAAATACTCTTTTTACGATTAACACACAGAACACAACACAAAAAAAAAACTTCCTCACCCCAACCCCAAAAGGCACGAGACTCAAATTAAGCTCATTTTTTTCATTCCCTAAGTTGGTTACTCACTTTTTTTTGTAGGTATTGTAGGGGAAGAGCCAAAATCATCTGGGGCTATACCACCATTAAGTAGAAATACTCTTTGATCCGTTTCTGTTACTCTTAGCCGTTATTAGAACAGAGTATGGACACTTCAGAGCTCTTTTCAACCTCCCTCGCCCTTTAGAACTGTGGTGGAATGAAAGGATGGTGTAGAAAAACGATCAGGAGAGGAAAAAAAAGGGAATAGCTACGGGAGATTATTTTTTTCCCTTCTCTTTCTCTCTTGCCTTCAGAATACACATCCTCAATCAGGAAGTAGAAGGGATAAAGTAAAATATATTTTTTGTTCAATAGGAAGAATGGGTAAATGTGTGGGTACTCTTATTTTTTTTTTAATTTTTTGATTTTCTTTTAGGGGAGGAGAGGGAGTTGTTCGATACGTTCTCTAATTTCTCATCACTGACATTCCATCCTCTTCCTATCTCTCTCTACTCTAGTGATGCTTCCCCGATGATTTGCTCTCTGTGCGGTTATCCTCCCTTCAAATAACGGTAAAAATAGTTATTTGACTTCTATCCTCCTCTATTTTCTGGGAAATGATTTTCCAACAATTGATACTGCAGTGACCTATTGAATTTCTTTTATAAGAATGGCTGGGGCGTAAAACCATTTTTTCCCCTTGTAGAGAGGATTAAGTATAAAGGGAAAAGAGAAAAGTTGACCTCTGTTCAAAGAAATAATTATTGTTTAATTTTATCTTGTGATGTATTCGAGTTACTAGTATGCGAAAGATATTGGAAGAAAAGTAAAGAGTTCACATATAAAAAATAATAATAAAAGAGAGAGAGAGAGAGATGCATTTTTTTAAAAAAAATTCCATGCAAATTTTTAAAATGCAGTTTTATCTGCTAAAAAGCTGATATATGTATTCATGGTCATGATTAAACTTTAAAAAGTGAAATATTTTAATAAAATATAAGACAGTATATTTTACTAGTCAAAACATCGTATTTGTTTACCTTGCTTTCTTTTATAAATTAAGGTTTTTAAGTTCATTTATTTGAGACCTCAGAAAATACTCCTACTTCATATTAAACGAGTGGTTGCATGGTAATAGGCTCTTCAATGTGTGTGCGTGCGTCTGTGTGTATATGTGCATATGTATGCGTGCATGCTTGCGCAATAATTCACGCTAATTTCATCATATTTTGGATTAGTCCGATCGGTGTCATGTGAGCATATAATTCGGCAACAGCAGACGATAACTTATTACACTGACTTCATTAGTAATGATAGGAACGCCACAACAAAAGGTCCAGTGCGTACTTCAGTTAACGGAACTTAAATAAGTCACGCGTATACAGCGACGTGTTCGAACAGAATGGAATGTCATTCCTGGCTTGCCAAATAGACTTATCAGGACTCCTACAAAAGGAATCAAGCACACGATCAACAGTGTCTTCTATCACGAAAAATTTGGTATCTCAAACTAGCAAGTACCTTAAAGTTCCCGTCTCCTTCAAAGTTCTTTCCCTCTGGTAGATAGATTTTGATGTCGGAGGATTGATTTCCAGTCTGTACGAACACGTCGAAGTACACGCGTGACAGATTTAAATTCCGTGAACCAAAGTGCGCACTATACCTTTTACCGTGGCCTCCACATCTGTACTAATGAAGTCTGTGTAAAAAGTTTATCGTCTGGGATTGCCGATTAATGCTCACATGTGCGACCGATCGAACTAGACACAAAAAATCTTGCAAAGTTTTCCAATCCCCGGATGAACAGTTTGTTACATTCTGATGGATAGTTACGTAAAAATAAGCCATAACTTTTGGATATTTTAAGCCCGGGCACCCTGCATTACATGTTTCGAAAGTTCCTTCCCTTCTTCACATAATAATATCCTGCATTTCAACATTTGGCATACTTAGTCATGGGGCTTCAGGATTCATATATTATACTTCTCTGTCTTACTACACTAAAGACAGAAGTATATGAATGAATTTCGACAAATGTTAAAATGTAGAAAAATAGAGATGTGGAGAAATTAAGGAAGATTCAAGACATGTAACTAAGTTGTTTTTTTCCCAATTAAATCATATCTTTCATTTTTTATAACTAAACTGTCTTTATTTTTTGGACAACCCTTGTAAACATATGCATAGCGAGAAATGAGAACAAATGTTAAATTTGAATATATATCATCCTTTTAAATATTTTTATTTAATATAATATGCAGTTTAAAAATAATTTTTGGTTATATATAAAAATATACTTATATTATTATTATTTTGATATGGGTCAGAAGTAAAATGAAAAATCTCTGTGTGCTGAAAACGCTGCTTAATGGTTTTAGACATATGGATTTTAAAGGTAAATCTGTTCTTCACGAGCACATAATTTATTGTAAAACTGAGAAATGCAAGATGAACTGAAATATTTTTTACAGAAACGTATTATTTTGAAATAAAAATGAATTTTATAATATCATATCAGCTTCTAGAAAGAGTCCTTCCTTAATTTCAAGATAATCCTTAGTTTTAAAGAATGGAAATAAAAAGAAGGAAATGTTAAAATCAAGTAATAATTTCCAAAGAAACTGCATATAAAAAATCGTTCCAAAACTTTTATCACAGATCACTTTGCTTTTATTCTGAATTTTATATTTTTAGATTGGGTTGTGCTTCATTTTATTGTTCTCCGAACGGAGATAAATTGCGAAATATGGAAGGACATAAAATATAATATTATACTCGAGCAGAAAAAAAAAAGGCAAAAGGAAATCTAGTTCGACCCCTTCACATAATTTTTGGTCGGAAGTCAGCTTTACAACTCAGAGAGAAAAAACAATTGTAAATAAGTGCTTCTCAAACTTTCAATATTTGCGACCCGATAGTCAATCCCAATTTTCATCACCCCCCTTCATACAACAACAATATATTGAATTCAATAATACTTAACTCTGACGTAAAGATACAATATAACTTTAAACTGTTAAGTGCCACCGACTTATAAAGAGTGTTTTTTTTTCAGGTATAGAAGTTTAAGTTGGCATTACTTTCCAAGATGGCGACCGATTTAACAGCTGTCAAGTGATTTATTCTCAGTTTGGTTTGACAATTCATCAAAACGATCATCAAGCAAGGCGTAGATTCGTCGAATGGGCCCAAAACGAGATGGCCGTTGTTCTCGATTTTCATAAGCGAATTTTGTTTAGCGACGAAGCGCACTTCTGGTTGAATGGCTACGTCTACAAACAAAACTGCCGCATTTGGAGTGAAGCTAATTCACAAGTGTATGTCGAAACACCGTTACATACAGAAAAACTGACTGTTTGGTGCGCTTTATGGGCTGGTGGAATCATTGGTCCGTACTTCTTCAAAAACAATGAAGGCCACAACGTTACAGTCAATGGTGATACGTATAGAGCCATGATTACTAACTTTTTCATTCCTGAATTGAACAATCATAATGTCCAGGAGCTGTGGTTCCAACAAGACGGCGCAACATGTCACACAGCTCGTGCCACAATCGATTTATTGAAAGACACGTTGGGTGACCGCCTAATTTCACGTTTTGGACCTGTGAATTGGCCTCCAAGATCTTGTGATTTAACACCGCTAGACTATTTTCTGTGGGGCTATGTAAAGTCATTGGTCTATGCGGATAAGCCACAAACGCTTGACCATTTGGAAGACAGCATTCGCCGTGTTATTGCCGATATACGGCCACAAATGTTGGAAAAAGTCATCGAAAATTGGACGTCCAGATTGGACTACATCCGAGCCAGCCGTGGCAGTCCTATGCCAGAAATCATATTTAATATGTAATGCCACAAGATTATCTTTCGAATAAAAAAAATTCATGTCAATCGAATAATACATCGTTGTTTTATTGCAATTTAAAGTTCCATACCTCTAAAAAACACCCTTTATAAACGACTCTCTCATCCAAGGCATTAATTACCCCGTTCGTATATATACGTCCTCGCGAAGTGAGATCTTTTCTATGCAATGATATTCATAAAATCATTCTGAAGGCTTTGGAATTCAGTAAGGAGACATTGACAGTGTATGCGAAGGATTAGCTTATTAAAGTGGATTTGCTTCTTTATTCATTTTCTTCTCCCCCAATAAATTACATACGCACGTCTACGTGGAAAGCGATAGTAGTGGGGAGCGAATCACGTGCATTGTAATCGGCAGTTAAGGGATTAATTATAAATTGTACTAATTAGAAAGGGAAGTGTTAATTTTTGTATATAATTTTATATATGACAAGCCCATGGGGTCAATGGTAATTATTAAACTTGTCCTTAACTTAGTATTAAAAATTATTTATAAAATACTTTGTGCAGTAGTGATACATTTATAAGTGTTTTTTATCATTGTAAATGTGTATTTATTTCTTATTATGTCAGAATGCATTTTGTTTGCTTACTTTCAATAAATTAGTTTTCTTTAAAATAATATTTTGTTTTCGAATGTTCTATATGCTTGCGCCCCCCTCATTGAGTTATCACGGCCCCCTAGGTGGACGCGCCCCACATTTGGAAAAACGCTGTTGTAGATATCATTACAGTGTTAGTATACATTAAAGGGGAAAAAACCTTCTCTAAGGATTGAGATAAAAATAGCGCTATAGTAAAATATATTTTTTTTAAATTTTATGCTAATTATATACTGATAAGTATAATAAAATATATAAGTCATGAGATGTGACGTGTGAAGATGTACTTGTAACCTAGAATCATGATAAAATAAGAAAAATTGACAAAGATGCAGTCCGTCGAGTCCTTAATGATGTTGAGACTTAATGGATGGTAGGGAGGGGGGAAGGCAACTGATGAATGAGGTTGTAAAGGACTTTCTCGTTCATACTTTAAAATTGGTTTCCTCCTTCATTCCATTCAATTGGTTTTTAGTAGAGTCACGACACACATGAACATATCTTTCCACTTGAAAATTGCCTCAAAGTCTATTTTTAAACTATGATCAGTCGTTGGTTGTTGGATTTTATTCGCTAAAGACCCATGTTAGGGTCAGTGTGAAGATCTAGCACCCACACATAGTAATAAATGTGTGATCGAGCCCGGGATATGGTAAAGAGTGAGTGGCACACACAAGGGGGGGGGTTATAGGGGTTTGAACCCCCTCCCAAAGCCCTTGATTTTTTTTCCCGATTGATTATAACTCTAAGTATATAGTACGTAAAATTTAATTAAGTATTTGTTATTAATGATTAATTTTATTTATTAATGCTAATTATTTATTCTATAATTAGTTTTTTACTGTGTTTTGTTCCCGAAAATCGACAAAATCGAAAGGAGCATGATACAAGAATGGTGAACTTTCGACCCCGGACCCCTCCTCATCCTTGAAAAATTCCTGCGTGCGCTACTGTAAAGAGTCATGCACATATGGGGTTGATCTTGCAACTCAAGAGTGGATTACAGAAGAATAAGTCGGAGTACGAGATGATGATGATGATGATTGTGAATTTTAATGGCGCAAGCAAGCTGCGCCAAACACTTGTTAAAACTCGGAGTACGAGAAAATGTGGTCCTAAAAAAAGGAAGGGGAATGAAGAGAAAATCACGGATGATGCCTCGCTTTTAGTCTGGCTTAATCTTGTAAATATACTTCTTTTTTGCTGTTTATGGAAAATAAATCCATAGGACTAAATGTTCCAGTAATTAGTTTTACCATTTGAACACCACACCGGTCAATCAACACTCTAAAAGAACCCTCAAGTTAACAGTCAAGCTGCTTTAAACACTATGGTTTATTAACAGCCCAATGTCTTGTAAATATGTGGTTTACTACAGCGTTTCTGAAACTGTGGGGCGTGCCCCCTCCCAAAGGGGGCGTGATAACCCTACGTGGGGGGTGCGAGCATATCGTAAGGACGGAAACAAAATATTATTTTCTTAAAATTTATAAACTTACAGAAAGAAAGCAAAACACAAAAAACATTTTGACAAAAAAAAAAGAATACACATTTACCCTGATAGACTGATAGAATGCACGCTTAAATGTATAGGTTCTGCACAATGTATTTGACAGTTAATTTATCGATACTAAATTAAATAGTTTAATAATTATCTGTGAAGCCATGGGTTTTTATTATATAAAATTATATACACAATGTAATACTTATTTTGATAATATGTACAGTTAATAATTATAGAGTCATATTCCTGCTTTAGTGTCAAAGTATATTATTATTGATTTTAATACATTGTTATGGTATGGGGGGTGCAATGATAATTATGATTGAAAATTGGGTTGCAAGTACTGAAATTTTGAGAAGCACTGGTTTACAGATATTTTTGTTACGAATGTGTGCCACTGTTCTAGACATTATGTAAAGGAAGAAAGAGAAATCTGATTATTGGTTGATACAGTGGTACAGACTTTTGTTATGGAAGGGGCTAAATTTAAGAACAAACATCTAGATGAAAGCTTCGAAATGTAATATTTATGATAAAATTTTTTAAAAATTCTGTGTATGGGGTTAAATTTCCTTCCTGTGTTTACCAAAGACAAATCCCTTGGTAGAAGAGAAAGATTATTGGTACCTTCGAGGGTCATAAATTCTCCACTAAAGAAGGTAATCCCTTGAGGTTAGGAGTATGCATCGTACGACTTTCATTACGAGTTTCATTTAACATATAGTAGCATTCATTACTCCAGACAATTGGTCTCCAGTAGAAAGAATCAGATTAAAACTCCTAATTGGAATTGGAAATCCCCTGTGATATAGCTCGAGACTATATGACCATTGGTCCTTTGAAACTATAAATTTAAAGCTATGTCATTGAATAGATGCTAAATGCATCAAAGATGGAATTGTTATATACGATAAAAGCTAATTCATCAGAATCTTTTAAAAAGGAGCGAGTGAAAAGGGTTTTCGAATAGAAAATCAGTGAAACCTTACAAGAAATAGCTCTACAAGTTAATGGGCCATTAAGAAAGTTAAATAAAGCTTCGTGTCGTGATCAAACGCATATTACTTTCCAAATAAATAAATATAGTAGCACAACTCCTGCACTTTAAATGTTATAAGCTGTATAATTTTTAATTATACAGCTTAATTATAATTAATATATAATTAATATTCAATACCTGCAATTTTGCTGACGCAAATTCTAAAATCTAGACTTTATCATTTATGTGTTATGGCTATATGTAGTTTTTTCACTAATTTAAATCTTATTTTTCTTCAAAATTTTTTTATAAGGTTTACCATTAAAACTCAGGTCAAGTTTCGATAAATCCGATATTTATTTTCATCGAACAAGCAATTAATATTTCTAAAGGGTGTTTTTTTTAGAGTTATAGAACTTTAAATTGCAATAAAACAACGATATATTATTCGATTGACATGAATTTTTTTTTATTCGAAAGATAATCTTGTGGCATTACATTTTAAATATGATTTCTGGCATAGGATTGCCACGGCTGGCTCGGATGTAGTCCAATCTGGACGTTCAATTTTCGATGACTTTTTCCAACATTTGTGGTCGTATATCGGCAATAACACGGCGAATATTGTCTTCCAAATGGTCAAGCGTTTGTAGCTTATCCGCATAGACCAATGACTTTACATAGCTCCACAGAAAATAGTCTAGCGGTGTTAAATCACACGATCTTGGAGGCCAATTCACAGGTTCCAAACGGGAAATTAGGCGGTCACCAAACGTGTCTTTCAATAAATTGATTGTAGCACGAGCTGTGTGACATGTTGCGCCGTCTTGTTGGAACCACAGCTCCTGGACATCATGATTGTTCAATTCAGGAATGAAAAGTTAGTAATCATGGCTCTGTACCGATCACCATTGACTGTAACGTTGTGGCTTTCATCGTTTTTGAAGAAGGATTCCACCAGCCCAGAAAGCGCACCAAACAGTCAGTTTTTCTGGATGTAACGGCGTTTCAACTTACACTTGTGGATTAGCTTCACTCCAAAGGCGGCAGTTTTGTTTGTTGACGTAGCCATTCAACCAGAAGTGCGCTTCATCGCTAAACAAAATTCGCTTATGAAAATCGAGAACAACGGCAATCTCGTTTTGGGCCCATTCGACGAATCTACGCCTTGCTTGATGATCGTTTTGATGAATTGCCAAACCAAACTGAGAATAAATCACTTGACAGCTGTTAAATCGGTCGCCATCTTGGAAAGTAATGCCGACTTAAACTCCTATACCTGGAAAAAAAAACACTCTTTACCAACAAAACAAAACAAAAAACGTAGTGAGCTTAGTTTAAACACCTACTAAGAAATTCCTTTGCCCTTAACTGCGTTCTGCATACCTTGCACTCTGCAAAAATCCATATATGCAAATCACTTCTCTCTTTCTCATCTTTTAGACGAAGGAATGAGAAGGTAATATTAATGTCTATCTTCCATGTTTTCTTAACCGCAAAGTTTCCCACTGCTCAGTAGGTTAACAACACGATTTCTTATTGTCTTTTACCGACACCACACATGGTGTTAATTTTTGTAATAAAAAACAGCGAGACAAAATGACAAATCTTTTGAAAAAACATCACGTTCGTTTCACACGAGTCAACTTTGTGCCAATCAATTCGTTTACCATCACCACTCCTCTTATGTGAAGAGGTTGAATAATTCCACTAACATACGGACACAAAGTTGATTGAAAGGTGAATACTGGACTCTCATCGGTACAATGATTAAATCCGAAGTAATAAAAAGCTTTTTCTTCATTTCCAATACACAATTATCCGTATTTGAAGAGCGTAGTTTAAACAATATACTTTTAATTGAATCAAGTAGTGGAAAGTACAACGTGTGTTTCAAGTGAACGGGTGAGCGACTTCGCAGGGAGTGCCAGGTTGATTGATTGATTGAATATTAACGTCACACTTTTTAGCTACACGAGGGCTTTTGGCGACGGACCACGTAATTTTGAACCATGGTCAAGTGACGTGGACGACACCTGAACTGGCACCCCCTCTCCTAACTACCACAGCACACCAACGGGAGAACGTTTCAGCTCTCGACAGATTTATTGTGCATCGCTGCCCTACACGGCGGGTCTTTAGTGGTACTGGGCTCGAACTCGTGACAAGGCAAGCCACGATCCGATACCTATACCACTCGGCTACCGCGGCCTGGTAGTGCCTGGAAACTACATGTAAAGAGACCCAGACGATTTATATTCAAAACTAACTCCCAGCCGTCTGCGTAGCGCAAGTTGACTAGTATGAAAGAGCCATTAATTCTATTCAATGAAGTCGAATGGTAGTTGTCAATCATTGACAAAAAGCAACAGGAAAACTTTCGTCTTGAAAAGCCGTTTCTTCTCAAAACTACCCGTCTTTTAAAGGTTAAAGCATACTGTTCGAATAAGGGTAATGTTCTGGGACGTCTTAAGACATCTCGAGGCACTGGGCCCCTACGCAAAAGTAAGGTTTGTGTCCTTATACAAATGTAGGCCCCACCCATGACCCTTTAATTAGACAGTATATAGCATACGTTGTCAACTACTTGTATAAACAATGACCCGAAACAACTTAATGTGCATGACTTACAATCGCACCTCTACCGATAGCTGTCTTTGGACTGAATGAATAATGATGGTGGTGTATGGTGGGCCCTGGGCCTCTCCTTGGACAACGGTCAACACCTGTAGCCAGTTGACATATTGTAAAAAATTCCCAGTTTTTCGGAGAAAACAAACAGAAAAAACATTTGACCGTTGAAATTATACGAATCATGATCTCATTAAGGTTGGGTCGATAATAAGACATGAATCTCCTCTCCCCATTGTGGCCAAGACTCTGGTCAAGGGCCCAGTTAGCCCATGTCTTAAGATGTTCCTGGTAAGGTTTAAAAGTTCTAGGTTGTGCAGACTTTATACACACAGCACATCTTTTCCATTAGAAAATAAATCAATTTTCTTTCCATGAATATTATGCAATGTCTTTGTTATTTACATAACTCATTATTAAAATCTGGAACAGAAATAAAAGATTTTTAAAAATAGAATTCTAAAAAGCAAATTTTAAGCACGCCAACAGCTAGCGACAAAATAACTCGCAATTTGCTTTATTGCCTAGGAGCCCAAATAAGAATTCTAATATTCTGATAATTTTTCCATAATTGCGCGGATATGATAAAATTCTCTGTATTATATATCAGCATAAATATGAATTTTGTAATATTTATTAATAAATAATTTGCAGACATTGGATTTTTCACAAGAAAATCCTGAAATATCGTGGCAGTTAACGAGTTAATATATTTCGTTTATATTCATAATATAGGTTATTATGCATTAAATAAATATCACACACGCGTGTCAGAGCACCTTCATATCTCGTATGATATAAAGTTATCACTTTGTTAGGATTCTGTAAATCCTTGATATATTCTTCAAATGGAAAAAAGTTTCAGACTCCATGTTTAACATCTTAGAACTACAGACATATATAGCTAATGCTTCAAGAAAGGCTACGTGTGTCCATTTAAATTTCAACGTTATGTCTATATTAAATTCGAAACAAATAACTCAATGTAGATAAACCTTTAAGATCCCTTCTCCACCAATCAATATCTGAGTTAGAGCAATGAGTTGCACATATTTTTCAAATCGCATAAGTATTTATTTTCTTTTGTAAAAGGATTTGTATGGTGTATTCGCTTTTTTAATTCTTTTATCCGTGCAAATATATAAATATTTTTTAAAAAACATATTTCAACCTTTTTTTTAATGCCGAGCCGCATACACATGTGATAGCTATCTGACGCGGGCCGCATCATGAAGATTGTAAGAGGAATGGGAGGGATAAATGCTTTAAAATTAATATAACATAGGGAATTTAAACTATGGAAAACTAATTCAATATTAAAACTCCTATTCTGCTTTTTTAAATTGTTATATATGTTTTTAGTTTTTGTCACTGAATTTATCAAACACTTAATTGGAAGCATTTAAGAAACACTTCTCTTCACAATTTCTGCATCAGTAAACGTTTTCATATGATTACCAATAAAAACACATTTCATAGGATGCCTTTGTTATCACAATGACATCAACACTGACTAAACACTTTGTTAATGTTGCAAAGATTATTCTAGAAAGCTTATTTTTTGCTTCTTGAAAGAGGTCTTCGAAGAAAACTGTCATTGAAATATTCGTTTTTATTGGTATTTTTTAAATACAACACTTTTGAGACAAATCAAACAATTACTGATCTATGTTGTGTATTACCACAAAATAGTCAACTTCCAATAGTCTCGAAACAACCTATTTTCTTCGAATAATGTTCGCTTGCGAAACATGGGGAACAGTTAAAAATTAGTTTCACCCATAAAATGGTCGCTGCTCCACTGTTGTTTGTTATCACGAACCATTGCAGTTGCAAACAGAAAAAAATATCAATTCGAAAGCGTATGATATGGACAGTTAGTTAAAAGCAAAATTCAAATATTTTATTTCTTGACTAAAAGAATTTTTCCGCCAAATTTTGAATACATTGTTCTTCAATAAATTAATTTCTCAGAGGAATGGGGCATGGCCGGACACATATAAAGGCCCGAAGGGCCACATGCGACCCGCGGGTCACAGATTAAGTATCGCTGGTCTACACTCATACTGTTTAACAGAAATAAAAATATGTATTAAGAAACTAAATACATATTATATATATATATATATATATATATAAATTTAAAACTCGGGGAAAATTTGGATTTATGTGTATACTTTTTATATTTTGGCAATGTATATTGGGTGACAAAAGATATTTATTATTTGATGCTTATTATTGTTCGATTTCTACCCAATTTCTTCAATTGCTAGAGAAGGAAACGTGGGTATTTGATTGGTTGTTTGGTTGACTGAAAATTTTTTGCCTCATATGCTATATTAGGGCCCACTGAGCTGAACATTCATTCCTTAGTTGATATAGGGTAGAGCCCCTCTCCCCCCAAAAAAGCTCAGTAAAGGAAAAAATACGAATAAAAGGAATTGAAATAACAAAGAGAAGGGTTTGGAATAAAGAGAAATCATTTGTTCATCCCGGGGGGGGGTAGGGGATCATCTCCAATCTTTACAATACAGCAAATCTCATATGAGAAAGAAAAATCATTTACCTAAAAAAGTAGTAGGGTTAGTTATGGTTGCATTTCCATATTGAATTATATATAAATATTACATTTACATAATATAAAAAAAATTCCATATTTCAATTATATTAGAAAATAAGTCACAATTCCAACTTAGGTCAACTACGAAAAAAATTATTTTAGTTACTTATATTAAAAAGCAACAATTAATAAAGAGTGTTTTTTTTTCAGGTATAGACGTTTAAGTTGGCATTACTTTCCAAGATGGCGACCGATTTAACAGCTGTCAAGTGATTTATTCTCAGTTTGGTTTGGTAATTCATCAAAACGCTCATCAAGCAAGGCGTAGATTCGTCGAATGGGCCCAAAACGAGATTGCCGTTGTTCTCGGTTTTCATAAGCGAATTTTGTTTAGCGATGAAGCGCTCTTCTGGTTGAATGGCTACGTCAACAAACAAAACTGCCGCATTTGGAGTGAAGCTAATCCACAAGTGTATGTCGAAACATCGTTACATCCAGAAAACTGACTGTTTGGTGCGCTTTATGGGCTGGTGTAATCCTTCTTCAAAATCGATGAAGGCCACAACGTTACAGTCAATGGTGATCGGTACAGAGCCATGATTACTAACTTTTTCATTCCTGAATTGAACAATCAGGATGTCCAGGAGCTGTGGTTCCAACAAGACGGCGCAACATGTCATACAGCTCGTGCCACAATCGATTTATTGAAAGACACGTTTGGTGACCGCCTAATTTCACGTTTTGGACCTGTGAATTGGCCTCCAAGATCTTGTGATTTAACACCATTAGACTATTTTCTGTGGGGTTATGTAAAGTCATTGGTCTATGCGGATAAGCCACAAACGCTTGACCATTTGGAAGACAACATTCGCCGTGTTATTGCCGATATACGGCTACAAATGTTGGAAAAAGTCATCGAAAATTGGGCGTCCAGATTGGACTACATCCGAGCCAGCCGTGGCAGTCATATACCAGAAATCATATTTAAAATGTAATTCCACAAGATTATCTTTCGAATAAAAAAAATTCATGTCAATCGAATAATACATCGTTGTTTTATCGCAATGTAAAGTTCTATACCTCTAAAAAAACACCCTTTATAAATATGTATATACAAATGACGGAAGTCCAATATTAAGTGACAAAATAGAAAGCGATTTTCCATTTTCCCTTCTATATAGGGTGTTGGACTATTTTTGTTATTATTTATTTATAAATTAAATTTAATTATTCTAATAAAATAGAGTATAGTAAAAAAGAAATAACGTTTTCAAAAAACAGGCTATCCCAGGTGCAATTCGAACCCATGACCTTTCGATTAGAAGACCAACGCGATATCCACTGTGCGCTACTGGGGCACAACAAACGAATTTCCTTTCTATATATTCTGTTGGACTATTATTTTTATTTGTTACTCTTTATTCAATTTTTACCTAAATTAATGAATTAATATTTGAAAAAATATTAACATCAAGTGTCATCCACTACAGATTTTTAAAAAATGTATTTGAACTTGAATGGATGAATAGAAAGTATTTTATTATATATATATAATCAATCACAATTATCAATTGAAAAATTGAAATATATGAATCTTATAATACTAAAACCCATATCAAAATATCAATGGCGAATATAAAAGATAAAATTCCATCGTTTTCAAACAAAATTAAGAAATTATAAAATAAAAATTTATAAAACCTCCAAGTGCAATCTCGGACTTAGGATCGATAAGTGGGGCTAAACTAGTTTGATGGCGCCAACCTTCCCCCTATTGCAACTTGGTAAGTTAATTGGAAAATATCCAAATTTCAAAAAATTTTAAAAATTAAAAAGTTACAATTAAACCATTATACTTGAAAAATTAAACTATTCGCCATTGCATTCTGAGAGATATTACAACATTAAAATATTAAAATTTATAAACAAATTAGTGCATAATATAAGTGAACCATCAAACGCCCAAGATGATGCACCCATCTTTAAAATAGTTGTATAGGTAGAATATATATATATATATATATATATATATATATATATATATCCCTATACATATATATATCCCTATATATATATATATATATCCCTATATATCTATATATATCCCTACATATATATATCCCTATATATATCTATATATATCCCTATATATCTATATATATATCCCTATATATCTATATATATATCCCTATATATCTATATATATATCCCTATATATCTATAAATATCCTTATATATATATCCCTATATATATATATATAGGGAGAGAGTGAACTAATAGTAGGAATTGAAAAACATTTAGATACAAATAAATTGACGAACAGAAACTTATTATTATTGAATGCAATGGTTGTTGACTATATCGACATTCGAATCATAGAACTTTTAATTTTTAAATTTCACAATCAGACTTGTGCTGTTATTCTCCTTTTGCAATATTTTAAAAGATGCAACCGTTGTACGAAGTAAGGATATTAGTTCTTTACGAAAAAACAGACATTATCTGATTACTTTTTTAGTGAACAGAGTGGAATCTTCTAAAGTGGATACGCATTGAAAACAGTAAAAAAATCTTTTTCTCCAGGAGTACATATTTACATCAATTCTATGTAATCATTTAAAATCTCTAAAATAACGACTTCCGCTGTATCTAAAAAAATCGACTTCACGTCTTATGAAACTTTTCGTTCTTCGCCAAACGATATAAAAACGTAGGGGAAAGAAAGAAAGAAGGGGATAAAAATTCCCGCTGTTCAGTGAACGTCGCTTAACCCTCCTCCCTGCATCAAGATCGCTTAACAAAATCCCGAGTCAGGGTGGATTCTAAAAATTTAAACGGAACACGTGAAGCGTAACCTCGCTAAACGGAACGGGGAGGGAGGGAACTTTTTCCCTTCCCTCCCTTTTTTGAGAAAGGGTTTCTCCCTCACGGAGGAAATGGGGGGCTCTATTCTTCTCAAATAGATGAGGGGTGGGAGAATGTACGGGAGGGAAAATCTTTCGAAAAGTTGTGGAAAATGAAAGGGAAAGTTAAGTTCATTTAATGACAAACTTTAAAATTTTCTTTTTTTTTATTTGGATGTGGAATTATTTAGATTTCAAGTTCGTATTTGAAAAAAAATGTCAGATTTTTTTTTATTTAATATAAAATATCTACGTAAGATGAATAAAAATAGTAAATTTGATTTGACTTTTTATTAATGTCACATTGACACACTGCATGAGAGTTATAGGGGATGAACATCGTAATTTTTTGCCCAGATCAAGTGAAGAGGATCAGGGCCGGACCGTGACGTTTGGGCGCCCGAGGCTAACAATATATGAGGGGCCCCCTAAATAATTAATGTTTTTGTTATTTTTCTAAAAAAACGTTTTGTGGGGGTAAATTTAAAAAATATACGAAATTTAAAGTTTTCTTCTTATTTCAAACAATTTAAATACGTTATAAACAATAATATAATTTACAAAAAAAAAACTTTTTTACACTTTTGTGCTGCAAATTCTTTTATTTGCCCATCACATTTTAAGTCTTTGGTGAGATGAGTATTAATACAAAGAAGTAATAAATAATTAAGCCTAGTTTTTGTCATTGTTCTATAGACTTGTTTTCTATATAGGACAATTTAGAGAACGCACGCTCCGCTTTACAGCTAGTGATACGGAGCGCTGGAAAAATCTTTAAAACATTATACAAATGAGGAAAAACGTCAAGTTTCTTTTAAAAAATTACATTGAAAATATCAGTACAAATATAGGACTCTAGCTCAGTTTGTTTTGGATAAGTTTTGAATTGAACACCTTCATTTACTAAATGTTGGTCTAAGTCATCTGATTAGTAAACAATAGCGCTCCAGGTCGACGTTCTTCTTACCTTGCAAATCCATCAAAAATTTTAATTACTTACTATATTCCTCTATTTAAATCAAGGATTAGCTTGCCTAACGCAACACACACACACAATAAGCGTGTCTCTTTTAAATTTTTCTATCCCAGACACAGCTTTTTCTTTGGATTTATCTGCATATTTTGAAATACCCCGTGCCTTGTTCACAGCGCTATGTTCTGTTTCTGTACTAGGACTTAATGTTTTGGCTGTGTCTTGATACTCCTCTAGTTTTTGATACGATTCATATCATACATTACTTATAAACGTTTTAAATGACATAATTAACTCATTCCCTTCACAGATGTCCAAACTAGGAGCCTGTAATTGTTTGTTAACTGAATTAAATCTTTGTAAAATTTCTTCCCAAAATATAATAAAAATGGCAGTTTCAAGTTTTGCTAATTTATTGAATAAATTCACTGCCTCTTTTTTTAAAATCAATTTTCTCATTTCATTGTTACTAAATTTGTTAAGAATATTCATGATATTACCATAATTATCTTTTAAGGCTTCAACAGCATCGCAAAGACAAGACCATTTGGTCTGACTTAAACTTTTTAAGGTAAATTTCAGTTTAATTTCACGATTTAGAAGTCCCCCCTATGGGTCGAAGAAGAAAAGAAAACATATTTGTTGCAATAAACCAGTTGTTTTCAAACGTTTCATCATATCCCTTGCCAAGTTTTTCAGTTTGGGGGTCACTCTTGCTTACCTAAGATAGAACTATTGTAAATTATCAACTGTTGTTGTTTCTAATGCCACTTGTCTGACGTAGTCAGATCGAAGCCAACGAAATTCATCGTGGCAAGTGGCTACATGTACGCCTATCGTTGGCCTTAGCCTTGACACCATACAGGTGACAAGACGATTTAGCTCGGTGAAATTCCCGAAGGGAAATAATTAATGCTGCCAGAGCCTGTGAGACAGGTTGGACTTCTTTACGAAAGATGGCGGCACCACCGATCTTCACCTCCACAATTTAGGCATGGAACTGGAGGGGGAGGGAAATATTCTCCAGCCCCCTGCACTCGTGGTTTCGTTCGTTGCACGTTCGTTGGAGTGCTTAGTCCTTCCGGACTCTAACCTCCTATCCTGGAATGTAAGTGACTGTAAAAATTTACCATTGCCCATTTTAAAAAGATAATACTATATATAAAAATTAAATTTGAGAATGACTTTTAAAAATTAATAGAATATTACATTAAAATTAAAACAAAAGGCTCTTTAAAGGGGTCACATATCTTTTAAAAAGTTGAGAATGGTTAAAAATAGTGAGCTCTTTAAAGCTCTATAATTTTTTTTTATTATTGTTTCCTGGAATGTAAATTTTGGAGGAATAAACAAATAGATATTACTTTACTTAAAACATAACCAACAAACACAGTGCTAATTAGGATAAATTTTTAATTAGATAATTACAAAAAGAAATTTTTGTTTTCTTTTCGTAAGTGATATGCATTACGCGCAGCATTATAAAAAAAAGTTACCAATATTTTTTGATGAAATTTTTGCTCAGTGTTGGAAATTGTGTTATCTTTAAAATGACGAAGTATGAAACACTGATTTAAAATTTTTAGTAAACTATAACAATTTAAAATTTAACTATAAAATTTTTAAAAATTTTTTGCTATTTTATGTTTGTAATTTTAAATTTTTTCATTAAAAATTCAAACTGGTTCGTTATTTTAAGTACAGATATGATCAAAATCTACAGTAAAAATTTTATCATTTTCCATGGCATGGTTTTGAAAATATCATGCGCGTAATGAGTAAAAATGACGTTCTGAGAAAATTGACATCAAACGTAAAATTTACTACAGTTTTATATATATATTATTCTGGTTACTCAAACAACAACTAAATTTAAATTAAAACTAATGTGAAGTTTTTTTAGTCAATAAACTTCAATTTATTAAAATTATTATAACTAAAATCATATATTATACCAATGCAGTACAAGCATCGAAACGATATCAAAAGCTACAAAATAATCAAAATGCAACAAAGTGATTCATTTCTCCAAAATAAAGTTAAAAATTTATAAATATTACTTAAAAACAATCAATACCTTAATTAACAACTACTTATTATAAATATTAAACAATTTGTGATATGAATGCAGTGTATTACTATGATTCTAAAATGCTAAAATTCGCCACATGCATATGATGTTCCCTCTTTTTCAGTTAATTTCTTACAACTAGTTTTAAATTGCATTCTTTTAGCCTGTCGTACTTCTTTTGTGCGGAGATTAAAATGTACTTCTGCAGTCTGAATTCTTTTTATATCTACAAGTGTAACAAATTTATGTGCAAATTGACCAACAGTCAGACCAAGCGATTGCATAATTTTTAGTCTGCCTTGATTGCCATCATTAAAAATGACAATTGCCTCATTTGTAGATGTATCAACAATCTTTCTACCACAACCTAAAGTTTTTGGGCATAATTTCCATATATAATGAGTTAATTGATTCATTATTATTTTAGGTTTTACCCCCTAGACATTTTTGTAGAAGTTTAGGTTGTGATAGATCATTAAACACAGATTTTATGGCATCCATTACTGCCACTGGCAATTTGTTACTGTGTCTAAAAGTTTCCACACTGCCCTCTACTTGATTTTGATATTTACACCAAGAATTAGGACCTACGGGACAAAAACTGTGCAATGGTTCTTCGTCGCTTGAACGTATATGGAAATATACAGCCCAAACAGCTTTTCGCATATCTGACAGGCATGTTTTATTTTGTCGGATTGCATTTCCATAGTACGTTGTAATTAAGTCGATCATTCTGTCGGTCAACCTTCCCTTTCCCCCAATCGACTTCCCATCACTGAGTTTGGAGCTCATTTGTTTTAATTTTCGTAAACGAGTTTCCAATTCTTTTGAACATGTCCAACACATTCAATTTTTGAAACTGTGATATCTTCTCCATACGGATTGGATGCAGTAATAGATGAGAACGTTTTGGAATCGCCATCCCCGATGTAAGATGTATATCTCACAGAACGATGACTTAATGAATGCTGAAATATACGAACCATTCCCACAGTCTCCATCATGCCAGCAGAACCATTGTGGTTTTTCAAACATTCTTTAACGTGAAGAATTTTCCACTTTTTGTAAGCAGGTGACCCCTTTCTTCGTTTCCAAGAATCACATCCTTTACAGAAAGAAGACATCACTTCCGCATCAATACACTTTCCTGTTTTGTCTCCTATAACAGCACACACACCAACACGAGAAGAATAGCCACGGGTTTTCCATGTTCCATCTCCACTAATTATTATATCGGAAGAATTTGTCAAAGTTACCTCTTCCAAAGCTGCACTTTGCATTGAAGCTTCTGCGACTTCTTTACTACACAATTGTGGTTTGTTTATAATGTTATTATAGGATTTTTCAGCAACTGGAGGAGGAAAGTCCATGACACCACAGAAAGTTGTCATTGCTGCATGACCCTGTCCAATTGTCCTCATTGCGTATACAAAACGTCTGTTTATTTCTGGAATATTTTTTCTTTTACCCAGCATTTTTGAATTTCTAAACGAACACAAGTCTTTACAGTTCTTGCATTCGATCGAAAAAACACTAGACAAACCTCTAACACAATTTTCTGAAAGTTTAATATCACCACCACATTTTTTGCAAGAAGCAAAGTTTTGAATGTTTGTAAACATGATAGTTTTATCAAACACTCTATAGCCATCAAAACAGTCATCATGTTCAATAAAAGATGAATCAATATCTTGCAGCCGAATCTTTTTACCAGATGCACTGTTGTTTAGTGATTCATCCACACTGTGTACAGCTTTGCATCTCGTATGCATATTACCAGTAAACTTCCTTTTCTTAGGACGTTTACCAGATGGTCTCTTTTGGCAGATTCAGTCGAATTCATCATTCAAAAAATTATAAAAAAATAATATTTTTCCTAAAACTTATCTTAGAATAAGATACGGTATGAAAATCAAAAACGAGCGAGTATAAATTCAAGATTCACTTTATCAAAACAAAGTAGAAGTAGAAGTTTATAAAGTTAGTAGAAGTAGTAGTTAATATTCAGAACAACAATAATAATATTTGAGGCTTAGATTCAAGCATTTGATAATAATTAGAATGAAAATATTAGAAACAGAGAAACGCAGCTGTCACCAGCGACATGACAGCTGTCACCCTGCAGCCAAATGTAAACAATATTTAAATCGCCTTTTCTACTCTTTTTATTTTCTTAATAACGTCCGTTCTATTGGGAATATCTGCATGCGGTTTCTTTTAGAACACTCAGAAAGGTTTACTCTATAAAATAAAATAATAATAAAAAAATCGATTTTCCGGAAATTTTAAAAGGTATATGACCCTTAAGAGCTAGAAAATCTGAACATATAAAAGCCCAAAGTGGGCGGAGCAAAGCTGGCCAATCGGGTTGCAGCGAAGAACCGAGATCAGAAAGTGCGGAAAAATTTTTTCGTGAAATGGAAAAAGGAACAGAGAATGAAAGGGAGCTTTCCTATTGGCCGAGCCAAAAGTTCTGCTAATAGGGTATAGAAAGTATCATGAAGGTGGGAGCCAATCAGAGTGCTTCTGCAATTGCGACCGCCCACAAGACTTTCGAATCCACTGATTTAACGAGCACTTACTCCATGAGTACTCGGAGGGTATTTGGTGGCATCGTGCATCAATTCCAGGCCTTCCGGTCTTGAGTCCGAAATTATCAACTTAAATGTGTTTTTGACTGATGTTATAGAATTACTTACTTTTTAAGATACTTAATTAAAAGATTTAAATGTCTAACTGTAGGGAAGTGTAGTGTTTAAAACTTAAGAAACACATGCTAATTAAATTAACATTTAATTGATACAAATTGAACAAATTTTTATCAAGGGAAGAATGAACCTGGTTCTTCTCAATAACTAATTTTCAACATTTGGCATCAATCTCCTCAGGTATAACCCGAAATCTCCTCGGTTAGTAGTGTCCAGTCTATCTCTTTTATTTTAGAGCTTAGCAAACACACAAAAACTCCTTTTCACTAGGAAAAGCAATTAAATACTCCATAATTCGGAATAAATAGCAGGTATGTCTTTTTAAAGCCAAAATTGCTGACATTTTGGTACTTTAAGATCTTTACTTTACTTTAAGATCTCAATTACTACCCATTTCGATTAGTTCCTCTTGTAATATGACTTTTTTTTATCAATAGGACCATATGTGTTTATTGCCTACAGTGGTAATTACCATAGTAAAATCATTCTCATACCTAGTTTCAGAATCTAAATAAAGGGCGTTTAAATGTTCAACATGAATTAAAACGCCATTTTCCTGGCAGATTATCCGTTGCCAATTTGGAAACTTAGAACATTTAGGAAGTAAAATATTATACTCTTTATGCTTAAATCTGGCACATGAAACGTTGAAATGATGGTCTTTATTTCAATGAAATTTACACTATCACCTTGTAATTGCATATTAATCTCATTAAATCTTGTATAAATAAATGTTTAATATGTAAATTCTGGTTTCCATTCGATTAAATTTTCTTTTAATGTTTAAGTCCCGATCTGTGTGGTTTAATGAGAGCAACTATAGTAGACCCCATTTACATCTCATGGACCCCCAAACTATTTTTTCGCTGACGTGGACCCTTTGTATGTCGCCATAGACCCCTAGGGGTCGATATAGACTACTTTGGGAATTACTGTACTAAACCAAAGAAATTCAAGATTTCAGTTGCATCTTTAACTGATTCTGCACCAACCAGATTAAGAGAATGTGCAGCAAATGGTACATAATTATAGCGAATTTATTTTTTTCTTTTAGAAGAGGTTGCAAACGATTATATTGACCGGAAATATTGGCAGCATTGTCAAATGACTGTCCCCCTACAATTACCCAATAAAAATTCATTTGTTTCCAAAATTCTTGTAGAGAATTAAATAAGTATTGTATAAGTCATGTGACTACTAATCTTAATGAGACACATCTTTCACATACACTTTTTCTCAAAACAATATCGTAGTAGTTGGTAATTGTGGACCAAATCTGTTGTTGAATCCATAAAAATTGAATAGTACTTTATGTCATCATTATTTGTTTGAGTTGTAATTGCTTTAATGATTTGCTTGCCAATAATCTGAAATATTTGCTCATATATTGTTTTTAATAAGTGCGATATTAATGATTTTGGTTGTAATACTCGCCGTTCAATGTGTTCACGAATGAATGGGTCAAACTCTGCTAGTAGTTCCAGGGCACTCATGAAATTACCATTATGAGGAGAACCAAAAACTTCTTAAATGCTAAACCTCTTATAGTCAAATACTTTACTACCACGATAACACGTTTGATTGCATTGTGGTAATATTCTGTATCTTTTTTAGTTGGTTCTGTAACTTTTTATCTAAAACAGACTTGTTTTCTTTTAGTGTCAACCAAACTCATGATTTTTTAAACAACTTGGGACATGTTTCCAATCAGATAAGCCGGTTGTGTAATGAGAAATTTGTTTTTGGAAAAATTTTGCACGTTAAACAAAAAACACTACCAATACTAATTGAATAGCATAACTAAGATCTTTCCAGCACTTGGCCATTTTTAAGTGTTTCAGTGAAATGATTATTTAAAAATGATCTCTTTGGTTCTTTGTATTTATTCTCTTACCAAAACAAAATATATATTTTTTGTTTGGATCTTTATTTTGAAAATAACTCATTTCATGTGAAAGGATATAATCAATAAAATTATTACTTATCGATTTTGGCCCCGAACGCACGTCAACGTATTTCTCAAACTCAAATCCAAATTTTTTTAACACTTTTCAATCGGGGCATTACTGATGTCCTCTGTTTGAACAATATTTTTTTCAGAAGGCTGCTGGTCATCTTGATCTTGCATATTTTCATCATTAATATTTGCTTGTGTTTCTCAATTTTCTTCGGCTAAGTTCCTTTCCCTTACACTTGCTAATGCGTCGGAGTTTGTTATATATTCTTGTTACTTTGTTCCATTGTAAAAAAAAGTTAAAATTTTGACACATTTAACTTTTTCTTTTTCTCGATTTAGCTATAAGTTTTATTTCTCCGTTCCCCTTTTACATTTTTTACCAGGCATATTTATATTGTAAACTAAAAACTTGATTTTCTTGAAAATAAATTTAAAAGTTTAGGTCATAAAATTATGATAACACAACCGACTGTTTTTAATAAACTAAAAATATTCTAATAAATTTTTACAAAACAATGTAGTATATTTCTGAGATAATTAAAAAAAAAAAGTATATATATATATATATACAGGTATATACCTAGTTTATTTTAAAAAATAAGAAAATCTCTTTGTCTATACTGGCTAAAACCTAAAACGCTAATTATTATTATTTAATGGTCCATCAATTTAAAGAGGTTTTTATAAAAATAAACTTAAGAATTAAATGCCCCACTTTAAATAAATATTGTTTTTTCGTTGTCATCCATTATTTGCTGTTGCTACCTATACTTAAAAAACTCGATTTATTACAAAAATCAGGACCACTTTACTTTTATCCATAATATTCTCGGAAAATGTCTATAATTCACATAAAATGATTGCCATTTTTTCCATCCTATAGAAGTAATTAAGTTACTCACCCAAAATTTTAAGATAAAATACATATTTATGGGAAATCCTGATACTTTCAATCTTTGAAAAATTGAAAATACAGAAAATACTTAATCATAACTTCAATATTTTTCTACTTAAAGAATTTAGAAATGTGTATTGGTACTTACTTTTTACTTGAATAAACAGGTACCTTTTAATTTCGGGTATTATGTACAGGTCACAGCAATAAATAAATATTTTATTGTAACCTAGAATTATTATTGCACAAAAATAAATGGCTGCAGAAATAGTGTCACTACGTTTTTATAAATGCTCGATGTTCGTCGGTACCGCTCTATGTGTATTATTTATTAATTTCCGCGTATTCGGTGGTAAAGCTGAAGGAGAAAAGTAAATTGATCTTGCGATTGAAAATAAAAATAAATTTCATATAGTATTTCGGGTATTTTATTTTTGATTTGTATTTTATCCTGGTTTGTTATTTTATTACTATTTTGGATATAAGCAGCTTTTTCTGTTTATTATTTTCGACGGGGAACGGGGGGCTCTGGGCTGCAGCCCATTTCGCCTATACGTAGATCCGGCATTGAAGAGGATAACACCTGAGGTAGTAGACTGTATGTTGTTCCACATCACACAAACTAGAAAACTTTGAACCTTGACAAATTTAACATGCTCAACTCCTCCCGAATAGCAACACGACTCTAAACCACGACTCAACAATGCCGGCCACAAATTTGAGCTTTGAACCACTAAACCCCGATGGAAATGCCCGATTACATTAATAATGTCGATTTCATAATGCTTAAAAAATAGAAGTACAATTGATAAGTTTTGAATAATAATCAGCCGACGTACAATGCCCACCTCGAAAAATCTGTTGCGTATAATCTTCGTGAAACTTCAAAGTGCTATGATAATAGAAAAAAAAAATCAAATCGTGATTTTATATATATATATATATATATATATATATATATATATATATATATAGGTTATTTTTTTTTATTTAAGAGATTGTCTAATAAAAAAAGAATTTTATGGAACAGTGGTTCTTATGGACCCCCAGGGTTCCCGATATCTTCCAGGGGATCCATAGAAAATTAAAATTCATTTGGGGTCTCCCGAACAACGTCAGGGGATCCACGCAAGGTTTAACATAAAATAAAAATAGTTTTGATCAATTTTTTATTTTTATAGAAATTTAAATAAATAACAATAATTCACTTGGATATTCCCGACTGGGTGTTAAGTCCTTTTGCGCGTGGGCAAACTCAGATCCCAAACACAGATGATCCCATATTAATAGAGGTTTCTCACACACACATTTGTGGATATTTCATCTTATTGAAATATTCACGAATGAGGGACTTAAACCAAAGTTTGAACAAGGATTCCACAAATTTCGGCTACAGAAACTGATCCTAATTTTATATCCTGCATTATTAGTCACTGTACAGAAGTTGTTGACTACTTTACCAACTTCCTGATTGGTAGAACGTGGATTCAGCGCCGTTATAAACCTCATCTTACACACACAAACAAAACGACTAGAAATTAGTGCTCATGGGGATTTGTGGTTGCTACTCACAAACATGCAGGTGGACGTAAAAATAACTCATAGCATCTCATCAATATCATCCAAGTCATTAATTTTCTTTATTTTATTTTAAACAAAATTTATAATTTTAATGAATAATTCTTCAACAAATGTTTCTTTTAATTTGTAATTTTTACACTGTGCATTTACGTAGCTTTTTCACTTGGGGAAGTTGTGTCTATGAAAAGGGGTCCGTTGGCAAGTTTTGACTATAAAAGGGAGTTCATGAGCAAGTTTCGACTATAAAAAGGGGTTTCATGGGTTAAAAAAGTTTGGGAAACACCGATTTAAATCTTTTGTAGTGCATACTGTATATCAGGGGTCGGTATGAAGTCAATTGCGATCGACCGGTGAACCACCAAAACATTTTGGGGTGACCGCCTGAAAATTAGCAGTTAGTAATTGCATACCAACATATTCAAGATTTGCGAACAGTATGAAGACTAAGTTTTCTACTGATTATAACTAAGAGAGCTAACTTTAGATGAAAAAGCTTTATTTTTTAACATATTTTGAATTGTTTGGTAAAAAATGCATAATTTGATACTATTATATGTTATATTTGTAGCTATTATTATTATGTTTGTACCTTGCGTTTCACTTTAAGCGCGGTTTTAAAAGAGTATGTTTTTTTATTGTAGTCACATATAATTAAGTACATATTCTGCATTTATTATTAAGTTATAACAAATATTGCTTATCACACCTACGCCACTGGGAGGACCGCATCACCCTGAAAATATTAGAAGTATCCTGTATTACGGAAAAGTTTGCCTACCCCTGCTATGTATAATTTTGATGTGCATCAAAGAATATATATATAAACTATTTCTACATTATTTATGACATGCATTAACTTAAATGATTTGAACTAAGACTCGAATTACTTTCAAAGATTTACCATAACAGAGTAATGTACTGAAATTACCAGGGAAACTTCGACACTTAAGGGGGAAGGCGGAAAAGGAAAATAATTTATAACTTATTTCTTATCGCATGTTCATGTAAAACAAACTACTGTTAAGCCTAAATGTGCTAAATATAAAAAATAGTTTTTTTTCTTAAACATTGTATTTAAATTTTCAGCATAAATAGTTCATTGAAGTATATCGCTAGGGTTTTATATAAGTATTTTAAAATAGCGAAAGTAGTCTATTATTTTGTTTACGCCATCCATGTTTTTATATTGGCTTGGTGCCGAAATCGCATCTGGGTGCATTTCCAAATAGACAAGCGAAGTGAAATAATAATGTTTTTGGAAAACATCATTAGTATATATTCACAGATACTTAGGCAGTTTGCTTACATGCGATTGATTGTTTATTAACTTTGGCTTTCTGAAGAAACAAATGGCTATATTGGCGATGGATTTCGTAATTCTGAACCTTGGTCAAGTGGAACACCAGAGCAGTCTCACCATTTTCTCTCGAAATTTCCACACCATATACACTTGAAGTCTTCGAATTTAACCCTTTCAAAGGACGAGGTAAGTATGCTTATCATCAATTGCATGTGTTGGAAAGCTAAAATCTTATTTTTCTGACAATTTGAGATTTTTACATTTTTAATTTATATAGATTTTAACCTTTCTAAAAATACCTTACTTTAACCTCTTGTGTAATTAGAAGCCATTAAAACCTATTTTTAAATAATCGTTGAAACTGGGACACGCTCATTTAAATGATGAAAAATGTAAGTAAAGTACTTCGTTTTTGCTTATAAGTTGAATGTCTGATATAAACCAAAACATGTATCTTTTATTGTAAACTAAACCTTTTATTTTTTTATTTCCTAGTCTATGAGAAGTCTCAGTGTAAACTTTAAAATCAATTTATCTCAAAATGTAAATTTTGAGGTTCGATGTACCTTTTCTGAGAAACTACTTTTCACAGGTATGTAAATTTTTTATGATATATTTATAATGATATCCAATATATACTGAAATGAGCTTATTGTAAAAAAATAAAAAAATTATTCTTTACAATTTTTTTATGTGATAAATGGGTCAAATTTCACTATGTTTGCTAAAATTTTTTATAAATTATGAAAAAGTTCAAAATTAGCTAAAAGCTCATTTTAGTATAATGAGAAAGGTGTACTTTAATTGTCTGAAAAATTTCAAGCAAGTATATATAACAGATTTTGAGAAAAGGAACATCGAAAACAGCCAATTTAATATTGCCAGTTAGAGAGATACTAGGTTTACAACTCCCTTTAATTTTTAAGAGTCCAAAGTAAGCTATTTTTTTATATTTCTGATTTGTGCTGTCATCCTTTAATAACTTCAGAAAATTAAAAGCTCTCTTACACATTTTATTACCAACCCCCTTGCCCACACATATAACAGGATTAAAAACTTCCTCATTAATGTGGCAATTGTTAATTTCTTTATTTTGTGAAAATCATGTAGAAAAGATATGGGCTCTCAAAACCAACTAGGTTTCATCTTCGGTTGGCACGCCAATTGATTTCTAGATTTTCAAGTCAGAAATGAAAAGAAATATCCGTAAGTTTCCCACGCAATAAAAAACAATCCCAGATGAATTCAGATTGAATATAGTTAGTAACCATATTACAATTTTAGGGAATGCATTCAAGCACTTTTGTTTGTTCTCTACTAAGGAACATCAGAAGAAAACATAGCATGGGTGTACAACTTGTGATATTCTTTTGTGTATCTCCGTGTTTTGCAAAATTGCAAAATTTCATGAAAAAAAATATTGTAATTTGTCATCTATGAATAAAATAAAACCCTTTACATAACATACAATTATTTTTCTAGTTTGTAGTACTTACAAAATATATTTTTTAAATATAAAACAAAAAAAGAAATAAAAAGCATTAATTTCCTACTTTTTAATAGGCTCCAATGGTCAGTGGTAAATATACTTACCACCAACAAGTAATATAAAAAAAAAATTTTAAGTTACTTCCTACTTAGACAAACAAAGAAAAATTTTATTTTAGCTACTTTTTATTAAATAGTCACAATTAATATAAATATGCATATACATAGGACAGAACCACAACATTAAGTGGTAATTAATTTTTATTAATTATCATTAAAGTATCGTATTGTCATCCAAAACAATCGTGTATATAAAATTTCAGTTCAACTGAATGCCTTAAAACGTGAGAAAAAAAAAACATTTTCAAGTTTTGACACAAGTCGTCAAAAATGATGCCAACGTGGCTGTACTTGTAATTCTTTAAATAATTAGTTTCAATCAATTAATTTTTAATACAGTAATAATAATAATTTTTATTAATACAGAAATAATAATTTTTCATCAATACAGTAATAATAATAATTTTTAATTAATACAGTAATAATAATTATTATTTTTAATTAATAGAGTAATTTAATTATTTATAATTATACTATCTTGTCATCCAAAATAATCATGTATATAAAATTTCAGCTCAATTGAGCGCTTTAAAATGTATTTAATTAACGACTGAAAATTCCACCAAGACAAATAAATAAATAAATAGGAAGTGTGAGCTAATAGTAGGAATTGAAAAATTGGTGTTAAAAATCAAATTAAAAAAATATCTAAAAAGCTAAATGAGTTTCTCTTCTTAAATCAATCTCAATTCCACAAATATTTTAATATACCTTTACTAGAAATAAATAGCCCATGGAAGGGTTAAAGTAATTTAATGTCCATCAGCTCCTCTACAGGGCGTGTCTATTGTGGCAACGGGACTAAGTGATCAAAGTGATCGCTTCAATTTCTTCTGCCCACATTTTTTATCCCTTCTTCCTCCTTAATTCCCAAACGTATCTTAATGTCAGTTTTGTTTTACTCATTTCAATGTTCGCCTCGAATATTGTTTTTATTGTATCACTGGACTCAAAACGGTGAGTGAGTATTTATCAACATCACACTATAGAGCAACTCTAGAGCTATTGGGGACGGACTTCATAATTTTGAGCATTGGTCAAGTGACGAGGATAACTGAACTAGCACCACCCTAGCACAACAGGAGGAATTTGAGCTGCGGCAGATTTTACACGTAAAATCATTTCTGGACGGCCAGTCTTTAGTGGCACTAGGACTCGGAACTCATGACAGGTCAGCCTCGAGTTCGAGACCATGACCACCTCAAAATGGACCACAAAGAAGGAGTCTCATTTTATGTTGCTTTATAATGTCAATTATGAACTTAAGGAAAATATGAACTGTGCCATATGCGATGTGGAAGCTAACTTACTGAGTGGTAGAGTATGGAGCTTCTAGATTACAGGTCTGGGGTTCAAACCGCATGGTGGGCAAGAACGTCTCAGCCTTCCATCCCTTCAGTGGGTCAATAAATGCTTGGGACCTAAACACTGAGGATTTTGCGTTAGACTGACTACCTGACCGGAACATCTGCTCGTGCACCTCAGTGCCCAAGGCCACAAAAACTGAGATGGGCACAGCAGGCCTCGGCTCTCATGGGCTGTAGCGCCATCGAATTTAATCTCCATATCCAGTGAATACGCATCGTACCGTCGTATTTGTGGTTCGCTTGACGTCACTAGCCAATAGGATAGTAAAGCGGCCCTCCATCCCATATCTGAATGTTTTTTGGTACCTGATGAAAGTGGTAGTCCTGTGTTGATAGGAAGCTACCTGATTGGTGGATCGAGCATGGAAAGGGGAAATGGCTAAGTTGTGCTTGCAGACAAAGTCTAAGTGGAGAAAAATGAATGAAGTTTACCATCGTATTTGTTTATTCCTATGTCAAAAGATCTTTATCGTGATGCAAAATTCGGAAGTTATCTCGCCTCAATTCAGACAAATCTCTTCATGCAAAATACTCAAAAAATATTTGATCGTCTGGTCATTGATAGAAATCCATTAATGTGCAGCACCACGACAATCAAAGAAAACTTTCGACATTACATGAATTTTGCGAGTCAATCAAATACTGTTATTTTTGATTTACTGTTGACTTTAAAAGCTTTCTGAAACATTTCAAATATTTTGTAGCAGAAATTTCATTGCAGAAACAAACTTTGATGCAAGTTTTCTTTATTCAATGACGCTCGACATTTTGGAAAACTGATGAAGTGAAAAATTTTGTCCTTTCAAGTAAATTTATTTTCAAATGATGAAATGAATTCAATTCCTGAGGGTTGCCATACGTGTTTACGATTCGTACAAAAATATGTGATAAAATTTTTTAAACGATAACTGCTATATATATTTTTTAAAAGAGGAACATTCTGGATACTTTTTTGCAATAGTTAACTAAAAAGAAGATAACTGTGTATATATATAAAAGATTAAGCTGTGTTGAAGCCTTTGAAAATTTTCATTTCACTTTGACATCTTTTGATATGTGTAAATGTATATATATGTATATAAAAGTGTTTTTTTTTCCAGGTACAGAAGTTTAAGTTGGCATTACTTTCCAAGATGGCGACCGATTTAACAGCTGTCAAGTGATTTATTCTCAGTTTGGTTTGGCAATTCATCATGAATAGACTCACGCCTGAACAACGCTTTCAAATTGTGCAATTTTATTTCGAAAATAATGGTCGATTTTCATAAGCGAATTTTGTTTAGCGATGAAGCGCACTTCTGGTTGAATGGCTACGTCAAAAACAAAACTGCCGCATCTGGAGTGAGGCTAATCCACAAGTGTAGGTCGAAACACCGTTACATCCAGAAAAACTGACTGTTTGGTGCGCTTTATGGGCTGGTGGAATCATTGGTCCGTACTTCTTCAAAAACGATGAAGGCCATAACGTTACAGTCAATGGTGATCGGTATAGTGCCATGATTACTAACTTTTTCATTCCTGAATTAAACAATCATGATGTCTAGAAGCTGTGGTTCCAACAAGACTGTGCAACATGTCACACAGCTCGTGCCACAATCGATTTATTGAAAGACACGTTTGGTGACCGCCTAATTTCACGTTTTGGACCTGTGAATTGGTCTCCAAAATCTTGTGATTTAACACCGCTAGACTATTTTCTGTAGGGCTATGTTAAGTCATTGGTCTATGCGGATAAGCCACAAACGATTGACCATTTGGAAGACAACATTCGCCGTGTTATTGCCGATATACAGCCACAAATGTTGGAAAAAGTCATCGAAAATTGGACGTCCAGATTGGACTACATCCGAGCCAGCCATGGCAGTCATATGCCAGAAATCCTATTTAAAATGTAATGCCACAAGATTAACTTTCAAATAAAAAAAAAAATCATGTCAATCGAATAATACATCGTTGTTTTATTGCAATTTAAAGTTCTATACCTCTAAAAAAACACCCTTTATACGTGTTATGTATACGTATATATGTGTACATTTTACGTTATAACATGTATGTTGGAAAAAATGAATTTTTTTGAATTTTACACCATAAAGTTAAAACTTAGTCGAGACATTGTGTGATATATTGATTTTCTTTCAAACCACAGAAAGTAAAACTTAAAAAATAGGTATAAAATAAGTCATTGATCTAAAAATTTCTGGATTCCTCCATTTATATGTGTAAATACTGTTGGAACATTCCATCATCTCTACATAAACATTATGTAAACGTAGAAGTCGATTAATATATTTCGAGAATATTCGAATACTAAATTTTCTGAAAATGAAGTTCTCGAAATAATTATTAATAACAAATAATAATAATATACTTATATAGATATATTCTCTATTTACTCATTCAAAGAGCTTAATAAAAAACTGACAAACTAATTTTTATTTATAAATTCTCATTATTTAGGAGGTTTTGAAATTATTAACGAAAATGAAGTTGGGTATGTTACCAAATACTGACTGTTTTTAACACTTTCTAGTCTATTGTGTCTGAAGTGCCCCACATTAATTAATACAAAATAGACAAATTATCAATTTAACTTTCTAAAAGGATTTATTTCATATAGAATAAAGCTGGATGATATTTAACATTTTTTAGATCTCTATTTTAATATTAGAGCATATTTTTGAAACAATTAAGCATTTATTGTACATATTACTGATATTTTAAGAATATTCTTTATAAATGAGAATGTTAAGATTCTTTTACTTAAATCTCCTTTGATAAAACACAATTTCCCTGACTATTTAGAACCATTTCTATAAGATCTCTCCATTTTTTTCAACAAAGAAAAGATTTATTTTAACGAAGCTACTTCTTCATTAAATCAATTTGCGTGGGCGTAATTGCCCACGCAATCCTTACTAGCGATATATTTATACAAAAACCGTCGCTATTCACCAATCAAACAGTTTTAATTATTTCACGACTATTATGGTCTAAATTTATGCAAAGTTTCCGTTTACTTCTTTCAAAGAACAATAAATAAAAACATTAGGGTCAAATATAAAAAGACGCTGTTGCAAAAGGGAAATGTCACGCTTGATTGGCAAAAGCATCTTTAATTACGAATCCTGCATTTTATTTCTATCCTAATTGATGAAACGCTTCAACGTATATCTTCCTTCCACTAGATCGCACATGGAGAAAAACACATAATGACATTCATTGCAGAAAGCCAATTCGGCATCACTTCAAAAATACTCCTCATCATCAGATTTGCCTTCATGCCGCATTTCCTCGTTGTCATGGAAACAGTCGGAGGAAATATGCTTGTTTTACTTACGTATCGGAATGCTCTGTCGTCCGAAGATACTGACTGTACTTCCAGAAAAGGGCCTCGATACGACTGCATTTGTTTCTAGTTGTGATCCTTTTTATGTGTATTATTTTTACTTGTGTGCTATTATACGCTCCCTTCGTTTCTGGGGTTACTGCAGATGCATGAATTTTCCCTATTTGTAAAATGAGATGAACTTAGCCGGTAACTCGGCGACAGCGTTTTCAGTTTTTTGGTAAAATATTTTTCCGTTCCGATGAAAAATCACTGAAGGGAAAACAGGGAATGTAGATTCGAACTCGATAGGGTTTACTATTTATTGTGTAAGATTCTTCGAAGGAAATCAGACCCGGAGACAAAAATTGGGAAAAGATGAGGGGCTTCCTCAAATAAAAGAGAATATTTGCAAAAATGTTTGCGCTGACAAAATGAAAGAAATAAACACGGTGTTTGAGCTTGCAAATTTTTTCGAACTTTGTTTTCTTAGAATTGATTAAAACTTTCATTCAGTTTTTCGATATGATTCTGTTATATTCAATGGTTCTATTTTTGAATGATTTAATTGATTAGTGGTACAGTTTTCAAATGTTTGGTGGGTGAATGACTATTTACTAACATCGCTGTATAAATCAACATTCGTGCTAATGAAATTGGATCTCGTACTTTTTAATCTCGGTAATGAGGACGATAACTGATCTGGAACCCCAGACCTGTTCAAAATATCACACCAAGTCAAAGGAAGGACTTTAAGTATCGACAGATTTAACGTGCATTAACTCTTCAACAGGGAGGAGAGGAAGGGGTCTTTAGTGACACTAGGGCTAGAACTTATGACACAGCAACCACAAGTTCGTGACCGCAACCACTCGGCTACCGTGACAATTTTCTTTTGTCAAAATAATACATGCTAAATCCAAAACACTTTTTTAAGCCTGTTAACAAAAAAAGGGTGGGGACTATAACTACAAGGGAGTAGTCAAGAAAAAAAAAATTGAGACAGTGTTACCTAAAATCTTCCAAAAATGTTCTATTGTTTTTCTGGAATAAACTATCTTTTACCGCGAATCAGAATTTTTTTTCAAAAATCATGTCTCTTCGAATCATATCTTGATACCAAAATCTAATTTTAAGGTATCCGACTACGTTCGGAACTGTGATTTGCAAAAGCACATAAATGGATAATTTTCATGATATTTAGTAACACTTAAATTAGAATGCATGCATAAAATTGTTTTAAGGTCATTTTGACAAAAAAAAAAAAAATTTATTTAAATAAATTTTTTTTGTCAAAATATTCTTAAAACAATTTTATGCATGTATTCTAATCTGAGTGACACTAAATATTATAAAAATTATCCATTTATGCGCTTTCTTAAAATCACGGTTCCGAACGTAGTTGGATACCTTAATAGGTAACTGAAAATTCTCTATGAGAATTATAATAACTTTTTTAAGGAAAGACTTCAAATACTTTACAACGATACATTTCATCAAAACGTATATTTACTGAATGAGTTATGGTGGTTGTAATTTTACTGACTCTTATGTTTTTTATTATACTTGTAGAATCATGTTCTACTTTCATAATTATATAACTTGTGTACAAAAAGTATGGCTGTGTGTGTGAACTTTCAAAACAAACAACGTAAACAAATACATTCATTTTTGAGTTTGTATGACCCATAAAGAAAATACGAAAGCTTTATTTGCAAAATTTAATTGCACGATTTCAATATGTACACTATTAGTCGCGTGCAACACGACGAGTTTATATGATTAATGTCATCTCAGCTTCCGCTTTTGTGGTATTTGTTTTTGAACACTGCAATACTATCGTCATATCTTTCATGCCACTTATACGAGGCGAAACCAGAAAGTAAGTTTCCCGATATTTTCTCCTTTGAAGTAAACGAAATTAGCCGTGTCAATGGCACATCCGTAGCAGATCTATGATGTATCAATCATATGCCAGCCGGACAGGTCCCGCCTCGTGCCAGTAACGTGTTAGCAGTGGTCCAAAATGGAAACACTTATTCCTTCTCCCGCCTCCCGCAAGGTTCGGTCGGTGATCAAGTTCTTGAATGCATAAAGCATTGCACCTATTGAAATTCATCGTCAGCTTTGTCAGGTCTATGGGCTGAATATCATGAGTACTCAGATGGTACATCGCTGGTGTAGGTAGTTTTCAGAGTGTCGTCAAAGTGTCCATGATGAAGAGCGCAGTGGGTGACCGTCCCTCATCAATGTTGATCTTGTGGGGCAGCGCGTGATGGAGAACCTTCGCTTTACGATTACGGAGCTCAGCAACCAATTTTTTGCAGATATCGCTATCCTTGTTGCATGAGATTGTCACTAAGTACCTGTTGTTCAAAAATTGTTCAAAAAAATTCAAAAAATTGAAGACGTCTGTCACAAGCTGGTTCCATTCACAGGCGGCAGAGTTCTACCACAGAATGATACAAAAGTTGATCCCACGATTCGACAAATGTCTCAATTCTGGTGGTGACTATGTTGAAAAATAGCTGAAACATTGCTGTACTTGTTGCCAATAAATATGTTCCTAAAAGTGTGAATTCTTTATTTTTTAAAAAAAAATAGGGAAACTTACTTTCTGGATGCGCCTAGTAAATTGTGGACCTTGAAGGTGGACTTCATTTATAGGAATTCCAAAACTTACGTTAAACATATGTAGCAGATGTAAATTCGATTAAACAGGTTACAACTTGAGCTTGTTCTTGTGATGAAGTCATTTTGTAAAGAAAATGTTCAAAACGTGAATGTTACACCATTTGGTTTGCATTTCATTAAACATAAACTTCAGTCTCTTTTTATGAAACATAAAACCTTAAGAAAAAAAATTTATTTAATTTTAATTCATTTTTGAAAGTTTAGAAATTTTCTTAGAATACCCTATAAATTACGTATATATATGTCTTTGTTTCGGAGGGGGTCCGGACCGCCCCAAAGCCCTTGATTTTCTTTCGATTGATTATAATTCTAAGCACCGGGTGATCAAAAAGTTAGTATAAATTTGAAAAATTAATAAATCACGGAATAATGTAGATAGAGAGGTAAAAATTGACTCACATGCTTGGAATGACATGGGGTTTTATTACAACAACAAAAAAATAAAGTTCACAAAATTTTCGACAGATGGCGCTGGACAACAAAACGTCAGTGACTGCGCATGAAAATCGCGTAGAAAAGGGGCTGTCATGAGAGAGAGAATCAGTTGCACCAGCAGTCGCAGCATGTTGACGTTACCTGAAAAGGCACTGTTAGTGAAGCTGTATTATCAGAATGGGGAATGTGCTAGTGCAGCGTTACGTTCCTATCGCCATACGAAGGGGATTCGAAGGGGTAAAGGTCCGTTGACAAATGCAGCTGTGGCGAGAATGATTTCGAAGTTCGAAGCGACGGGTTATTTAGACGATAGACCCCGTAGCGGCTGACCGAGCACACGGCAGAATGCCGCTGAGACGGTTAAGGATGAAATGGAGACTGTAGCGGGTCCGTCTATGCACGGGGAAGTCAGCGCCCGTGCAGTCGCACCGGCATTCCATACACTACTGTTTGGTTGGCACTTAGGCGTACCCTCCGATGCTATCCGTACAAAATCCATCGGCATCATGAATTGTTACCTGGCGATTCCGTGAATCGGAGGGCATTTGCGGTGTGGGAGTTTCAAAAGATGGCGGAAGATGACGATTGGTTGAGTAACTTGTTGTGGACCGACGAGGCTCGTTTCACGCTCCGAGGGTCTGTCAACACCCACAACTGCAGAATTTGGGCTACTCAAAATCCTAGAACTGTCGTGGAAACTCCATGGCACGACAAGAAAGTCACGGTATGGGTTGGATTTACCACATCTACCGTTATCGGGCCTTTTTTCTTCGAGGAAATGCGTGATTCTGGTTTTGTAACTGCTACCGTGACGGGTGAGCGGTACGCCGATATGTTACAGAATCACATCATCCCCAGCCTGGCTGATAAACACCTGCTGGAACGTACGATTTTTATGCAGGATGGCGCTCCACCCCATATTGCTAGACGCGTGAAAGATCTCTTGCGCAGGTCGTTTGGTGATGATCGTGTGCTCAGCCGCCACTTTCATCATGCTTGGGCTCCCAGGTCCCCAGATCTCAGTCCGTGCGATTATTGGCTTTGGGGCTACCTGAAGTCACAAGTGTATCGTGATCGACCGGCATCTCTAGGGATGCTGAAAGATAACATCCGACTCCAATGCCTCACCATAACACCGGACATGCTTTACAGTGTTGTTCACAACATTATTCCTAGACTGCAGCTATTGTTGAGGAATGATGGTGAACATATTGAGCATTTCCTGTAAAGAACATCATCTTTGCTTTGTCTTAATTTGTTATGCTAATTATTGCTTTTCTTATCAGATGAAGCGCCATCTGTCGGACATTTTGTGAACTTTATTATTATTTTTTTTTGTTCTAATAAAACCCCATGTCATTCCAAGCATGTGTGTCAATTTTTACCTCTCTATCTACATTATTCCGTGATTTATTAATTTTTCAAATTTATATACTGACTTTTTGATCACCCGGTATATAGCACGTAAAATTTAATTAAGTATCTGTTATTAGTGATTAATTTTATTAATTAATGTTAATTATTTATTAAATAATTGGTTTTTTACTGTGTTTTGTTCCTGAAAATCGACAAAATCAAAAGGGGCATGATACACGATTGGTGAACTTTCGACCTTGAACCCCCCCCCTTGAAAAATTTCTGTGTGCGCTACTGACGTATCTCAATAATAAATGTAATAAATATTAACAACAAACAGAGGTCTTCCAGTGTTGGAATTCAACAAATCAAAATGACATTGGTTTGTTTCTGAACATAAATTATTAAATGAAATATTTAAATAAGTTAAAACTTAATTACAATTTGGTAATAAATAAGTTTTATTAAAATATTTTTGTTTATTATATTTATTATTAATTTATTATCCTTAAATAATATTCTACCTACACCACTTACTACTGAGTGATTGAATATTAACGTCGTACTGTTCAGCTACACGAGGGCTTTTGGCGATGGAATACGTAATTTTGAACCATGGTCAAATGACGTGGACGACACCTGAGCTGGTACCCCTCTTCTAACTACCACACCACACCAACGGGAGGACGTTTCAGCTCTTGACAGATTTAACATGCCTCACTGCCCTACACGGGGGGGTCTTTAGTGGTACTGGGCTCGAACTCATGACATGCCTGCCATGATCCGTTACCTTGACCACTGGGCTACCGTAGCCCCCATCACTTACTACTACACAATAGTTAAAAGGAATTTATTTTGTCGGTTATTTTCTTTATAGACCCAGTTTATTACTTCCAAGGAGGTTGTTCAGTTCAAGGAATCGGATAATATTTTTGACATTAATGAAAAGTAAACTATAAAACTCAGAGATGACTCAGCAATCTATAAAAAGATCAGCTTCCTTTCATCTTTTTACCTTGATGGTGTTTTTTTTCTTTTGATATTTCATAGATCATTCATAATGAAACAAGAACTAGGGTGATAACCACATCTGTAAAAAGAAAGATTACGTGTACTGTAATTTCAATATCTTTGTTGATGTTAGTCCTGAGACTGAACATGAATAACGACCGTGTATTTTTTTTACTTGAAGCTTCCAACGATCTTGTTTATTCCTATGACCTATAGCTGCTATCTTATCTCATCTTAAATAAAGGTGCTTCCTTTTTCCCTTTCTGCCACGCATTTTTCTTTACTTTTCTTTAAGAATCATCATTATAGGGAAATGGCACATATCGTGGTCTCTTCTTTACAGAAGGATATTGTACTTATGTCATATTTATCAGATAAGTTTGTTTATAGCAAGGGATTGCAATACCGGTATACCGAATACCGGTATTTTGAGCCATTTGTACAATTTTGTAATACCGGTATTCACAAGTGTAAATACTCTTTTTTCAGTATTTACTAGAAATATTTTAAATTGTCTCCACTATATGCTCAGGGATCGCCAACATAACAAAATAGTATACGCTTTTGTTTTCATATCTCCCTATCGGGTGAAATTAATTACGATGTGAATAGAAAGTTGCATCGTCCAATGGGTAAAATATGTGAAACATCCAAAATGGCTGGACAAAACTATCCTATTTCTGCTCAGAGCGATACTGCACACACGCAGGATTCGTAGTCTCATATTCTTATCTGTGAAAATAAGGTTATAGTTGTGAAGAAAATGCGTAATAGTTCGATAATTTTTAAATTGGTGAGTTTGTTATTCATATTGTATTTGCATATACTTTACGGTTCAAAATATTTTTCAGATTCATTAAATGTAGACTTATAAATAATAACTTATAATAATGAATAAGTATAGCTTTAAAGAACAAAAAATCAGTTGATTATACTTCGGTTTGTAAAATTTGTAATAGTACCACAAACTGAGTAATGATATTTACACTTCTTTGTGATTTAAATAAATAAGATGTTCTTTTACTTTTTTTATGATTCTTTATATAATGTTTTAATTTATAAGTTATAAATTATTTTTTGTGATATTTATACTCTCTAACAAAACTGACAAATGAAAAAAAGAACCAATTGTGTTTTCTTTCTTTTTCTAAAATTTCTACTACCGGTATTAAAACCGGTATCAAGATCTGAAAAATATCGAGTACCGGTATTGAGTTTTTGGTCCCATATTGCAATCCCTAGTTATAGCAGAAGATAAATATCCAAATTGATTGATTGCTTAGCGTAGTCGTACTAGCTACTGGTGACGAACTTCGTAATTTTAAACCATAGTCAGGTGACGAGGACAAATTTTGAAGCTGTACCACATGCTCCAAACTTTCACAAAACTCAAAAGTGAAAACTTTGGACCTCATCAAATTTAACATTTATTGATCCCTTTAAATTGCGGACTTAATGAAATGACTCGAAACTGAATTCTGGAAAAATACAGCAGTACAGGTATTATCTTAAAAATTGATGGTATCTGAATAACTTTCGCAATTTTCATAGCAGCTAGACACATTTGATCAGTGTAAATGGTCCAGAAGAACTAAATTTGGGTTAAATAATTAACTTAATGTACTTAACTTTAAAGAAATGAATTTTCTTGTCGCAAAAATACGATTTCCATTGCGAAACGCGAAACAGATAATGGTTTAAGATAAAGTGTATTTCAAATACCATTCGAGTCTGACTATTCATCTGTGAGATTATGTTAGACAATAGACTCGTTAAAGGGACATGTAGATTATATAACAAAGGTTTTTTTTTAGCTTTCATATACTGCGCGTGAAGGAAAAAAAACTATTAACTTGTATATAATCCTTTAGGACAGTGCTTCTCAAACTTTCTGTATTTGTGACCAATATTCAATCATAATTTTCATCGCACCTCCCCTCCATTCGTTAAAGGGACATGTAGATTATATAACAAAGGTTTTTTTATACCTTTCATATACTGCGCGTGAAGGAAAAAAAAAAAAAAAAATATTAACTTGTATATAATCCTTTAGGACAGTGCTTCTCAAACTTTCTGTATTTGTGACCAATATTCAATCATAATTTTCATCGCACCTCCCCTCCATTCGTTAAAGGGACATGTAGATTATATAACAAAGGTTTTTTTTTAGCTTTCATATACTGCGCGTGAAGGAAAAAAACTATTAACTTGTATATAATCCTTTAGGACAGTGCTTCTCAAACTTTCTGTATTTGTGACCAATATTCAATCATAATTTTCATCGCACCTTCCCTCCATTCGTTAAAGGGACATGTAGATTATATAACAAAGGTTTTTTTTAGCTTTCATATACTGCGCGTGAAGGAAAAAAACTATTAACTTGTATATAATCCTTTTTAGGACAGTGCTTCTCAAATTTTCTGTATTTGTGACCAATATTGAATCATAATTTTCATCGCACCTCCCCTCCATTCAATAACAAGTTATTGAATTCAATTATACTATACTTTAATGCTAAAGATAGAATACGACTTGAATCTTTTAAGTGCCACCGGCGTATATACACGTCTCACTCGACTAAAGGCGTTATTTTCCCCAGACGTATATATACGTCTTTCCGAAGTACGATCATTTCTGTGCACTGCTGTCCATAAAAGTATTTCGAAGGCTATGAAATACAATAAAAGGACCTTGAGAGTGTGTCCAGTGCATTGGGAGCGAATTGATTAATTTTTAGCCGGCAGTTAATGGATTATTTATAAACCGAACAAATTGTTAAGATACCGTAAAATACGGCGTATAACGCGCACTTTTAACACAAAAAATAAGATCGAAATTTACGGGTGCACGTTGTACGTCGGGTATAAAAATGAGAACTTGAAAAATTTAAAAAGATAAGCATAGAAAAAAAAATTAGACTTCTACATATATCAAAATATTTTATTTTTTTTTAAAGAAATGACATTTCTTATGAATTTAAAAGGGTTGCATTAGAAGTATGCTTTTTCTTCAAAAGCCTGCAATAAGACCTCGAATCAATGACTTTAAAAAGTACGAGAATTTTAAACGAACATTTCCTGTTTCTTTGTAATAAAAAGGGGAGGGGTTATACGAGGAATGTATCAAGAGAACAGGGACATCATATATTTTGAAAAAAATCGATTTTTCAATTTTAGTTTTAAAAAATTGTGCTTATTTTTCTGAATCTAAAAATGTGTAATACTTATATTTTTGTTGATAAAATAGCCCTAAAATATGAAAAATAAAAATGTAAACAAATGACCACGCCCTCTTTAACACGCCCCTTTGAACTTTAAATATGTAGTTTCCCCTGTGTTTGATCTATATAAACGTTCTATATAGTGAACAAAATATCTTTTAGTATGTAATGTCTAATTTTTTTAAAAATAAATTTATACGTGCATAAAGAAAATTAAGATTTTCATAATTTTAAGGTTTTATGATTATTTTAAAGAAATTATGCAATTAATTCATTAAAAAACTGGTTCATTATGTTTGATATGTTGCTGTATACATATGTGTAATTTTTTTTGTATATTCAAAGAATATTTTTGAAAGAAATGGTACCTATACATGAAAATATGTATTACAAGACCTCGAAAATTATGTTCATGTTAACTAAAACAAAGGGAAAAAAAGTACATGTGAATTTAAAACTGCTTTTGTAACTCTAGAAAACGATTAAGGATTATTATTAGTCATATAAAAATAGTCAAGCAAATACTAATAAAGTGTATAATATGTGAAAATATTGGTTTTTTTAATTTTCACTTTTTTTCTCAAAAGTATATTTTTTTTACATTTAGGTACATTTTTTAAAAAAAACTATTGCACTATATGATTCAAGATTTGTTATACTTCTGTACAAGATGCCTATGCATATAGTAAACCTATTTTTTTTCTATTAAGATACTGCCTAATTTTTTAAAAATAGTTTTATGTATAAAAAAAGCAAAAAAATAAAAAAAATTTCAAATTTCAAAAGTTTATAATTTTTTTTAAAGAAACTATACGAACATTTTACAATAAAAATAGGTTCACTGTATTTCATGTATTGTTTTATATAAGTGTAAAAAATATTTTGCATAAAAAAGGGTATTTTTTTTTTAAAAAATGGTACCTAAACATAAGTATATATTACGAGTTCTCAAAAATTATGTATTACTTAAATTAAGTAGTTAAAAAAAACTTTTGGAGTAAAAAGTTATTTTTCTAGTTCTACAGAATAATTAAATTATCTTTATTAAGAACGTAAAAAATCGAAGCTCTATTGGAAATTGTAAATGATAATGTCTCATAAACAAAGGGTCTTAATTTTGGCATTTTACTCTTTCGAGCATGTCCTGGTTCCCTTAAAACTAAAAATTGCAGCTCTAAAGTAAAGGTGCGCGTTATATACGCCGGATTTTATGTTATAGGGAAGCTAAAATCATATTTTTTTGACAATTTGAGATTTTTATATTTTCAAATTGTATAGATTTTAACCTTTCTAAAAATACCTTACTTTAACCTCTAGGGTAATTAGAAGCCCTTAAAACCTATTTTTAAATAATCGTTGAAACTGGGCCACGCCCATTCGAATGGCGAAAAAGATTAACAAAGTACTTCGCTTGTGCCTAAAAGTTAACCGTCTGATATAAACCAAAACATGTATCTTTTATTGTAAATTGAGTCTTTAATTTTTTTTTTTTATTTCCTAGCCGATTAAAAGTCTCACTGTATACATAAAAATCAATTTATCTCAAAATGTAAATTTTGATGTTCGATGTACCTTTTCTGAGAAACTACTATTAACAGGTATGTAAATTTTGCATGACATATTTATAATGATGGCTAATATATACTGAAATGAGCTTTTTGCAAAAATCTCAAAGATTCATTTTTTACAAATTTTTTATGTGAAAAATGGGTCAAATTTCGTAAAGTTTGATCAAAGATTTAATAAATTATTAAAAAATTCAAAATAACCTAAAGCCCATTTCAGTATAATGATAAAAGAGTAATTTAATTGTATGAAAATTTTCAAGCATGTACATATAACAAATTTTGAGAAGAGCACATCGAAAACAACCAATTAAACATTGTCAGTATATATATATAGAGAGAGGTTTCCTACTCTTCTTAAGTGCTAAATTTTATAGAGAGTTTTATATATGACAAGACCATGGGGTCATCGGTAATTATTCAACTTCTTAATTTAGTATTGTTAAATCTAATATATATTATAAATGTAAAAGTTTGTGAAAATCTTTGTGGGTCTTTCACGCAAAAACAACTTAATGGATTTTAATGAAACTTTACAGTAATATAGCTTATACATCAGAATAACACATAGGCTATAATTTATAACCATAGGCTATAATTTATAAAAATTTGTAAAAAGTGTCCAAAATATAACGCTATTTGTCAAGTAAGAAGGAAAAAATTCTGCCATCTGCAAGCAAAAAAGCCCACGTCAGCATATATCTATCTTTTGTTTGTGAAAAACTCTTTTTGTTTTGGCTACTCAAGGGAATCGCTTCTAATTAATTCCTGTGATCAGAATAATGCCTATTTTTTATTTCAGAATAAAACTAAGTTTTGAAGAGAGAGGCTGTTATAAATCTCTCTTTATTTTAATGTTTTTTTTTTTATGATTTTGTTATGCACATTTGGTAGTAAGAAGTTGATCTATTTTCAAAATAACTACTTTTATCGCTTCTGGTACTTAAAGTAAATAAACTTTCTCTTTCACACTACATCATTTGGACAAACTTTCATAATTTTTTGTGGTTAGTAGTTAATTATAACGCTGTAATTTTAATTGAATATGTAGATATTGCATTTTTAAGTATAAAACTAATTATAACTACTTCACTGTATTTTTTGCAGTGAGTGAGTGAATATTACCGTCGCACTGTTCAGCTACACGAGGGCTTTTGGAGACGGACCACGTAATTTTGAACAATGGTCAAGTGACGGGAACGACACTTGAGCTGGCACCCCCTTCTCCTAACTACCACACCACACCAACTTAGCAGGAATATTCTACCAATACTTAGCTTTAATATTCTTTGAAATCCACTCTTCCAAGGTATATGGCAGCACGGGTTCTATGATGAGTATTTTAGTGGGGAAGGCGAAAAGTTTTGTAGCAGATATTGCGTTTTCAGCGGATTGCAAAGATTATTATTTTTGTCGCAAAAAAATAGTTACTGTCAAAATGTAAGTGTCTTATGGTTTTGTCTGTTAATGAAGACCTTGGAAAATGATTTGACTACTTATTTTAAGTGAACGGTGTACATAATTAATTTTACAGTGGAATATCTTTAATTAATTTATTAGCTCTAACGGATTAAATTTTCCAAAGTGGAGTATTTTGTTTATTTATATCCCTTAATTTGTACATGTAGTGATCCAAAAAAATTGTATGGAAAAAACTCATACGGTTGGATAAAGTATTAAAGTACATTTCTCTCCTACACGGCGGGTCTTACAAAGCTCTAATAAAACTCGAGCTAGGAAAAGTAGCTAGCCATTTGCCAACTTGACTCTATCGTTAACATTTCGCTATGTTTTTCATTGAATCGCCATTATAATTTAAGAAACGGCGTTGCTTGCGATTATTACAATTTTAAAATAAAATAAATACAACAGAAAGTAATATTAATGTATTACACTTTCAGATATAAATTATTTACACTACTTTTTTAAGCGTTCATTACGCAAAACTTTTAAGAATGTGTTACTTTTAATGAGCAGAGATCATCTTAGGGAGGTATTTTGAAAAATCGACCCTCAACAGTGTTACGAGGAATTATAAATTTAAAAAATCCTTTTATCGGCTATTGGATCTACATAGTTAAAATTTAACAATGGTGTTTTTTTTTTTTTCTTTTTTTTTGTTTAGCTGAGATATGCAAAAAGCTTTTTTTTTTGTTTAATTTTCAATTCACATAAAATTAACTCATTAAAAACTTTTTCCTTCAATCTGTGTTGTTTAATTTTTCAGTTCACCCGTGCGAAGAACGGGTATACCAGCTAGTTAATTATAAAATACACTGTGCAGTATTGATGCATTTATAAGTATATTATATCAGTGTAAATGCGTCTTTTATTTTTTATTATGTCAGAATGCATTTTGTTTATTTTCAGTAAATAAGTAATTTTTTAAAATAATCTTTTGTTTTAGACTTTTCAATATGCTCACGCCCCTCTCGTAGTGCTATCACACCCCAAGGGAGGAGGGTGCGTCCCACAGTTTGAGTAGCGTGTCCTTAAGACTCATTAATTTTCAGTCGTAACTTCATATTCGAATAATTTCTCAACTAAAACTCAAAGTATTATCTAGTGATACAACATCAAAAAATACCCTGTGAAGCGAGTGTGTAACAAGTAGTTGCATCATATTTCGAGTTTATACTAATTTCACGAAGGGCTTTATGAAACAATTATGACAGAGTACTTATTATATAAATCGATATCAGAAATTGTGCGCAAGCAGGGTTCCAAATATACTAACTGAGCTGCATTAAACCAAGCGCTTAGAAATTTTGACGTTACGCGTAGAATTAAATTACAAGCACAACTGCTGTGGAACAGGCAGTTAGTTTTAGGTAGGGACTTTTTTTGTTTTAGGTGTCACAGTAAATACCTCCACATAACACTGAATATCGTTGGTTCTGAAACTTAAAGAAGTACTTCGGCAGCCAATGCTACTATAATGATTACAATGTCAAAAAGCCGCGCTGGAGTGGTTACCAAATAAGATTTTGAACTTCAGTAAAGATGGTATTCTATAACCCCGCCCTTCGGTACGATAAGCGGATTAATATTTGTAGGAATTATTTTGAAAAACAAATTAAAGTGTGTCCCCGATTTCAATGAAAACAAAATTGTGAAAACAATGTCCTTGCATTTTTATAGCAAATTGGAATTTTACCCTTGATGACATTTGTCTACAGATTACCCACTTCTGCTGAAGCAGAATATTTGTACTATCTGTACATCTAATAAATGCAGAATAACAAAGTAAAGGTTACAGCAGCGTTTCTCAAACTGTGGGGTGCGCCCCCTTGAGGGGCGTGATAACCTTACAAGGGGGTGCAAGCATATTAAAAAGTCGAAAATAAAAGATTAGAAAATTGCAAATTTACTGAATGGAATCAAAACAAAATACCTTCTGACATAACAAAAGTAAAATACATTGATATAATCATCTATACTTATAAATGCATCTGTACTGCACAATGTATTTCATAATTAATTTATCAGTACTTCGTTAAGAACAAGATTAATAATTACTACCGACTCCCATGGGTTTGTCATATACAAAATCATACACAAAATTTATTACCTATCTTGATAATTTGTACGATTAATAATTAAAGTCATATTGTAGCTTTAGTATCAAAGTACGCTATTTTTGAAATCAATTAATTGTTATTGTACAGAGGGGGAGCGATGAAAATTATGATTGAAAATTGGGTCGCACGTATTGAAAGTTTGAGAAACACTAGGTTACAGAGTATGCAACTACTGAAGCAAAATTATTCGTGAGGAGCACACTTTTAACATCTACCAAGAATTCAAACGCTAATTTGTACAAACATTCTGTTTTTAATTGAACTATTAAAATACTTCTATTAAAATACACTCATTTCTTTGAAATAAAGGATATTATGAAAAAGTATTTTTTTTTTACAATTCCAACTATTTGTTCACATCTCCCTATATCTTGTTCAAATTTTCAATCGTTAATAAGATACATTTTAAAGCGCTGAATTGAGCTGAAGTTTTATATACACGATTACTTTGGATGACAATACGGTAATTTAAATATAATTAATAAACAATTGATTAAAACTAATTATTTAAAGGTTTACAAATACATCCACGATGGCATCATTTTTGGTGACTTAGCCACCTTTTTGGGGACTTGTGCCAAAACTTTGAAATGTTTTTTTCTCACATTTTAAAGTGTCCATTTGAGCTGAAATTTTCTATACACTATTGTTTGGGTGACAATACAATAATTTAATTATAATGAATTGAAATTAATTGAATGAAACTAATTATTTAAAGAATTACTGATACAGTCACGTTGGCTTTCTTTTTAGCGTCTTGGGTCAAAATTTTAAAAGATTTTTTTTTTCTCACGTTTTAAAGCATTCATTTGAACTGAAATTTAATGGGCACGATTGTTTTGAATGACAATACGATACTTTAATGACAATTAATGAAAATTAATTGCCACTTAATATTGTGATTCTGACAAGTATATACATATTTATATTAATTGTAACAATTTAATAAAAAGTAACTAAAATAAAACTTTTCTTTGTTGACCTAAGTAGGAATAGACTTAAAAAATCTTCTTCATATTACTTGTTATTTCGTCGTTGATGAGTCGAATAATTAGCCTCAGAGTGACATTGACTTAAATTTAGTTAAAACAAGATTTTTAATGTAATAAATGTTTGAAAAAGGCTAATAACGATATTGTTTGATATTATTCCACTTTAAGAAATACTTTTTCCGGAAATTCATAGACATTTCAAACCACTGCAATTTAAATTTTTGAATGAACATATATGTACGAGTACTATAACAAAAACCACGATTCTTATTTGGACAAAAGTTGCAATTAAATAAATAGCATGGAAATGGAACAAGATATAAAACTTTTTTTTTGTTATAAGGAATACAACTATATAACTCATAGAAATTCTCATTTATACAATTTAGATATAACTCAGATTTATGGGGAAAAAAATTTTAGGAGAATCTGGGACCTGGCCAAAACTAGATAGCACATGAACGGCATAACATATGTGCAACAACTATTTTTTCCATTACTTTTGTCATGGAAAAATTGTACATCGTCCAATTATATTGCGTGCCAAGCAGAAAATGGAATTATTCTTACCTAATATTTTTCGCCATTTAGTTATTCTTATACATTGAACTTTAATTTGAATTGAAATGCTCACAATAGTAATGTGTACACAAAGAAATTTCTAAAAGTTGTTTATTGTTAGAGAAGCGCACTTCAATCTTTTACAGTTTTCCAGATTTTTCTAAATCTTTAATCGAGGGTTTGTCACTTTTTACAGAAAAAAATGGCACCCAAGTAAAAAAAAATGACTAAAATTCTCGCAAAAAGTAACCAAACAGAAAATTTTATTTGTAAATATTCTTTCAGTTTCAAACATTAATAATTTCAGTATTCAAAAATAGGTGAAATTACCTGTCAAAGTTCCAGTAAAAACATGGCATCTACACACACACGCAAGGAGAACATTTTGAAATATTTAATTGTTCTTCATTTCTCTTTGAACAGAGTAAACTAGGTGATAATTATATTCTAAGCACTTGTTGATTTTAGATATGCAGAACATATTGAGTAGAGATTCAAATAATCTCATAAACCCTAAATCCCAATATCCATTACAAAGTCGTCTGCTTTAAATGGGCAAAGTTCGTGTGTCGTCTTAGTCACATGATAATAATAACCACGTGACTCTTACCAATCAATTCAAAAACTCATGTGACGTCATAGTCACCCGATAAAAGCTATCTTGCGTTTCCAGCTATAATCAGTTCACGTACTTCGGTGTTGCCAACTTTGCTCTTTGCAGAAACTTTCTCTTAAAAAGTATATCGTGTACAAAATACATTTTATTTCAAAGTATATGCATAAAATAACAATTATTTTTTTAATTAAAAAAATATTTTTAAAGAATTTTTTTTATAATATTTATAAACATGATTACCCAATTATGAAATTTGAAATTTTATCTGAGTTTTACAAATACAACAAGTACAATTAGTTTGATATCTGTTTTGAATTCAATGGAATGAATGAAAGAATGTGAGATTTTATGGCGCAAAAGCCAAATCTGGCTATACTGCGCCAAACATTTGTGAAAATCTGTGATCTAGACGGGAAAAGAAAGAAAAGATAAATTGAATGACAAGAAGGAGGGTCGAAAATAGAGAAGGATCACTAGGGTACCCCAGGTTCGTGAGACCCGTGTTTACCAAAGATAGTAAACCCCTTGGGAAAAGGAAAAGCTCACTAGGGTACCTCGGGATTGTGACACCCGTACTCACCTAAAGAAGGTGAGCCCCTGAGGGGTTGAATTCAATGGAGAACACTTGTTTGTCTTATGTGATCGTCATGAATTGAGCCCATTTAAAAGCAGTCTGTTTTAAAAGTGGAGTGCTGTAAAGATTTTTAAAAACTTGTCAACACATAAATGAGTCATTTTTTTTCTCATCATACATACTAAAAATAGATTGATTATTTTAAAGTCGTGGCCAATATAAAAAGCATTTCATATGACTCTCACAGTCTAGTTAGATTATCCATTCTGGATGAACAGGTATGTAGATTCTTTTCGGAAACCATAACCTAACGTACATGCTGTTAATAAATTGTAGTATGAGAACTATCAAACCATCAAAAATGAAGAAACTATTTCAATATGCTTCTATCTGTCATTTTTGTTTCCGCGTAAGTAAAACCCAAGTTCACAATAAGGCTTAGAAACACACACACAACCATTCTATCAGGAGGTACGCCATTCCAGCACTCGGGAGAGCACCTTGGACGCCAGCCTGTCCTGTTCTTCAGTTAATTTATCATCCAGGAAGACTGAAATCCCCTAGAAGTAGAAAGGGAACTGGAGGCGAGCTGCAATCCTGATGACTTATGTTCAATCTAAGTGAAAAAAATCATTAAAGGAAACCCTGAAGCGTATGTAAAATGCCAAAATCAAAAATAAAGGAGAAAGGACGGATAGAGAAAACAAAGTGCTGTTAAAAAGTGCTGTTAATCAGCAAATCAGTTGGTGTAGTCTAGTCTACAAACCAAAGGCAAATAGAGTATTCTGTAAGAATTGTATTAATTTAATTGTTATCGTGAAGATTTAAAATACGAGGTTGGTTAATTAAAGTAAGTGGTAAAGGCCGATTTGTCATTTTAAGGCTTTAGTGAGAAAGTAAAATCAACAAATTAAAATATATGAAATTACATGAAACAGTTAACCGCAGGAATGTTCATAGTTTATAATTTTTAAAAAAAAAACAATTTTTATTTTAAATAAAAGTAAAATGTATTATTGAATGCATATTAACTATATGAATATATTTTACATTCCAGTTTGTGTGTTATAAATGACAATTAAATTTGTAACACACGAGAAGAGTATTTGAAATATAATCTGAAATACAGCCATCTGCGATATATAAGCTATTTTTTTAAATATAGAAAAAAATTACTAGCCAGAAAATCAAGAACTGATTATGTAATTTCCGTGTCTATTATTTATATAAAAATAATGTAAAAATCGGAGAAAAAAGGTTAAATAAATAGGTAAAAAAAGAGTAATGACTGCTTGTTAATCACTTCATATATTCATTCACAAAATGTATAATACGAAAAAAAGAATATTCTCTTCAATGAAGAGAGTATCGTGTTAACTTCTTCCTCTAAGTTATTTTTCTTGCCACGATAATAGACAAAACCATAAGCAAACCACAACCAAGAACCCATTCAGTTAAATTACTTTTGGTTTCTTTTTCTGGGAATGATTACCTCAAACAAAAGCATACAAAAACAATTTTTTTTCATGCCCTGCCCAACCAAATAAAAACTCAATATAAAATGGCAAACAGCCAATCTGGTAAGAGAAAAACTCGGAATAAAACACATAGAGTACCCAACTCCGCTACAGAGTGGCTGTAAACGTGGATCTTTTCGAAATATGTTGTGTTTCCCACCGTTTAAGGCTTTTTACCCGTACGTTTCCGAGGTGTAAATTGTTTGCGGAATTCTACTAACCAGGAAAGCACTAAGTCTGGGGCTTGATTCTTTATATTTAAGCAGCCAGCAGGGGAAAAAAATCAGCAATGTTAGTTGGGTTCTACTCAGCGATGTTTAGTTATTTTTCGCTTGAAGTCTGAAGTGTTTTCTTATGTATTATGCGGAGAAAAAGTGGACTAAATTTCCCATCTATATTTTTTTATTTTACTGGATTTATATGTTTTACAGCTGTTATCGAATGAGTGAGTGAGGTTTTATTTAAGTTACACTATCAAGTAATACTAGGGCTATTGGCGAAGGACCTCGTAATTTTGAACCGTAGTTAAGTGATGCCATAGGACCCCACAGATTTAACGTACATCAATCCCTCAAGTTTAGTGCCACTACGGTTCGAATCCATGATCCAATAGTACGTGATGAAAACCACTAGGCTACCGCTGCCGCAGCTGTTATCGCTTCATCTTAAATGTAGTCTGTATGCGTCCCATAACCACATATTCTTGTCCAGTTTGGGGATAACAACCAAAAGCAATATTAAAAAATTCTTGTATGGTCATCAAAATTACGAGATACATGCGTAATAGTTTTAAAGCTCATATTTAAAAAATAGCAATTTCTTCAACACTCTTCCTAATACGAATAATGCAAATATGCAAAAAACCTAATTACCGATAATGCTAATGATAAAAATAAAAGCACAAGAAGAACCCTTCTTGACTCCTACAATCCTCCATAGCATCATAGCATTATATTCCTCACAATAAATTTGTATTATTGCCCCTTTCACTACATTTTTAAATTCTTATTTTTCTATTGCTTGTCTGTGTTTTTCTTGAATTCTATCACACCTCACTGGACAAGCCACTCCCACTTTGAACAATAGCAAATTTTTAAGCTCCTTAGAAGAAACTCCTTTTTGAGAACCCACTCAATAAGAGTCTATCCTCACCACCCATTGACCAATCAGAGAGCAGTCGCTGAGCTTCCAACCAAGTCAAATTTCTTCAGCTAACATCAAGAAATCAACTTTTAGGCACGCCTCCTGGATTTCTTTGCAATAACCAATCACCATGAAGTTTCTCGCAGACGTGAAAAAATCAACTTGAGTCGCTTCTCCATTACATGTACTCAGATATGGGATTGAGGGCTGCTTTGCAGCCCGTACGCCCACAGATAGACAGTAATCGCTTTGACTTAAAGAATAAGATGTAGATTTGGACAAAATAAGTGCACAGTCACAGCTCCTGTGTTTGGAATACAATGAATTTAAAACTTAAGATTATTCAACAAATATGCCGTTTTTACACTCAACTTGTTAAATTAAAAACCATTTTGTCAAGACACAGGGAAAGAAACACGGATCCTGATATGAAGAAAATAAATCCATTAATTTAAACATATATCATTTACAGCTTAAAATAAGAGGTCTCTATACGATTGTGAAGTCAGAATGGAATTAATTTTGTATTACTTCCATATTATTTTTTTTACCATTAGTCGTAGATATTGTTCATTTTCTTGATATAGCTTTATATGCTTCTCTTTCACGAAATAAATCTTAATGTAGATTGAAAAAAAAAACTTTTTTGTGTGTAAAAGCAAAAACTAATTTTAAATGTAATGGAGCAATTTGAAAAACACATGTGAGATCGATAATAAATAAGTTACTCAAAAGTTTCTTTTAAACCCGAAAAGAAATTTTCACAAAAATTGCTTACATTGTCAAATGAATGAAACAAATTTTTGAATAAAAAATAATCCATCGAACTAGCAGAAGGAAGGTAATATTTCGAATCAGATATTGTTCGCTCTTTTATATTTACTTCATTTTAAAAAGAAGAAATTTGATTTGATTTTGTTTATTTACTGCTTCTTTTAAATTGCTTCTTGAATAAAAAGACGAGAATTATCTAATGTCAAAAAAAATGACACATATTTCTACTACCTTATAAAAATAAGATTATATGATAAATTTAATTAGAGAAAATCTTTCATCCTTGAAACCGTAATATGCTACAGTTTCATAAAATTGTTGAAATTTTGAAGCCTTAATTTTACCTTATCTACAAAAAATTTAGCAAATATATCAATAAGGCTAAGAGAATCGGAGAACTATTCATAATTTTTCATAATAATTTTGTGATAATTTTTTGTGTTTGTGTTCACTGAATGTTTTAAATAACATTAATATTTAAAAAAAATTTAATAACAGTTAAACTGTTTTCTCTCATAAATGTAGAAATTTATGGGGCATATAATAAACATTAAATTAAATTTCCTTATGCATGAAGTTACGTAAAGAAAAAAAAAGGACGAATCTAATATTGTATTCCAAGAATAAATGTGAAAAGCTTCGCCATTCTTCATGTGGTTTATAATATAATAAAATAATATATAATTTTCATCTCTATATTATTTTTTTTCACAAAACATATTTCATGGAATGCTATACATTTTATTGTTTTTTTAACTTCTATAAAACATGTTAAATTTATTTTGCAGTCAAAGTTTCGTAATTTTTTAAAATTTTTTTCTTGGTGTGACATAAGTTTTATTGTTTCCTTTTAAGTCAATTTTTAAGGAGAAAAAGTATAAAAATATATGGACTGATAATATTCAAAAAAAATTTACTATGCATTTTAATGAAAGTTTTATTTATAAAAGAATTTAACTTAATTTATATAAATAACCTTTATAATTAGTTTTCAAAATTATACTCAAAAACATGTTATTCGCTGATATTAGTATCAATCAATTTCAAATTAGAATAGCAACTGTTTTACAAAGAATATACTTTATGTCTTCGAAACATTTCCATCAGTTATTTTTCTGTTTTGTTTTAGAGTATTGAGCTTTAATCATTTAATATGTTTTAAATTTTATAATGCCTTTTAACATAAAATTCTACAGTCCACATTAATTTTTTCTCCTATTTAATACTCAAACGATATTCTATTTTTTACCAACAATCAAATACTTTTATCTAATACAGATTGAATTAAAAAAATTTTTTATCAATAATAATCTCTCTGAATGTTATGTACAATTATAAACTTAAACCTATACGAGAAATTCATTACCTATGCAAAAAAAAAATGAATAACCAATGAATTAATCGCTTCGTTAAAAAAAAAAAGGCAAATGTTAGCTATTAACGTCGTGAGTGAGTTAATATTAACGTCGCACACTGTTCAGCTACACGAGGGCTTTTGGCGACGGACCACGTAATTTTGAACCATGGTCAAGTGACGTGGATGACACCTGAGCTGGCACCCCCTCTCCTAACTACCACACAACACCAACGAGAGCACGTTTCAGCTCTCGACAGATTTAACGTGCATCGCTGACTTTATATGGTGGGTCTTTAGTGGTACGGGGCTCGAACTCATGACATGCCTGCCATATGATCCGATACCTTGACCACTGGGCTACCATGCGTAAACTATGGGTAAATTAATAATTAATTGTTCGTTAATATAATATTTTGAACAACATATTTAAACTATAAATGCAATATTGTTTATAAAGTACAAAAGCGTGCTATATCCTTTCGGAATAACGCCGTTAAACTTTAACACTAGCATCTCCATGAAAAAATCGATAAATAGTTAATACACATAATGGAGATATTTTGTTAGTATGCAAGTTGTGGACATTAAATAACTGACACTTTTGTAACTTATCATTTTAGTTTCAACAAAAAAAGGGCTGCCACACATATTGAATTTAATTAAACTTATCTAATAAACTTTAACGCAGCGGTATTTTTAACGTAATTTTAAAGTATATTAAAGTATTTTAAAGTATATTCTTAATTAGAAAAATTAATAACTGAAATAAAGTGATTGAACTGACTAAATTTTAAATAGCATCTCTACTCCTATGTTTGCTGAATAAATTTGAGGTAAGTGAATTGGAGAGAAAGTTAACTTCATATTTGCATATCTTTCATTTAAATATCTATCATGATGAAGAAAGTTTTCTTGTATTAAACATCACCTAACTTAATATATAGGAGCAAAATAGATTATTATTAGAACAGTGTTAAATATAGTAGAATGTCTTACTAAGATAATGGCTTTTCCTGTATTAAATTATCCAAGTTAGCCATTAATTTCTCTTTGTTAACTGTTTTCTGCTCTAAAATTATCTTCACAGAAATAGTAAGGCATCTCTTACACAAAATGGGTATTCTCTAATATATTCATCCCATTATGAAAACTAGGTTTCAATTATAAACTATTTTACGTGAACTATATAATTTCTTTTTAAAATACATTCATTCGGAGAATTTTAGTCATACTTTTAGGCAAGATTCTTACAACGAATTTGATTAATTCACCCTCTTCAGCACTAAATACATGAAAAAATTGATTGTAAAGGCTTAAAATATCAATTTCTGAATTTTATTTACAATGCCCTTGTTATCAGAGTGTATCCATTAATTCATCTTTAAAAAATTCTTGTTATACATAGGTGATCCAATACTTCAGTGTTTTCCGCTGTTAAAAATAACCTCAGACATTCTTTCAACTTGTATTTGTTTGATATCTAACCTGTGTGTGTACATTATATAATTACTTTAATGAGTATGCAATATTTCTATAATCATTACAAAATTGTTCATTAAATGCATCGATTCAAAAGGAATGTTAGTGATTTTTTTGATACTTTATTTTTATTACTTTTCCTAATCAGAAAGCGCAATGAGAAAAAGCAATTTAAAATTGACTGTACGCATTAATTGACATTTTACTCTTGTTTACCGAGCTTTGGACGATTTGTGAAAAAAAAAGATGCTGTGATCTAAAGACTTCTTGAGGCGTTGAGCCCCTACTCAAAAATAGGCCCTGGGCCCTACACAAATATGGACCTATGACCCTCAAAAAGTAAACAGTACATAGCACACTCGTACGTTGTCATATACTCGTACAAACAATAACCCGTTGCCGACTTTTGACTCAAGGAGTAATGATGGTGTACGTTGGTAGGCCTAGGCCTGTGCGGAGATGACGTCATCCCATGTAGCCAGTTGACTAATCGCCGAAATTTCCAGTTTTTCAGAGAATACAACTGGAAAAAACATTTGAAATTATTTGAATTATGATCTTCTTAAGGCTGAGTTGAGAACGAGACGAGACACCCATTGTGACTGAGGCACTAGGCCCCTGACTTAAGGCGTCCCTGGCTGTGATGTGTCATTTGGTGGAGTACCAGGATTAAATTGATAACTAGTTAAAGTTCTGTTCTCTCAAAGACGACCTCCCCGCTTCACGTCATATCTCATTATGGGGCGGAGAGAGAGAGAGAGAGAGAGAGAGAGAGAGAGAGATGCACATTGAATTTGTTGAATCTCACATCAGCTTGAAAGTAGGGATGCGAATGAAATCGTCACAACTCAAGTACTGTATATCCCCTCATTGCATTGAAGAAATGAACTTGAATGGAATGGTATCAAAATATATATACTCCTGGTAAGGTACTCCGAATCATGAAGGCATTTCTCGCATGTTCAGCTTATGTCTGAAGGTGAAGGGTTCAAATTAATTTTCTGCCTTCAGATGTTCTGGATCTTTAGATTGAGTGACAACCTCTTCTCTGACAAGCCGCAAACGGACAGGAACAGAAGTGCTTTTTCATGAATCTAGGGAGAAATCTTTTTACCGCCCAATCATCTAACAGGTGACGGAATGGTCTCCGGACCTGTAGGTGGACAGTTCAAATCACTCTACCCTAAAAGCTGCAGCCAAGGTCTCCTTGGGCGGCTCGTTATGAATAACTCCTGCCGAGATGGTAGCACTGAAATTGAACACTAGATGGTAGCAGTGCTTAGCAGTACTGATTGAGTATACACTCCTTGAGTGTACATTTCACGATTAATTTCGCATATGGCTATGACGCATGCCTCCCAGGCACTCGATCTACACAAGCGATTGCTAATGACATCAACGGTAAACATTCCAAAATTACTCAAATTGCTACATATGTATATGAATTACAGTGTAATGGCAGGAGGAAAAACAATCTTCTATATGTATTTGCTCAGAAAAGCTATCAACAGAAAAAGGACTACCCCTTAGGAAGGTGCGACCCCTTCTCTTGCAAGTCGCAAGCAGCAAGGGCAGGAATAAAAGGGCTTAGCGATTGCCTCGAGTTAAAATTTGTTTTCGTTCCAGTCGTCTACTCTTACAGTGAGTGAGTGGTCTGTGAACCTGAAAGTGGGCAGTTCAAATAACTCTTCCCTAAAGCAGCAGATACGGTCACCAATACTATGTGTCGAAATCCTCAAAAGCGGTGCTCCTTAAATTTTTATCATGAGCTATTCGCTTTCATTAATGGAATTGTGGACTTCGCCTGGATCATTTCAAATAAGTCACAACAACTCAAATAACATTCTACTCACTTCACGATGGTTAAAAAAACATGGGGTTCATTACCAGTAGTCATGGTATTGTTTCTGGTGAGAAGTAAATAATCAATCAATTCGAGTAAGATAGTTTATGCACATTTCCGATGCACTGAGCTAGATTTTATTAGAAATAGATAAAGAGTTAATTGTGTTTGTTTAAACACTAGAGTTAGAATGCGCGAATATATAAATTGTTGCTTAAATATTGAATTATATAATGTTACGTCATTTGTGTTTTTCATCCAGACTGTATTTGCACGAAACTGAACACTTCTGTAATTTCTTTCTATAATCATCTACTATGATTATTTGTTAAGGGGACATGGTACGATTTACGCAAATTTTTTTAATTTAAGGATTTTAAGAATTTTTTTGGTTGCCTCATATGTGTGTATACTATGTAAAACAGATTTTGTGCTCTAAATTTCATGAAAAGCTAGCCAGTTAATTTTTTAAGGAAACAACTTAACATTTGTGAAGAGATTTTAAAAATGCCACTAATCCTACAAAAATTTACGTACACGCATGAAATTTGATTTACATGTATGTCAAACTATGTATAACAAAAGATGGTATGCGTTTTGTGATAACATGATTGGTATTTGTACAATACTTCTTTTTATGAATGCTCATTGATGATTCCTTAAAAAAATATATAAATTCTGAGTTCAATTATTTTTTAAATAAGTATTGCTTTGATTCAAAAATGCATGCCAACTTTTGTTACATGTACTATTAGCAAAATGTAAGAAAAAATTCAAAGCATTAGGCACAATAGAAAAAAATCCTTAGCATTTTAAAGCAAGACAAACTAGTTATTTTATCTTTCTGAGATAAGTAAGTTTAAAGTTTTGATTTACCATAGGGATGTGAATAAAAAAACGAGCGTAAAGGCTATCATAATTCAACGTTTTCTTATGTTTAGAGCTTTCAAATTTTGTGAGGTTATAGAAAAGAATATAAAAAAATAATTTAGGCTAAAAATTAGACTTTATTTTTCGACCGAGTATTGTCAATTGAATCGTACTGTGTCCCCTTAATTATCATTAATTTCTATCAGCTTAAATCTTTTACAAAATGTCATAAAACACCAACAATTCACCTCTTTTCGAACAGAAAAAAATTACTCCACACACTACTAAATCTAAAATTAACTTCGAAACTAAGACGTACTTTCAGACACATTGTTGTTTACTGTTGTTTTTATAGGTACATATTATAAGAGGAAGGATCACAACATATTTAAAGTCTAAATGTTCTCTTTAAAAACAGAAAAAAAATATTTTTAAAAATCTTACTTGAATCAATTTGATTTTTTAAACATACACATTTACAGGAAAATATTTTATAAATCTAATTATAAAAAGTCTTACATTAACAGTTTTTAAAAACAAATAATTTCTTAAAAATTTTTAATAACAGTTTTTTAAAAGAAAACTATGCATGCATTAAAAAATATTAAATTCAAATGTACTATTATTCACAAATTTGTATTTTGATAATTATCCATATTTTCAAACTTAAAATTGCAATTCCAATCTTATACAACTATGTTGAACAGATTTCGAGATGCATTTTATTAAAATATGAAAAATTACAAACAGTAATTTGTGACTCAATATCATTTTAGCCAATTTTGTTTACTTCGAAACGATTCTTTAGTGTTTTCTTCAAATTTTCAGAAATGAAAAGTGGAATTGGATAGGAGAAAGAGAATAAAAAACTACGATCATGATTCTGTTGGTACTGCTTCAAATTAAATACCATGAAAAAATTAATTGTCTTATTCTTTTCTACATCACTGCAAAACATTTTTCAATGTTAATTTTTTTATCCTACTATCTTTTCTTAATTTCTCAGTTGCAATACATATCAATTCAGATCAATGATTGGAACTTTAATTAAAGAGGTTTTTTAACGGAGCAGATTTGAAAAATAAATTTGTTTAATCTGTTTGTCTGTCTAAGAAAAACGACTCACTCTCTTGTCACGAGGTCTCCGGAACTATTGGACACAGATCTGAAATTTGGCACATATGTTTATTTTATTGAGTAGATCTCCACTAAGAACAGGTTTTGCGAAAGTCGGCTTCCTAAGCGGAGATTATAGGGCGTAAAAGATAAATATACTTCAGTTACAGAAATTCAAGTCCTTCCTTTTTAAATGAAGAGGTGAGGGCTGTAAAAAAAACTTTTGAAAGCATTTGAAAACTTAATTTTTGGACCTAAATTTCAATAACATTAAAAAGAAAGAACATTTGTCATACAACATCACCAAATAACCAACGAAGAAGGTGGGTAACGGTTAAGACATTTCAAATACAATTCAGCTCCTAGATTTTACCACCTTCATTTTTAGAAAAGAAATACATTATAGAATTTTACTACACATTTCATAAAATTACTGTTGAAACATTTATGTATATAGCTCCCAGTGGCGCACACAGGGGGGGATCCTAGGGGTCCGACCCCCCCCCTTAGCTCTTGATTTTTTCTCGATTGGTTATAATTCTATGTATATATTACGTAAAATTAAATTATGTATTTGTTATTAATAAATAATTTTATTAATCAATGCTAATTATTTATTCAATAATTAATTTTTAATTGCTTTCGTTCCCGAAATTTGACAAAATCAAAAGAATATGTTGGGCGGCGTATTGGGGCATGATACTAAAATGGTGGACTTTTGACCCTGGACCTCCCCCTCTTGAAAAAATTTTGTTTGCGCTGCTGATAGTTCCTCATATCTTACTTTTTAGTTATTAGGAATTCCTTATATTTAAAAGAAAGGGCATTTTCCTGTAATATGTTCGTAGTATTCTTATTTTGCTATAATATTTTTAAAGTAACACTTCATGTATTTACATCTTTTAGAAAAGGTTGTTTTAGTATCCTTAATTGATACATCAAACAGTTAAGAGTCAGCCAAACTTAAATACAACAATTCCAAAACTATTTCGGAAATCTTTTCGGAAACAACTAGATAGAAGCGCATTACAAACTCTCTTACTACCTTCCTAGTAATTTGAAAATCGATGCCTACAACAACAGAAGAGAGAGAGGAATCCTGCGCGAAACCTAACCTTTAGAAAACAATCTTTCGTTACGGTACAGAAGTTCTGAGTAAACCACCCTCTCGCTGGGGACTTGGCATTGGATATTTCGCAACTATTTAGCACTGGCATTTCTTTTTTTGGAAAACAATACTGGTAGAAAACAAATATACTTAAAGGAAACCAGTATTCGGGAAGAAAATATATATTCTTAACCTGAGTGAACTTCAACTAAATATCCAACGCACCAAAGGTTTGATAAAAAAAAAAAAGAAAGAAGGAAGGAAGAAGAAGAAAAAGGAAGGAAAAAAAGAATGTTTTTGTTTTAAAACATTTTTTTAACTCCGGTGACACATAATAGCCGTAAAAGAAAATATAAATTACCTGTCTTAAGTCTAGCATGGAGAAACATAAAATGAAGTACATTTTATGTCCTTGTAAACACTTCACTCCCTTAGTTCTAGTCCTTGGGAAGCTCGTGTTTTTATGCTCCGCTGAACGAGGTTGAAATTACTTGAGGAAAAGTAGTTAACCCTCTGGAATCGTTTACAAGTTTTCGGGGCTAATCAAAATACGTGCTAAATTTTATCGGGATAAAGAAGCTTGGGACGCGGCTTTCGATTTTAATGGAAAAGGCTTACTTTAAATTATCTGTTTCAAGACCCTCTTTTTTTTTCGTTGAAATTATGTGATACAAGAACAGACACTACACACTTCAGTGATTTCTTTTGGAAACTAAGTATCGTTATGTCTTTGCATTCGTTCGTATTTTTTTTATTGGTAGAACCAGACTTTTTGAACAATTAATCACGTCAATTTCTATTTCTTTTATCATTGCAAATAAAATAAACTTCTTGGAAGGTTTCACGCTTTCAAAAAAATTAATATTCATGCCCTATATGTAGAATTTAAATTCCAAAATGTGTTCGTATATTTTTTAACCCTTTTGACATAAAGAGTGTTTTTTTTCCAGGTATAGAAGTTTAAGTTGGCATTACTTTCCAAGATGGCGACCGATTTAACAGCTGTCAAGTGATTTATTCTCAGTTTGGTTTGGCAATTCATCAAAACGATCATCAAGCAAGGCGTAGATTCGTCGAATGGTCCCAAAAGGAAATTGCCGTTGTTCCCGATTTTCATAAGCGAATTTTGTTTAGCGATGAAGCGCACTTCTGGTTGAATGGCTACGTCAACAAACAAAACTGCCACATTTGGAGTGAAGCTAATCCACAAGTGTATGTCGAAACACCGTTACATCCAGAAAAACTGACTGTTTGGTGCGCTTTTATGGGCTGGTGGAATCATTGGTCCGTACTTCTACAAAAACGATGAAGGCCACAACGTTACAGTCAATGGTGATCGGTATAGAGCCATGATTACTAACTTTTTCATTCCAAAATTGAACAATCATGATGTCCAGGAGCAGTGGTTCCAACAAGACGGCGCAACATGTCACACAGCTCGTGCCACAATCGATTTATTGAAAGACACGTTTGGTGACCGCCTAATTTCACGTTTTGGACCTGTGAATTGGCCTTCAAGATCTTGTGATTTAACACCACTAGACTATTTTCTGTGGAGCTATGTAAAGTCATTGGTCTATGCGGATTGCCACAAACGCGTGACCATTTGGAAGACAACATTCACCGTGTTATTGCAAATATACGGCCACAAATGTTGGAAAAAGTCATCGAAAATTGGACGTCCAGATTGGACTACATCCGAACCAGCCGTGGCAGTCCTATGCCAGAAATCATATTTAAAATGTAATGCTACAAGATTATCTTTGGAATAAAAAAAATTCATGTCAATCGAATAATACATCGTTGTTTTATTGCAATTTATTGTTCTATACCTCTAAAAAAACACCCTTTATTATATCATCTGAAAGACGATATACATTTCATCTTCCCTTGTAGGTTGTAATGTCTGCGAGATGATAAAAAGTGCGTTTAATCCATCCCTAGAATCATGCATCCATCTTGTTTGTTTTCAGGGTCCGCAACCCCTGCATAACCTGACTAAACATTATTTAGCTGCGCAGAGTTTTTTAAATAAAAGGTTTTGTTTTTAACGTAAATATTTATAGTGTTGTTTTTGATCCCACCTGTTCGATGGTTTCAGAATGAATTCCATAAAATTCATCGTGGCAAAGGGCTAGTTTCTCAAGTCTGTCGTTAGTCGCAACTTTGAGCACCACATAGGTGACAGTAAGTATAAATAAATGGTAGTACATATAGATAAGTATTATTTTTCGGACCCTTTAAATTTCTTCTTGTGTATAAAGGGATTAATTTCAAGGTTTATTTTTAAGTACCTTAAAATTCTAGAAAAAGTTTACACGTTCAAAACTGTTTTCCGGTTTTTACATCTTAAGATAATCAATTAATTAAAAGTATTCAATGCAGATACTGAGAAAGTTTACATAAAGCTTTCTACAATTAGTATAAATTCATTATACCTGATAATATTCTGCATCCCCTCAAAAAATTGCAGCAACGAGAAATAAATTCATTATATTGTTGTACAAGTTTTCTTTCAAGGTATGTTGCGACAATTTGTTACCTATATTGTTTCACAGAAAAACCCCAAAATTAGTATGATCTAGTAGAGAAAGGTAACTTCATAAGCTTAATAGAAAAAAAAATCAAGATCGACGTAAGGATTCATTTTGTTGCTTACATGAAATTAAAATCATAGCACAAAGATTGTTGTTGCTATCATTATCTAAATTGCTTTTCATTCCATAACAAGTAACAACTTTATTTTGCATTTACTAAAGCTTAACTCCTCCATCTCATACAATCAGGGGCGTCTTAAGATTTCTTGAGGCCCTGGGCCTCTACACCAAAGTAGGCCCTATGCAAACATAGGTCTCATATATGGCCCTGAAAAATAGATATTACATAGCGTGCGTTGTCCAATACTCATAAAGGGTGTTTTTTTAAAGGTATAGAACTTTAAATTGCATTAAAACAACGATGTATTATTCGATTGGCATGAATTGTTTTTATTCGAAAGATAATCTTGTGGCATTACATTTTAAATATGATTTCTGGCAAAGGCCTGCCATGGGAGGCTCGGATGTAGTCCAATATGGACGTCCAATTTTGGATGACTTTTTCCAACATTTGTGGCCGTATATCGGCAATAACACGGCGAATGTTGTCTTCCAAATGGTCAAGCGTTTGTGGCTTATCCGCATAGACCAATGACTTTACATAGCCCCACAGAAAATAGTCTAGCGGTGTTAAATCACAAGATCTTGAAGGCCAATTCACAGGTCCAAAACGGGAAATTAGGCGGTCACCAAACGTCTTTCAATAAATCGATTGTGGCACGAGCTGTGTGACATGTTGCGCCGTCTTGTTGGAACCACAGCTCCTGGACATCATGATTGTTCAATTTAGGAATGAAAAAGTTAGTAATCATGGCTCTATACCGATCACCATTGACTGTAACGTTGTGGCTTTCATCGTTTTTGTAGAAGTACGGACCAATGATTCCACCAGCCCATAAAGCGCACCAAACAGTCAGTTTTTCTGGATGTAACGGTGTTTCGACATACACTTGTGGATTAGCTTCACTGCAAATGCGGCAGTTTTGTTTGTTGACGTAGCCATTCAACCAGAAGTGCGCTCCATCGCTAAACAAAATTCGCTTATGAAAATCGGGAACAACGGCAATCTCGTTTTGGGCCCATTCGACGAATCTACGCCTTGTTTGATGATCGTTTTGATGAATTGCCAAACCAAACTGAGAATAAATCGATCGCCATCTTGGAAAGTAATGCCAACTTAAACTTCTAAACCTGAAAAAAAAACACTCTTTACAAACAGTAACGCGGAACAAATAAATTTTTTATGATTTACAATCACACAATTCAGATTGTGACCGCCTGCCGCCTTTTTAATGAAGGAGTAATGAGAGTGTATGGTGATAGGCCTAGACCTTTACACAGATGATCATCACATATAAGCAATTGACATATCGTCCGAAAAATTCATGGTTTTCAGGAATATCCAATATTCCAACATTTGACCATTGAAATTATTCGAATCATTTTAATATTAAGGTTGAGAACGAGACAGGACTCCCATTGCGGCCGAGGCCTTGGGCCCAGTTGGAGCATGCCTTAAAACGTCCCTGTATACAATCTTATTAATTTAACCTTCGGACTCTCTAATATAAGCTCCTTTCCTGTCATCTGATTCACACATCACTCTCACCTTTTGTGGATAAAATTGCATAACATCGCTGTTGAAACAGAGTCATCTATCTTATAAACAAAGGTGTTAGCCAAATTTTGACCAATTTCATCAAACAAAATTCTAATCAAGAGTTATCAAACTCAGTTTTTCTCAAACTGGGGGCGCGCCCCCCTTGAGGGGCGCGATAACTCTACAAAGGGGCGCGAGGATATTGAAAAAGTCGAAAACAAAAGGTTACTTAAAAAATTATTAATTTACTGAAAGTAAACAAACAAAATGCTTCACAGAAAAAGTATATTTTAGATTCTATAAAATAGGGGAAAGACATGAAGAGACACGATATTTATTAATTTTTAATCAAAGAAAATTCCTACTTACATTTAATTTCAAATTAATATTAATTAAAAGTCAAATTACTAACTTTCAATACCATGTGTAAAAATATAAGATAAATTCATTCATGTACTTTTATGCAACATTAACTAAGGTCTAGATGAATGCAGCTTGCATTTTAATATCGTGTAGAAAAATACACATTTTTATTTATTTGATTTTAACTCAAATGTCATCATAGTCAAAAACTTTTCTGAATAATTCTTTGGAAATCTTACAGCAAATTTCAAACTTCTAATTCCCCATCTGTCTATTCTTATCTCTATTTTCCCTTTTAAAATCATCCATTGTAATCGTTTGGGCAATCCATAAAGTGTCTATCTGTATATGACGTTCATGATTCCTGAATTTTACGATTTTCAAGATTCTGACAACATACCGCTTATCACAAATAAGCTCAGGGCCAACTTTGCCGAGTCATTTTGCCAGCATATTTTCTTTTGAATACATGTGCATCGAATATATAATTTGAGGAAATATTCTTTCATAAACATAATAAAAGATTATCGATTAGACTAATAATTGTTCACAAATTATTAGTCTAATCGTTATTGAAATATCTAATTTTGAATTTAAAAAAAAACACGAGAACACTCATCATTAAATCTATAAAAATATATGTGTCCTATTTTTGTCCGTTGTGTTTTATTATCCAGTTTTTACTCCCCCTTAATACAAAAATTTCCTGTGTACCTTGCTCCAATTTCTGGTAATATATCAGTAATCTATATCAACTGCAGTTCAGTTCGGATTTGTCTGGTTGAGTGAGTGAATATTAACGTCGCACTGTTCAGATACACGAGGGCTTTTGGCGACGGACCACGTAAATTTGAACTATGGTCAAGTGACGTGGACAACACCTGAGCTGGACCCCCTCTCCTAATTACCACACCACACCTCCGGGAGGACGTTTCAGCTCTCGACAGATTTAACGTGCATCGCTACCCTACACGGCGGGTCTTTAGTGGTACTGAGCTCGAGCTCATGACACGCCAGCCACGATCTGTTGCCTTGACCACTAGGCAACCAGGGCCCATTATTATTTTTTCCCCTCAAAAACGTGTAAAGAAGCAGGAGTGTGGTTTAGAATCGATGGCAATATTTTTTCACAAAAACAGTTTGAGAATTCATGACATGCCTGTCATGATCCGATAACTTGACCACTGGGCTACCGCAACCCTCGGCTTTGTCTGGGAAATACTCGCATTGTCGACACATTTACCCTACATAGATATTCTTAAGCTTTTATAGTAAGTGACACACAGTTTTCTATTAATTCCTTCTTAGTGATATTTGGAATAATTAAGAAATTATATTCAATACTTTTAGTATACTCTTACTTTTTTGTTTTTTATTCGGTAATTATGTAATATGACTTGCAATGGGCAGATACAACGACTGTGGGAATATGTGATACAAAACTTTTCTTATCACTCCAGTGTTTATCAACTATTTCTCTAGATATTTTTCGTCCATGTGCATGGTTATTTCTGGCCCTTGTTTTAAATAAAAAACAAAGTTTAACATCATTCAAATCTTGTTTCAATAGAAAGTATCGAAAATTCCTGTATAGTTACATCATTTTTTAATTCTGGACAAGTAAGACTTTTAATTATCGTTAAAGTCCTTTTAAGCTAAAATTCTGTGTAGCATTACTACTCTCTACAACGAAAGTAGCCAGATGAAAACTCAAAATCTGCAATTATGATGGCCATGTGAAGAACTGATGTAAAACTTTAAACTTTGGTTTAACACAGCAAACCAAAATTGAATCTGTAGGAAAAGGGAAGTTTCCTTAAAAGTAAAATTCTTAAGTATTCTTAGTTTATGTTTCCTAAAATAAGTTACCAGATAAATATTCCTATAATCATTTCAATATTGCCCAACAGTCTACTAAAGGGTGTTTTTTTAGAGGTATAGAAGTTTAAATTGCAATAAAACAACGATGCATTATTCGATTGACATGAATTTTTTTTATTCGAAAGATAATCTTGTGGCATTACATTTTAAATATGATTTCTCGCATAGGACTGCCACGGCTGGTTCGGATGTAGTCCAATCTGGACGTCCAATTTTCGATGACTTTTTCCAACATTTGTGGCCGTATATTTGCAATAACACGGCGAATGTTGTCTTCCAAATGGTCACGCGTTTGTGGCAATCCGCATAGACCAATGACTTTACATAGCTCCACAGAAAATAGTCTAGCGGTGTTAAATCACAAGATCTTGGAGGCCAATTTACAGGTCCAAAACGTGAAATTAGGCGGTCACCAAACGTGTCTTTCAATAAATCGTCTGTGGCACGAGCTGTGTGACATCTTGCGCCGTCTTGTTGGAACCACAGCTCCTGGACATCATGATTGTTCAATTCAGGAATGAAAAAGTTAGTAATCATGGCTCTATACCGATCACCATTGACTGTAACGTTGTGGCCTTCATCGTTTTTGAAGAAGTACGGACCAATGATTCCACCAGCCCATAAAGCGCACCAAACAGTTTTTCTGGATGTAACGATGTTTCGACATACACTTGTGGATTAGCTTCACTCTAAATGCCGCAGTTTTGTTTGTTGACGTAGCCATTCAACCAGAAGTGCGCTTCATCGCTAAACAAAATTCGCTTATGAAAATCGGGAACAACGGCAATCCCGTTTTGGGCCCATTCGACGAATCTACGCCTTGCTTGATGATCGTTTTTATGAATTGCCAAACCAAACTGAGAATAAATCACTTGACAGCTGTTAAATCGGTCGCCATCTTGGAAAGTAATGCCAACTTAAACTTCTATACCTGAAAAAAAACACTCTTTACATTGCTTTCTTAAGGATTTCCTCATTTGTCCCCAAATTATAAAATTTGGTTTTAAAAACATTTAAATGGTAATTATTATAGTCATCCTTTAGTTTTCTTAACTATATTCTTCCTAAATGTTCTAATTAAGTTATTTGTATTTGTTTAGCAAATAGCTTTAAAAAGTACTTGCTGAAATTCAGTGAAAAATGTAGCTAACGTTTAAAGTAAAATAAGGAAATTTATAATAAAAATGGATGTTTGCACAAAACACGTTGCCTATGTTTATTGTCAAACACAATAGTAGATGTTATTAAGTAAATCAAAATAATTTAATGACAAATCTTACTCAGAATTATGTTAAATGACTGTAACATAATAACATAGTTAACTCATATTTATAGTACTTTTTTACTCATATGAACTTTCCTACCTTCTGTAGCGTCCTATAGTATAGTGAAAGGAATAATTGAGATTGCAACATATTAATCTCTACATTGTACGTTTTATGTTATGAAATATGTGCTTTCTATATAGTATCAAAACAACTAAATATCAAACTAATGATTAGGAAAAGTTGTGACGCGGCTTTACCGCGTTTTTCCTATTAATCCTCTTGGGGAATCTTTGGGACCAGGATTGAGTTAATTCACAGCCAATCCTCTCAAGAAGAAGCCGCGATATTCAGATCTGTTAGTTGATATATAGTGAAGGTTTAGAGTAATCGCGAGGAAGAAGGAGAAAGGAATCTGAGAAGCTGAACGCCGTGAGCTGATGGTAAGACATGAAACTTAGAGAAGCGTAATTATAGAACGGGCTTTTTAGCGAGTTAAAGAAACTAAAGAAGATAAAGATTCATAGGATCACTTTGCTTAAAGATAAGTGGTTAGGATTTCAGGCGCCTATTTACTTAGAATTTAGGAGAATACGTTATATCACTACTGGTTGCCTTCTTATAGTAAGACTTGTGTTGTTCAATTTACTGAGACAATAATAAATTGGATTTATTATGGCTAACTTGAGTGATCAATCATTTCCTTCCACAAATCTAGGTCGTGTAGATGAAGAGATGGTACCCCCAGGCAGGGGGTATCACGAAGTTAATCTAAACTATAAAGAAATATTACAATTTATCTCAAGAATCAAGGGGAAAGTGTCAAAAGTGTTGATATAGATGCTTAGCATTATAATAAATAGCAGGCTTAAGATTGCTTAAAAGAAGGGTTAAATTTGGTTATAATTATCTTCAAACCATTCTCCATACGGAAACAATACGGAAAAAAGGGTTGACTGGTCATTATAATATGCAGTGGCGCACACAAAGGGGGGTCTGGGGTCCGGACCCCCTCCAAAGCCCTTGATTTTTTTTCCGATTCATTATAATTCTAAGTATATAGTACGTAAAATTTAATTAATTACCTGCTTTTAATGATTAATTTTATTAATTAATGCTAATTATTTATTCAAAAACTAGTTTTTTTTACTGTGTTTTGTTCCCGAAAATCGACAAAATCAAACGGAGCTTGATACAAGAATGGTGAACTTTCGATCCCGGACTCCCCCCCCACTTGAAAAATTCCTGTGTGCGCCACTGATAATATGTATATATATTACCTTGTATTGATACTAAATGATTTGACAGTTTTATTCAGAAATATAGAATATTATAATCAAACGTTTTAAATATATTCTTTAAATTTTAAAGTAGTAAGTTCGATTGTTTATTTCTTAAAAGGAATAAAAAAAAAGCTTGTCGCATAATATATAGAGTCAAACATTTCAAAGCTTATTTCATATTTACTTAGCTTTTATTGTATATTATTAATGTATAGTTAGTCATTTATCAATATGTATCGATCATTAAGATTCCACAAGATTTTGTGTTTATTTATTTCTTGTTCCCTAGGTGTTTTGATATATATTGAAGCAAAGATGAAGATACAATACTCAATTGATTTTTGTGTATTTATTAATAACATTGGAAGAGATATTTAGTCTTAAGCAAGAATTTTATGCTTAATTTCGAAAGATTTTAAAATTCTTAAAATGGCTATGTAGCAAGAGTATCTGGACCTTAATATAAATGGCCTTTAAATCTTTCTTTTCGCTTACAGAGGAATTCGAAAGGGGAAAAAAATAACTCGTTTGGTGTTCTCTGCCTTCAAAACCTGGTTCTAAATAACAAAATCCTTCTACAATATTTTGTAATTATAATGCGGAATTTGTTTAACTCTATTGAATAATTCGTACTTCATGTGCTTTTTTAGAAAAAAGAGCGTCCGCAATTGGGAGGGGTACAGCATTTTTTTTTCTGATGACAAACACATGAAGAGAAGGGGGGGGAATCGAACCAACTGCTGAAAGCGAAGCAAAAAAAAAAAGCTCTATATTATTTTATCGATCAAGGTCGCTTCAACCCGAGTTCGATTTCACCATCCGTCAATCAACCTTAGTTTCCTCTTGCGAATTTACCTCACCGTAAGACTCTTGCTGTGGTGGAAATGAAAGCTGATACTTAAGTCCTTCCTTAAAAGATACATTTTAACTTTTACACTGTCTGTTGTAACATTACGGAATATTTATTGTGGTAATAATGGAGTAGGATTTGTAGTAGCCGAATTAATTGAGATACAAATAGTTTTATGTGCGGAAAGTTATTTTAAGGAGGTGTATTGAAAAGTATTTTCATGTAAACTGCTTGCTAGCATTGGCTTAAATTTACAAAATGTTTGAATTGTTAAGAGCGAAGTAATAACTCTTCCTTGATCATAAAAAAATATTTTTAAATATTGAATGAGAGAATTAAAAAAATAAAATCAAAGTTCGAAAATATCTTACAGTGGAAATGAAAAAAAAATGAAATACATATAATTTTTAATTATTTCAAATAAAAACTCTATAAAGGAAAAAAAGGTTTATTCTGTCTAAGAATGTACCGTAACTCAGTGAGCCATTTATCGTTAAGTCACATATCACGTAAAACGAAAAAGTTCTGTTTTGTATATGTATTATTATTCATTTGTATTTCATGTTTGATTAATTCTCTCTTACACATATATGTGAACATAATCTCTCTTTTTTTTCGAAATTAGATAAGTTATGATACAAAGTGAGTTTATTAAAGAAGTAAAAATTATGACAAATAAAAAAACATGATTTTTTTTAATTGTACTTAATGCAGTTAATCTTAAACTTTTCGGAGCGGTGATCCCATTTTTTGGTACAAATATTTTATGCGACCCCATAAGCATTGCGTAAAGGTCACACATCCTTGTATACTACTAGATGTGTATATTATAGTTTAGCAGCAGTAAACATCAGCAATAAGTGTTTACTTTGAATATACTGATATACGAGTTTTAATTAACAGAATCATAAAAAGAACCATTATATAATGTAATTATATATTAAATTATGCATAAACTTTAATCTACTTCTCAAGTGTAATCATTTGACGTTCACTTCTCAGGTCATCCCCTTTTATTGACAACGATATGTGCAAGATTTAAGTATCAATTGGAAGGATGTGCTTTATTATTTTTAATCATGTTATTAAATCTTTGAATAATAGAAATACCACCAAAAACGAAATACTTCCTCAATATTCCTCAGGTGTGATCTAAACTTTAAAAAAGCGTAAATAAATCATGAACTTTACTATTGGCTTTCTTCAATGTGTATCTAAATAAACAATTAAATTACTTATTGGTTCTCAAATAATTATCCTTTCTCCAATAAAAATCTAAACAAACGAACAAACGAATTATTATTTTTATTAATGGCGAGCAAGCTATCTTATGCAAAAAGATACATCAAAATTATTAGCAACTCTAGCTGCAAGTCAAGCGAACCCAGTTGGGGTCGCAACCCTTAGTTTAAGAAACACTGATTTAATGCACTCTTTCGGAAAATACGTGTATGTATAAATAAAAATAAAGTTTTTCCTAACAAACACATGCTACCACCAAAGAAAATTTTATACAGTTTTTCTCCTTTCGCTACCAAAATTTCTTTTTTGAAACACATGATTGCACGACACCAAGAACATTTATAATCTAACTCATCCATCTCTTCCCTTAAGGTTGCAGCAATACGTCTTTATCTAGCTTGCCCAATCTTAGATGTTAATCTTAAACGGTAATTGTACCTCCCTTTCATTTACCAATGTAATGTGAAAGAAACACACCCAGAAGGTTCTGACAACAGCTCCAAAGAAATGACATGTCAAGAAATACGTCTGAGGCAGCTGTTATTTAAGTAGCTGGTATAAATGGTGCTCAACGCTACACATTAAAGTGGATGTGGTTGAGTATATTCTGGGGGTAATCTACGTTTTTCTTTTTCTCAAGAATAGTGTTCGGAAAAAAGTTTGTTTTGTAAGACAGAAAAAAAAATTGTTGGTAGCTCTGATGTTGACTTTCAATACAGTCAAATACCGGAATTCGGAGTGTTTGTTTGGTTTGGTATTCAATAAAAACTTCATTATACATTAGATAACATGCACAGAAATTAATCGTATAGTTTTATTTACTGTTTGTGGATGTGGGAAGTCAGTGGCGTAAAGTACACCCCGCATCCCCCGGACCACGGAGGGGGAGTTAGAATTCTATAGGGCCAAACCGGACTTATGCTATGTATGTACTCTTTGTAAGATCCGACTTAGGGCTCAAAACTTGTGTTTGCAAGAGTCGTTACACCACTGGGAAAAGTTAGTTTACATTTTTCCGGAGATACACGAGGGCTATTTTCGAAGTCTCAACTATGGAATCACAAGCACGTGAAGGGATCTAATGTTTCTACATTTCTTTCAACATCCAAATCATGTAATGAAAAGTAAGTGAATGAGTGTTTATTAAAGTCACACTACAAATCAATATGAGAGTTATTGGCAACGGATCTCGAAATTATGAATCATGGTCAAGTGACGAGGACTGCACCTGAACTAGTACCGCTTCTCTTAACTTCCACACTACACCAAGGAGAGAACGTTAGAGCTTCAACCGGTTTAACGTGCAGCGGCCCTCTCTACACGGTGGGTCTTCAGCAGTTTTCGGCTCAAACTCATGACACGCCAGCCACGAGTCTATTACCTTGATCCAGTAACGGTTTATCCATTGCATGCGTGGGGAGGACATTAGTTGGACTTAACCAGATTTTCTGGAAAAAATTTCGATCCGGCAGTGCCAAGGGAGCCTGTAGCTATTCTGCAACCAGGCCCTAAATTAACTTAAATTGACACTGTCTTGACCATTAGACTTACGCAACCACATGGCATGAGTAGAATTTAAAGCGACCGTCTTACCGACATGCACTTACCGACTTTAATTATTTGGTTTTGGGTATCCAAAAAAGTAATAAGATTTCGTAAATTAATGTTACAATGGAACGAGATAAAATGCGAGTGATACAGAGAGATTTCGAGGATGAGTAAAATCAATTAGTTTGTAAATTATTGTTGTGGAGAAGGATTATGTAAAAGTTAAGTGACACTTTCGGGGATAATTAGAAAAACCTACCACCATACACCCTCATTTAGTCAGAAGGTTACAGTCGGTCGATTCGTTTTGTGCGTAGTTTGATAGCCACGTATATTTATTAAGGTTTGCCATTTGTATTAATATGCTTTCTACCCAAAAAAAAGTCACAAAAGAGGCATATTTTTGCATAAGGTCCAAAACCTCAAGAAATTTTAAGACGTCATTAAAGATACTCTGCACCCACCTTATTATGAACTCTACTTACTTGGTCTTGACTCATTTGATGGATAAAGAGGCCTATTGGAGATTAACCTGGTTATTCTAACCCCAAGTCATATAAAAAAAAGGAAATTTAAACTGGTACCTCATCCCCCTAAATTCTACACTGCTCCTTGGAAGTACTTGAGTTTCATTTAATATTCTAGTCTCCATTATTCCGCTTGATGTATATAAGCGCAATCGGGACTTACGATTCATTGGTAATTCATTGGCTACAAAATTCCCCTCTACAACTTTTGACAATAAAGATCGGTAAATGAAGTCAGAGCCGCCGATCTGGCAACACTGGAGAAACAAAACGCTGCACATGCGTAGTGACAGGTGACCCACCGTTATTCAGTTGGGACTCATTTGTGTTCCGTGTAAGACTTGTTTCACAAAGTGCTTGTTTAGTACATTGAGTCTTGACTGAGAACAGAAAAATGAATGAACAGAACATCAATTTCAAGTTTTGTTTTAAGCTTGGCAAGACACCAAAAGAAACTTGCGCGATGCTGGTACGCGTTTATGAGGATCAAACACTGTCCATGAAGTGTGTGCAGGACTGGTTCACCCGTTTTCGAAAAGCAGGGAAAGTGTTTCTAACAACCCCCATAGTGGAAAACTGGCGAGCTCCATCAGTGACGAAAACAGAGAAAGGGAGGTAATGAATCACTGAAGATCGTCAATTAACTGTGCAGATAATAGCTGATGAACTGCAGATAAATCGTATATCCGTGTGACAAATCTTTGCCCAGAATTTAGGAATGAAAAAAGAGTATTATTGAAACTGACAATATTCCTAACATCCAATGAAACGTGACGAGGTTTTTTAACTCCACCCCAAAAGAAGACTTCTTGAAAAGTTTCCAGGATATGTGTAGCAGATTTCAGCGGTGCATATTTTTGGGAAGAGACTATTTCGAAGGACAGTAAGGTATCTTTTTCGTTAATATCTTATCTATGTTAATGTTACAGGACTATTTACCGAGTGAGTGAGTGAGTGTCGATTTTTTTTTTTTTGGCGCAAGAGCCAAGTTTGGCTATACTGCGCCATACATTCGTTAATATAATCTGTGATCTAGACGAGGAAAAGAAAGAAAGGATACATTGAATGACAAGGAGGGTCGAAAATAGAGAAGGATCACTAGGGTACCCCGGGGTCGTCACACCCGCGTTTACCAAAGATGGTAAACCCCTTGGAAAAAGGAAAAGATCACTAGGTTACCTCGGGATTGTGGCACCCGTACTCACCTAAAGAAGGTGAGCCCCCTGAGGGGGACTATTTACCGAACTTCATTGTCAGAGGTTGTATGATCAGACTGCTACCAGGACTGTAAAAAAGTGAAAGTGAATGATAGGTCTGATTCATGAATTTTTTGTGTAAGAAAGAAACGAGGTATTATACAGGGTGTTCCAAATTCGACCCACAAATTAGCATAGAGCATATCGCAAACCACGTTTAATGGGAGTAATGCTCAAAAACAGTTCTGAAGGGTGTGATGTATAAAGGAATTAAAATACGCAATAAGAGGTAAGAAATACATTTGTTAGCAGGTTTACAGTGCTAACAATGCATCATAGCTCGATGTCAAAAATGAAACCGTATTAATTTGAATTTATCGGTCGAATTTGGCAGCAACATGTGTAAGATAACCCGAGGCAGACACAAAGTTAATAAAGAATGATCCAAACGAGTTGCACGACTCTACCTATTATAAAGAGTGTTTTTTTTCCAGGTATAGAAATTTAAGTTGGTATTACTTTCCAAGATGACGACCGATTTAACTGCTGTCAAGTGATTTATTCTCAGTTTGGTTTGGCAATTCATCAAAACGATCATCAAGCAAGGCGTAGATTCGTCGAATGGGCCCAAAACGAGATTGCCGTTGTTCCCGATTTTCATAAGCAAATTTTGTTTAGCGATGAAGCGCACTTCTGGTTGAATGGCTACGTCAACAAACAAAACTGCCGCATTTGGAGTGAAGCTAATCCACAAGTGTATGTCGAAACACCGTTACATCCAGAAAAACTGATTGTTTGGTGCGCTTTATGGTCTGGTGGAATCCTTCTTCAAAAACGATGAAGGCCACAACGTTACAGTCAATGGTGATTGGTATAGAGCCATGATTACTAACTTTATCATTCCTGAATTGAACAATCATGATGTCCAGGAGCTGTGGTTCCAACAAGACGGCGCAACATGTCACACAGATCGTGCCACAATCGATTTATTGAAAGACACGTTTGGCGACCGCCTAATTTCCCGTTTTGGACCTGTGAATTGGCCTCCAAGATCTTGTGATTTAACACCGCTAGACTATTTTCTGTGGAGCTATGTAAAGTCATTGGTCTATGCGGATAAGCCACAAACGCTTGACCATTTGCAAGACAACATTCGCCGTGTTATTGCCGATATACGGCCACAAATGTTGGAAAAAGTCATCGAAAATTGGACGTCCAGATTGGACTACATCCGAGCCAGCCGTGGCAGTCCTATGCCAGAAATCATATTTAAAATGTAATGCCACAAGATTATCTTTCGAATAAAAAAAAATTCATGTCAATCGAATAATATATCGTTGTTTTATTGCAATTTAAAGTTCTATACCTCTAAAAAACACCCTTTATCTTAATTGCTTTGATTTATAGCAAAAAGATGCAAATTTTGTAATTTGCAAAACGAATGTCGTATTTGTACCAGGACGAAATATAAGTAAAGGAATAACTGACGAAATTTTTATATTTTTTATTTTATTTAGGATATCCGAACATGTTCAGATATATAATATTGAATATAGCATATATATAATATTGAAACATTTTTTTTTAATATTTTTAGTGAACAATACTAGTAAGTATTATTTTAATCAACAAATATGTTAAAAAATTTAGCTAAATTTTACAAAAATTCCGAATAAGGGAAACTTTAGCTATGGTTTACAAATTCTTTATTTAATGCGGTGAGAGATAAAGTAAGACTCATATCCATAAAAGTACTACCAAAAAAATAAACAAACTTATCTAGAAAATGTACTAAAATTTTAATGTCTTATTAAAATATAAAAATTTTAGAGCTGATCGAATAAATATTACAAGAAATGTGACACATTTACAAGGCTTTTATACAAATAATTGTCCATAACCCAAAAAAGTATTCCTACTGTAGTAATTATTTTAGTGCATTCTTTAGGAAAAGTAGTATCGGAATCAAAAAGATTCATCGAAATACGTTTATAATGTTTTAAGTTATCAGACTTCCCATGATAAATTTGGAACCATTTATATATATATAAATACCCACTTCCAATAAATTCAAAAGACCGCTTCCGGATTTTTTTCTTCTTTTTTTCTAATTTTATGCAGTTTACTGTAACTCATCCTTTATGTTACGTAGAAACAAAGTAGTGTATGTTTGGTAAAGACAAAAGATTGCACTTTTCAATAAGAAAATGTATGCTTTAAAGGAAAAAATTATCTTTTCAACGTTTTCGTGTACTTGAAACCCCAGTACGGTCTTATACATTCCTTCTTAACTGTCAATATTTGCGACCTAATTTTGAATAAATTTTCATCCCCCCTATCCCTCAATTCAATAACAATGTATTGAATTCCATAATGATGTACTTTGACGCTAAAGCTAAAACAACTTTAATTATGAACCACACAAATTATCAAGCTAAGTATTACATTTTGTATATGTTACTTTAAGTAAGTATTAGAATAAGTATATATTACGATACTTTTCTGTTCTAATTTTTAAATTGGAACAGATTTCAATAAATATGCAATAAATATGTAAGTGTGAATATGTCAGAATGTATTTTGTTTTGCTTTCCCCTTTTAATAAATTATTTTTTCAAAAAATGATCATTTATAAATGACTTTTCGATACCCTTCGCCCCCCTCGTAGGGTTATCAGCCCCCTCCCTTAAGGGAGCATGTCCCACAGTTAGAGATGATGATTGAAGATTTTTTTTAAGATGAAATATTTCCCATCATTCTCTCTGAAAGAATTAGGTTCAACGAATATGTATACTGTTATGCAATATACAATACGCCATGCGAGAATAAATCGCAAAGGGGGGAGAAAAAAGTTACTCATAACATTTATTCCAATGAATGTTTCCCATGAATAAAAGACGGATTCGAATTTGCCCATGAACAAATTCGATAATGAGAAAATTCTATACACTAGAATCGAATTCCAATTATTCCATGATGAAGCCACTGGTCGAAATTTGACCACTGTACTGCGAAGATTGAATCGATGAGCTTATGATAGTCGTACAAGGCAGCGTAAAGGCCCATAACAGTTCAGACACGCTAATGCCTGAAATGACAGACATTGTGTGTTCCTAACTTGATCGGATTACGCAGCCATACATCAAACTACTAAGAATTAGAGGGGGAGCTGCTCAATGATAGGCAATAAGTTGTGAAGTTTGAGCGTTCGATGTATGCATAAATAAGAATATTAAACCTATACTAATCATCATTAAAATGGAACCTTCTCGGAAAGTCGAGTTCCACGAAAATATTGGTAATATCGAATAATTCCATACCGTTCAATAACTTTTTCTCTTGGGCAATACTATAAATTGAATTATTGGTAACTATTGGAAATTCGATCATCGGTAAGTATGTCTATAGTTTCAACAATACATTTCAGAAAAAAATCAATATCGTTTAAGAAATAGATGGCGTAACGGTGTGGATATATTTTCTCGAACCTGGCAGATGTCTAATTTTTTTTTACACCCATAATATTATACATTGCCCAAGCAAATTTAAATATTTGGAATCTAGGGACCTACATAACTATAAATAGTATCAAAACTATTTCAAATAATTTATTTTATTCGCCATCTACAAATTCTTCACGTTCACATAAGTTAACAATCGTTATTCAGCTTCATAAAATATTTGAAATAAAAATTGTTTAATTAATCAGATTACAGAACTCAAGAAATTTAAAACCAGTATAAAAGGAAAGTCAAAATGAATGTAGCGATTATTACAAACGGCTATAACTATTTAATGGAAAAGAATTTATCGATAAGATTTAAACAGAACGTAGACGGAACTTCAAAATTTTGTATACATAAGTCATACATGTTCCGTACCTTCTCTTCAATTGTTATGGACATGTGAAGCACATACCACCGTTTTTTATGGGGTTATGTAAGAAAGTACGCATTTGTAATGTGCTTGCGTCAGTGACTGCACAAATGCTTCAGAATGTATGCCGTGAAATGGAGTACCATTTAGATCAGCGATACTCAATCTGCGGCCCGCGGGCCGCATGTCACCCGGCCATGGTCCATTTCTCTGAGAAATTTACTTATTTACATTTAAGAACATTGTATTAAATATTTGGTGGGAAATCTTTGTCAAGAAATCAAATGTATCAATTTTGCTTTTTACTGTCGGTGCCGTACAGGCACGAATTGCTATTCTTTTTCTATTTGGAGTGGTTACGGATAGTGGTAAACAGTGGAGTAGCGACAGTTATATGGGTGGAAATGTTAACTATATCTTCCCTACCTTCCAAGCGAAAAAGGCCATGGTAGCCGAGTGGTCAAGGTATTGGATCGTGGCTGGCCTTGTCACAAGTTCGAGTCCAGTACCACTAAAGATCTACCGTGTAGGGGAGCGATGCATATTAAATCTGTCGAGAGCTCAAACGTCCTCCCGTGATGTTGTGTGGTAGTTAGGAGAGGGGGTTCCAGCTCAGGTGTCGTCCACGTCACTTGACCATGGTTCAAAATTATGTGGTCTGGTGCCAAAAGCCCTTGTGTAGCTGAACATTACGACGTTAATATTCACTCACTGCAAGTGAAAAATATTCGAAGAAAATATATCGTTTCAAGACGATTAGGAGGTTGACTATTTTGTAGGGAAAAACAGAATAAATTAAAAGTTAAAAAACAAGCTTTTATTTAAATGCTGTAAAAGGAATAAAATAAACTTTTCTTTTAAAACTTTTTTCCTATCAACTTATAAAGTCGTTATACAATTTATGATATAAAAGCTTGTCGCGAGATTTAAGTACTCATATTTACTTAGTCTGAAAATTTAAAAAATTAAAATCAATCATATCAAGTTATTTAATTTGCTTTTTTATCTACACAGTTAAATCTCGCGACAAGCTTTTATATCATAAATTTTATAACGACTTTATAAGTTGATAGCAAAAAAAAAAGTTTTAAAAGAAAAGTTTGTTTTATTCCTTTTAGAGCATTTAAATAATAGCTTGTTTTTATTTTTTTTTTCAAATTTTAATTTATTTTTTGCCTTTTAGTTATCGCTAGACAGAGGTTTCTCAGTAAAATTTCTTTCAACGCATCATCGTTGAAAGGTCGTTTGCTGGTTAATTTTGAACAGTCCAGCTAAGGGGTACTCAACATTTTTTTCCGCCAGGCTACATACATATGATAGATATGTCACTCGGGCCGCAACAAGAGGACAATGGGAAGGGGGATAAACACTGTTAAATCAAAACAACATTGGACGAAGAAAGATTAATTAAAATATTAAAACTCATTTTCTTTTACTATAACACTATATTAAAAACGAAAAACACATTTTTTTTTGTAAATCCGCAATTTTAAACCAATTTTTTCAATTTTTGTGCAAAATTTGAATAATACTATTCTACAAACAAGAAAATATTTTCGTGTGACTATATTTAAAAATGACGAAGTTTTTAAATGTTTTATTCAAAATTTGAGTATTTGTTGAAAAATCGTAAAAAAAGTTTTTGGCCTTTTATTTTTTAAATGACTGATTCTAAATAAAAAAAGCCTGAACTTTCTTAGTGCAGAATATCGATTCATTAACACGCAAAAAATCATACGGGACGATTCAGAAATCATTTTCCTGAAAACGCATCGATTTTGACTCATTTTAGAAAAAATTGTAAAAAATAGAAATATCATTATTTTTTTTAACAAATTACACCGTATTGTAGCGAAATAAATGATCTTTCCCATTAAGCTATTATTTTTGTCTCAGTTTCAGAGAAAGAATAAGATGGTTTTTTAAGAAAGGTCGAAGAGAGAGAGAGAATCGGAACTTCTTTAAGCTCTATCCGATAAGCTGCCGGGCAGAATAAAAAGCTAATAGGAGTAAAAGATTTTCAATTAATATCTTTTTAACTAATTGCGATATCAGAATGTAAATTATCAAAATATACATTGTCATCTAAACTAAACATGTATACAAAATTTCAGCTCAATCGGTTGAAGACAACAGCTTCAAAATTGAGTTGCAAGATTCAGCCCGAAAATAATTACTTTAATTAATATCTGCACTATTAAAACTCAAAGGTAAACAAACGTATGCAACTAACGACTAGCTGTATCTTGTCATGAACCGCACGATGTATACACTTGCCAAATGTACCAAAAGATCGGAACTGATCCGAGGAATCCGTTTTGAACACTTATATTTCAATAGTGCAATTAGTTAAAAAGATATTAATTAAAAACCTTAAAACGCATAATTATTGTCATTTTTTCCCGCCAGGTGCCGAAGTTCCAATTTCCCAATCTTTTTTTTTTTTTTTTATCCCAGACGTTTTTAAGACACGATCTAATTTTTTTATGAGATGAAACAAAAAAAAATTACAGAATCGGAAAGATCATTTACTTTGCCACGATACGTTATAAATTATTTTACAAAAAAATGATATTTTCTTCTTTTTTACGATATTTTCTAAAATGAGTCAAAATCGATAAGTTTTTATGAAAATGATTTCTAAATCACTTCGATTGAATTTTCTTTCAATTTAATTTAATGATATTCTACACTAAGAAAATTCATGCTTTTCTCGTTCAGAATCAGTCATTTAAAAAATAAAATGACTTTTTTTTTACGATTTTTTAAAAATACTCAATATTTATTTAAATAGTTAATAATTTATTTATTTATAAAAATAATCTCATGACATTTTTTTTCCGTATGTAGAACGATATTATCCGTAATATGCACAAAGATTGAAAATATCGCTTAAAAATTAGTCTAAAAAAATTGTGTTTTTCGTTTTTTATCCTCTTTTTGCAAGAAATATTAAAGCATTATTTTTGTTACATTTTTTATTTAAAAATTACCGTTGTTTGCAATCGATATATGAAGTTCGAAGGCATTCAATTAAAAATGAAGCCCCCAAAATGTAAATTTTAACAAATAACGCTACGCGAAATTGAATATCTCTTCCTTTTATTTTACAGGTCTTTCATTTCTTTTTTCCCGAAGATTTAGTGGAATGAACGCTTAGAGCGCTGGATTATTAACTTTTGTCCCCTGGTTATAAATAACACCATCGCTTAGTTTTTATGATAGTTTTAAAAATACTCAAAATTTTATTCGTGCATTTAATAACTTCGCCAGCAATTTTGTAATTGGAAAGAAGATTTATTTCGTCAAGATATAGTACGTTTTTCTTTTCTTTTTTTTTTCAAAACAACGATACTTTCCATATGAATTTTTCTAAAATGAATCACTATCGATGCGTTTATATGAAATTGATTTTTAAAAAACTCATACTTTGCTTTTAACAGTTAGTGATTTAAAAGATAAAATGTCAAAAAAAAATGTTTACGAATTTTTTGTGCAATAATTTATTGTCCCACTAGAGTGCTGCACATGTCAAGCTGTTTAAGAATCGTTGAGTGTTCGCTTTCTCGATAGCTCTGATAGTGACAGGGGAAGGGGAATTTCCATGACAATATGTTATGCATTTAAAAATGTTCGTACAACGCCGGGGGAGGGGGGAGTAAACTTGTCTGACAAAGAAAAGAAGCGGAAAAATTTCGAAACAGGATATTTTAAGTTATACACTTGGTAGAAGCCCGAGCAATATTGGCCGAATTGGAGGAGGGGGTTGGAATTCATTTTGAAAAAGATTATTAGAGAGAGAGAGAGAGAGAGAAGTGCTGATTTTGTGAAGAAAAGGGAAAATTTATAGAAGTAGAGAAAGCCTGTGCAATGCCCGGCGATGCAGCTAGCCTTTTTAACTAAATGCAATATCGGAATATAAACGGTCAAAACATGCATTGTCAACCAAACTAAACGTGTATACAAAATTTCAGCTCAATCGATTGAACACATCGAATTTACGTTGCAAATTAAATAAAATCTTGTAAAATATGACACTTTGTACGTGTACAGAGTAGAAGTATTATAAAATATCTCATAGTACAAATCAAATATTTTACACGAAATGAAAAAATTATAATTGAAGGCGCAAGGTATCTGTCCTTGCTAAGCGAGCGCTCTACCATCAGAGCTACGCTCCTGGTCGACACTTGTGTTATATTGTAAACATGCTCACCTTAACAAGATCGTTACAGTAACTAGGTCAATTATAAGTGTTAAGGGAGAAACTAGAATCGAGTAAATAGATATGTTAGAATGTTTCAAAGTAAATAGTTTTATAGATCTGTCTTTCTCTTAGTGTTCCCTATAGAACAGTAAAAATATAACATTCTTTGTACGTATGCGGAATGGAAGTATTGTAAAAAATACCTCGTTGTACCAAATTAAATGAATTTCAAAAATAGTTTATATGAAAGAGTAACAATTGGAGGCGTGGGTATCGATCCCCGAACGTCTCGCATGCTTACCAAGTGCTCTACTATCTGAGCTACGCTTTCGGTCGACACCTGTGTTATTGTAAACATGCTCGCCTTAACACCTAAACAAGATCGTTACAGTAACTAGGTCGATATCGGAATATAAATCGTCAAAGCATGCATTGTCATCCAAACTAAACGTGTATACAAAATTTCAGCTCAATCGGTTGAAGACATCAGCTTCAAAATTAAGTAGCAAGATTCTCTCTCCATCGGAACATTTTACATTGAAAGTGAAAAAAAAAGCTTGTAAACAAATGGAAAAAACGCGGAAATTTAAATTTGTTCAAGAGAAAAAATTTTCGAATGAAAATTAAAGTGATTTAAAGTAAATTTAAAAACTGCAAGATCCCGGGAATCGAACCCTGGGTAGTTCCTTTGAAGTCAGCTTGTCTAACCTCTAGGCCATGAGGGCTAGTGGATAGAAGTAAAGTAAGCTTCTAACATGGGTAAGAGTTTTTTAATTAATATATTTTTAACTAATTGTGATATCGGAATATAAATGTACAAAACATGCATTGTCATCCAAACTAAACTTGTATACAAAAAATTTCAACTCACTCGGTTGAAGACATCAGCTTCAAAATTGAATTGCAAGATTCCACCCGAACATTTTACATTGCAACTTAAATAAAAGCTTGTAAAAAAGGATCAGTAATTGTTTGATTTGTCACGAAAGTGCTGTATTTTAAAAAATACCAATAAACAAGAAATGTTCAATGACACTTTTCTTCGAAAATCTCTCTAGAGGGAATAAATAGAGGGCTTTCTTGACCGTTATAGCCGTTTGCACAATCGCTATATTCATTTTGACTTACCCTGTATTTTCTTAAGTATATATACTGATAATATTTGAAATTATCTTATGTAATTAATGTAAATATTTGAAATTAGCACATGTAATTAATGTAAATATTTGGCATTACCATACGTAATCCTTGTAAAGAATTTGGGTACAATGAAAGTGTTTGGTTTATATTTTTTGTTTTTCTAGGGAAAAAGAATAACTCACAGAGCTGGAAGGAGAACTAAGTTAAAAGTATTCGGAATTACAAAAGACATATGATCATAATTTTTCCTGTATAAAAAATGAAGAGGCGTGATTTGGTGATTCTAATTCACATACAAATTTTTTTTTTAATGCCTGCAGAAGCTGTTGATTGCCGGTAGACCACAAATGAGTGATAAAGTGCGAGAAACTTTTTCTTTCGTTTTTCCCTAAGTAACTTTGGTTTTCGAAAAAAAGAAATTTGAACAATCGTACTGAATTAAATATCTTGTAATTTTTGGCAATCTTAGGAACGTTATTTCAATTCAGAAGTAGTCGCTGTAGCCTAGTGATCGTGGTCTAGAACTCGTGGTCTGCGTTGTCGAGTCCGTGTGTTGGAAACCTAGCGCCACCAAAGTCCCGCCATTCAGAGATACTGTTGCACGCGTTAAATATGCATCCTGTTGGTGTCGAGTGGAAGTCTGTAGGTGGTATGACAACTCAAGTGTCACCCTCACCACTTAACAGTGATTCAAATTTACTAGTTCCACCACCAAAAACCATCGTATTACTTCAGATTGCGACATAAATCACAATCAAATAAAAATTCAATCTAAATTTGAGTGACTTTCAAAATGCGATGGATTAAATATGTGTCAACTGAAATGCAGTATATTTGTGATACTTGAAAAGGGTGTTTTTTTAGAGGTATATAACTTAAAACTGCAATAAAACAACGATGTATTATTCGATTGACAAGAATTTTTTTTATTCGAAAGATAATCTTGTGGCATTACATTTTAAATATGATTTCTCGCATAGGACTGTTACGGCTGGTTCGGATGTAGTCCAATCTGGACGTCCAATTTTCGATGACTTTTTTTTCTAACATTTGTGGCCGTATATTTGCAATAACACGGCGAATGTTGTCTTCAAATGGTCACGCGTTTGTGGCAATCCGCATAGACCAATGACTTTACATAGCCCCACAGAAAATAGTCTAGCAGTGTTAAATCACAAGATCTTGGAGGCCAATTTACAGGTCCAAAACGTGAAATTAGGCGGTCACCAAACGTGTCTTTCAATAAATCGTCTGTGGCACGAGCTGTGTGACATGTTGCGCCGTCTTGTTGGAACCACAGCTCCTGGACATCATGATTGTTCAATTCAGGAATGAAAAAGTTAGTAATCATGGCTCTATACCGATCACCATTGACTGTAACGTTGTGGCCTTCATCGTTTTTGAAGAAGTACGGACCAATGATTCCACCAGCCCATAAAGCGCACCAAACAGTCAGTTTTTCTGGATGTAACGGTGTTTCGACATACACTTGTGGATTAGCTTCACTCCAAATGTGGCAGTTTTGTTTGTTGACGTAGCCATTCAACCCGAAGTGCGCTTCATCGCTAAAGAAAATTCGCTTATGAAAATCGGGAGCAACGGCAATCTCGTTTTGGGCCCATTTGACGAATCTACGCCTTGCTTGATGATCGTTTTGATGAATTGTCAAACCAAACTGAGAATAAATCACTTGACAGCTGTTAAATCGGTCGCCATCTTGGAAAGTAATGCCAACTTAAACTTCTATACCTGGAAAAAAACACTCTTTAGTTTAACTAACTAATTGAGCCACGCACGCCAAACTTCCAGCATGCTGACGTGAGGACTTTGAGCTTCAACAGATTCCCTACATGCATCCCTTATGGGCATTTGACATTCGTAGAAGAATATAAGAGACCGAAGGAAGTATTTTAAAGATTACTGTAAGGTACTTCTCTATGAACTGTAGTAATTTTAGTATAACACACTTCATATTTATATATATTCGAAGAACAAAACAGTAAAAACAAGTAACATAAACAAAATAAGTCAATTCCTGCTTAGATCAAAGAAAATTTTATATTAGTTATTTTTTATTAAATAATTACAATTAATATAAATATGTATATGCATATGACAGAATCACAATATTAAGTGGCAAAATTGAAAGCGATTTTCTTTGCAATTTTCTATTTTCCTTTCTATATAGGATGGTGGACTATTATTTTTGTGTTTGTTACTATTTATACATAAATTAAATTTAATTATTCCAATAAAACAGTATGGTAAAATCAATCACATTGTCAGAAATTAGGCCATACCATTTGAGATTCGAACCCACGACGTTTGAATTAGAAGTCCAACGCGCTATCCATTGCGCTACAGGGACACAGCGAGCAATTTGCTTTTTTATATAATATGGTGTTAGACTGTTATTTTTGTTTGTTGCTATTTATTCATTGATTGAATTTAATTATTGAATTAATATTTAAAAAACTATTAACATCAAGTGTCATCCATTACGAATTTTTAAAAAAATTATTTGAACTTGAATGGATGAATAGAAGGTATTTTATTATGGATTGAAAATTTGAACAATGTATATGTGTGTGTATGTATATAAATAAATATGTATAGGAAAAGTAGTATAGTAGTATAGTAATAGTAGGATTCGAATTAGAGACCAAAGGAAGTATTTTGAAGATTAATGTAAGATACTTCCCTATAAATCGTAGTATTTTTAACACTTAATATTCATATATTTGCAAAGAACAAAACAGTAAAATAATAATAATAATCAAAATGTTTCAAGGATTAGTAGAGTAAAAAAACGTGCCTTATAATGAATTACCTAATTAATTATTTACGTTTATCAGTAAAGCTTCATTTTGAATCATTGTAGTCATCTGTCATCATTTAATGAAGAGAAAAATATTAACAAACTTCAATGGATAAAAAAAGGGGATCATGTCGAATCGTCAACAAGTGGAGAAATGACAGGTTTATCTTTCCTATCAAATGAAAAGGGCGTTTACCAAATGTCTTGTCTTTGATGGTATTATCATTGATCCTTGCAATACAAAAAACGAGCAGATTTTTTTTTTCAACATTGATGCAAACAACGATATTTAAGTAATGGATAAAATTCATTTCGTGTGTGTCATTTCAACTGAAGTGAATTGCATGCTTTGATTTAGAGAAGAATATTTCATCATTCCTTCCTTTCTTTCTTCCTTCCTCAGTGGCTCGATAGTCCAGGGTGGGCCTTAGCCGTCTCAAGAAGCCTTTTCCAGGCCAGCCTTCTTGCTAGTGTTATCCAACTCTTAGTTCTCAAAACTAGGATATCTTTTTCTAGGACATCAATCCATCTAAGATTTGGCCTGTCTTTTCTTCGCGTGCCAATTGGTAAGGCATTGAATACCTTTTTAGTGGTACGGTTGGTTTTCGTCCATTCTGACAACGTGACCTGCCCATTTAATTCGCTGTATTTTGATGTAGTTAACAATGTCAGATTCCTTACATGATTGATAGAATTCTAAATCTGATCTTCTTCGCCACATTCCTTTTTCCTGAATTCCTCCGACAAATCTTAAAATCCGTTCATAGATACTTATCATGATCTCATGGGTTCGAGACATGGACCAAGTTTCACATGCGTAAAATATTTCATCATTAGCTCTTCTTTTTGTGCACAATTTACTTTATATTAATGCCTCCAAATTTGACGGTTGCTACAAAATCATGGTTTTGATTTAACCCTTTCGTAGGCCTTGGGAAGATTACTTCCCATCTACATGATCTTACAAATACACCTGTGGGAAGCGCAAAACCCATTATAATATGTTGGCCTTGCTATTATAACGATGGGAAGACTAATTCCCATACTAATCTTTTATTTTCTTATTGGCCTTTGCCATCATAAATAGTTTCCTACCATGGTAAGCGAACAAAAGAAACAGAAGTTTAGATCGGCTAGCATTTCGTATAGTATTTGCTCATCAACTAATAAACGAATTTTCCTCAAGAAAAAGAAAAGGTCATCTTGCTAGCTTCCAAACAAAGAAGTGTGTAGTTCCGGATGATGCGCGCTTAGCCAGTGGGGAAAAGCATTTACCAAAGATGGTTTCCAACTACAGACGATGTAGGAAAGAAAGTAGAAAGAGACAAGAAAAGAGAACTCACTACATGTATACAAAATGTGATGTCCCCTTGTGCATTGCTGCACACACACATGCTTCTCATCTTTTCATGGCAAACAATCAACATTAAATTTAGTTTTCCTTATGACGGTGAACAGTTCCTTGGGAAGTATTCCTTCCCCCCCCCACCGAAATTTAAATGTAAACATAAAATTCAGCAAAATAAAATATATATCCTTAAATTCTGTTGCTTAATTGTTAATAAAATGTAAAAAAACTGTGAGAAATTCAAAAGAGAAATAAATGACCCACGAAAGGGTTAAAACAATTATATACATGCTATTACTAATTATGCTAATTAAAGTTTTAAAAAAAATATCTTAATATTTAATCGCTCTTTAGAACTAAGAAGAGATAATTCATTAAACTTGTGACAAACCTATACGGAACTTTCTCACTAACCTTCTGAGACGTCTTTTTTATGGAAATTTAATTCCCCTACCTATTTCCAATCAGCTCCAAAAAGAGGACAGGATTCCTTGTTATGCAGATTAGATAAAGTATTTAAGTCAAACGGTATAGTAAAGTAAAAAGCAGTAGGAGAGAGAGATTGAAGCAGAAAGGTATAATAGTGAAGTTAGAGATTTATTATTGAAAATTTCTAGGTGGATAAATTAATTTCAGGAAGAGTTGAGATTCAGTGTAGTAAATATTGATTTATATTTAAAGTCTCATTAAAGCTTTATATTAGGAGTGAGATTAAAGTTAAATGTTCAATAGAAATATTATTGAATATAATTCTGGGATCTCTTATCGTGGTAATCTCTGCGTGATCGATATTCTAATTGTTAATTAATTGGATCATTAAATATTTAAGTTAATTTAAAGGAAAGTCCCCTTTAAACCTCATATAACTAATTTGAATTATTTGTTATTAAAAGTCTTTGATTCTATTTGGGAAAGATAACCAAATAAAGTTATTTATAAAAATGGCTACTGGCTCTTATCTGTGACTCCAAATTATTCTCGTTTTCAAAGTGAGATCCAAGGGGATCTTCACAAACTTTACAGTAAAAAAAGAATCTTCAGAATTTTTTTAAATGTTAAATTCAATCCTCTATAAGGCTTTTCCCCCTATGTACACGGTTGAGTGCCTTATTGATACAACACAGCTCTTCCTGCATATCATAATAACTGCGAAGAGGAAATTGAATTTTTTTCTGTCTGCTTGCGGTAGAGAGCATTCAAGCAATACGGTAAATATATTATCTCATATTACAGTACAAAACGTTGGAACTGGTGGCCTAGATTAAAAAATTTAAACAATACTTTTTTTTTTTGCGTCTCTTCGTAGTAACTTGTGAATCTATTACTATATATAAAGGAAACAGTTTGTATACGGGAAAATATATCTTATGCTTTCTGCGTGAGTAACTTCAGATGAATTAATATAGAAATAAATGAAATTCATCGATTCACTTAATATGTATAATTAGGTTTTATGAGCATTTAAATATTTAAGCTCACTGCGCAGTATTGTTCTAAAAATTACTGGTGTTAAGATTGTTAATTTTTTTAAATAATAAAATTTGACAATCTTTAACTAATAAAAGAGCTTGAAGCAACTTAAAATCATTTGAAAAATAACTACTAATGAAGCAAGGTAAGAATTCTTAAGACATAATTTGAAATGTTCAAGAAGAAAATTTTTGAATCCTGAATAATATGTTCTATATACATAATATAGCATATATCGAATGTAATACATATTGTTTTAAAAATATTTTAGGATACATCAGAATAAAGAAATTTGGATTTTGACGTTTAATGTTGAAATGTTGTTAAAAATACCAAAATACAAAGAGAGAGAGAGAGAGAGAAATTAAATAAAGCTCCTTTAATGAATGTGTTTTAACGTAATTTATCTGTAACTTTTTATAAAAAGTTCTAATAAGATGAAAGAACACTGTTACTGTTCTATTTATAATGTTTCTGCCCATATTATTGAAAATATTAAAATTAGAATTATTTTGTGTTGAAATAATTAATACTCAAATTAAAAAAAAAATTCCTAAGAAATAAGAACACAAGAAAAAATATTAGAATTAAAAAAAAGCACTTAAATCTTATGGAATTCCAGAATTGATGATATTTTGTTTTTACGGTACGCGAGAAAAATTATAAACATCTGCTAATAATTTGCATGCAAAACTTATTATCATTTGTTTTAAGGTATCCGACTACTTGCGACAACTTTTTTTTTGAAAAAATGAAGATATGGGGGATTTTTTTGTGATTTTTAGGTTTATTTAGTATATTTTAAGGAAAAAATCGCAAAATTGAAATTAGAAAAAAAGTTTATTATTATTAAAATGGGAAAAAACTGGTGAAAATGTACAAAAAATTACATAAACGGGGCCCGCTCTGTACAAAAATGTTTTGAACAAATTTTCAATTTTTCAGTTTTAATGTGTTACTTCGTTATTCATGTTTGAAATGACCTTCAGGACAATAGATTTTTAAATTTTTACAAAAACTAGAGCACTATATCTTAGTGACTATATGAAATTGCTTAAAAAAATAGTGATTATATTCACTTAAAGGACTGTAAATTTTGAAATAAAACAGTTATTGATAAATCTGAAGATCAAAACACTTCTACGGTTATACGAAACATTCACAAAAAATTTCAGCAAATTATAGTCAAAACATTTTGAGCAATCGCTGTCCCCGTTTGAGTTTTTCGAAAAAACCACATTTCGAGTAAAACGCATTTTAAAGTTTGGCATCTTGTGTAAAGTTATGTCATCTTCTTTTATTAAAACATTTGTAGTTTTTGTTCTAGTGAATAGACGTTAAAAAGCTTGGTATTTGTATCAAGCTAATAAGATGATCTATAAAATAAAATCATAAAAAAAAATTGCCAATTTTTGAAAAAAATCATGATTTTAGGGTAGTCGATATCTTAAGAGGTATCAGGGGTGTTAAATTTCTCTTGAGGTCTGAAAATATAAACAATTTTCAAAACAGGTATAATTTCTTTAAATTTAAGTTAAATAATTCGAATCTTTTACACATTATTTATAAAGGAATGAGGCTTCCGAAAAGTATAAAATGTTTAAAATATAATCATAATTTTAAAAATTATAAGCATATGAAACTAAGAAACTTTTCTATAAGAAATATTTATTAAGTTTTACGTCGCGCATGCTATTTTCTAAAAGAGTAGGTTTAATTACTAGCTATAATTTGATATATAAAGACAAATGTATTCTTAATACCTTGTAGTTACTTTTATATAAATAGAATAATGACTTACATATTTTAATAAATAAAAAAATACATTTTTAAAAAATATTTGAAAAATTGCAATATTTTACAAATATTTTGAAATACAAAAGATATATAATACTAAAATTAGGTAGGTTTTAAGAGTATCATACTTTGTACAATTCTATAAAGTTTTATACATCAGAGGCTAATATTTTAGAAAATAGCGTGCGCAAAGCAAAAAATACTTAATACTTATTATAGAATTTTCATATGCGTATGAATTTTAAAATTATTATATTTTGAACATTTTATACTTTTCTGAAGCCCTATTCTATTATAAATAATGTGTAAAAGATTCGAATAATTTAATTTAAATTTAAAAGAATTATACCCGTTTGAAAATCGTTTATATTTTCAGACCTCTAGAGAAATTAAACACCTCTGAGACCTCTAAAATAATAAAAGTGCAGAAAGCAATTCTTGGCAACTCTTTTTAAGAAGACATACCATTTACGACCGTTTTCTTTTGGCTGTGTCCTTGGGTCATTTAGATTCAAAATGATAAATAAATTTCTTTTCTAAAATATAAAAGAAAGAAATTAAATGCATTAAAAATACATAATATCACCCAAAATGTTGACATGTATACACAAATGCACGTTTCTACACTATCGGTAAATCACGTGTTGATCTATCCTCGTAGTGACACGCAAAGATATATTACAGATAAGAATGACACGTACTAATAAAAGAGATGACTGTAGGCAATGCCATATTGCCAGTAAAATATTAGGAAACGTGAGGATAATTAATTACAAGATTTTTCACCAGGGTGTCTACGGACACAACTGATAAAGATCATGTTGAGAAGATATAAATACTGCATGTCTTTATTTATGTGTTGACAGTCGCTGATAATGCTGATATATCACCGAAAAGAGTTCAACAGAACTGAGGAAATTTCTGAGTTTTGTAATATTTTGTGTTCTGCCACAGGTTTTCCCTCTTGTCACGCACCCAATTTAACTTTTTTGGAAATGTCTTTGAAAATTGCGGGAAAATTATGGAGTTAAGAACATAGAGAGAAACACTAAGTGTAGTTTGATGTCAGTTTTCATCACTCGAAGTTAATGATGACAGCTGAGAATTTTTATATTCGCCACTAGATATCGCATTTTTATCCACTTCAAGTCATTTCCTCTGCTTTCCTCCAGACTTTGGGAATCATTGTTAAATACTCTAATACTTCTAAAAACATAATTATTAGCAATTAATATCTATACGTTAGAAAAAAAAGAGAAATTTTGTTTCAGAATTAGTGGAATTTCTCCGTTATAAGCGCAACGAAGCCAGGCATGACAACATGTCAATGGCGCACACAGGAATTTTCAAGGGGAAGGGGGGTCTGGGGTCGAAAGTTCATCATTCTTGTATCATGCTGCTTTTGATTTTGTCGATTTCCGGGAACAAAACACAGCAAAAAACTAATTATTGAATAAATAATTAGCATTAATTAATAAAATTAATCCTTAATAACAAATAATTAAATTTTACGTACTATGTACTTAGAATTATAATCAATCGGAAAAAAATCAAGGGCTTTGGGGGAAGTCCGGACCCCAGGACCCCCCCTAGTGTGCGCGACTACAACATGTAATATATTCGCAATATAGAAAAATGCTATAACGGGCTTCTCATATACCAAATAGAGGTGCATTGTTTTTAATTTGATTTATTCTTTTATAAACGTCATACTAAAATAAATCGAGATCTATTGGCAATTAACCTTGTAATTTAAACCTCGTTCAAATCATGTGGACGGCATCTAAGCTGGCACTCTACTCACCTAACTTCCACGCCATGGCAACGTGAGGATTTTGAACCTTGTCAGATTTAACGTGCATTAACGCTACAATATAGATGGTCTTCGGCGGCATCAGGAATATAAATCATGACTCACCATCCACCAGTTCCTTACCATAACAACTCAGCTACACTGGCCACATATACGTAACTATTTTTAAATATCAATCATTATACTGGAAGCTAATATAGATAGGATATGCTGGTTTTAAATATTGTGGGTTGTACCAGTTATTATAAATAGGTAGCTCCGTTTTTATATATCAAGGAAGGTTTGCCGCTTTCTGATATTATATATAGATGGCGCTGCTACCGAATATCATGGACAACAGTAGCTACTAATATAAAGGGCGCTAAATAGTTTGTTAATAGTAGTTAGTTTGAATTAAAAACCATTTTATTTTGTTATATAATTAAATAGAATTTTCTTGCACTTTAATAATGTAATAACTAAAAACAGAAAGGTAAACAAAACAGTTTAAGTGCAACAGGGTTTTTATTCAAAAGGTCGAACACAGAGGGCAAGTGTCACTAGAGGCCGTGGCGTAACGTACACCCCCCGAAACCACCGCATGACGTGGGGACCCAAACCCTGACTTTGCAGGGGGGCCCTAATACTCTCTGTTACGCCACTGGCTAGTGGTGCAACTCCTTTGGTTGCCGGCGTTTTCGGTGGTAAATTAGTTCTCGGTATCTTGAAGAAGCTTTTTTACATTTTATTTAATGTAGGTAGATGCAACATTTGTTGTATTTTTAGCTCAGAAAAAACTGTAGATCAGTGCTTCTCAAAGTTGCAATACTTCAGACTCAATATTCAATCATTATTTTCATCGCCCCCCCCCACTATACAATAACAATGTACTGAATTGAATAATACTATACTTTGATGCTAAAACTACGATATGACTTTAACCTCTTAAGCCCTCCCCTTCCGTGTATATAAACGTCTCGCTAAGCCAAAGCCTTTATTTCTCCAGACGTATATATATACGTCTTTCTAAAGTACAATTTTTTCTGTGCACTGCTATCCGCAAAATTATTCCAAAACTTTGGAATGCAATAAAAGGGCCTTGACAATGTTAGTGAAGGATTTACTTATTCCAGATTATTTTTGCTCCTTTATTCCTTCCCCCTCCCCCAATACATCACATACACGTGCCTACGTGGAAAACGGTTGGCATCGGGAAGCGAATCGCGAAACTTATGATCGTCAGTCAAGGTTTAATTATAAACCGTACAAAATTATCAAGATAAGTGTTAATTTTTGTTACAAATTATATATATGGCAAACCCTCTGGGGGGTCACTGGTAATTAATAAAATTGTTTTTAACTTAGAATTGTTAAATTAATTATAAAATGAACGTACATAATCTGACATATTTATAAGTGTAATATATCAGTGTAAATGTATATTTTATTTTTTATTATGTCAGAATGTATTTTGTTTGTTTACTTTCAGTAGATTAATAATTTTTTTAAATAATCTTTTGTTCTCGACTTTTCAATAGGCTCGCGCCCCCTTTGTAGAGTTGTCACGCCCCCCCAAGGGGGCGCTCCCCCCAGTTTGAGAAACACTGCTGTAGATTGATTATATCGACAATGCACGTGTGGACGACAATTTGGAAAAGAAGTCGCCAAACCATGGTTCTTGGAACCAATAAGCAGCGCGAATTATTTAACTATTTTATCATTTAATAATTGTAACCCATAGTATTGGGTATTTCTGAAAGTATTTAAAGTCAGTGATGACTTTAAATACTTACAGTCAGTCAGTCAGCCAGTGTGTTGTGTAGTGCTGTTGAAGATAGACATAGTCTATATTATATTCTGTTTCCATAACATAACTTAAAGAATTAAAAACAAGGAATAATTTCTGTATATAAAAATGGATGTTTGTATATATGACTTTGCTTCACTCCAACGTTCAACTATGAAAATTGGCATGCATTTGTACTTTTTTGTGGAAAAGGTCTTTGTTGCAGCACCCCACAAGATGGTGCTACAGCATATCAACTTTTGCACCATTCAACCAATCGCCAAGTTGCCAACAGGGTCGCCAAAAATGCCAACTCGGCCCTATTGCTAACATTTCACTATGTTTCCATTGAATCACCATTATAATATAAAGAACGGCGTTTATTGCGAGTATTACAATTTTAACTTTAAATAAATTCAACAGAAAGTAATATTAACGTATTTCACATCCAGATATAAATTATTTACACAATTTTAAGCGTTCATTACACAAAATTTGTAACAAGGTGTTACTTTTGCCGAGCAGAGAACAGCATACAAGTGTTTTTTTTTTCAAAATTCGACCCACAAGAGTGTTACGGGGCATTATAAATAAAAAAATCCTTTTTGTAAGCTATTAGATCTACAGACATAAAAATTTACAAATATGGTTTATTTTGTTCAGCTGAGATATGCAAAAAGCTTTTTTGTTGTTTAATTTACAATTCAAGTAACATTAACTCTTTAAAAACTTCTTTATTCTTCAATCTGTATTGTTTAATTTTTCAATTCATCCGTGTGAAAAACGGGTATACCAGCTAGTAGTTACGAATGTGATGAGAAATAAAACTACACTCTATACATTAACTCACAGAATCGATCAAAATTGCACAGTTGATGTCTAATGGGATTCAGCGATCCTAACTGGTCATATTTTGGTCCGAAAGGGTTTCATTCAATTGATTAAAATGAGTGGGAATTCTTTCCTTGGGACTTGAGGAAATCGGTCAAAGTATTACCTGGCGAGCAAAGATCCTCTGGGTGTAATATTTGAATTTAATTCTAAGAAATTCTTTCTGATTATCCGAAGTTTCACGAAAAGTTACAACTCCTTGGTGACTTTATTATATGGTGAAAAGATATTTAAGATCTTTTGCTTCTTTTTTTACTGCTAACAGTTGCTTTTTCTGTTTAAAAAATAACAAAAAAGCAGTATTTACTAAAACACAAAACAGATTGCGCGAAAAGTAAAAACATCCACACACACATACGGCTGTTATTTATTATTTTTCTTCACGATTTTGTAAAACCATTCTGTGTTTGTTATTTTGTTATCAGTAAAAATAAATTTCGTAATTATTTTAAAACCGTCTAACTTTTCATTTCTCATAAAAAAAAATCTACAATTACATTAAATTTTTTTATTATAAACAAATAATGATAATAAAAAAATATAAGTAAATTCCTACTTAGGTCAACAGAGAAAAGTTATTTTAGTAACGTTTTATTAAATAATTACATGTAATATAAATATGAATATACATATGATATAATCCCAATATTAAGCGGGAAAATAGAAAGCGATTTTTCATTATTCCTTTCTATTAAACTATTACTTATGTTTTTTCATAAATAATAGGTAGGATTCTAATCCAGGTAGGATTCTAATCCACGACTTTTGGAGTAGAAGTCCATCATCATCAATCACCAATCACCGACGCGCTATCCATTGCTCTACAGTAGGGTAGGGCAGACGTTTTTTAGGCTACATCCACTTCTAATTTTTTCAAAGTGTCGCGGTCCACCCAGTGACATAGGAGTCATGAACTAAAAGAAGGGTGTACAATGTTTATTTAAGGTGTTTGTTGGCCAAAAAGTAAATTAAACTTAAGAGCTTAAGTATCACATGAATATAAAAACACTTCAGCGGTATTTATTGCTTACTTCCATCTGCATAGCATAACCATTTGGTCGAAAAAGCTATTGCTATAGTTCCTTCCTTTGAAAAAATGTTTATTGCTTTTCTTTCTTCTGCAAATTCCACATGTTCTCATCATTATAGCAAAATAGTAGAAAAATATAACAAAAAAGTTTTCAAAAAGAAAATGACAGTTCAAACTGCCATATTTATTGGAATATAAGCCGCACTTTTTCTAATGTTTTTGATACTAAAAATCAAGTGCGGCTTCGAATCGAAGACGGAAAAATTTGTTGGATGGGGGGAAAATGAGTTTGATTCTGACAGAGCAAACAGATTCAAGCAATTATTTAAAAACTATTAATACTGGTAAAATAAATTAATTATACATTTCTTATTAGTCTTCATTTAATTTTTTTTTTAAATTTTGCAAATATCTGATTTTAATAAATTATATTTAACACTACTTTTTATTTTTCCACAAAAACATGTGGAGAGTTTGAGGTGTAGCTTACATTAAAACAAATACGGTAATTGCTACAAACAGATTGATAATCGTGTCTCCTTTCCCTTTTCTCTCCTCCATCGTGTTTCCTTTGACGATATTACGCGTCACTTAAAATGAAAACTTTCACTTCATAAGCTTCTCAAACTTTCAATACTGGCGCCCCCCTTTTCAATCACAATTTTTATCACGCCCCTCTTATACATTAATAATGCACTTAATGCAATAATGATGCACTTTGACGCTAAAGCTACAATACGAGATCTTAATTATAAACCATACAAATTCAAAACATACGTATTAAATTTTGTATACTACTCTTTTAAGCAAAAAAAAAAAAATTAATTAAGTAATAGGATAATTATTATGTTATTTTTCCTTTCTCTAATTTTTAAATTGAACATATTGCAAAATGCGGTGACTGCTTAGAAGACAAAATATGGATATTTGTTAAATATAGAAAAATAACTCAGAGGGTCAATTTCTAATCATAAGCATTCCTTATAAAAACTTTGCTTTGCAAGACAAGCCCATGAAAGTCGTTAATACTTATTAAACTTGTTCTTAATTTAGTATTAATTAATTAGTTATAAAATACTCTCTGCAGCACTGATACTTTAAAGGTATACCGGCCGAAGTACCCGCTCTTTGCAGTTCACACACACACACACATTTATAATAAAATAAAACATTGATATAATAGCTGCATTGTAAGGAGAGTAAAGCCAAGTGTGCGACAATGTTTACAAAAATGTAAAATGTTTTTTTTTAAATGATTGCTCAAATTATAATTAATTTTAAGCGAATTTTAATTTTAAGATTCACAGAATTAGCATTTATAATTGTGATGTTAAATAATGAACAATAATATAAAATTCCGATGAAGAATTATTGTATTATTTTTAATATTTTTTTTTAAAGCAAAAAGACTTCAACATGTTTTAACATGAGAGCAGGCACGCACTCGATACAGTCGAGCGGGGTTATTGAGTCACCCCAATCCTTTTTTTTTAATAATTGTTTTATTGTACACGATATAAATCTTTATTCCAGTGAATAATTTAATTAAGAGAATGTTTACTTACCTACTTTCAAGGACCTTTCCATTTTTCTTTGGTAACAAATAAACAGTTTTGCCAGAATTAACAATTTCGTGATCTGTGTGTCCCGCGCGACCACTTCCGGATAAAAAGTGTATTCAGTATGATAATATGTATGTTACTGCTGAAAACAATTGTTATTGTAACGTCACGTCTCGAAGACAACAACAACATCTGGTGTCGGTTTCTTTGTAGATTCGACGCCCACACGTGCAATTTCCGATCCAGCGCAACCCCTGTTTGACCCCCCCGAGGAATCTAGCGACCCGACCGGAAGATGAGAGGAGAGATGCTTTGAACTTGCACGGGAGCGGTAACCAACGAAACCTCCTCTCACAAAATAGTGGACTCTAACAATCTAATTAATTTTAATAACTTTAATGTATCCTTTTGTAAATAATTTTCAATAGTTGTGACGTAATAAATTCCATATTTTAATTCACCAAGAATACGCTACCGTTATTCTTTCAAACGTTACAGCTTAGAGTTTTGGTGGCAGCGCTTTGGGATAAAAAGTTAGCATTCAGGACCCGTGAGAGGAGGAAAATTTTGGATTTTTACGGACGGACCGCAACGCAGGGAGAAAAAGAGATCTTCGGAAGCCGTGCTGCAAGTAAATTCAGCTTCGGAGAAAGAGAGCGTCCTGCTCATAAAAGATCAAACTGATCTATAGTGTTAACGGCTAGTGTCCGAAGGGAAAGCGATTTTCGGAAGCCGTGCTGCAAGTAAATTCAGCTTCGGAGAAAAAGAGCGTCCTGCTCAAAGATCAAACTGATCTATAGTGTTAACGGCGAGAGTGTCCGAAGGAAAGCGATTTTCGGAAGCCGTGCTGCAAGTAAATTCAGCTTCGGAGAAAAAGAGCGTCCTGCTCAAAGATCAAACTGATCTATAGTGTTAACGGCGAGAGTGTCCGAAGGAAAGCGATTTTCGGAAGCCGTGCTGCAAGTAAATTCAGCTTCGGAGAAAGGGAGCGTCCTGCTCAAAGATCAAACTGATCTACAGTGTTAACGGCGAGAGTGTCCGAAGGAAAAGCGATTTTCGGAAGCCGTACCACTAGTGCACATAATTTACTTCTGACAGCAAGCTGAGTACTTCAAATGGGTGAGTACTGTTATATTTTTGAGTTGCAAACTGCATATTGTATTAGGAATTTTGGTTAAAGTGTTCTTTAGAAATTTTGAAATACTTAGTGTTTTTTTTTTTCTTGCATGGGAACAGTGTTATTTTGTTTCTAGAGAATTGTAATTGTATTTCAAGCATTGTGTGCAATTTTAGCTTAAGATTTATTGTGTTTTAAGTCTCTTGAATGATTTTGATTATTTTTAGTGTTAAGTTTTCTTTGTGTATTTCTGTGTATGCATGGAACCAGTGTTATTGTATTAATAGAGAATAGTAACAATAGTGCAAAATTTAGCGTGACATTTATTTGATATTGTTTAAAAAATGGCTTTCCTTGGTAAAGGGAAAAAGCAAGACATGTTGCAACTTGCTGAGGAATTAGAATAAATGCCACTTTAAATATGACTGTCCCTAGCTTAAAAATTGCAATCACTAACAGTGAAGGTTATGAAGAGGAATTTGTTAAAAATCTGTATGAGACTATCATTGCAAACGGAAAAAGATTGGAAGAGTTAGAAAGGGCTGAAAAAATGAGATTAGAGGAGTTAGAAAGGGCTGAAAAATGAGATTAGAGGAGTTAGAAAGGGCTGAAAAAATGAGATTAGAGGAGTTAGAAAGGGCTGAAAAAATGAGATTAGAGGAGTTAGAAAGGGCTGAAAAAATGAGATTGGAGGAGTTAGTAAAGGAGCAGGCATTAAAAGAGAAAAGAATTACAGCTGAAATTTGATTTAGAAAGGTTTAAAATAGAATCCGGATTTAGGGTAAACGATGAATCAAACGATTCTACAAATGCATGTTCTGTAACCTCTAATTTAAACTTAAAAAAAAAATTGATCCCAGATTTCGATCCTAAGCAGTCAGATATTAGTTTATATCTAGTGATCTTTGAACGCCAGGCTAAAAGGGCGTCAATAGAAAAGAAAGAGTGGGTGGGGCAATTATTGGGTTTGTTACCCCCTAGAGATCGTGCAATTTATTGCTCGCGAACCGGAGGAACAAGCCGAAAATTACGATTATGTAAAGAAATTATTACTTAAAAGATTCAAGTTAAGTCCGGAGGTCTTTCGGCAAAAATTTGTCCAACACCAGAAAAAATCCGATAGCACCTGGAAGGATTTCACTTTTGAAATTACGAATTATCTAGATGAGTGGCTGATTGGCTTAGAAATAAATACCTTTCAAGATCTTAAAGATCTAATGGTGGTAGATCAATTAAAAAAAAAACGCGCCAATGCTAGTATGAAAGATCATTTTTTAGATAATTGGGCAAACCTTAAATCAGCTACTCAAATAGCAGAACTCTTTGATAATTATGAGGACGTCCGAAGGTAAATTCGAAACCCATGGATAGGTGGGGCAGAAATGATAAAATGTTGACATACTCAGGGATCAAGGAAAAAGAAAATAGATTTGGGAAAACTTCCCCCAGATTAGGAGCTTCTGTTCCGGAGAGTACTAGAGAGAGAACTTTTGAAAAACGCGTGATACAAAGATGTTATCATTGCAATATGCCTGGACATATAAAAGCCGGTTGCCCTAAATTAATAAAAAACAAAACGACGGAAACTCTCAATAATATTGAAGGAAATGAAAACCCGGATTTTCTTAATTCATATACAACAAAGGGCTCTGTGAATGGTCACGAGATAGACATTCTTAGAGATACGGGAGCGACAATAGATTTAGTATGTGCAAAATACATAAATCCTTCTTCTTTCTCTGGTGAAAATGTTTGGGTAAAACAACCGTTAAGCCCAGAATTAGTTTGTTTACCTTTGGAGGTCGTGGAAATTTCCGGAAACTTTGGAACGGTGCAGACTAAGGCAGCGGTTTGTGGAAATCACTTAAATCAACACGGTCGATATTTGCTTGGAAATAAAACGGCCGAGCTAATAAAAGGAAATTTAGGCTATAATTTCCTGCCAGTCGAAATATTGAATGCTGTCCAAACAAGGTCTCAAGTCAAAGCGGCTAGAGAAGAAAGGGGAATAGATAGTGGTGATGCTAAAAAAGGGGAAGATGAGGTTATAATTGTTTCTTCGGATGCAGAGGACGAAATTTTAATACCTGCACTCCAGGAATATGTTCCGGAATTAGCGCTGCTAAGGGTTACGCGAGAAAATTTAATCAATGCTCAAAAAAATAGCGAGGAGATTAAACCCTTATACGAACAGGCAGCCAGTCAAGTGCAGGTTACCAATCAGGTTTATTCGCTAGAGAAGGAATTATTGGTCAAAAATCGTGAAGATAAGTTAGGTAACGTGGTGAAGTTAATAGTAGTGCCGGAAGGGTTGCGCGACCCTATTAAATCGTTGTGTCATGAGGGAACATCTGCACACCTGGGAATTACGAAATCCAAAGACAAATTAAACCGATATTTCTACTGGCCGAATTGCTATAGAGATATGGAACAGTTTGTAAAAACTTGCGATCAGTGTCAGAGGGCTGGGAAGCCCAATGATAAAAAGAAAGCTCCACTAAAATTGGTCCCTGTTATTCAGGAGGTTTTTACTAAGCTAAATATTGATGCATGTGGGCCTCTCCCGATCACATCTAAAGGGAATCGATATCTTATCACGGCCATTTGCATGTCTTCAAAATTCCCTGAAGCTATTCCGGTGTCTGATATTAGTTCCGTTAGTGTCACAGATGCGCTGTTAAACATCTTTAGTCGGATGGGGTTTCCCCGTGAAATACAATGTGACCAGGGTACTTCTTTTACTAGTGCTCTGACTACCGAGTTTTTGAAAGATTCGGAATACTTGTCAGGCATAGTTCTGTGTATCATCCACAGAGTAACCCTGTTGAGCGATTTCATCGAACGTTGAAACGACTCTTACGAGTCTTATGTTTAGATGCAGGCTCGAATGGGACAAACATCTTCCGTCAATTCTTTTAGCGTTACGAACTGTATCTCACGAAAGTACAGGGTATACACCGTCAGAGTTGGTGTATGGGAAAAATTTGCGAACCCCAGAGACGTTAGTAATGGAACATTGGATGGAACCGGAAGAAGAGGTTTATGTTTAAGTTAATAAATAGATTAAAAAGATGTATGTTTAAGTTAATAAATAGATTAAAAAGATGTCAAGAAGTAGCTATAAATAAAATGGAGGAAATGCTAGTTAAGCGGAAAACTTGGTATGACAAAAACGCAGTAAAACGCGAATTTAAGGATGGAGATTTAGTCCTAGTGTTAGCTACATCCAGAGCAAATAAATTAGCAGTGCAGTGGATAGGTCCTGGGACAATTTTAAATAAAATTTCGGAAACGAACTATTTAGTCGAAATCCCCGGCAGACGCGAAACATCTCAAATCTATCATATAAATATGCTAAAACCATATTACAAAAGGCCAGAACACGTTAACGTAATTATTAATGATGAAACAAAAACTCTCTCGCAGACCAGGAGTTAGAAATCCCATACTTAGAAAACAATTCTCTCATTTATGATTTCGAGGACGTAATCCAGGCTAGCGAGTTGAACAAACACCTTCACGACAAACAAATGGATCGACTGCGCGAATTATTAAATAAATACTCTAAATGTTTTCAAACAATCCCGGTTTAACTAATCTGGTTGAACACGAAATCCAGTTAGTTAGCGATCAACCAGTTAGGACGAAGCCCTATCGAATGTCGCACCGACAAAATGAAATCTTAAAAAACGAAATTAACCGAATGTTAAAATTAGGAATCATTGAGGTAGGAGAATCGGATTACATGTCTCCTATGATTTTAGTTGAGATAGCTGGGAAAGAACCTCGTCCATGTATAGATTACAGGAAATTAAACGGGATCATTAGAACGGAATATTTTCCTCTTCCGAATATCGAAGAACGCGTAGAAAAAGTATCGGCGGCTAAATTTATTACCGTCTTTGACTTATCTAAAGGATATTGGCAAATACCTTTGAGTAAAACAGCACAGCGATACGCAGCCTTCTGTACTAGCTTTGGTACATACCGACCCCTAAGGATGAGTTTCGGATTAAAGAATGCTCCATATTTCTTTAGTAAACTCATGGCTGAATTACTTAACGGACTAGAGGATTTCGTTGTCCCGTATCTAGACGATATCGCAATTTTCTCAGATACTTGGGAGTCGCATATTAAACATATGGAAACGGTTCTGCAGAGAATAAAGAGAGCTAAGTTAACGATAAAACCTTCAAAGTGTAAGTTTGCGCAACAAAATGTCAAATTTTTTGGGTCACATTGTGGGTCAGGGTTTTCGCACTCCTTCCGAGATCAAAGTTCAGGCTGTTCTAGAGTTCCCTACCCCTCGCACGAAAACCCAAATACGTGCTTTCTTAGGTATAGCGGGTTATTACCAAAAATATATAAATCTGTTCTCGGTAATTGCTGCTCCGTTGACGGATGCGTTGAAGGGAAGAGCAAAGAAGGGAGAAATTAAGTGGACGACCGAGTGTGAAAACGCATTTCGAGAACTAAAAGGGAAACTAATTGATAAGCCCGTCTTGTACGCGCCAAATTTTGAACGAGAATTCATTGTTCAAACGGACGCTTCGAACGCAGGTATGGGAGCAGTTTTAACCCAATTAACTGAACAAGGTGAGGAGCATCCAATCCTTTACCTGAGTAAGAAATTTTCAGAGGTAGAGAAGCGTTATTGTACGACGGAGAAGGAATGTGCTAGTATTGTTTTCGCAATTAAAGGTTACATTATTACTTAGATGGAAATTCATTTTTAGTTATGACCGATCACAACCCGTTGGTGTGGTTGAATAGAAATGTTAGTTCTAACCCTAGATTGATGCGATGGGCTTTGGCTTTGCAACCATATAATTTTAGAATTGTACATCGGTCGGGTAAAAGTCACAAAAATGCAGATAGTCTCAGCAGATCGGTGATAGATAATTAGGGATTGTTAATAATGTTCTCTTGCTCATGAATAATAATTGTTGCTTATGTTTTTTTAGTTAAAGGTTAATAATTGTATTAAATTTTATTTATTTACTAGTACTGTATATCATATCGAATGGCGATGCGTGTCAAAAGATAAAGCCATGAAAAGCAAATGTATTAATATGCTTAATTTTGTGTACAGGGTTTTAAAATATACATGAGTATTTAGGTTACGCAAGAGGCATATGGTGAAAAATATTGTGTGTGTAAGGTTGTACACTTCGCATATCATATCAACACATGTCGTTAGTATAATTTTATTTAAGTATTGTGGCGAAGAATATTTTATGTGCAAGGTCTTACACTAGGCATTTGATATAACATGTTGTTAGTATAATTGATACTAGGCATTGTGATAGGAGTGTTTGTATTTTTATTTAATGTATAGTATGTTTTCTTACATTGCTATTTCGTAATATGGATTTGTGTAAGTTCCCTAGCAAGAACACTCACTCACTAGAAATAAGTAATTCCAAATTTAGTTCAGCGTTTTCTTTAGTAATTAAAATTGCAGCTCAGAAATATAGTGGTGCTTGATGAAGGGATGTGTCGGTAATCTGTCAGTTGTCTCTCGTCATCCCATTAAACTTTTCTCAACGGAAAAGTTCCATAAGAGAGGGCGAGAGCTGTAACGTCACGTCTCGAAGACAACAACAACATCTGGTGTCGGTTTCTTTGTAGATTCGACGCCCACGTGCAATTTCCGATCCAGCGCAACCCCTGTTTGACCCCGAGGAATCTAGCGACCCGACCGGAAGATGAGAGGAGAGATGCTTTGAACTTGCACGGGAGCGGTAACCAACGAAACCTCCTCTCACAAAATAGTGGACTCTAACAATCTAATTAATTTTAATAACTTTAATGTATCCTTTTGTAAATAATTTTCAATAGTTGTGACGTAATAAATTCCATATTTTAATTCACCAAGAATACGCTACCGTTATTCTTTCAAACGTTACATTATGCTTTATATATATATATATATATATATATATATATATATATATATATATATATATATATATATATATGTTTGAGAATACTCATCTTGGTCTAAGTCTTGGCCAAGTAATCCATCAAAGTTGCTCTCCGTAGTTTTCCAAATATCATAAAACTGTTTTGCATGGAAAAAAGCGCAACAGAGACATACATTTCTTACAGCTTCCTTAAATGAGAAATAAACACATAAGAGAGGGATCATAACTAACTGCACCAATAACTTAGAAGGTCAAACAAATTACAGCTGCAATGTGCAGTATTTGAAAAATAATGACAGTGATTATTTTTTTATGTTCATAAATTTTTTCGATTCTGGATCTGGGATCTGTTTTTTCGCTGAAAGAGTAGAATGTTAGTTTTAAAAAAGAAAACGTAATAAAAACTCTCTCATCATGGGATTACAGCAAATTAAAAAAAATATTTTTTATTTGGTTATAGGATCAAAGATAGCTAATTAAGTAATGAAGAAGTTTTTTTTTTGATGACTTAATATCGCCTATAAATTATTTTATAGTAAAAGTGCAATTTTTATTATGTCTGAAAGTATTTTGTTTTAATTCATTCCAGTAAATAAATTATTTTTTAAAACTTTTATTTTCGATATGCTCGTGCCCCTCTCGTAAGGTTATCGCGCCCCCAGGGGGTGCGCCCCACAGTGTGAGAAACACTGCATTAGATATATTTGATTCAGTAACTCAATCAAAAGGCATTTTGTTTGATTTGCAGAAGCACATACAACCTTACGAGAAGGGGTCTTTTGTTACACAGAGACAAAACAACTCAGACCTAGAATCTTATACAATTCTAGGAATATAAAAAATTATCACTGTTATTATTATTGAAATCGAAAAAAGGAAAACACTATTCACTCTTTATCGAGGCAGCAAAAAATATTTGCTGATCATCTGCTTGGCTTTCGAATTTGCTGACATCGTTAGAGTTCTCTCCCTCCCCCACTTATATGTTTTAATCATCATTAAGAGAAGTCGTAAATAAACTATTTCTGTTAAGCTTTTTTTTTCATCTAAAAGTATTAAGATATTTGGAAAAGCACAGAGAGCATTTTAAAGGATTACTTGGGCAACATTTATTTTTGAGTCTTCTCAAACATATATAACACGCAATGAGAAATGTTTTACGAAATTCTTTTTAGAACTGACACTTAAAAAAATAATATCCTTACAATTCAGCTGTTATATCAAAAATAATATTTGAAAAAAAATTAACTCGTTGCCAAGAGCTCGTTACTTCAGCTAGTCATAAATATGGAATATGTACTTACCTACATAATTAAAATAAAGAAAACAGCTTTTTTTAAGCTACGTTGAAAGCAAGATGCAAGATACAAACATTTGCACAATAGCTACAAATATAATGTAATTAAATGATGCACTAACTATCAAACTATTCAAAATACATAAAAAAAGCCATTTTTACATTACGTTTGTTCTAACAGCTATTGTTAATAGAGGACTTAGTCTGCAAACTGTCCGCCAGTCTTGAATATCGATGTATATAGTTACTGACTGCTAATCTTGCACTGGATACTAAGTCGTCGTCTGATGGGAGTGACAGTGAGATGGGACCGACATGTATTCTTAATTATATTCATAATTGAAAATGCTGATTCACATAGGCAGGTAGAGACAAAGAACGATGTTAAATGGAATACAACTTTTTTTTAAAAATTAGGAAACTTTGCTTTGTCCAGTAGATTCCAAAAGTTATTCTTAGGTTCTGAGCTACGTGCTTTTAAAATTACGTCATTTTGAAGGAGAATTTCGTTTTCCTCAAGAGATAAAGAGCATATATTATTTATATTTTTTGTTATGTCTTCCACATGAATATTGCGAAATGGGTAACACATGAAAGTAACACAATTGGTTCTAGTTTAGTGAATTCTTGAAAACGACTTTCAAATTCTGAGTGAAGTTTTAGTAATTCATCATAATATTTCTCTTTATTTAATGTATTCCCCGTTTTTCAGCAACTCGTCAGAAATGTTTTTGAAATTTTTTAGTTAATTCTTCATTAGCTGGGAAGATAATAGCTTTAATGTATTTTTGAAAGTATTAACATATCCTATCAGTTCTACTGTTTGATTTTTTCCTTGAAATTAATAGTTCAATTCATTAAGCTGGCTTGTTATATCAACAAAAGCTAAGCCCATCAACCAAATTTTATCGCTAAGTTCGATGTACGTTTCATCTTTTGATACCAAAAAATCTTTTACTCCGACTTATCCAACTTAATATACTCCGAATATTTTTTTTATATGGACATCATATCCGAAATATGGACATCAGCATGATATAACAATTCCCCCAGTAATCATATTCATTTTCTTCTAGTTGGGCTCGAAACATTCTTCCCTGACGCGACTTCTTCCTCGAACCGAGTTCACGATTTTCATGCAGATTCCCATATCATGACGCATATTCAGAATTTTGCAACACAGTGCCTGTTGGTGAATAATGCAATGATAAGAAAGAAAATGCGGAAAGACATCGTCTCTCATACACATAGCCAAAAATCCATTGACTGTGCTGGTCATTGATGGTGCCCCATCAGTTGTCATCGAAAAATTTATAAATTGGAATATTTTTCTCTTCTATGTATTTTTGAAGGCGCAGTAAATATTTTCGCCACGTGTTTTCTTCTTTAGGGGTAATATTGTCAATAATTCTTCTTTTAAACTCATATCCTGAAAAACCATTCTTACAAAGGTACAAGGTTGAGAAATACCAAACACGTCCACAGATTCGTCAAACTGCAAAGAGAAGCAAATGCAGTTTGTGATATCTTTGGTCAGCTGATTAGCCAGATCAGAATTCATCATTTCTATGCGGCATGTGATAGTTCTACGCGAAAGTTGTATATCTTTAATTGCGGAAATAATTTCCGTTTTATTCTTGAATTAATTAAATATAATAAGTCACTGGCTTCCAGAAACACTTTTTTATTATTTCTCCATCTGTGAAAGGTTTCTTATGTTTTGCTAACAGGTGACTAACACGAAGAGATCAATAGTTGGAGCTTTAGATAAAATATTGGGGTTTAACAAAAGATGACTGTTATAAGATTAATTGCGATTTAAATTCTTTTAATTTTTATTTACGCAATTCGTTTTTTAAAGGGAAATGTGTATCAAAACTTCCATGCTTACGTTTGAAATGTCTTTCAACGTTTCCTTTTGTTTTGGAAGTGCCACACTTGCATGACATATATAGCACACACATTTTGCATTCACCATCGTAAATAAAAACTGTTCTTCCCACTCTGTATTAAAATTGTAGGTTTTTCTTTTTTTAATACTTGTTTCCGACATTATATGTGTCTTTTGATGTATGACAGACTACTATTTTTACGAAAAAAAAAACACACTCACACAAGTAGCATCAAATCTTCAAATTGAATGTTTGAACAACTATGAATGATTGCTAGATTATGGAGCGTGGACGTTTTCAAAGCTACGGACATAAAGGAACTAATGAATCTGTAACCGAAAGATGTATTTCAAACGTTCAGACAGTATTAACCAAGCCATCGTGGCACCAGAACGTAAACACAAGAATCTAATCCCGTGTTACCGTAAAAAGAGCTGATCAACGTTTATTTTCCCCTTTTAGTCAGCGTGAGGGGGGAAGCACATTTCTACTGCTGGCATCGTGTTAGTTGCATAGCCCCCCTATAATTACAGAGAATGTGTTAAGCGTATTACTGAGCTTCCAGTAATGGAAAATGTGTCATCTACACATAGTCGCATGGATTGTGAAAAACCGATTATCCATTCTAACTTGCGCTGGTGTTCCATAAATATATTTCTGTTAATATGAGCATCTTAGGTCTTAGTTAAAAGTGGTCACCTAAAAATGTCTTGGCGGTCTACCGGTCGATCGCAATCGACTTAATGCCCACTCCGGTTTTACAGTGACACAGCAAGTAATTTTTCTTTTTTAAAATGGTGTTGGATTAATATTTTTTGTTTGTTGCTATTTATTAATTAAATTTAACTAATGAATTAATAATTGAAAGAAATGTGTAGACCTGAAGTGTCACCCACTACAAGTTTAAAAAAATGTGTTTGAACTTGAGTGGATGAATAAAATTTATTTTATTAAAGATTGAAAATTTGAGCAAGATTATACATATATAAGAGAGAAAGAACTAATTGTAGGAATTGAAAAATGTTGTTTGGAACAAAAAAGGAAGCAACGAGATCAGGGGATATAATGGTTAAAATGTGTTATAATTTTACTTTATTTGTATAAATATATGTATGTTACGCGCATTTTTTTATTTTCTCAATAAGTTATTCCAATGCTACCAAATTATAAATTAGGGATATGAATATTTAGGTAGTACATAAAATATACTCTACCAAAAAATCAATGTTGTTGTAAGGCCGCAGTAGTAGTTACGGTCACGGACTCGTGACTGGCATATCACGAGTTCGAGCTTTATTGCCACTGAAGACTCGCCGTGTAAGGGGGCTGATGTGAGTTAAATCTGCCGAGGTTAAAAGTCTTCCCTTTGATATGGTGAGGAAGTTCGGAGAATGAAGTGCCTGCTCAGGAAATCATCCTCATCACTTGGCCATGGCTCAAATTTACGAGGTCTGTCACTCATAGCTGTAACGTTGCTTTCTAGAATCAGTGATGTAGCACAAACACACCATCAACCCCCCAAATGACGGTGTGGAGGGGTTAGGTTTCTAGAGTGCTCACAATCTGACTGACGCCAAAAACGTAATCATTGGGGCCCAAAGCAAGACTTTACAGGGAGGCCCTAATAATCTCCGTTACGTCACTGTCTAGAGTTGCATTAATATGCACTCACTCCAAATCGTAATTGCTGTTTTATAAGGGGAGATTTCTATTTGTAAATTATTTAAACTGAGAGTTTTTCCTACTTAAGAAAAGCATAGTTTTTTCATAAAACCATGTCAAACGTTTGCACGATTCGAAAATTACCAATTAGCTATGTCCCAAGCGGTTGCTCGTTATTTGCTTGCTTTGTTCGAATTCAGTCAAAAACACTATCGATACAATAATTAAACATTTAAAAAATTTTTTAAAGAAATTAATGCATATGATGTACCATTTTTCTTATCTGTACAAATATATACAATCTAAGGACAAATGTAGACTTATAGACAACTGTAACTGAGATATATGGCTTTGCCTTTGATTATTAAAAATAAACAGTGCTTTAAATAAAGGTCCTACTAATTGATTGATAGTTCATTAAGGACACATTATCAAGCCACACAAGGACTATTGGTGACGGAACTCGTCATTTCGTTGATCGGTAAACTGACTGAAGGACATCCGACTTGATGCCTCATTCCAAACTTCCACACCACGCTAAAGTGACTACTTTGAACCATGATTAATTTAACGGGCATCAGCTCATTTACTCGGTGGATCTTCAGTGGCCCCAGGGCACGAACTCATGTTTCGAAAAAAATAACAACAATCAAAATTGGCGACCATAAACACTCTATCAATGATTCCTCTTTAAAATTCTCGAGGATTATCAAAGAAATGGCGACTTAAAAAATGTATTGGTTTACGATATATGTTTTATGTTGAAATTCATGAATGATACATTTTCAAATTGAAAGGTTCGTTATTAGCGTCACTACTCTCAACGATGTGATGTTTACACTAGGGTTACTAACAACAAACCTTATAATTTTGGGAGTCACGGTCAATTGATGCAGATCCGACCATGAGCTGATATCACACTTTTCAAACTCCGCACCGTGCCATTGTGAGATTTTGGAGCTTTGGTAAATTTGATGTGCATTCGTTGTAAGGATCCTCTGCACAGCAAATCTTTACCGGCACTAGGATTTGGACCTATGCCTTGTCAGAAACAGCGCCATTCATTGTCAACTTCATTGCCATTTTCATATGATAAAAACAAGATCGAAGTACAACTCCAAATTAAATGCACATTAAAATAATTAAAAATAATTAAACCATGTAAAGCAAAATAGTAAACATTTATTTTGGTAAAAATAAATTTTCAGACATTTTAAGGTCGTTCAAAGACCAACCATCTTCTCCTTGAGAATTGAATTGATTGATTGAATATAAACGTCGCACTGTTCAGCTACACGAGGGCTTTTGGCGACGGACCACGTAATTTTGAACCCTTGAGAATTGAAACCTCCCTTGCAGGTGCGGAGATCGGCGCCAAAAACTCACAAAAATTCTACCGCCAACAATATTCAAACACTACAATATTACTATTCTCAAGCCAGTCAGGAGTAACCCTTCATATGTAGTAAATGCATCGACTTGTTTTAAGAAAAATTTCTACAAATTACATACATATATATATAATACATATATATATATATATATATATATATATATATATATATATTTCTGATGATGGGATGATAAAATGCTCGAGTATGTAATGGCATGCTACGGAAATCACATTTATTGTCAGAATATAATATAGCCTTATACTAAGCCATCAGCATTTTTATACCCGAAAATCATGACAGAGGCGTAAAACTTCTTTGACAATTTCACGCTACTGTAGCCACGCATCTTCCTACTTACCACGTCTGATATGGATAACTCTGGCGAATGCGAAAAACGCTAAACATGGATTCATTGTTTTAAAGAATGTTATATACTTCCAAATAAATTTACCATTGTGCCACAGAACTCTTGTCTTTTTTTGCTAGTAAGTAGTAAGCGATTCCCTCAAATACACGTAACTGAAAATCAAATTTATAGAATCGCCGCAATGAAGTAGATGAGATATTCATTCCATATCTTCTCTACATTCTGTCTTGTTCCAAAGTAATTATTCGCTTTCGACCACTATTTGCAGGATTGTTATTTAAAAATTTCATATTTAGAGAATGGATTTTGAAATTTTACTCGCATATGCTTAGATGAAATTTTTGAAGTGATAACTTCTATAGGCGTGTTTTGAAAAGAGTGAACTTTGATGAAAGTTATGCTCGGGTGTGTAACGCTCAGTCGGCTTTTTTCGTCTTAAGTCAGAAATCGTGCTCGGATAAGGACGTCCACAATATACCACCAAAAAGAAAAGGTGGGACCTTCCTCCCTCCCCACGCCACTCCAAAACGACATGAAACACGGTAGTTTGTTCCCCTCACCGTAAAAGTAAAGTTCCTAGCTTCGATAAAGTAGGGCTTCCCCGCCACCGCTTTCTTCGAAAATGAATGCTGGATTCTTTCTAATCTTAGTTGAAGCATGAAAATGAAACATGTAATATATTTTAAAAAATAGGCATAGAGAGTGAAATCCTACACTAAAATTAAACATAAAATGTAGAAAAAGTTCAAATTTTTTATAGAATTAAGTAAAAAGCATAATTATCATTAGCAGTATTTCAGTGAATTTAAGAATAAAAATCTATTTTTGTAAGCAAATCAGAATAGCTATGAACAAACAGTTCTATTAATCTCATGACTTAAATATACTTTGTGTCTAAAAAGAAAAATAAATTAAAACAATTAAAAATTTAAAATAACAAAATTAAGTATACAGGTATTAAGAAAAAGTTACATTAAATGATTTAAATACAAGAAAACAAATTATAATTAAGTAGACTTACCATGCAGCACCACCGGATATATTTGTACAAAACTGCCGTACAATGACAAAAGAGCTAGTATAAGCTCAAGATTAAAAGATATAAATTTTCTGATTAAATCCCTTTTTAAAGGTTTTGACCAAGATTCCTCTCTCCCCAATCAACTACCTATCTTACTAACCTTTTGCTTAAATTAAGGTATCCGACTAACCTAAAATCATGATTTTTTTTAAGAAAATTGACAAATTTTTTTCATGGTTTTGTTTTTTAGCTCATATTCTTAGCTTTATAAAAATATCAAGTGTTTTTTTCTATTCACTAGAACAAAAACTGCAAGTATTTTAGTAAGAGCAGATGCCATAACTTTACATAAGATGTCAAACTTTAAAATGCGTTTTATTCGAAATAAGTTTTTTCAAAAAGTACAAATGGGGACAGCGATTGCTCAAAAAGTTTTTAAAATAATTTTTTTTGAAATTTTGTGTGTATGTTCTGTATTACAGTGTAAGGGTTTTAACCTTCAGATTGATCAATCACTGTTTTATAACAAAATTTACTGTTCTTTATGTGAATATAATCACTTTTTTTAAGTACACTCATGTCCATAAATTAAGGATAATTCAGAATCACACAGAAATTGAACTCTAAAATAAAAATTTCACCCGTAGAATTATCACACACATCTTGAAGAAGAATATGCAAATTACAGGAAACCAACAGATGGCGCGGATATTACGTCACAATGACGAGAGTGTAAGAGAGGGGTATATAAGGAATGGTGGTAAAGAAGTAAAATTGTTCACAAGCGCTTTAAAAGCCTTTCAGTGCAATAACCGCATAGTTATGGCACAAAGGAAGCATTTAGATGATTTTTTACATGGTGGAATTATTGGTCGAATGGAATGTAGACGTACCCAGCTGGAAGTATCCAAGGCACTTGAAATCGCCCACAGTGTCATCTCCAGGCCTGGTCAACGATTCCAAGATGATGGTAATGGGAGTAGATGTTACAGCACAGGTCGCTCCCGAGTTACAATGCCAAATGAGGACCGGTATTTGGCAGTCACTGCCAAAAGAAACAGACGGAGCACAGCATCAGACCTGTCTCGTCAGCTCTCTTCAGCTACAGGTACGGCAGTTTCAAGGCAGACCGTGTACAGACGCTTAGGGCACATTGGTCTATATGCTCGTAGGCCTGTCAGATGTGTTCCACTTACCGCAACTCATTGTCGCCTGCGATTAACCTGGAGTAGAGAGCAGGCATTGTGGACACCACAACAGTGTTCTTGTGTGATGTTTTCCGACGAGTCCAGGATTAGTTTGCAGTCTGATTCTCACCGGATTTTAATATGGAGAGCGCCAGGTACCCGTTACCACCAATAGAACACCATTGAACGGCACCTTTACGGTGGTGCAGGTGGGCTCGTTTGGGGAGGAATTATTCTTGTTTCCAGAACTGACCTGCATGTACAGAGTGTAATGATGACAGGCCACATCTTTCGGGATGTTATTCTGGAACAACATGTACGTTTGCTTCAGGGCGCCATGGGTGCTGAATTTCTGTTTATGGATGTCAACGCCCATCCTCACCATGCAAACATTGTAGACATTGTATCAAACATTGTATCAAATTTATTTCCTTTGGGGAGTTACGCATTCTGATAACTAGGCCGACGATATGAATACTTTAAAATTTACCCTTCATCTTCGTCGTTCATTTTCGCAGTGACATATCTTGAACCCTAACTGATGCCCCTCTTTATGCTTATTCTAATATTTTCAATCAAGAGTTGTTTTACATATGTGTAAGGCTAACTAAATTATAAGCAAACCAAAATTCCACACTTTTTATTTAATATTTATTTTCCAACCGTACATATTCGCAAATAAAATTAAACAGCTGAGTACTTTCTCGGAAAAGATCACTCAACTTTCAAATTCCAAATCCATGCAATTTCCTTTTACGGTCACAGGTCATAATTTCCCATACATTTCTCTATTCAGAACCTAAGTAAAAGATAATGGCAGTTAAAGAAGCAATTATTGAATGCAGACATTGTGAAGTAAACTACCCATCTCCAAATCAGTGACGGTAAACAGTTTTACGAAAAGCTTCTATGTGTTACGTTGATCGGGGCTCGAGAATTTTATGCACATCCGTCGCGAAGAACAAGACAGTTCTTTAAAAGCGATGGAAATTTTTTGTCAAGAAGCCTATCCTTGAAATACAGGATTCAGCAACAAAATTTGCACAATAAATATCAGAAGGTCTTCACTCCTTCTGCAGCTCTCAGATACAATAATCAGTGTCTAAAATACCGCTATAAAAAGATTCACAAAAACGTGCTCGTTCAACAGCCAAAGCAATCACTAATATCTTGTCGCTCAAAGCAAGATTACTAATCACTAGTCAAAACAATACTAACTCAGTTTCGGCGAACATCTCTGTATTTATAGGCCTTGTGGATTGTTCGAGAAAGATCCACTTGTGTCATAGGTCTTGAAATTAGTGGGTTTCTCAACTAATTTCCAGAATAATCTGTAGGGTCCCAAACTCGACAAAATTGGTTGCCAACATGGTCACCAAGTCACCCCAAAGTGGTCTCCAAACTTACCACAATGGTCGCTTAAGTCGCCAAATTGCTCGCTAACATGGTCGCCAAACTTGGCTCTATCACCAAGATTTCGCCACTTTCCCTTTGAATCGCCATTATAACGTAAGGACGATGTTGCTTGCGAATATTACAGTTTTAACATAAAATAAATATAACAGAGTAATATAAATGCATTTGACATCCGAATAACAATTATTTACACTATTTCGCACAAAATTCGTAACATATGCTTCCTTCTAAGCTTTACATGAGTTACTCTCTGGCAGTAAGAAATGAAATAAGAATCTGTATTGAAATGATTATACGATTTTTGTAAGATACATCAAGCTTAAAAATGTATTAAAAAACATTTTTAACTTTTGCTGCCAGTATAATAAACAACATTGCAAAGAATTAATATGATGAACGATAAATTTTAATAAAAAGTAAAACAATTGATTTTTATTTATATTTTGTATTGTGTTGAGTTCTTATATTTTATATTACATAATTTTATTTTTAATTACTTCAAATATAAATTTCTTCTCTCTCTAAAATACTCTAAACAGCTTCATTAGTTTTAAATTTCTTTATATCGTCAATTAGCAACCTTTTCTAGGAATAACTCACCAAAGTCTGGAATTCGATACTTCAATTTTGATTAAGAGAAATTGACAATTATTGCATTCGTATAGAAAAGTAGAAATAGAAATTCGCAGAAACTTTGAAATATACGATGTTGCAATAGCCTCGTTATAGTCAAAACATATAACTTCTGTTCAGATGTACAGTTGTAAAACAATGCTTTATTTTGTAAGTGGGAAAAAATATTTTGTTCTCTTCTAACAATATAGATACTCTTTCATTTACGTATGAAATGTTAGAGTTAAAGTTTGAAGTTTAAAATATTATCTGCACATTTTCCAAAATAAGTTTTTGAATATTTCTTTGATCATAAATCATTTTTTAGAACATAACTTGGCTAAGCCATTTGTTTAAGAATTTTCTTTTTCACCTTTTAGTTCACAAACTATAATGATAAATCTACAATACATCTTGAATTAGTTTTTATTTGCAACACAATGTAATTACACACTAGTGTATTTCAAGAATAATATGTATATACTCTGTTGCTCAGTTGCAATTTTTAGTAAGTTATGCTCGTTTTTAAATTAATTAATTATTTTTTTATTTTTATGCCATTTTTTGTAATTTCGATAATGACATTTACATATATATAAAGGGGAAAAAACGAACCACTCATTCATCACGATGTCCCGGGGACTATTATACCTACAGACTTGAAAATTGGTATGTATGTTTCTTTCATAGAGTAGATATCCGCTAACGGTTTTAAAGAAAATCAACCTCCAAGCGGCGTTGCGAGGGCTTAAAGAGCGTTACAGATTATTCCGTTTTTGAACTATTAGCCCTACAGATTTGAAATGTGGTAAACAGAGTAAAAATCCGCTACAAAAGAAGTTTTACAAAATTCTACCCCAAAAGCTTTGCAGATAAATGTTTTCTTTTGGTACTATTAAATCTATTGCTGCTTCTAATGTGCCACATGCAGTAGCGAAACGAAGAATAGCGAACTCCTACAAAGTCAGGTTTGGGACCCCAAAGGGGATCTTACAAAGGGATGTACGCACTTAGCGTCAGTCAGGCATTGGGCCCCTAGAACCCTGCCCCTCCCCGTGATACAGGGATTGCTGAGGTTTACGTTATGCCACTGGCCACCTGTCTAACGGTGTCAGATCGAGGATCACAAAATTCATCGTGGCAAATGGCTGAATGTACGTCTGTCGTTAGCAGTAGCTTTGACCACCTTACAGGTGACAATGCAATTTGGCTCGGTTCCGTATTAATTTTGAAAGAGAACAACCCTGGGAGCGATTAGATCTACTGACTTGAAATTTGGTAGGCATGTTTATTTCATGGAGTTGAAATCTATGCACAGATTGTATGAAAATCGCTTTTCTAGTTAGTTGTAAGGAGTTAAGGGGCGTTGTAGATAAAAAAAGATTCCCGTTTTCGAATAACTAGAGAGACCTACAGTAATAAAATTTTTTAAGCAAGTTTTCTTTGTTGAATAGAAATTTGCTAAGAACGGATCTTCCGGAAACCGACTCTAGAAGTCGGTTCAGATATTTATAAAATTCATATTCATAAAAAAAAAATTCCATTTTTTGACAGTTAAAGTTAGAATTGAAATTTGGCAAGTATGTTTATTTCGTTGAGTAGAGAAGTAGTACACTAAAGAGGGTTTTTATGCAAAATCACTTGGGGGAGGTTTACGTGTGCTTAAAATATAATTTTACTTCAATTTTAGAAATTCAAGTCCTGTCTCTTTTAAATCAAGAGTTGAGAGCTATAAAAAGGTTTTTTAAATACAATCGAACGTTTAATATCAATAATTGATTTAGGTATCAATATTTTTTAAATATATTTAAACGGTATATAATCATACATCATGAAGCGGATGAGTAACGACTAGTTTTTTTAGAAATGTGTGCGAATTCTGTACGCTTTCTTATGGGAAAATAGTTAAAGATGTCTCTTCTGAATACAGTCTACAATTCTATCTTAAAAGTATCTAAATCTCAGTTCTGAAATGACGATTAAATTCTCATTATCGTCGTTTCTTACAGTATTTTCATATCAAACCTGCTCTTGAATCCAACCATATTTCTTTATCATTTCAGCTGCGAGTGTAAAAAAAGAACATCTTTTCCAAACTCCATCATCGCTCAGGAAAGAACAATGTAATAAGGACAAAAACAAGCACCTATAAAAAGTCCTCCGTTTTGAAACATTTTATGTATTTTGAGTATGAAGTCATATTTCACAGCTGCAGCCATCTTGATCATGCCAGCAAAGCCCCGTAGAATGGGATTCGTGGATTTATCAGTTTCGCAACCTCCTCCACTATATTTGCCACACGGAAACCGTACTGTCAATCCTTATACAGCAAAAGACATTGAAAAATACTCGATGGTAAACAAGTATATGAACTCTGATGCATTTTGACATGTTTGTGATTTTGTCTTTTATATAACTTTAGAAACTATAGAATTCGTTGTTTTTGAATTTTGTTTCTGCAACCGCAAAGAGATTTGGATTTTTTTTCACAATAAACTACTTTTACTGAAAAATTCGTCCACAAAGAAGTTAGCCATTTTATAAAAGTATTTATACGTGATTTTATTGTGATGTGGTAAATTTATGGTGAATGAAATATTTATTTTTTAGAAATATTCATAAAATATAATACATACAAATATGCAGTAGAAAAAAAATCAGATGATTAACTGCTACTGAAAATTTATTCATAACAAGTAATATAAAAACATTTTTTAAGTCAATTCCTACTTAGGTCAACAAAGAAAATTTTTATTTCAATTACTTTTTATTAAATAATTACTATTAATATATATATATACATATGACAGATTCATTATATTAAGTGACAAAATAGAAAGCAATTTTCCTTGCAATTTTCTATTTTCCTTTCTATGGATGGTATTGAACTATTATTTGTGTTTGTTACTATTTAAACATTAATTAAATTTAATTATTCCAATTAAATAGAATAGTAAAAAGAAATCACGTTCTCAGAAATTAGGTCATCCCAGGAGGGAGAGGATTCAAACATAACGAGCAAATTTTCCTTTTTATATATGGTGTTGGACAATTTTTCTTGTTTGTTACTATTTATTAATTAAATAGAATTAATGGATTAATATGTGAAAAAACTGTATTAACATCAAGTTTCATCCACTACGTTTAAAAAAAATGTATTTGAACTTGAATGGATGAATAGAAGGTATTTTATAAGCGATTGAAAATATGAATAGGATTATATCTATGGGGAAAGTGTGAACTAATAGTAGGAATTATCTTATATATATATATATAGATATAGATTACATAAGACTGCTTTAAAAAATTTTGCAATTCATTCCCCATATTATCTATCCAAATTTAGAAATATTTGAAATTTTAGTTATATAGAGCATTTGATAAAATGATTTCCAAAAGCAAACATCAAAAAAGATATTTTTTAAAAAAATACATAAAATTTAATGCAACATTTTAGATCGTTCTAAAATAAGAACGTTTCAGATATTTTCTGATTGTATCCTTTAAAGAAACAAATTTTCCATAACAATTCGAGCTTAATGAGAATTTTAGGAAACAACAATATTCCCTTGGTAATCTTAAATGACTAAAATTCAAGAAGCCTTCCTCAATATCCAATAACAAAACTTTCAAATACAATGTAATTCAAAAATGGTATCCAATTTTTGTCGAATTTCAAGCAAAACCTTTTTATATATGTAGTTATTTCTATGACATGTTTTCTAAGTCAATATTTATAATGTTCGGAAATTTTTTTCTGAGTTGTTATATCGGTTTTTGAAATTGGTTATATATCCTTTTTAATATGTTTTATTTTCAACATAACGAAAAGAAATATTTTCAATTTTGAAAGAAGTTTGGGATTTGATTTTATAGGTATTTTGATTATTATAGGCTATTTTTAGATATTCAGTGCATATTTTTAATGCAGATTGCACTGATAGACATTGTGTTACATTGTCATGGAAGAAGAAATGATTCCAAACAAAATGAAATGATGGTTTAAAACGGTGCTTCTCAAACTTCCAATGTTTGCGACCCAATATTCAATCATAATTTGCATCGCGCCCCCTCCATGCAATAGCGATGTATTAAATTCAATAATACTATGACTTTAGACATACAATACGATTTAAACCTCTTAAGCCCCAACGTATATATACGTCTCGCTCAGCCACTGTTTATTGCCCCGGCATATATATACGTCTTTTCTCAACCATTGTGGTAAATACACGGGCGTATATACACGTCTTGCTCAACAATTGTGGTAAATGCATGGACGTATATATACGTCTTTTCGAAGTGCGATATTTTCTGTGAACTGTTAACCATAAAATTATTCCCATAAGCTTAAGAAAGCTATAAAATGACCTTGACAGTGTGTGCGAAGGATTCACTTATTTCAGAGGATTTGATTACTTATTCGTTTTACCACGCACCCCTCAATACACCACCTGCGCTTACCTAAGCTAAACGGGGGCATTGCAGAGCGAATCGCATAATTTTGAATCGGCAGTTTAGGGATTAATTATAAACCATGCAAAAAAAATTATCAGGAACAGTGTTAATTTTTGCATATAATTTTACATATGACAAATCCATAGGGGGTCACTGGGGAGTTATTAAACTTGTCCTTAACTTAGTATTGTTAAGTTAATTATAAAATAGATTGTGCCCTACTGATACATTTATAAGTGTAGTAAATGAGTATTTTGTTTTTTATTATGTCAGAATGTATTTGTTTGTTTACTTTCAGTAAGTTAATATAACTTTTAAAAGATTTTTTTTTCAACTTTTCAAGAGGCTCGTGCCCCCTCGCAGGGTTATGACGCCCCCCTAGGGGGTGCGTTCCACAGTTTGGGAAACATTGGTTTAAAAGCATCTTAAACTGCTTTTAAGAAAATAAATATACAATTGGGCCCCGATTTAACTAACCCATATTTAACGAATTTTGCGCGATAAAACGAATCTTTCTCTTTCCCTGATTAAAATGAAAGCAAAACCCCCTATTTAACGAGTAATAAACCACGAACTAACGATTATTTTTTAACAGTTGAAAAAAAATTATTAGTTTTTGTTAGAAAAAAATTGGTTTTTTTTTTCAAATAGCATCCTTTTTGTGTGAAGCAGAAAAAATATTTTCTTGTGAGTTAGCAATTTTCCACGGCAAAGGGTGCAGAGTATTATTTGACTAAACAAGTTCAGATGATTCATGAGTGTAACCTACCGTATTAGTTTTAAATAGGACAGGAAATTCCTTTTTATCTCATCTTACTCGACAAGGCATGCAATATATTTTAAGATTTTAACGATTATGTTACATTTGATACCGGATAACCTATCTGTATAATTGAAGTTTACGAACTGTTGATTTGTTGAAGCAAATGAATGGTATTTCTGCTGCATAGATAGATAATGAAACTTATCAAAATTGTTACATTTTCTAATGCTTTACATTGTTTGGAAACTGAAAACATATCTTATGCAGCAGGATGTAAATGATACAGTATTTTCTTCTCAGCATAAATTCGGGGGAAAAAACACTTTTGAGTTAGGAATTAAAAAGATTTTAAAGCTGCTATCGGTGAATGTTTTGAAATTTCCAATTAACTGACTCGTTACAATTCACTGTTGTATAAAAAGTGTAAAATTCCTAACCGTAGATGTTTGTGTAGTTGTTTATTGTAAAACTTCCAAAAGGTGAATGCAAAAATTTGTAATTTGTTTGGACTCCGATGTAATGAATAACCCCAATTTAATGAATAAACTATTTGCCCCCCAGAAGCCGAATGGTTAAGGCCTCAAACTCGTAGACAGCATTGGTCGGGAGTGAAAATTACGTTAACGTCACACTTTTAAACAACAAGATGGCTATTGGCGAAGAACAAAGCCATTTTGAACCACGGTCAAGTGACGAGGGCGACACCTGAGCTGGCACCCCTTCTCCTAAGAACCACACCATACTAAGGGAAGGACGTTTGAGATCTCGACATATTTAACGTGCATCGCTCCCTTACACGGCAGGTCTTCATCGGTATTAGGCTAGAACTCATGTCATACTTGCTACGAGTCCGTTACCTTGACCCAGCCATGATTTAACGTGGATTGACTTCCTCTACACGGTGGGTTTTCAGTAGCCCCACGACTCGAACCTGTGACACTCTGGCCATAACCACTAGGCTACTGCGACAACCTGGCATTGGTTTGAGTCACCTAAGCTTAAGACTTAGGGAACAAATGATCTGTGATGAAGAGAAACCTGATGCACATTAACATCTTCACGTCGATGTACTCTGATCAACAGAAGACATTCTAGAGACAGGTGTGTCACATATGCATCCACCCCTAATGTGTGTTGGGGGAGGCACCAATGAATGAGGTTCGTACTGATCTACAAGATTGGTCGTCCACACGTGAAAGGTGCATTGAATGGTCTACTGGTCGATAAAGAGACTGGTGCATGCATGACACACTCATCGCGAATGGGTTAATGTAGAAGGTCCGTTTCACGTGTTAAAGCCGTCGAGGCTGAGTGTTCTTCAATTGTCAAGGTGTAGAAATTTGTAGCGTGGGAATATGGCTCAGGTGTCACTGTTATCACTTGAACTTAGTTTAAAACGCGAGATCAATTCCAATAACACTTGTGACATTAATAAAATATTCCGTTTAGAGTACAGGGACCAAACACATTGTTCCTCGCTTACAGGTCCATTACTGGACCAACCAGACTTTCATGGTCTTTTGTCTTTTTAACCATATAAAATTCTGAGGAAAAAAGAAAAAAATGTGCAGTAAAATGTCGAAGGAAGAAGAAAAACAAAAAGATCTGATCAGAATTTTTGAGGAGCCCCATACGTAATCGTAACTCTTTTTGTCAAGGTAGAATTTATTTCAAGACAAACCACTTTTTTTCCCTCAACTCCGAAAGATTTACTATTTGCATTTTTTATTATTTTAGGCATAGGGATTTCCGGACTTTCTCTTTTCTTTTTTTTTTACTTATGCAAGTTACAACAAAAAGAAAAAGGATAATGGATTGAAAATGTCATCATAAATTCAAAACTATTCAAGTAGAAGTTTTGAAAGAATTGTACTCTTTTTTTTTTATTGTCTCTTTTGCTATTGACCCGATATTTTTGCGATGGTTAAGGCTATGTTAAAAGTTAAAGAAAAATTGGGAATTCTGAATCTATAAAATGTAAGGGCTGGTAATAGAATTTTATATAACCCTTATGAAACTTCCAAGAGAAAATGTTTAATCAAATATTTCTTGAGGGAAGCCAGAAAAAAGTTTATATATACACACGAAAACCCTTTAAAACTATTCAAACATCAAAAATGAAAGAAAAAAAGCAATATTTATCTTAGTAATGCTATAAAGATAGAAAAACATTACATTTATAGGTATTATTTTGTTCAGAAAGAACTAGAAAAAAATTTCATGTATCAATTTCTGGGTTAGGCATAGAGTACGATGACTGGTTGTGAGCTGAAAGTATTTAGTCTAAGATATGAAGGGGGTGATCAGAAAAAAAAAGGTTGCAAGTCGAATAAAGAAATATTAATTAACAATAGACAGAAAATTCAAAAGGGAATCAACAGGCATACGTGTTTATCACATTTCGACATAATAATTAAGTCTATTTAGGCATTTATCAGATTGTTGAACAAAATTGTTTAACCCATCTTGGTAGAAATCATGTCCTTGTCCACTGAGCCAGGTCTCTCCGGATATTTTCACAGCACATCAGAAACGATATGCTGCACGCTACCATAGCTCAGTCCCAGCTCTGACAAGATTTCCCTTTTAGTGTCTTTAAAATATAATTGGAGGAGGATGTCTTAAAAAAAGAAAGAAAATCATCTTTCCGGTGCTTTTTTTTTAAACTAAAGAACCATTAACAGGAAATAATATCAACAGGATGTGTTAGCACCAACTGGAATTATGGTTCAAAAACATTTTAAAATTATTTTTCTTTCCTGTATTTCTTTCTCTTTTTTCCACCTCATGTCCACGTTTTTTCCATCTATGTCTGTTTCAGGAACTTTCCTTTACTTTAGAAGATAGCACCTGTGTGTGTGTTCGTGTTTGTTGTGTGTGGTTATATATATATATATATATATATATATATATATATATATATATATATTTGCATTGTAATTGTAAAGTGTTTTTACTCTATTCTTCCCCCGGTTCTCAAGAATTTTGGGGGAGGGTCCCTCATTCGGGACCTTTTTGCACATGTTTTTTTTTGGTTTAATTTGAAAATAAAATATTTCTCGGAGGGTCGGATGCAGCTCTAAACACTTTGGATGAACTCGATTCTCTGGAGTAAGTACACATGTTGGGGCTCGTGTATCTTGGGGGCCCTGTATCATTGATACGGTTGAAATGGTAGTAGCTACGCCCCTTATTAAACTTTTTATGTTATCTACGTTATCTTTATCCAGTTAACCGTGGTACCCCCATTTCATAGTACACAACTATGTGTGTCACGGAAATCAAGCGATGATGAGCATACTCGTCAATCACAGAGTAAGCGTTTTTGTTAAAATATTGGATGAGAAAGATGGGTTTATTTCATAAAATTTCCCCAGGTTCTTCCAGCTGTTGGTCACTTGGTCAAAAAATAACAAAGTTGTTTTGGATATCTATAAATTTTAGTGACTGACGCCAAGTACATACCCTTTGTAAAATTTGGCTTGGGGACAAAACTTCTCTCTTTGCAGAGGGCCCCTAATATTCCCGCTAACCTTTTCCATTTTTTATCTAGCATCTTAAAAACATTATCATCGCACATAAATAAATTCGTTAAGCGAACTTTTATGCTGTTACAGTCAGTGCATATGGGTAAGCATGAGTTCATCTTAGTTTTCATATTTTTTCTTTACTTCTTTTACTCTGTGGCCTGACCTTAAAATATTCTAAGCAACTTAAAATTTGAGAATAAATTTCGTTTTTCTCAAAAATAACATTTTAAATAGCCATTGGTCACTACTAATTACGCATGATGAGTATACTTGCCAATCACATTTAACTGAATTACACACTTCCTCTCTCCCTTGAGGGTACAGTTGTACAACATCATAGCTATTGTGAAACAGGTCATTTATCACCTATACACTAATTTTATCAAACATAAAAGTATAATCACGGTACAACTTGTTTCAATTTATTCGTACAGATGTGAAGAAATGTGAAGTCAAACTCTTGAAAGACCAAACAAGTAAAACTGAAAACAAGAAATATATAAAAAAAAATTAAGTCAATTCCTACTTAGGTCAACAAAGAAAATTTTTATTTTAGTTACTTTTTATTAAATAATTACATTTATATGAATATGTACATGCAGTAGGGCACACAGGAATTCTTCATTCTTTTTCATTTTCCTTTGTTATGTTTGGTGTCAGACTATTATATTTGTTTTGTACTATTTATTTATTGATTATATTTAATTATTCCAATAAAATAGTATAGTAAAAAGAAATAACATTCTCAGAAATTATGTCATCTCAGGTAGAATTAGAACCCACGACCTTTGGATTAGTAGTCCAACGCACTATCCATTGCGCTATAGGGACACAACGAGTGATTTTCCTTTTATATATGGTGTTAGACCATTATTTTTGTTTGTTACTGTTTATTAATTAATTAATGAATTAATATTTGAAAAAAACTGTATTAGCATCAAGTGTCATTCACTACAAGTTTAAAAAATGTATTTGAACTTTAGAGTGGAAGAACAAAAAGTATTTTATTAACGATTGAAAATTTGAACAAGATATATATATATATATAGGGAGTGTGAGAACTAATAGTAGGAATTGAAAGCTGCCCCGATAAGCTTAATAAATAGTACTACTACAAATTTGAAAAAACTATAATAAAACGTTTTGAGCCACAATGAAAATTTATAATGATTCTTGTGCAAGTAGAAAACTAAATTTAATATTAAAACTGAGAGAGAGAATACCAGAAATGTTAATATACTAAAATTTATTTTAAAAAAAAGAAACGGAAACACAGTTAACATTTTAATAAGATTTGATACTACTAATCTTTAAAATGATTAATAATGTAGATTAAGAACATTTGCTAAAAAGGCTTTTATTTTCCCTTGATAAATTTTATGCTTTTAAATTATTAAATTTGTTTCTATCTTTAAATGAATTTGAAGTATTGTATTTTACTTTACAACTTGTTCCATATGAAGTTAGTAGTATAAACATTTTACACTGACAGGACTGAAACGATTTTATAGTAATGGTATGGATTTTTACTATGTGGTAATTTTTCCACAAATATTTCTTTTCGCATATAAATGCATCAAAATACCAAATTCTACAACTTTTCTACACAACTATATAACTTGTTATAAAGAGAGTAATACATTTTTAATAGTATTTCCATATTTTATTCATTCGTTATGCATCCAATCGCAAGAAAACCACAGTTTTGAGTACTTAACATATTTTTTAAAAAATATATACCGTTTCAAAGCTGGAATTTTATTTTAATATTTATTACTTACTAAAAGAACCAATAGTAGCAATTAAACATACAATTTAGATATTAATAAAATATCTCAGAGTATCCTTTTACTTTTAAGAGTTTAAACCTGGGTAAATTTTCACAAAAATATAAGACTCGATTTTAAAATTTATTTCTTAGATAATTCATATACTTTAAGTAATTTTTTAAATTGTTTTATACATCGTCATTTATTGCATTGCATATGTATAATTCATAAATTTTATTCACATTTATTTATATACATTTATTATATACATTTTTTACATAATTTTATATATTTTATTATTTATTTACTTGCATTTCCAAATGTTCATAGGTTTTCTTACAACCTCTATTACTATTTTTAAATAATTAAAACTATATCTACTGAATATTTAGAAGTCAACTTTGAACTTTTGCAACCTTTGATCTATTGATTCTACGTCTTTATTCTAAAGACGTAGTATTTTCCCATGTTGAACAATTGTAATAAATTTATTAGAACATGAATATGACATTTAATCTTCAGTCGATGTCTTCAAGGTTATAAAAATAAAATGTAGTCCTGTGTGCTTCTGTAGGTAGCATGATTTATTTCAATCTGTGCGATTTGCCAACAGAAACCGATGAGAAATGGATGTCAGAGATGAGATCGTTTCCATTTCAGAATAACTCGGAGTGATGATGGATGATGACTATTTCTTCGAAAGGAAAATTAATAGTTCTGAGGAATTTTCAGCATGGTTAGCTCTTTCGTATACGAAATTTTCGAACTTAAGTACATATATACTATTTGCCTAAAAAACGTCTGTTTCACAGTTATGTTTAACATAATGTTTACAAACATTACGTGGAAAATGACTTATTCTATCCATTTCACTATTTGGGGGGGGGGATTCAATATATCAGCTTCAGTTTATATGTGAAGAAACAGTCTAATATATTTCACATTGGGATATTAAGAGTTGAGGATTTTGGACCAAGATATACATAATTCGCTTATAACGTTGGCTGGGATTAAGAAATTTAGCAACCCGTAATAAATACAGTTTAAATTATTATCTTGATTTAAATTTCCTTTTTGTGTGTTTCTATTTTTCAATTCCTACTATAAGTTCATACTCTCCCAATACACACACACATATATATATATATATCTTGTTCAAATTTTCAATCGTTTATAAATACATTTTATTCATTCATTCAAGTTCAAATACATTTTTTTAACTTGTAGTGGATAACACTTGATGTTATTAAAAGGTATTTCAAATATTAATTCATTCATTACATTTAATTAATGAACAAAAATTGACAAACAGAATAATAGTCTAACACCATATATATAAAAGAAAACCGTTCGTTTTATCCCTAGAGCGCAATGGATATCACATTGGACTTGTAATCCAAAGGTCGACAGTTTGAATCCTACCTGGGATGGCTTTTAATTTCTGAGAATGTGTGATTACTCTCTTTTTTACAATACTATTTTATTAAAATAATTAAATTTAATGAATGAATAAATAGTAACAAAAAAAATAGTACATAGAAATGAAAATTGCAATGAAAATCGCTTTCTATTTAGTCACTTAATATTGTGATTCTGTCATATGTATATACACATTTATATTAATTGTATATTATATAATAATGTATATTCTATAATTAATTGTATTATTTATATTAATTATTTAATAAAAAGTAACTAAAATAAATTTTTCTTTGTTGATCTAAGTAGGATTTGACTTGTAAAAAAATATTTTGTATTATTTGTTATTAGGATAGTTAAAATAGTCGTCATTACCAGATAGTTTTACAAGGTTTGGGAAATGTCTTTTGACATTCTTGTTAAGAAACTTGGTAAACCTGTTAAATTAGTTGAAAAAGAAAAGAGAAAAAAAATCAAATGATAAAGTATTTGAGGAGGGGATAGTAAAAATCGCCGACACGAACAATAGAAATACATTTCTTTAATGCCACTTTCATTAAAATTCAAATCACTTATCATTTATATGTATTAACAACATGCCTGCTATTTTTTGCCTATATTATCATTTGATTAGTATCGGTCACATGTTGAAGCTACACAAAGACTATTGACGACGGATCTCGTAAATTTGAATCAGTACAAGCTACAAGGACAATACCCGAGCTTTTACCTTACTCTCCCAACTTACCCGTCATGCTAACGTGTATGTTTTGCACTAAGATGGATTTAACGTGCATCGGTTCAATCTAGTTCAAGTACAATTTTTTGAACTTCTAGTGGATGATACTTGTTGTTTTTTAAATATAATTCATTAATTAAAATTAAGCAATGAATAAATAGTGAACAAAAACAGTCCAACACCATATATAAAAAAGAAAATCGCTCGTTGTATCCCTGTAGGGCAATATATAGCACGTTGGACTTCTAATCAGAAAGTCGTAAGTTCAAATCCCACCTGGGATGGCCTAATTTCTGAGAATAAGATATTTCTTTTTACTATGCTATTTTATAGGAATAGTAAAATTTAATTAATGAATAAATAGTAACATACACAAACAAAAATAGTCCAACACCATATATAAAAATGAAAATGTAAAATTGCAGGGAAAATAGCTTTCTATTTTATCACTTAATATTGTGATTCACACACACACATACACATATATATATATATATATATATATATATATATATATATATATATATATATATATATATATATATATATATATATATATATACCAGGTGTCCACAATTAAACGACCCTACTTCAAAATAGTCTACAGATGAAACTATTGTTCAGAAAGTTGTAAAATGTTGTGTACGACATAAAGGAGGGGTGGGAATTTGTTTGAGCGAATAAAATAATTAAAATTTCACCACTAGAGGGCGTTTTTAATGGAGATCATATTTAGCATACATTTATAACAGTTTACAAATTTTGTTACAAAAATAAATGCTCAACATGATGACCATCGTTTTCAGCTACTATTTGAAATCTTAAGATAGCATGTTCCGCCGTTGACCGCAGTGTGTTCTGGGAAATGTTAAGAACATGTCGTGAAATACTATCTTTGAGATCAGGTAAAGTTTTTGGTTTATCACAACTTACCAGCTCTTTTAAATGGCCCCAAAGCCAAAAATCGCATGGATTGAGGACAGGCGATCGGGGAGGCCACAGATGACGAAATTGGCGGCTGATCACACGTTCTTCTGTGAAATGATGTTTGAGAACGTCCTTAACACAACGTGTAATGTGTGGAGGAGCTCCATCTTCCATAAAAATTATGCGTGAAAGGCGCTAAGGTGCTTACAGATCTGGAATAATTTTATTCCGTAATAACAATGCATATCGCTGTCCAGTGATAGAACATGTTACTGGACCTCAAGCACCTAATTCCTCGAAAAAATACGGGCTAAGAATAAAAGACGCGGAAAACCCACACCACACCGTTACTTTTGGTGAGTGTAGCGGAACTAGTAAGGTGGAATGCGGATTGTCTGTTTCCCAAATTCGGCAGTTGTGAGTATTCACTGAACCGTCCAAATGAAAGTGGGCTTCGTCTGTCCAGAGGATATTCCAAGGCCATTCTGGATCAACTTCCAAACGAGCAAGAAACTGAAGTGAGAACACATATCGAGTCTCGAAATCATTTTCAAGCAATTCCTGCACAAATTGAAGCTTGTATGGATAGTAACGCAGGATGTTTCGCATGATCTTCTGGACAGTTGAACGAGGCAGATCCAATGCTTCTGCCACACGGCGAACACTTGTACTAGCCAGCACGTTGGATGATTTGTCCTCTTCCACCTGAAGTGCTACTTTCTCTATTGCTTCCACAGAAACAGGTTTTTTTCCTCTTCCAGAACGAACATTCAACGATCCTGTTTCTTCAAATTTGGTTACCATCAATCGAAGATTTTTAGCAGTCAATGGACCTTTTCGCAACCCCTTTAATGTCCGAAATTTCCGTAGAGCAACTATTGCGGAATTATCGCGTTTTGATAGAATAACTTTACTAACAACGCTCGATCTGGTAAACATAATGACATTCTGATTAGCAATACCGAGCACAATGAAAATAAACTAATCTTCCATGAAAGTTTATTGCTTTTATAACAGTTGCTGTGGTGACGTCGAAAAAGTTTGCATATTTTCGTCTTCCTTCGTGTAAATCCTTATAAAATTAGTCATCGAAGAAGTTTAATTAAAATTTGCAGTTCATTTTAGAGATTGTGTTTTTTTAATGAGTATCAGTTATTGTGTTACCGTGTCCTGTGGATGGCCTTCATTCAAAAGCGCCCTCTAGTGGCGAAATTTTGAACCAATTTTTTTTTATTCGCTCAAACAAATTCCCATCCCTTCTTTATGTCGCGTACACAACATTTTACAACTTTCTGAACAATAGTTTCGTCTGTAGACAATTTTGAAGTAGGGGTGTTTAATTGTGGACACCTGGTATATATATATGCTATGTGTGTTTTGTAAGAAATATTTTTTCCCCCAAAGAAAAAGTCTATTGTTGTGATATCTCGCAGGTCGTAAAATTAGTCCATCACGTCCACTTCATTTGTTGAAAAAAAGATCATGTCTAGAGGTTTTCTAGTACAATAGCTCGTATATCTCTATGTTGAGATACGCAGAATTGCTCAAAATACGATATGTGTGATAGAATAGACATAACAGTTCATTTGGATTTATTTGTGCAGTTAACTTTGAATTGCAATTTACGTTTGTAAAAATATTTAATACTTACCAATAAAATAAAAACCGTTCTTAAACCTTTTTTAAAACCTTGATTAAATTATTACCTTTTACTCTCGATCAATATCCTCAAATTATAAAGCACCGCCAAATGCTGTGTTATGCAGCAAATAGTAAAAATCCGTTCCCCCACTTGTTGACACTATATAATTCATGCATATTCAAACAATAATTTTGAAGACTCATGTTCAAAATATTGCTTGTTATTTATTATGTTTTTCTCCTACTTTGCAGTGAAAAATAATTAAAATTTGATGTCTATAATCTGTAGGAATTGCAGGGCAGTATTTTGAAAAAAAACTGTCTAATACGAGAGTACCCGAAAGATCATAAGATTAGCAAAATGGAAAAACAATCAGAAACTTCGTGGAGCTGCACATTACAGATTCAAACTTATACAAATTTATGTGGCATCGTCTACATTAGTGGTTTTCAAATTTTTTCGGAACCCCTAGAGCTAGAAAGTGTTTTCGCGGTATCTTTAGAACTAGAAAGTATTTTCGCGGTATCCTATTCCACACCCACATCCTTAGAAGAATACATTTTAAAATAATGTGTAAAGTAAATCATATAAAGGCAACAATAATCAAAAATTTTAATGTAATTAACTCATTAATAACATTAATCTGTGATCCAATTGCCACCTACCCATGCATTATATTTAGTAACTGGAATATGTACTTGAATTTTTTCACACAAACTGCTGAAGTTGAAAAAAAAATCTATTGAGAATAACTGGAATCGCATTACATATGAAGGAAGATACATTTCCTTCCTGGGTACATTTCGATTCAAAAACGAGTACCTTAGCCACCATGCCAAAACGATCGTCATCGCGTGGTGGGGATTACTGGTTTATATTGATGCCACACAGCCACATTACCCCCTTGCCAGTGATTCGGCGAATAGGCGAACGAACGATACTATATTCGTGGCGAGCGTGTAAACAGTTGCGTCACTTCGAGTGTGACGGCCTTATAGGTTGTGTCATCATGTGACGGCTTAATTGCGTCATGTGTCTGACGGCATGATTGCCTTTGTGGTGGATAGATGGCGCCATGACTGCTGCGGTTCTTTTTGCAAGGCCAGGGTCACCAATAAATGAAGATTAGGACAGAGCACCTTCTGATCCGAAAACGAGTTCCTTAGCCACCATGCCAAAACTATCGCCCAAGCATGGAGGCTATTACTAGTTTATATTGATATCGCACCACCATACATATATTCCGAGTTTCATTTGTTTTTATAGCCACTCACTTTGAGAAATATTTTTCACTTATACATATTGTCCTGAAAGGTATTAAAATGCTTACGACTGTAAGAAATAATGCGTATTTTGTATGGATTTGCAACATATTTAGGATCTGTTCTTGCTTAAGTTTAGATTTTTAACATCGAATCGGTTAAAATGTTGTAGATGCTTTTCCACAAATATAAAAAGGTGCATTTTCCATTTGAAAATTGCGGCCGCGGTAGCCGAGTGGTATAGGTATCGGACCGTGGCTTGCTTTGTCACGGGTTCGAGCCCAGTACCACTAAAGACCAGCCGCGTAGGGCAGCGATGCACGTTAAATCTGTCGAGAGATGAAACGTCCTCCCCGTTGGTGTGGTGTGGTAGTTAGGAAAGGGGGTGCCAGCTCAGGTGTCGTCCACGTCACTTGAACATGGTTCAAAATTACGTGGTCCGTCGCCAAAAGCCCTCGTGTAGCTGAACAGTGCGACGTTAATATTCAATCAATCAATCAATTCATTTGAAAACTATTTAGTTTTGAAAAACACTGTACTAATGAGTACAAAATTATCTCGTAAAACTCAGAATAGTAAACCATAAAATATCATACTCTAGTAAGCTATATATACACTCACAGGAACATTGAAAATAGCGACCCAAGAAGGAAGCTAAGTACAATCGCTAAACTTTGCAAATAAGTACAGCGTAATGTGATACGCAAATGATCCAAGTTTTGTGCCAATACGCATGATCATACACACCGAGGTGGTGCTACAATCAGGAAGAGGGTGCTATATAAGCCAGCGAAAATTCGAAGATTCATAAACGTGACGATTACCCGCCGATTGTAGGAAGACTTTGGTAAGCGAAACATGCCAGGTAAACGTGCTAGAAGACATTTCTTACAGTTAAGCGAGTTTGAGAGAGGCCTGATCATCGGGATGAAAACTGCAGGCTGGTCGACGCACCGTGTTGCTGGCCAGGTGGATCGTTAGGAGTGTGCCGTTAGAAATTGTTGGGAGCAGTGGACACGAGAAGGTACCCACGCGCGGAAAACCAGGTCTGGAGCGACCAGGAAGACCACGAGGAGAGAGGATTGATTGATTGTTTGAATATTAACGTCGCACTGTTCAGCTACACGAGGGCTTTTGGCGACGGACCACGTAATTTTGAACCATGGTCAAGTGACGTGGACCACGAGGAGAGAGGATCGAGGGATTATGCGGCAAGCACTTGTGGACCCGACAGTGACTCGTTCAACGATACGAGCTGACGTAGGCGTAGAAATTGTTCCACAAACAATTTTCAGACACCTTGCAGAAGCAAATCTTAAATCCAAGCATCCTTTCCATGCACTCTCTTCAACACCGGAACATCGGCAACTGCATCTACAGTGGTGCCAAGCCAGATCAATGTGGAATGTCACAGATTGGCAAAATGTTGTGTTTAGTGATGAATCCCGGTAGGTTTTGGGGACAGATCATAACAGTGTACGGGTGTGGAGGCGCCCTGGTAAGCGGTACAATTTCCCCCACACTGCTCTACGTCACACTGCCCGCACAACTGGTTTAATGGTCTGGGGGCCATAGCCTATGATAGCCGGTCCACTTTAATTGTGATGCGTGGAACCTTAACGTGCCAACGTTACGTTGATGATATTCTTCGACCCCATGTAGGATCTTTCCTAAATGGTCTCCAAGGGGCAATTTTCCAGCAAGATAATGCCCGTCCGCATGCAGCAAGAGTTGCTCAAGACTTCCTACGTCATTTTCAGACTCTTCCATGGCCGGCCCGCTCCCCCGATTTGTCCCCTGTAGAGCACGTGTGGGATCAGCTAAAACAGCATATGCCACTCTGTCACTCTGTACATGATTTAGAGTTGGCTGTTCAAGATTTGTGGGCCCATCTGCCTCAGGACAACACAAGGTGTCGAATCAATTCAATGCCGGACCGTGTGGCTGCATGTATTGCAGCTGGAAGTGGTCCAACGCGCTATTGATTGATTGATTGATTGAATATTAACGTCGCACTGTTCAGCTACACGAGGGCTTTGGCGACGGACCACGTAATTTTGAACCATGGTCAAGTGACGTGGACGACACTTGAGCTGGCACCCCCTCTCCTAACTACCACACCACACCAACGGGAGGACGTTTCAGCTCTCGACAGATTTAACGTGCTTCGATGCCCTACACGGCGGGTCTTTAGTGGTACTGGGCTCGAACCCGTGACAAAGCAAGCCACGGTCCGATACCTATACCACTCGGCTACCGCGGCCACAACGCGCTATTGAAGTTGCCCAGTATTTGTGTCGTTGCACACTCTGTATTCGTTTAATTGTCTTGTTTTTGAGATCAAGTAAATATCTCATCTGTGCCTTTGTGTATTAAATTTCATTTCAATCCGATGCTTTCTTCTTGGTTCGCTATTTCCAATGTTCTTGCGTGTACTTATAAAGATAAAACGTTTTAATATTTTTTATTCCAACATAATAAAAGTTCAAAGAATATTGCAAAATAAATTTAATATATATGAATAAAACTTTCTGTTTCTTAATGATAGGGATGAACGTTAAATTCTTGTGTGTATACAAACATTTTAGAGAAAGTAAATCCCTTTTGCATATGCATTTATACGTTTCTTATCAATTTTTTTTATTGTGACTCGTGAAACCCCTTAGTATGCCTCATGGAACCCCAAGGTTCGGTGGAACACTAAAGACCACTAGTCTACATAAAGAATAATTCATCACGATTTTAAATATAATTATGACATTTTGAAACATCTGGATATTGTAGTCGTTACTTCTTTTGTTTATTTCAAGTACGTGTAATTTTTTTTTATAAATTACATTTTTATATAATTTTATTATACATACCCAAAATAATTCTCATTACTTACCGAAGACAGATTTAACGTGCATCCTTCCCTTACACGGCGGGTCTTTAGTGGCGCTGGGCTCGAACTCATGACAATTCAGCCATGATCCAATACCTTGACCACTAGGCTACCACGGCCACCCCATTACTCTCCAAGAGGAAAATATTAATTCAAAATAAAAACAAGAATTACCTTACAGTTATTCTAATATATAATATATACGAATAAAAGGAACTGCTACTTTTCTGAGGAAAAAAAATAGTATTTCAAAAATTACATCACACACAAGCACATTCAATAACTCTGGATAATATTTCTGTCTCCAGTAATAGATTATCAAAAAACTTTTCAGATTTTCACTAATAAATTCCGGATTAATTCCCAGTCTTACGAAAAGGAAAAAACTAATATTTCCTTATTATTGTATTAAATTATTAGTGCAGTAAAGTTTTTGAAAAAGAACGAAAGTTTTAAGTAAATTTTCTTGTTAAAGTTTTTTTTTTTAAAAAAATAAATAAATAACGCTTGTTGAAAATGAACACAATTTGGACTACAAATAATTTTATAAATATTGACAAGTCTTTACGAAAGTTTACTGATGACATTAAAAGAAATTATAGTTTTAAAGAACTAAAAAACACACTTTTATTGTTAATCGAACTAAAAAGTAAAAAAAAATAATTCTTAATTCATGAATAAAATGATAGTCAAGAAAATTAATGTCACTGGTAAAGCGTGGGGTGCTTTGTACTACATTTTCACACTACCTCACTATTTTGAATTGAAGAGTTTGCGAGAAATTATTTAAGTTGATGACCTCTAAATCAATTCTCAGCTGTTTTGGTAAAATGAAGCAATGAATGTTGTTTCTTTCCACATATCCGACAAGAGAATTTAGAAAAAACAGACTTTATACCTAAGTTTAGCAGTCAGAACATAAATTTTACACATATGAACGAGTATTTTTTTATTTCCATTTTTAGAAAAACTAGACAATTGTTTAGATAATGGTAAGAAATTGCTGACGCATCCTCCCTTTTCCCCCATAAAAAACTCTTTTAGGGTTGTGACTTAATATTTTAGTCACCAAATCTAGAATTAGTGGCCAAATTTGGATATGGTGTATGGAATTAGTCACCAAATCTGAAAATAGTTAATCCTGATCAGGACAATGGAGCAAAATTATGAAATTGCTGTATTGTCATCACACGGCCCTTGACAAGTGTGCAAAATTTTGAATTTATCTGACATTTTAATGTGGGCAAAAATCGAAATTAAAGATTACATTACATACAAGTGAAGCTCACAAGAGCGTGTTAATTAAAAAAGTATTTACTTCCACACTTGCGAAAATAATTTTACTGATTTCTTTAAAACAGAACAAAATATGTATGACGTTCAACTAACCAAAAAGATGATTTTATATAAAAAACATCTTTATTCAGACCCTTTAGATAACTTAAAATGCTGAAAATAGTCTACGAGAGGAAAGCTATCTAAATTTAGAAGAGGGCTTATTAATCCAGATTAAACGAAAGTTTATTTTGGAAACTATTCCAGCAAAGTCTCTCTTCTGAAACTGAAAAAAGAAATAATTACGAAACCCTTGAAACTGATATTTATCCGAGACTTCCTCTTGAAATCATAATTCCGTTAAAAGAAAAAAAAAGAAAAAAAAGTACACCAATAAATTAAATTTTCAACGAGAAATAAAATATTTTAGAGGAATATCCTGTAAGAGTACTAAAGATGTTCGAGGAAAGTAATGAAATAAAAAAAGTAAACAAAAAATTGCTGTGGTGGTTGTTTTCAAGATAAAGAGAAATTCATATTAAGCCTCAAACAAAAGAGGACCTTTGTTGTTGGGGTATCTTTGTTAAGATAATTGGATGCTAATAATTTATGGGATAGTTGCTTTTATATTGATGCAATAATTGATCATTTATTAATATAACACTTATATAGAACTTGAGGGCTATTGGTCATGAATCTCATACCATGGTCGCATGACGAAGTAGGCACTCAACTCTCCAGAATTAGACATCGCATCACGAGGAATTTGAAAATTTGACAAATTTAATATTCATCATTCCCTCTAAATGACGGATATATTGGAAATCGAATTTTTTGTATAATATAAATGAGATTCTCCCTCTATATTACGATCTAGTGATTGTTTATAATGTCACCCAATAAAGCTCTACACAGGGGCTGTTGGTGACAGTCCTCGTAATTCTGAAATACTCTAAAAAGACGAGGGTGATATCTGATCTTCCACCCCCTTTCCTAACTACCACACTACGATTACGGGAGCACACTTAAGCCGCGACTTGACAACACCGGTTGCGAATGCGTGAGTGAATATTAACATCGCATTATTCTTTTACTCCAGGGCTTTTGTCGATGGACCTCGTAATTTTGAGCCATAGTAAAGTGACGAGGAGGACATTAAAGCTTGCGCCTCCTTCTGACTTCCACACACACCAGCGGGAGGATGTTTGAGCTTTTACAGATTTAACGCGCATCGCCCCCTCCCCCCACCCACCCTACATGACGAGTCTTCAGCGATATTAGGCTCGCAATCCTCACACGTTGGCCACGAGTCCGTTGAGTGAGTGAATATAAACGTCTCACTGTTTAGCTACACGATGGCTTTTGGTGACGGACCTCGTAGTTTTAAACCATAGTCAAGTGACGGGGTCGACATCTGAGCTGGCACCCTCTCCTAACTTCCACACCACACCAACGGGAGGACGTTTAAGGTCTCGACAGACTTAAGGTGCATCGCTTATTTACATGGCGGGTCTTCAGTGGTACTGGGCTCGAACTCATGACATGCCTGCCATAATCCGATATCCTTACCACTGGGCTACCGCACAGCCCACTCTCCTATCTACCATTCCCCACTAACGGTAGGACTTTGAGTTTCGACGGATTTAACGTGTATCGCTCCCCTACACGGCGGGTCTTTCGTGGTACTGGCTTGAACTCGGGACAAGACCAGCTTCGATCCGATACCTTGACCACTCGGCTACCGTGCCCATATTAACGTGGCACGAGGGCTATTAGTGACGGACCTCATAATTTTGAACCGTGCTGAAATGCAAAGAATGCCATCTGAGCAGGCATCCTCCTCTCACTGCAAACTACCATGATCCGATACCTTGACCATTGGGATAGCGCAGTCCCCCACGAGTCCGTTATTGTGACCACTAGGCTGCCGCAGCCATGGGCTTAGTAAGAAGTGATTTGTTTTTAAGCACAATATGGAGATTTAATTTAACTATTATTGTCCAATGAAGAGCAGCAATGTGAACATTCCAATGACTTTCATTGAAATTAAACTAAATTATTCCCCTATTTCGAGAAAAAAAATGTGTTTGACGCACTTTTACTTTCCATTTCATTACTTATAACACAACAGACATCTCACAGTCACTTTTTATGTACATCAAACTATAAATTATACACTCCTAATTGTAGATAAGTTAGACTTAGCCCTTAAAATATTTATGGTCAACAATAAAAATATATTTAGGATAGTGCAGATTTACTTGATCATTACATACTACATGGATGAATACATTTCTATAAATCTATAACCTGGATCATAATTTTCACCGACACTATAAAGCAAGTACTTGTAAATACGATATAAATAATCTCTAGAGGTCTTTGCGTAAAAGAATCTACCGTCGTGATTGGTTCCCATAACCGAAAGAACATCACACCTCCTACATAAACCTAGAATATGAAATTTATAGAAGATAAGAAACCAGTCGTTCTTTCAAGAGAGAGGCGGAAAAAAAAAACAAGTAACCTTCCCCATAATACTTTATCGCTGCGTAAAAATTACTTTATGCAATGTATGTCCGCTTTTCTAGGCATCAAATCGGGAGAATCTGTACTCTGAAACGCTTTATCGCGCCCTGCGAATGTGCAAATGCTTCTGACAATTTAGTGAGTAGTCGGGCAAGTTTATTTAGCAAAAAAAGTTTCACAGTTAAGCACTTAATTAGGAGCGAGCAATACCAGTTGAGCGAACCGCGATCCGAGTTTGTTTAAGGCTCATAAAACACAATGCAGATAGATTGATGCGGAAAGTGTGTGGGGGGAGGCTGTTCAAGAAATATACGTCTTTTACCCCGTGTTCGTGGCTTCTTAAGCTCGTGGCATGACAAAATATGTTGCGGCAACAGCTGGCCTGAATGGTGCGGTATTTATCTTCGCAGGCAGATGACACTAGAGCCATTGGATCAATGCGTTACAAATAAAATTTTGGTGGGTAAAAAATGATTTGGGTTCGATACTTTATTGCGCTTTGTATAAGGTCATTTGTCTTGGTCTGTAGTTTGAAAAAAGCATGGTTTACCGTTTTGACTTATGGTACAGTATTGTTTTTTATAGTACAGGGATTAAATATTTTCGTACAAAAATATTCTGTTTATATTTATCGATTGATTATTGGCTTGAAGTAAAGCGAAGGCTTTTGGTGACGGATTTCGTAATACTAAAAAACGGTTAAATAACGATGATCACATACATATATAAACCGGCATCTCATTCTCTAACCTTCCACATGGCGCCGTGTGATCTTTGAGCCCCGACAGATTTAAAGCGCAGCAACCTTTTCACACAACGTTTCTTTAGTGAAACCAGGACTCGAACTTGGACCATACAGAGATAATACCAACCGAAAGTTGGCGAGCATGATCTCTTGGTTATCGTGGCTATACTAACAGTGTTGAAGGAGTATTTACTTACACGCCCAAACAGCAAACATAAGAGCAATTGGGGATGAACTTTGCAATTAAAAAAAACGATCAAATGACGAGGACCGCACCTAAGGGGGCTCCTCTTTTCCTAATATCCACACCATGCCAAAGACAATAATCCAAAAGAATGTGCATGACTTACAATCACACAAAGCAGCTCAACCAACTGCCGCCTTTTTACAGATTTATTAAATGGTGTATGGTGGTAGGTCCAAGCCTGAACGTGGACGACGGTCATCACATCACCTTTGGTCTGAAGTTCACAATTTTTTGGAGAATACAACGGGAAATAGCATCTAGCAGTGGAAATTATTCGAATTAGGATCTTAGTAAGGCTGAGTTGAGAACGAGATGAGGTCCCTATTGCGACCGAGGCCTTGGGCCCGCGCCCAGTTGGCCAATACCTTAAGACGTCCCTTCTCGGCAGATTTAACGTGCATCAGCTCCCCCACTTGTCAGGCCTTCAATGGCCTCCGTCCCCGAGTTTGTGACTATTACCTCTCAGCTATCACGCCATTTTTTGTAATGCTGGACAATGGTTAGTTACCGAGGATGATACCCAAATTAGTACCTTAACCTCCTAATTTCTACACTAGAGGCTAGGTATACGCAAAATAAATCCAGTTTTACACACGGGTCTTTATGGCACTTATTTCCTTTTTTTTTCATGGCTTATTTATGTGGCCCTAAGAAGCCGTAGGTAACCTAGAGGTTAGAGCATCGGACTTCAGACCGAAAGGGTTGGATTCGATGCCACCAAATACCCTCAGAGTACACGCGGAGTACGTACTTGTTAAATCTGTGAGTCTGAAAGTCTTGTGGGTGGTTGCATCAGAAACCACGAGTGCAGGGGGCTCAAGAATATTTCCCTCCCCTGCAGTTCCATACTTTAATTGTGGCGGTGGTTGATTGATTGATTGTATATTAACGTCGCGCTGTTCAGCTACACGAGGGCTTTTGGTGACGGACCACGTAATTTTGAACCATGGTCAAGTGACGTGGACGACACCTGAGCTGGCACCCCCTCTCCTAACTACCACACCACACCAACGGGAGGACGTTTCAGCTCTCGACAGATTTAACGTGCATCGCTGCCCTACACGGCGGGTCTTTAGTGGTACTGGGCTTGAACTCATGACAAGGCAGGCCACGATCCAATACCACTCTGCTACCGCGGCCAATTGTGGCGGTGGAGATAGGTGGAGTCGCCATTTATCGCTTAGAAGTCCAACCTGTCTCAGGCTCTGGAAACTTTCATTCCTTCGCATCGGGAAGGACACGACAACAACAACTAAGAAGCAACAGGTTGGCTATAGAAGACAAATTTCGTAGTTTTGAGCCGATGAGGACGACACTTTAGCTGGTCAAACTTCTACACGACACCAACTTCAAGACTTTGAGCTTCCACAGATTTAAGGTCTTTTCAGGAAAATATATCACAAAATCAAATTGAAAATCTCATCTAGAATTAATTAAGTGCATGTTTTTTTTGTGTGTGTGTGAAATAAATTTAGTAAAATAAAAGTCTGGGGGAATTTCGTAGACTTAAATTAAAAGATCCACAAGACTGATAAAAAATATTGGTAAAATTTCAAATTGTGTTCTTAAATTTTTTGTTGATAGTAATGAAAAACACGCTGAATATATATATTTGAATATTAATGTATACTAAAAAAACACCTTCCCATAATTTATTTTAATAGATAAAAGGAGATGAGTCATGAAATTTAAAATTTCATTGCATTTCCACATTGCTTTTAAAATATTTGTGCTCTTCATTAGAAATAGAGGATAAAGTGTTCAAATCCAGTAACTTAATTAGTAGCTACATATCAACCTCACGCCAGAGATTTATCGCCAAATATTCTACGAGTTAGCAACCTATTTGATACCATCATAAAGACAATTGTTACATTTTTTTGAAATTCATCAATGGCCACTAAGTGAGAGGAAGAGGGAGAGCAACTGTAAAGCAAAACGAGAGCTACTGACAAAGGACCTCGTGACGATAACAACACCTAAGCTGGCACTACCTTCCTAATTACCACACCACGCTAAAGGGAGGATTTTGAGTTCGACAGATTTAAAGAGCATCAGTTCAATCTACACGCTGGGTTCTCAGTAGCAATAGGACTCGAACCCAAGACACACCGACCACGAGTTCGTGACCGCTAGACTACCACGGCCACCCAAAGGTCGCCAAAGGCACGAATTTAATACGCAAGCACCATTTAAGGTATCCGACTACGTTCGGAAGCGTGATTTTAAAAATGTGCATAAATGGATAATTTTCATGATATTTAGTGTCACTTAGATTAGAATACATGTATAAAACTGTTTTAAGGACATTTTGACAAAAAAAACTTAAAATTTTTCGGCAAAAAATTAACTTAGAATAACCTTTTCTCAAAATGTTCTCCTTTTGTGAAAGATGCTTCTATTATAATAATATTTTGCCTGTATATAGCTCAGACCTCTGTACAGAGGCTCAACTATGATGTTTGAAAAATTTACATTATTTTCAGAGTTACATCCAATTGAAATAATAATCGGAGTTTTTTTATTCTTCTTAAAATTTCTCCCCTCTGTTGTCGTAAAACATGGATAAACCCATTTCTAAGTTATATATTTCAAAAATTGTAGTTGAGCCTCTGTATAGGGGTCTGAGCTATATACAGGCGAAATATTATAGTAGAAGTATTTTTCGCAAAAGGAGAATATTTTGAAAAGGGTTCATTCTATGTTCATTTTTTGTCAAAATAATGTACTTAAATAATTTATTGTAATACTATTCTTAAAACAATTTTATATACATTTCCTAATCTAAGTGACATAAAATATAATTATCCATTTATATGCTTTAAGAGCTTGAACTAAACGCGAAGCACATTTTCAGACCAAAAAATGCTTTAATTTTTATAGAAATTGGCATTATAACTCATACATCTGTTAACCTCAAAGTGTTTTCGAAAATTTCAAAATATTCCATGAATGCTTTTTTTCCCATTTGAATATGTGAAGGGACAGCTTATTTAACATTACGGTATAGGAGAAAAAATGCGAAACACATTTTTTACCAGAAAAACTGGATCAACTCAGTTAAAAATCGGCAATATGATAAGAATTGCTACTCTCTAAAGGATAGTGAAACCAGAATATTATATTAATTTTTCATTTCTTTTATATCTAAAAATTGTTCCAAATTCGGCTCCTATTCTTTAACATTAACCGAAGGGAACCCTAATTAGGATTCACACCAGTGGCGCTCACAAGGGGGGGTCCTGGGGGTCCGGATCCCCCCCAAAGCCCTTGTTCTTTTTTTCTTATTGATTATAATTCTAAGTACATAGTACGTAAAATTTAATTAATTATTTGTTATTAATGATTAATTTTATTAATTAATGCTAATTATTTATTCAATAATTAGTTTTTTACTGTGTTTTTTTCCCCAAAATCGACAAAATCAAAAGGAGCATGATACAAGAATGTTGAACTTTCGACCCTGCCCCCCCTTGAAAAATTCCTGTGCGCGCCACTGATTCACACAATACATTTTTTTTCAGTATTTGTTAAATTTATACCAATCAGTAAACAACTATCTTTACAGAATATCTAGTCTCTATATAGTTTAGATTAGTAATCCCTACGGGCAACCAGGGGTCCCCGAATTTGTTCAGGAGGTCCGTGGAAAATTAATTTGGGGATCCCTGAATAACGTGAGGGGGTCCACGCAAGGTTTTACATAAAATAAAAAAAGGTGATCCGTTTTTATTTCTATGGAAATTTAAATAACAATTATTCACTTGGATATCCCCATTGGGGGTCGAACCCTTTTGTGCGAGAACTCCGATCCCAAACACAGATGAATGCATAATAATCCAGGAACATCATATTGAAATATCCGCAAATGGGGGACTTAAGCCGATGTTTGAACAAGGATACCCCAAATTCTGTTTACAAAAACTGATCCCAACTTTATATCCTGCATTATGGGTTATTATACAAAAGTTTTTAACTACAATGCCATTATCTTATTTGTTAGAACGTGGATTCAGTGTTGTTATAAAACCTCATCACGAAAGAAAGAAAAAAGAAGAAACCGAATAGAGAAATTAGTGCTCGTGGGGATTTGCGATTGCTACTCACAAACATTGAGCCGAACATACATACACTCATATCATCTCATCAAGTTCATCCAAGTCCTTAATTTTTTTAAATTTTAAACAAAAGTTATAATTTCAATAAATTCAAAATGTTTTTTTTTAATTTGCAGTTTTTATACTATGCATTTATGTACCTTTTCACATGGGGGTCCGTGGGCCAGTTTTGTCTGTTAGGGGGGACGGGGGGCAAGTTTTGTCTATAAAGAGGGGTCCCATGGCAAGTTTTGACTATAAAACAAACAATGGATTAAAAAAGTTAGAGAACCACTGATTTAGATAAAAGCTCTAATCAAGAAAGTTATAGACATTTTGTTCTGCAGACATAATTGATTTCTATACGGAACACTATATTCTTATCCTCTTCCTCGACTAGTAAAAATCAAATGTTTGAATAACAATATTTTTTTTTGGCAAAATTTAATAAATAATCCCACACACACGCACTCAATAAAATAATCGGCAAATCAAATATTCATGAATAATTATCACAGAATTATCATCTGTTATCGCTCTTAATATAAATATCCCTGTGAATTCTTTCTTAGAAGACGAATATTCGATATAAAGATGATTAGTAAAAAAAAATCCTCTCCGTATATACGTTACCAGCCTTCAAAACACTATTTCAAGAGAAAATTAACCAATGAAATGTTAATCCAAACAGAACCAATAAAATAACATGCTTACTTATATCCCTTCTTTTAATTTCTCTAAGAAATATAAATTTCATACACTTAGTATTAAACAAATAAAATATGCCTTTTAGAGGAAGACCAACAGAAAATTATCTCATTTTATATATATAAATGTGGCATGCAGCCAAAAGCAAAACAGTCTTCGCGCGCAGGGGCAGCTAAGTGAAACAAAAACTGAAACTATGAGAACTGAAACTGTGGAAACTTTTGAACTAGTGAAAGTAGAACCAAAACTTTTAAGAGAGGAGAAAGGAGAACGAGAGAGGTGCGCGAGCAGGCGTTACCTTCTGCATATCATCGTCAAACTTATCTGTTAAAATAGCTACCTTTTTAATTAATTTTTGTTTAATTTTAAAATAAATGTGAAGTAAGACAAACGTCTTGGACCCCTTGTTGTCTCCCACAAATTATGGGGGCTCGGCCGCGATCGATAAAATTTCGATTTTGAACCAAAGTCTGGACAATGAACAAAAGCGTCCGTGAAGGAGACGCTCCGCCATTTTTTGGAAACTTCGTTCAACCTGTGTAGAGGTTTGAACTCAGCATGAATACTCCGCCTGTGTAGAGACCGGGATTTGGAAACTTCGTTCAACCTGTGTAGAGGTTTGAACTCAGCATAAATATTCCGCCTGTGTAGAGGTTGGAACTGTTAAATAAAATAACCTGTGTAGAGGTGTATTTTTCAACGAACCCTCAAAATTCCGCCTGTGTAGAGGTTGGAACTAACTCAGTGTGAATAATCCGCCTGTGTAGAGGCCGGAACTACAATTTCATAAACACCTGCGAAGAGGTGTCAATTAGAACAATTTCAACTATATTACCTGCGAAAAGGTGAAATCACAGTGGAATCGAAGTTTTTCTTCAATTATTGGATACATCGTACGTGCGAGCAACAAGGGAGCTAGAAAAAAAAGGTAGGATCTTTCCATATTTTTCTAAAATGTATAAAAACGCTCTTAAAGAGGATCTCATAAGAGTTGTTGAGGATCTAGACGGTACTGTGGAGAGTATGGACACCATAGCTAAACTAAAGACTAAAATTGAGAACAGTAGTACATTTGAAAGTGATCCAGATTTCGTTAAAACTTTAATTCAAAACTGTATAGATGAGAGAGTATCGCGAAACGAAAGAGAGGTAACTTTAGAAAAACAGAAAATTGAGCTCGCGAAACTACAGCTAGCGCAATTAGAAAAAGAAATCGAACTTCAATCGGCTAAAAATAAAGCATTAAGTTTCAATCCTGCAGCTAAAGTCGAAGATAAACAGTTCGAAACTAACATAGAAAATATGATAAAAAGTATTAGAACTTTATCTCTTCCTGTTCCCACCAGATCTGAAAATTTTAATCTGTTCTTCCAATCATTAGAACGCGCATTTTTAACCAAGAAAATAAATGACGAATTTAAATCTGAAATTTTAATAAATCTTCTGGGCGAAAGAGCTCATAACGTCTTACTGTATATTAAAGAAGAGGAATTAAATGACTATGAAAAACTAAAATCTATAGTACTCAGAGAATTCCAATTAACCCCTCGCGAGTGTTTAAACTCATTTAAAAATGCTGTAAAATCATCAGGCGAGACATACATCCAATTTGCTGCAAGATTGACGGCGAACTTCCAATATTATTGTTCGTTAAGAAAAGTTAATTCCTTTGAATCTCTATGTGATCTTATAATTTCTGATAAATTATTTGAAACTTTAAATAAGGAAACTGCAACTCATATTGGCATTCGAGAAGCAGAAGATTGGTTTAGGCCTATTGATTTAGCTAAAGAGTGCGATATTTATATTTCATCTAGAAGCGGATCACATAAAGAAATTCCTATTACTTATGGATATACCCAAGACCCCTCTAAAAATAGATCACAAAACTTTAAACCAAAGATTAAAGAGAACTATCCCCAATATCTTGAAAGAGAAAATAAAAATTGCTATATATGCGGTGATTCATCTCATTACGCAAGAGACTGTGAGAAGCGTTTTAAACCTAAAGAATCTAACGACCACATCCATAATAGAATAAACGTGAATACTTTGAAAGTCGAGAGCGAAAAACAAAATAGCGATGAATTCGAACAATTTCAATATGTAAACATTTTTGTGGAAAATCGGCCCGTAACAGCCTTGATCGATTCAGGTTGCCAGATCCCAGTTTTAAATTCCTCACTAATTAGAGTGCACAAACATTCCGAAGAAATCATAACATTAAGCTCATGTTTTGGCGAAAAGCGTATGGTAGAAGTTAAACCCATAAATATTTCTCTTGATCAACACTCTTCCGGTCTAAGTGTTCGAACGGCAATATCACCGACCTTGACCGAAGAAATTATTATACATCCCAGTGTATATTCTGAAATAAAGGAACTAGGCCACGCAAAGAGCGATGTTTTATTGAGTGAAAGTGGATCCTCTTTGGGTGTTCATTTTAATTCAAATGTTTCTGTTTCAAGTTTGATAAAAAACTCTAGTTATGATTTGTCACATGTTAAAAACTTTAATGCTAGAAATGATTCGAGTTCTCTAATTAAGGATTATAAATGTAATAAAATTAAGAGTACTAAGTTAAAATTGAGTATTGTAAGAGAAAAATGTTCTGATACAGTATTGTGTAAGAAAGTCAGTGGTGAAATGAAAACGAGTTCCGTGGAATTCATCTCCCGCTCACCAACCTCTTCCCCTATGGAACGTAATTATAGACGGTTTGCGTTGCTCCGGAAAATCTTCCAGCCCTGGCAGTGGAAACGGAGGAAAAAGAGAAATCGTTTTGAACAGACGTCCAGAACTCTACAGAGGAAAATATCGATGCGTTCAACCAAAGATCAATTTGTTAAAAAAGACGTTCTTATGCCTGTGAAACACAATGTTTTCCTGTGGAACCTTCCGGATGTCGGAGAGGTGCCTTCACATGATGGAGAAACTGTCTAGTTCAGAAAAATTATGATATGTTAAATCTCTATGTATTTGTCGTATAGTCCTTGTCTGTTCCGTCTTTTTTGTATGTTTCAGATTCTCCTCTGGTCTCGATGAAAAAGGAAAAAAGGAAGACGTACCGCGGCGGTCAGCGTACAGTCAGGCTGGCCGTTGTGGCATGCAGCCAAAAGCAAAACAGTCTTCGCGCGCAGGGGCAGCTAAGTGAAACAAAAACTGAAACTATGAGAACTGAAACTGTGGAAACTTTTGAACTAGTGAAAGTAGAACCAAAACTTTTAAGAGAGGAGAAAGGAGAACGAGAGAGGTGCGCGAGCAGGCGTTACCTTCTGCATATCATCGTCAAACTTATCTGTTAAAATAGCTACCTTTTTAATTAATTTTTGTTAAATTTTAAAATAAATGTGAAGTAAGACAAACGTCTTGGACCCCTTGTTGTCTCCCACATAAATAAGTAAATTTTTCGTGGGAAAGAAAATTATCGAAAAGGAATAACTGTTTAATTTTGCGGGAAAATGAAATTTTCTGTTGGCCTTCCTATAAAAGGCATATTTATTTGTTTATTACTAAGTATATGAAATTTATATTCCTTAAAGAAAATAAAAGAGATAGAAATAAGCATGTTTATCCATTGAACTCTCATATATATAGGCTGAGAATTTACCTTTGCAAAACTAGTACATTCCCCAGGAGCTAGTACGGTTCACTCCTAGGAGAGCCCCCACCCTTGGCGCGAATTACTTTGGTTGGCGATAATTGCGCCGTCATGGTAACCTTGCTTTTTTAAATACAACATATGGCAACCCTAACTTTTTCTAGAATTTTCGTCATTTGTGGGCGCGCATTTCAAATTTCATTTTGTTGTTGGGCACCGGGTTGAAAGTATGGCTGCGCTTGTAAGTGAATACACGTTAGAATTTTTTACGTTATTGAATGCAAGAAAGAATTGATTGAATGGTGTATGAAAGAGAAGGATTATTTGCTTCAAGTTATGAATGTCCTAAATGTAATGAGCAAATGGGATTAAATGAACGAAAGAGTGTTGTTTTGGATGGATTTGAATGGAGATGTCGAAAAAAAGGTGTGAATACACATGTTTGCAGAAGTATAAGAAAGAATTCGTGGTTTTCCAATAGTAAGTTAATCGGCAATAAAACGTTTTCTCCGTAATCACACCAGCCACGCAGAAGGCATGTTCGACCATTACCTCGCTGAGTATTTATGGAGTCTCGCGATCACTCACTCAGCGACGAGACTTTCCAGAATTTTTTGAAAGCAGTTGTTACACTTTACCCTCCACTTGGGAAGGATCAACAATAAGAAAGTAAGTGCTGCTGTTATATTTTTATCTTAAATGTTAAATTTCTGTATTGTTTACATGTATTTTCATTGCGCATCCATCTTATACTGCTATATTTACTTGTCACCGTTGTCGGGTTTGCTTGGCGCTTTTTCCGGTTTGGCGCCAAGGGTGGGGGCTCTCCTAGGAGTTTACCAATTGGCGCAAATAATTTTGACGCCTATTTCCTCCCTAGAGGAAGGCACCTGAGCTCTGAAGATGCGAAATTGTACTAAGGAATTTAATTTCTCCGAGATCACACAAGCCAAATGGGCACTAAATAGATTTTTTACATGCCCTATAATCATGCGACATGCTCGCTGTCAATTTTCAGTGAAAAGCTATAAAAACGCTACTTCAGCTGTATGGTTTATTACCACGGTAAATAAGCCATACTGCTGTAGCTTCATTGTTTTAGCTACTTGTCTCGTCTCGTTTCGCACTCTTCTAATGTTTCACTCCCTTGTATGTCCCATATGTGCATCAGTTGAAGCATTTACAGGTGAGCATACGGACGTATTAAGTTCAATATAAGATATATTCAATACGTATTCGATCTCAGCTTGAAATAAATGCAGTTCTCCGTATTGCAGTAACAACATAGGATCCAAATATCCATAATCTTATTTCAAGTAAGCAGAAACATCCATCACACTTGGAATGTATAGTGCTAAAAATTTGATTTACTTAAACCATTTTTTAATTGTTTTGTGTTTACAGTTTTTGTTTACTCTGCTTATTTTACTATGGTTTATTAATAATGCGTTCATAAGTTGGTTACAATTAATAGTTTCACTTTATTAATTAGGTACATTTTATGTGTTCTTACATCACAATGTTTTTATACCTATATTTAACACTTAAAAATCCTATTAGTGGTCCACAGGTTTTAAATTATGAATTTACTGGTCCGTGAGATCAAAGTTTAGCGACCGCTGTTTAAGACCATACATTTATTTTTAAATCCACTTTGAACGTGATATTTCCAACCAAGTGCTGCGGGCGCGGTAACCTAGAGATTATAATAATGTTCAGAGCGTCAGGAGTTCAAGCTTGGTAGCACTAAAACCCTGCCATGTAGAGGCGCTGATATACGTTAAATCCGTTTGTCTCAATATCCTCTCGTTGGCGCCGGAGTTCGAGTAGGTGGTTCCAGCTCGGATGTCGTCCTCGTTACTTGACTTTGATTAAAAACTATGAGGTCCGTCGCCAGTAGCCGCATGCTGATTTGTGCGACGCTGCAATACACTCACTCTTCCAACAAGGCTTAAGGACTATTTTCAAAAATGTTGAACAACATTTCATTTGAACATGTAATTATTTGCTTCTTTTGCCGCTTTTTCACGTTACGCTACGATACATGATAATGGAAATGAAATTTATGAAAACAAATGCATCTCCAAACATATCAAGTGGTCATGGTAGCCTAATGGTCAAGCTCATGGACTCGTGGCTGGTACGTTATGAGTTCAACCCTAGTGCATATGAAGACCCACCGTGTAGAGGGGTGCCGATTCACATTTAAATGTCGGGCTCAAACGTCTTCCCGTTGGTATAATGTGGTAGTTTGCAGTGAGAGGAGGATGCCTGCTCAGATGGCATTCTTTGCATTTCAGCACGGTTCAAAATTATGAGGTCCGTCACCAATAGCCCTCGTGCCACGTTAATATGGCCACGGTAGCCGAGGGGTCAAGGTATCGGATCGAAGCTGGTCTTGTCCCGAGTTCGAGCTCAGTACCACTGAAGACCCGCCGTGTTGGGGAGCGATGCACGTTAAATCTGTCGAGAGCTCAAACGTCCTCCCGTTGGTGTGGTAATTTGGAGAGGGGGTGCCAGCTCAGGTGTCGTCCATGTCACAAGATCATGATCCAAATTACGTGGTCCGTCGCCAAAAGCCCTATGTAGCCGAACAGTGCGACGTTAATATTCACTTACTCACGCCACGTTAATATACATTCATCATGCATCGTTCAAGGACTTTTCCCATAAATGTTAGCATTTGAATTGTAAGTAGTTTATATAATATACCCGATTAAATATGTAATTATTTGCCTCGTTTACCGTTTCTCCACATTATTATACGAAACCTTATGGCAGAAAAGAAATTCAGTGAAAATAAATGCATCTTTTAAACATATTAAAAATAGCTTCTTTTGATTACGTATTGCATACAAAGTTGCAGAACTTTTTACACTTTACGTCGTTTTTTTATTCACAAATTTCTTAGTTGTAATGCTACAAATTACACACATAATAACAATTTATTGTGCTAAAAACTGACTTCACACGAACCAATAACTTTATTTTATTAATATATATATATATATATATATATATTCACGATAAATATATATTTACGATAAAAACGAGATGAAACATTCAGCAAACAAATTCGAAAAACACACAGTAAGCAAATCACACAATGGACATATGAGCAATCAAAATTTTTAAAAAATTGATGCTTCAGTATTATAAACATTGCTGATTTAGGACAGCTTATATATAAAATAATTTACATAAAAAAAAAGAAGGACCGAACATGTTGTGTGGCTAGCCAACCTTCTCCCTTTATGTTAATAATATTCAGCAAAAACCCGTTGAAAATAATGGATAGGAATATCTAAATCCATTACAATATAGAGGTAACTTACCTAAAAATTGCACTTAAAAATGCAGAGCCCGTGTTAAATCTGAGTGCAATAAATAAGTTATTGCCAGATTCTGGACCCAAATGCAGATTCAAATCCTGTGAATGGTTAAAATGTAGCACTTAACAAAAGTATAAAAAAGAATAAAAATTAAAAAGAGTTTATATATATTTCTACAAACTGCCATAACTTTAGTGACTATTTGTATATGAATAAAACAATCATAATTTATTTTATATCTAATTTTAGAATGAGGAGGTAACTATTTGTATATGAATAAAATAATCATTATTTTATATCCAATTTTAGAATGAGGAGGTAACTATAACTAGGAAAAATGATAAATATATAGTTATAAACTACTATTCTAAGGAATTTTAATCCTTACTATTTGGAATTGCTTTATTCAAATAACTACCACGCTGATCCCATCTCTCGACTGTCTACAGAACAAGCCGACGATTTTTCAAACGAAACCACTTCTAAAAAGACCCCCACCGTCTCCCTAACCCCTGCATACATTTTACCTTACCAGGTGTTAGAACAACTGTGACCCCCTTGTTCTCGGTCCCTCCCACAGAGAGGGCGCCACCAGGCCAGCGGAGTGGCTCGCTGTTCAGGCCGAGATCGAAACACAGTTAGAAGGGGCAACCGGCTTCTCAAAGATCAGTAGGAGCACCGTCTCTCACCTACTGGTATTTCTTTTGCACTTCTTGGGGTCCATCAACTGGCGGACTCTGGATAACTTTCGGATCGGAGAAGAAAAAAAGGGTTTTATCCGATTACGTTCAAATTCTTTTTTAATCGTAGCGGGAAACTTCCTGGATATACTTTTATTATTATTGTAAATCGGAAAAGTACTTTTCGCTTTTTTTGTGTTTTTCTTCGCAGCTATTAAGTTGTGTGAGAGAAAAAAAATTAGTGAGTACTTAAAGAAAAGAAAGAAAAAAAAATTCTTCGTGGAGATGATTTAGGAAACTTTTTTGTCATGTTTAAAAGGACTACATTGGTGCGCATTTAAAACAGTGTGGGAAAAGTGAAACTTCGAAAGTATATAACATTATGCATCGCGTACTAGGATCATTAGGTGTTGTTCTATATGCACTGCTACATCTTGTGGTGTGTTCGACTACGTCGACTACTACAGGTAAGTTCGAATAAGTTATTTATATCATTTGGTATTTATTTGTTCCTTAGATTGCATATTTATATAAACATGATACTTTTTTCCTTCTCTCTTTTTGAAATTCTTTATTATAATGTATTTATAAATGTATTATGTTGTATAAAAACTTGTAAAGCTTAATTTTTTTCTTTTTGAAAATTTTTCGAATTTGGAAAGTGGAATTTAGATTATAATTTTATATTGTGTTCTTGGATTGTGGAAATGAAGAAAATTCAATTAATTATAATAGTTATTTATAAAAAAATATATAATATTTAAGAATTTTTATGATAATTAAATTTTCAACTGCGTTATATTTTTGATAAATTCCCCCATTCCAAATAGTAATGTAAACTGAATAAAGTTTACTTTGCATTAAGGAAAATTTAACGATTTTCTGTGTAGTTTGAAACTAAACTCTTGTGATTGAAAGTAACCGGGTAATTCAGAATTGTGTATTACCTAAAAATATAAAATTCTAAGTGGACTAGATTTTTTTTAATAGAATTTCCTCTTCGTATTTTCTTACAGCGAGCTATTCATGCAGTTTGAAGAGTGAGATTGAGTTAAGATATTCGAACAAGTTTAATTAGTTAATTATAACTTTGGCTAACGAAAACAATATTTATCTTGATGCATTGCTTTTTAAAGATCATAAAGAAGCTTAATAACTACTATTAAGTATTTATTTATTATGAGATATATTAATGGAAAATTATGTAATTCGAATTTAATTTGCCAAAGAAGCCGACGAGACAAGATTACTCAATGGTGCCGCCAGTATTTTCGAAGTAATTAATTAGCAATTAGGAAAAATGACGGGTATTCACTAGTTAGCTGAACATTTGTTGTTTTTATTTCCTTGAAACTGTTTAAAAATTTAAAATAATTGATGCTGGGGAATTGTAATATTCGATTTTTAAATAATTTTTTTCATATAAATTCGTTGGAATGACTTACTGCAGCAGGTTTTTTCCCCACTCAAAAAACAATATTGATGAACAATGCCCTTTCAGGAATATAGCATATTAGAGATACTGAGACTATTATTGTATCAATATTTAAGTTAGTTTATTTTAAAGTGCCAACCACACACACACACACACCACACACACACACACACACACCACACACACACACACACACACACACACACACAACCTTTAAGTTCAAATTTGAAGTATTCTTTTTTTTTAAATTTCAAATTTAGAATTGCCTTTTTACTCAATCGGGGGCAAATATGTACGGATTGATCTAATTAGGAGGTTTTTGATTTAAAAGATATATACGCGAGGAGATATGAAAATCATTCTGAATTGTTGTTGTAATGAGAAAATGTTTTTGAAATATATGCACTTTAGTTATTGGAATAAAGAATTCATTTTTATAGTAACAAAAAAGTTTACAACCAGTTTCCTTGCTTTTTTAAAAAAAATTATCTTTTATAAATAGTGCGTTTTAGATTTTATATTTCTGTAAAAAAAAAAAAAAAAAACTTTCTATTATTTTTTTTATCTGAAATATTTCCTCTGATTTGAGTTCGATATGTTCTTTCCTAACATTTACTGTCTGACGTTATCTGCTCTTAATAGTTTTTTTTTATATTCTTAAATATAATCAATTCATTTTATGTATTAATTTTTAAACAATTATCAAAAAATACAGCTCAATTATTTTTATTAAAATTAATTTTTGAGGAAAATTTTGGACTAATTATCCATAGTTAGATTTTATTATAGTTTTTGTTAAAAAAAATATCGATAAACCCCATTCAGCGCCAAACATTTTTATTCCTATAATTTGATTGAAAATAGTTGCGTTAAGGAAAAAGTGCCAAGTTCAACCAAAAATATCATCATGAACGCGAAATATTGTAAAGCGAGAAGTATACCAGTACAGCGCAATCCTAATTCCTTACCATCCATTTGGACCTGGAGCAATATGTCCTGAAGATATCCTTTTTCCTTTTAACAATTACTAAGGGATTGTTATTAATGACTCACTGTACATTTGCGACCTAAGGTGTAAAATTATAGATCTTTTTTATTTCAGGACTAAATCACGAACCAGCGGATTTTCATAGAAAATGAACATTTTTTTTAGCAAAAAAGATTTTGATATTGATGATTAATTAGCATCATTTTCTAAGCATTAAAATTAACTTGATCTGTGACAAAGGTGAATATTTTCATCGTACCACGCATTGTATAATTTTTGTAAGATTCTGGATGTCGGTTGGATGTAATCTGCTCTTTATAAGATATCAAATAAATAAAATTTCGGTAGAGAATAGGATAGAAATTGAAATATCATTTTGTTTGTTTGTTATCATGTATGAATACATTAAAATCAGGTTTGAGTGAAAAATAATTTACTTTTTAAATATTAGTATAAGTGGTGTTGTTAGATATATTTAAGTATAATTTTTTTTCATTGCATACTATGTTTCGTACTAAAATAAATACGGTACAATAATTCCTCTGCTGTTTCGTTCGGACTTTTTTTTTTATATATGCAAAAAAAAATCATTAACTTTGTTCAACTAGAAAATTCTGAAAATTAGATTTGTTATAAATTAAATTTAATAAGCTTAAAAAATCCTCTGTGAATATTAGTGCTTTCTCTTGTGGACGTGGTAGCCTAGAGGTTAATGCCATGGACTCATGATCGGAATATCGCGGGTTCGAGTCATGGTGTAACTGAAAACGCATCCTATAGAGAGGGCAAACGTACGTCAGTGGTCTCTCGTTGGTGTGATATTTAGGAGAAGGTGCGCTAGAGAGAGCTCAGGTGTCGTCCTCATCACTTGACCGAAGTTTGGAAAAAGGGAGGTTCGTCTCCAATAGTCATCGTGTTACATTAAAGGACAATGTTTAGAAAATTCTCACTCTCTCATCAATGTTTCATTGTGCAATACGATTTTCCAAGTTTATTTTTTTAAATCTATTCGTTATGTTTCTGTAATTTGTTTTGTTTTATCCCATAAATTTTGATTTTTCTCATCTACATACGTATTTTGAAAACAATGAATTTTGTATAAAAATGTTTCTTTAAAAAATATAACTCTACATCTTTTTGAGTTCTGATGAATTTATGAAAAATATTCCTTCATATGAATTTTAAAAAAAATCGAAAACACCTTCTCAAACATTTTACTGTAATTCAGCTTTCTGGGGAAATTAACTTTCCATTTAACTTATCGTACTTGCTTTCAAAATCCTTAAAAAATGTTAATGTATAAAGAAAAATTAATTAAAAAAATATCTGTTTTTTCCCACTTTGTGTGTTTCAATATTCTGTAAAAGTTTTATTCAAGATTAGCTTTAGATCAATCATTTTTAATCTCGTATAAATGAAACCAACTTTTTCTCCCTAACTCGCTGAAAATGGATTGAACAGGAATTACTCCAAAATATTACAGTTAAACCTGTTGTTGTGCGGGTAGATAGGGAACGCATAAAAATAAGCGGCACTAAAAATAAATCCAAAATTCCATAAATTCTAACATATAAGAAACAACTTTGTCGAAACACTACAGGATTTTTTTTTATGCGGTGGAGAGGGACTGCACAAAAAAAAGTCGCCCTCAAAAGATGCACCAATTATTTACGAAAACGCTTTCATAACAAAATAATTAAATTTGCACATTTTAATAGTTTAAAAACTTTTTTAGTTTCTCATTGCATGCATGGAAAGTTTTTCTTAATGCACATACATAATTCACGGTTACTCGTCATAATCCAAAGTGTTCATCTTCCTGTGATGAATAATTTCAAAATCGCTTGTGTCACTTGAAGATGCAATTTCAATTGATTTGTTTTATGTTTTTTTTGTCTTGTTTTTTGGAACTATAAAGTAAGAGATAAGTTTTTATGACGAAGGTCAGTTGCTTGTAAATGTCACGACAACCAGATATGCATGATCGAAGCTCTTTTTGAAATTTTATACTCCTTTTGAAATTGGTATCTATTTTAAGAAAATGCATTTCCGATTTGTTGGAAAGCTGGATCCCAGCATATATCGTATCCACTCTCAAAGAATCCGTTTTTTGTCCGTCTTCATAATCCATCAAATTATTGATAAATTCAGTATCATTAAAAGTTTTGTTTTCAATCAAGCGCGTGTTAGTGCGTCGAGAGAAAGCAATTGAACGTGCATTGTCAGAAGACTGTTTATCACAAATGAACAGAGCATCTTGAAGTGTATATATATAAAGGGTGTTTTTTTAGAGGTATAAAACTTTATTGCAATAAAACAACGATGTATTATTCGATTGACATGAATTTTTTTTATTCGAAAGATAATCTTGTGGCATTACATATTGCATATTCCTGAAAACCATGAATTTTTCGGACGATATGTCAATTGCCTATATGTGATGATCATCATCTGTGTAAAGGTCTAGGCCTATCACCATACACTCTCATTACTCCTTCTGTAAAAAGGTGGCAGGCGGTCACAATCTGAATTGTGTGATTGTAAATCATAAAAAAATTATTTGTTCCGCGTTACTCTTTGTAAAGAGTGTTTTTTTTCAGGTATGGAAGTTTAAGTTGGCATTACTTTCCAAGATGGTGACCAATTTATTCTCAGTTTGGTTTGGCAATTCATCAAAACGATCATCAAGGAAGGCGTAGATTCGTCGAATGGGCCCAAAACGAGATTGCCGTTGTTCCGGATTTTCATAAGCGAATTTTGTTTAGCGATGAAGCGCACTTCTGTTTGAATGGCTACGTCAACAAACAAAACTGCCGCATTTGGAGTGAAGCTAATCCCCAAGTGAATGTCGAAACACCGTTACATCCAGAGAAACTGACTGTTTGGTGCGCTTTATGGGCTGGTGGAATCCTTCTTCAAAAACGATGAAGGCCACAACGTTACAGTCAATGGTGATCGGTATAGAGCCATGATTACTAACTTTTTCATTCCTGAATTGAACAATCATGATGTCCAGGAGCTGTGGTTCCAACAAGACGGCGTGGCCACGCTAGCCGAGTGGTATAGGTATCGGACCGTGTCTTTCGTCACGGGTTCGAGCCCAGTACCACTAAAGACCCGCCGTGTAGGGCAGCGATGCACGTTAAATCTGTCGAGAGCTGAAACGTCCTCCCGTTGGTGTGGTGTGGTAGTTAGGAGAGGGGGTGCCAGCTCAGGTGTCGTCCACGTCACTTGACCATGGTTCAAAATTACGTGGTCCGTCGCCAAAAGCCCTCGTGTATCTGAACAGTGCGACGTTAATGTTCAATCAATCCAACAAGACGGCGCAACATGTCACACAGCTCGTGCCACAATCGATTTATTGAAAGACACGTTTGGTGACCGCCTAATTTCACGTTTTGGACCTGTGAATTGGCCTCCAAGATCTTGTGATTTAACACCGCTAGACTATTTTCTGTGGGGCTATGTAAAGTCATTGGTCTATGCGGATAAGCCACAAACGCTTGACCATTTGGAAGACAACATTCGCCGTGTTATTGCCGATAGACGGCCACAAATGTTGGAAAAAGTCATCGAAAATTGGACGTCCAGATTGGACTACATCCGAGCCAGCCGTGGTAATCATATGCCAGAAATCATATTTAAAATGTAATGCCACAAGATTATATTTCGAATAAAAAAAATTCATGTCAATCGAATAATACATCGTTGTTTTATTGCAATTTAAAGTTCTATACCTCTAAAAAAACACCCTATACATTGCAGTGGCGTTACATGCAACCCTATCCTTACGGAGATCCCAAGGCCTGACTAACGCCAAGTACGCATTTACCAAATTTATAAAATATTAAAGGCAAAACCTGATTTTGTAGGGGGTCCTAACATTCTCAGTTCACCACAAGCACATTGATAAAAAAATATTAGTGGCGCGAAAGTCGTTGAAATTCATATACCGTATAAAAAAAGATCGCATAAGAAATCGCACAAAAAACAGGTTCTGCTGTATTTCATAGCTGTTCGAATAGCTTCAAAATTGAATTTGACTTATAAGCTTATATTTTCACTTTTATCTTAGAACAAGAATTAATTAAATCAACACGTTATTTTTATTTAACTTGTTCGATAATTTTTAAAGATCAACGTATTTAGAAAAATGGGATCTTCAAACGAGAAGCGAAATATTAAACGACGAAGGAGGGGAAAAAATCGCTAAGTGGGAATCTTTTTTGGTATTTCTGAGCCTTAACGATATAATTCGTTGAAACTAAAACACATTGAAGTTATTATTAAAATATTAAGAATTTGGTATTTTAAAAGAGCTTATGGAAATCGTATATTTAAAATGATTGTCGAAGTGGAATTAATTTTCATTTGAACACAAAAACTAAGAATAATTGAATTATTAATTAACTCAATAGTTAGTTTCTTATATTTAAAATTTTTTGCGCTATATATATTAATATATTCTGAATTAAGTTGAAATGCATTTTTTGGTATTAAAGGAAAGTGCACATTCGAGGTAATTAAAAGGAATCATCCTCGATTCTATAAAGCATGCTCTAACATCCTTTTGGAATTTTAATTAATGATTACATTAATTATCTTTAATGTTGTATCATTACATATAGTTACGTAATGTGTAAACAATTAGGAGTCTAATCCTTCTAAAATAAAGCTGAAATAAAAATGATTTAATGGTTAATTATTGTAATAATTGTTTTTGAATCGGAATTTAATCTTGATTTTAAGTACAGTTTCTTGTTGAAGCAATAGAAGTAATTACAAATTGTGTCTTAAAGAATACATTCATATTTAATTTCTTTGTTTACTAATTTTAATCTGGAGTAACTTGGCCAGGAAACAATATTTAATACATATTTATATTAATCAGACCAATCCTGATATTTTTTTTAAAAAGTGTGTTCATTTTAACTATTTAGTAAGAATTTGTACTAATTTTTTTCCTGTTTATATTATTATAAGAAATTACAGGGTTTGAATAGTAACATAAATGATATACAAAAACTCCTTGATACACACATGCTTTTAGAAATTCGATCTGCATGTATATCCATGTACATAAACGAAACAAACTCTCAAACAAGCACCACGCATTAACACACACAATTTTACTCCTCCAGTTCAGTCCATATACTGTTAGGAGAGGGGGTGCCAGCTCAGATGTCGTCCACGTCACTTGACCATGGTTCAAAATTACGTGGTCCGTCGCCAAAAGCCCTCGTGTAGCTGAACAGTGCGACGTTAAGAGGACTTGGCACCCTTTGAGCAAACTTCTTCATTTACGTATTTAAAAATTATATTTTAACATTTTATACAATGTTTCTATTAAAGAAAATGTTACCAGATGAAAATTTTCATATTATTCACACAATTTTAAATATTTAAATTTTTTGAAGAAAATTGGGAAAATTTTAAAATTTTACTCCTTTTGTAAAAATTAATTTTTTGACCTGAAATTTTTTTATAATATTCTTATGGATGTTCTTAACAACTTTAGGGATCGATTTTAGAATAACTTCATTCGTTTTAGAGAAAAAAAATAAAATGTTGATATATACACAGGCTAAAAATCAACGAAAAAGCCAACATGTCTTACATTTTATTTTTTTAAAAAAAGTATTCAGTTTATAGCAAAACGGATCCCTAATTTTATTACATGTTTTATTTTTAACACGCAGGAAAAAATTGAAGTGATAGGTAAATAATTGTCGAAGGAGTAGCATTTTGAATGCACTAAGGTTTCGAAAAACACAAACTGAGAAAAACCACTTTAAAGTTTATAATTCTGAAAAAAATAATTATTATATAAGCTTAATTAAACTTAAAATACCACTTTAAGATATTACATATACGTTTTTCTTTAAAATAATTGCATTTTCATATTTTTTTCAACCCACACATTTTTATAAATGATCAACTTTTAGAGAGTACTAATTGCCCATGAAAATTCAAGAAAAATGTTAAAAAAAATTTTTTCTGTCACGACAGAAATTTTAGCTGTTTTTCTTCTTATAATATTAAAGTATTGCATTTGTATGAAAAATATATCAGGAAGAAGAACTGAAATTATATAAAATTATTAATATAAAATGCCTTAATTTAAAAATTTTACATTGCAAATTTCACAAGAAAGAAAAATTACGTTATTGTATTGCCTCGGAAATATTCTGCTTTTAATACTACACATTCTTTTTTATAGTTATTATTTCTATTTATAAAATAGATTTTTTTTTATCATAACGCATTTTTTAGCTTTTTTTTCTAAAAAGGGGGTGTGGCTGAATTGCCTAATTTGTTTTCAAATGAAGTTTTAGTCAACTTCTAACTTTCCGACATGCACAAGTGATATATCAATCGAAAGATAATAATGCAAAGAATAAGATTAAATGAAAATAAAAAAAAATGATAGGTTTGTGATTTTTAGGGTACAAAGTTTTCTTAATATTCATTCATTCAATCAATCAATCAATCCATATACTATTTTCTTTATGTGATAAAATGGCTCGGAACTATTTTTTTTTCAAAATATGAATGGCAACACTAAGTGCGTGGAGATAACATTGAATTACCTCCTTATATAGCCTGAAACTAGCAACATCGTCACAGCAGTTATTTTTCGCTTTTAAAATGAAATTTATGAAGATCCGGGTGTCTATGCAACATTTAGTTTATTTTATAGTTTAAATTCTTTGAATTGCAGTCAGTTATTAAATAAACCACAAAACACGGGTTTTCCGCATTTTGTTCTGATAAAGGAGATTTATAATTTGTACTTCTGATCTCTTGCAAACTATAATCGCATGCAACTCTTCTTTTTCAATTTCCATAAACTGCTTTATCATCTCTTGCCTTTGAAAAAATATTTAAAAAATTGTAATGACAATATTTTAATTATTATTTTTTGGTTTTTACTGTAGAATTGCATCTTTTCCCAGTGGATTCATATTAGGGGAACATTTTAAGTGTCTAGAATAATCTTACTTGATGTCATTCCAATCCCTTTTAGGTTTTTCAGTTGAAGATAGGCAAATGTCGTTGTCTTTTTCGTAAAGCGTACTTTTTGCGGAATAGCTCACACACAGTTGACATTTTAAATTTATATATACTTATATTTACTTAAAACATATTTGACATTAAAATGGTATAATTTAAATATATGATGCTGGAAAAATTATTTAATTAAAAACTTTTGTGAAATAGATTTTCCGTATTACTAAAGTGATTTAAAACTAATTTTTTAAATAAATTTTAATTAAAGGGTGGTTTTTTTAGAGGTATGGAACTTTAAATTGCAATAAAACAACGATGTATTAGATTGACATGAATTTTTTTTATTCGAAAGATAATCTTGCGGCATTACATTTTAAATATGATTTCTGGCATAGGACTGCCACGGCTGGCTCGGATGTAGTCCAATCTGAACGTCCAATTTTCGATGACTTTTTCCAACATTTGTGGCCGTATATCGGCAATAACACGGCCAATGTTGTCTTCCAAATGGTCAAGCGTTTGTGGCTTATCCGAGTAGACCAATGACTTTACATAGCCCCACAGAAAATAGTCTAGCGGTGTTAAATCACAAGATCTTGGAGGCCAATTCACAGGTCCAAAACGTGAAATTAGGCGGTCACCAAACGTGTCTTTCAATAAATCGATTGTGGCACGAGCTGTGTGACATGTTGCGCCGTTTTGTTCGAACCACAGCTCCTGGACATCATGATTGTTCAATTCAGGAATGAAAAAGTTAGTAATCATGGCTCTATACCGATCACCATTGACTGTAACGTTGTGGCCTTCATCGTTTTTGAAGAAGGATTCCACCATCCCATAAAGCGCACCAAACAGTCAGTTTTTCTGGATGTAACTGTGTTTCGACATACACTTGTGGATTAGCTTCACTCCAAATGCGGCAGTTTTGTTTGTTGAAGTAGCCATTCAACCAAAAGTGCGCTTCATCGCTAAATAAAATTCGCTTATGAAAATCGACCAGTATTTTCGAAATAAAATTGCACAATTTTAAAGCGTTGTTCAGGCGTGAGTCTATTCATGATGAATTGCCAAACCAAACTGAGAATAAATCACTTGACAGCTGTTAAATCGGTCGCCATCTTGGAAAGTAATGCCAACTTAAACTTCTATACCTAGAAAAAAAACACTCTGTATAATTCGAACAATTTAATGTACATTCCTGTAGGATTAATATACATTCCTGCTGGATATTATTAAAAAGTTATCTTGCTGTATTTTAAAGACATCTTTAGTTTATATTTTTATGAAAAAAATTAAAATAAAGCCTTAACATTTTTTCATTGTTTAACATTCTGGTACTTTACATAAAAAATACTTCAATTCAATTTTAAAGTGAAGTAAAACAATTTTTTTAATTCAATATCTACTTAGGTCAACAAAGAAAATTTTGTTTTAGTTACTTTTTATCAAATAATTACACTTAATACAAATATGTATATACACAGAATCAAATATTAAGTGACAATTAGTTTTTATTAATTACGATTTAAGTATCGTATTGTCATCCTAAACAATCGTGTATATAAAATTTCCGTTCAACTGAATGCTTTAAAACGTGAGAACAAAAATCTTATAAAGTTTTGACCCAAGTCGCTAAAAATGGAGCCAACGTGACTGTATCTGTAATTCTTTAAATAATTATTTTCAGTCAATTAATTTTAATTAATCGTAGTTAAACTATCGTATTGTTACCCAAAACAATCGTGTACAGAAGATTTCAGCTCAAATGAGTGATTTAAAATATGAGAAAAAACCTTTTAAAATTTTGACATAAGTCGCCAAAAATCTCGCTAAGTCACCAAAATTGATGCCAATGGGGTTGTATCTATAATTCTTTTTGAATAATTAGTTTTAATTAAGTTTTATTAGTTATGGTTAAATTACCGTATTGTAATCCAAAATCGTGTACCTATATAAAATTTCAGCTCAATTGAGAGCTTTAAAATGTTTTTATCACCGATTGGAAATTTGAACAAGATATTTATATAGGGAGATAGTGAACTAATAGTAGGAATTGAAAGAAGTCCTAAAGTGTTATGAGAAATGCAAACCCTCACCCTTTTGAACGAAGTTTAGAATAAACCTCTAAATAAGTATTGATGTGAAGTTTATTTTTAACAAATAGCATTGTGTCGTCGATGAAATTTATATTTGTTTTGAATATTTTTCGCAGATGTGGCATCATACATTCTCCCTGATCAAACTTACGAGCTTCGTTTAGAAAGAAAGATTTAAGACTTTCAATCGCCATGTGACAAGTTGGTCATATTTCCGATTCACCAATTTGTATTTCCACTCTACAACCTTTCGTGTATTGAGTTCAGAGCTTAATGGTTATCAATCAGTTACTACGACCACTGTTGCCGAACACAAATACGCATTTCTGACATTCTGGAAACGAGTACAATGTTATAACCCCACATTCAATGCTCCGAATGGGAACTGGGGTAGCCCATTGGGCAAGGTCACGAGTTTCGTGGTCAATTAGACTCGAATCAAATGGGCTGGAGTAGCGATTCCGCAAGGGACCACAACGTTGAATAATGATGGGGAGAATCCCCCGTTGAGTTCAGTTAGACTACCAAGTCGTCATCTAAGAGAAGTTTCTGCTCCTATATCGTTCTCCGTCCTTTTCTTCTGGTTTATGAGCTATATTACCCCTTACCCAGTAATTCTCAAACTTTCAGTATATGTGCGAACCAATATTCAGTCACAATTTTCATCGCCCCGTTTAAACAATAACAATGTATAGAATTCTATAATACTATACTTGGACGCTAAGACTACAATATACAACTTTAACCTCTCAGCTAAAGCGTTAATTGCCCCAGACGTATATATGTCTTTCAAAAGTACGATTCTTTCTGTGCACTGCTGTCCATAAAATTATTCAGAAGGCTTTGGAATGCAATAAAAGTAACTTGACAGTGTTTCCGAAGGATTTAATCTCGTTTCAGGGAATTTTCTTATTTGTTTTCTACCTGCCTCAATACATCAAAAACGCGTGCCTGTGTGGAAAACGATGGCATTGGGGAGGAATTGCGTTAATTTTAATCGGCAATTAAGGGATTAACGAAAAACAGTACAAATTATCGATATAAGTGTTTATTTTTTTATATATAATTTTATGTATGACAAGCCCATCGGGATCACTTGTAATTATTAAACTTGCTCTTTTAACTTAGTATTATTAAATAAATAATGAAATACATTGTGCAATACTGATTCATTTATAAGTTTATTATATTAGTGTAAATATGTATTTTACTTTTTATTATGTCAGAATGTATTTTGTTTACTTTCAGTAAATCAATTTTTTTTAAATATTCTGTTTTCGACTTTTCAATATGCTCGAACTCCCCTTGTAGAGTTATTACGCCCCCACCCCAGAGGCACGCCCAACAGTTTGGCAAACGCTGCCCTAACCTCCAATTTTGACATTATCAACAAAAACAAACAAACAAACAAAAATAGAAACTCTTCTTCAAAAATGCATTATCAGCAAAATCGTCCTTCTGATTTTATTCTATTAACGAAACATGAATGGAATTTTGGTCTAAACCATATACATTTGGTGAGTTATAGGTTAAAAAAAAAAGAATCAAACCACACACACTTTATTGTATTTAAAGATTGATCTCTAGGACTCGGCGATTGTTTGTTTTGTATGTGTGACCGTGGTATCCTAGTGGTTAAGGTAACGAACTGGTGGTCGACTTTTCAAAAATTTGAGCCTAGTACCGCTGAAGACCCGCCGTGTAGGGGACTATATACGTTAAATCTGTCGATGCTCAATCGTCCTCCTATTGGTGTGGTGGGGAGGGTTGCCAGATCAGGTGTAGTCATTGTCATTTGACCATGGTGGGACGTTAATATTCACTCTCTCACTGGAGTTCGACGAACTTAAATCCCTGCAATAGAGTAATTACTTAAGTACTGAAAAATAATGCTAGTATGTGGATATTGTAAGCAAGAGGATTCCATTCTGTAATCAATGTCGCCAAATGCTGCCATTGTCATTATTTTCTTCACACATGCGCGGGAATGGTTTCAACTATTGACTGCATATCACGGCATTCGGCATCGTCGTTTGATTTGCCGAAGTCAGTCAACTTTACAATACGCTAGTACCAGAACGAATTTGTCAAATGTGTTTTGAAATAACTAATCACGAAAAATATTTTAAATCGCATTATCCATATTATTCTTTTCACTTAAAATGTTTCGATTTAACCCGATGTACTTATTTTTAATTTGAAAACAGTCGTATTTATAACAACGCAACAGATAATTAAATTTAAAATGAGGGCTTGAACAGTTTGAATTGCGGCCAAACTATTCACTATACAAATGTGATTACGGGATAATATATTATCTTATAAATGCAAGGCTGTCCAGTCTACTATTCAAATCAAACACATAACAGTACTAAACTAATATTACTATACTTTATTCAACAGTCAAACTATTTATTCATATCTAAAACAGCACCATTACGCAATCGGTTAGTTTTGACCTTTGAAGAATTCAGAAAAATTAAGGGAGTCGTTCATTTTTCATAGTCAAAATGTCTTGTAAATTCAATGGACAAAACTAGAAACGTACATTGACTCCTGTTATTGGGAGGGGCAAGAATTTGGACGAAATCTCTCCCTATAAAATTTGCGCCCTCTGCTTCCAAGCAATTATTCTAAATAATAGTAGTTTCACAATAGTTGACAATCGAACAAAGTGGCTTTAGATTGAACGTACGCCATTCGAATTTAAATATTTATGAAAAGCAATTACGTGTCTGTGCGACTCCAGAAATTCACCAAATTATCGAGCTCCGCTTAACTTTTATAAACATAATTTGTTTAAATCCAATAGAACCATTCAGTTGGGACAGATTTCAGCGCCCGGAGGATTGATGATGGATGGAAAACTTGACCGAACAAACTTCCCGTAACAAACTTAGTGCATTAAAAATTTATATTTATTGTGGAGCTATTGCTATCTCCAAGCACAGCTTCTGTCTCGTATTGACGGTAATATTGATAGATAGCGTTTATTTCGTATTGTAAATGTTCGATGAATAGTTATGGGAATTATGTTCTACCGCCTATGGATTTTTACTAAAATACCCATGTATGAAATTAAAGCTGCTTTATAGTTAAGGTAGTAGGCAATGCACTAAATGTTATGCAATTCCTGTTTGATTACATGGTAAATAATTTTCTGGTTATTCTTTACATTTAATGTGGAATATAAAGTTTCAAAATTTAATTAAAATGAAGTTTTGAGACGGTTATTGTTACAACGTTGCATGTGGACTTTGAAGTTTTTTGAAAAGATAACATTGTCGTTAAAACTTGATAAATTTAGAACAATGAATACGTATTTTTTATTGTTTACAATGATTTTTTTTGTCAAATTTGTAAAGGAATGCCTGAAATATTTAATCATGCATGTTTTTAAAAATGTGACACTATTATTTTGCCCATGGGGGCTTTCAAGGAGTTTAGGTTGTTCTAGAGCACAACGGTTGGCTGTGAAAAATTTTGATGATCCACAGACAAATTGAGACATAATTTATATATTTTCGGAAGATTCATTTAAAAGAGAACGATTATAACATAACGTATTATTAAATATGGATTATACTTTTTAAAAGAATATTACTTTTAGAGATATTCCTTTGAGTTTTACGACATCTTGGCTACTTTTGCAGAGGAATTTACAGACATTTGAATGCGATAGTTGGGATTCATAGTAAATTGGAGGTACAACAGTTTATTAATATTGCTTTGCCTTGCAGGTTTGTTCATACTTTTCAGAGATAAGGAGACGTAAACAAATGACAGTAGTTACAGTGGTCCATCATATAGTAAAGGGTGTTTTTTTAGAGGTATAGAACTTTAAATTGCAATAAAACAACGATGTATTATTCGATTGACATGATTTTTTTATTCGAAAGATAATCTTGTGGCATTACATTTTAAATATGATTTCTGGCATAGGACTGCCACGGCTGGTTCGGATGTAGTCCAATCTGGACGTTCAATTTTCGATGACTTTTTCCAACATTTGTGGCCGTCTATCGGCAATAACACGGAGAATGTTGTCTTCCAAATGGTCAAGCGTTTGTGGCTTATCCGCATAGACCAATGACTTTACATAGCCCCACAAAAAATAGTCTAGCGGTGTTAAATCACAAGATCTTGGAGGCCAATTCACAGGTCCAAAACGTGAAATTAGGCGGTCACCAAACGTGTCTTCAATAAATCGATTGTGGCACGAGCTGTGTGACATGTTGCGCCGTCTTGTTGGAACCACAGCTCCTGGACATCATGATTGTTCAATTCAGGAATGAAAAAGTTAGTAATCATGGCTCTATACCGATCACCATTGACTGTAACGTTGTGGCCTTCATCTTTTTGAAGAAGGATTCCACCAGCCCATAAAGCGCACCAAACAGTCAGTTTTTCTGGATGTAACGGTGTTTCGACATACACTTGGGGATTAGCTTCACTCCAAATGCGGCAGTTTTGTTTGTTGACGTAGCCATTCAACCAGAAGTGCGCTTCATCGCTAAACAAAATTCGCTTATGAAAATCGGGAACAACGGCAATCTCGTTTTGGGCCCATTCGACGAATCTACGCCTTGCTTGATGATCGTTTTGATGAATTGCCAAACCAAACTGAGAATAAATCACTTGACAGCTGTTAAATCGGTCGCCATCTTGGAAAGTAATGCCAACTTTTAAACTTCTATACCTGGAAAAAACACTCTTTAGTAAGGCGGCGGATTGGTAATTATCATTGCAAGTCTAGTACTTTTCCCGGGAACTGGTATTACTTTTTAGAGTAGCACCCTAAAATTGCCAGTGGATGTCAATTGCCACATTGTACTTTTGACGTCCAGTTTCCTCTCTAGAGGAAGGAACCTGAGCTGTGACAATGCCAAACTAGTACACCAAATTTAAAATTATGCTTTTAACGGTTAATGTAGCTCTAAAGTTTGGCGACACCTGTTCTAAAGCTGTAGGACAGGTAAAGCAACTGTCAAGTGACAAGGACGACGTTTGAATTGGTACAGTAGAACCTGTTTTTCTGCGGTCCTTTTTTATGAGATTTTATTTTTGTGCGACCACATAAAAAAATTCGGTAGTATTTCGACGAATTTGCTTGTTATATGTAAGAATCAATTAAATTTTCGAATATTTTTTGTGTGGTTATTTTTGTGCGGTTTTTATAAACCGCACAAAAACGGGTTCACCCGTACTTTCCAAACAGATACATCACTTACGGATACATTAGAACAGGGATGACCAACCCACAGCAATGAACTGCAAGTGGTCAACCTTAAATAATTTTGCGGCCCACGAGATTAATAAAACTTTACAAAATACGACTATTTTGTGCAATAATTTTTATTTCTACAGGGTTTTTTTGTTTGTTCTTTTTTTGACAAATAAATTCCAACTGTTTTTATTTTATCATGTTGCTTCTGTTACTTCCTTTAACTCTATTTTTTGCTTTTGAAAATTAAATTTATCAAAGATAAATCGTATTCAAATTTAACGAACGAAAACCTGCAACATCAATTACGATGAACAAATACAAGTATTGAGATCGACATAAAAGAAATTGAGTGAAAGAGCTGAGAAACAAATATCTCGCCAATTAAATAAACTAAAAATTATTTGATCATAGCATTATTATTATTACATATATTTTTGTATACATGAAAAACAATAATACGTCATTCTGTTTTAAATTTTCTCTCTTAATCTAATATTTTTGTATGCGGACCGCGGGAATGTTTTTTTCTGAAGTGTCTTACTAGGTCATTACGGTTGACCACCCCTACGTTAGAACATAAAGGCAGAATTTATTTTTCACGCTGTAAAACCTATGCCACCTCGCCACATTCTAACCAAACTTTAAATATGTAGGTCTAATTGTTCTGTAAATCCCATAATGAGCGAGTTGATTTCTCTCTCTCTTATATATATATCTATATATATAAAGGAGAAAAGCGACTCACTCACTCACTCACTCACTGACTAATCACGATATCTCCGGAACTATTAAACCTACAGACTTGAAATTTGGTAGGTAGGTTCCCTTCATGAAGTTCCTTCATCAGCTAAGAACGGATTTTGCAAAGTTCGAACCCCACAAGGGGCGTTATAGATAATTATTTCCATTACTAAACTATTTGATGTACAGTCGCGAAACTTGGTACGCAGATTTCTTTCATAAAGTAGAGATTCCCTACATAATGATTTTTACAAAAATCGACCTCCAAGGGGCGTTGAAGGCGCTTAAGGGGCGTTATATATAATTATTTCCATTTTTAAACTATTAGACGTACACTCTTGAAATTTGGTAAGCGGATTCTCCTTTCATAGAGTACAGATCCTGTGCAAAATGGGTTTTGTGAAAATCGACTCCCAAGTGGCGTTATAGGCAATTAACTCCTTTTTTAAACTATTAGACGTAAAATCTCGAAATTTAGTAAGCTGATTCCATTCATTAAGTAGAGATCCGTTATAAGATGGGTTTTGTGACAATCGTTTCCTAAGTGGCGTTGCAGGGGCTTAAGGGGCGTTATACATAATTATTTCCATTTTTAAACTATTAGACGTACAGTCATTAAATTTGGTAAGCGAATTCCTTTCATGGTGTGGAGATCCGCTACAAAAACTTTTGGGGGAAAATTGATCCCGAAGAGTCACTGAGGGGGATTAAGGGGCGTAATAGATAAATATTTCCGCTTTTCAACTAGTAGAACTACCTGCTTGAAAATTAGAAGGTATGTTCCGTTCATGGAATAAAGTTCCTTTTACAAAGATTTTTGCGAAAATGGACCCCCAAAGGAGTGGGGTTGCGAGGGATTAAGGCGTGTTATAGAAAAATTCCTGTTTTTCAATTTAACTCATTTACTTGAAATTTTTTGAGCAATTTTCTTTAGTTGAATAGAGTTCCACTAAGAATGGATTTTACGGAAATCAACTCCAGGGGGAAGCGGGGAGAGTTATTGGGGCGTATTGATAGACAAAATTCCCGTTTTTGAACTGCTAAGACTATAATAATAAAATTTGGTTTGCATGCTTCTTTTGTTGAATTGGAATCCGCTAAGAATGCTGTCAACGAGGTATTGATGATAAAAATTTCGTTTTTGCTCTGTTAGATTTAGACTTGAAATTCAGCACTCATGTTTAGTTTATGGAGTAGAGATCCACTGAAAGTTGCTTTGGTGGAAATCCACTTGATTATTAGGTAAAGTGAGCGAAAAAAATCTTTCTACTTCTATTTTAGATATAAATAGAAATTAGATATTATAATTTATGTTCTTTTTATATCAAGGGGTGAGAGTGTAACAGCTATAAATATATTTTTCATTGCAATCGAATTCTTAATGCTAGATATCAATAATTATTATATATGTAAACAGTATACATATATGCAACATCGTGAAATACCCAGTGAAGTGGGTGGGTAACGGCTAGTATATATATATATAAACATATGACATCCTGCCACTTGAACTGTATTCAAAATTATGCAGTCCTCCACCTACCATTATCTTGTTGATTCATAGTGCGGCATTAATTCACAATCAGAAATCTATATCAGCGCTCCAATTTTTCTTACAGTAATAAACGCTATTTAAATCAAACTTCATTACAAAACTTTATTCTATCTCTAATCCTTTAGCCTGTTGTGGCCATTGTTAAATGAATAAACCATTATTTTTCACGTCGAATTTTGATAGCGGTAGAACTAAAAAACTTCCATTAGAGTTTCAACAATATCGTGTGTTCTCTGACCACCATATTTAACGGTCATTGTTATAACCATTAAGTAACTGTAGTACTGTGACCGTTAGGTCATTTTCCGCTAGAAGCTTTCGATTTATAGGAGAAAATGTCATTTTGTGATGTTGAGTGTTCTAAATTTTGAACTATGGAGTACGGTATAAATTTTCGAGTATGCTAATAATTTATTAGAATAATGTAATTAAATTTTAGCAAAAATTCTTTAATAATTCAATTTTTATTTTTAAAAAATATAAATAAATCTTATGTAGTTTTAGCATTAAAAAATATATGTTTATTTATCGCGTCAATAATAGCAGAATATCTTTGAATTTATGTTCTTAAAACCAAATTGAACTTGTTAAACAATTACGATTGTATGTCATTGTTGTACCTCGCATTAGAACTACTTTAATTTGTTGCAAACATTTATACACAAGATCTAATTAACTCTGAAAATATGCGTACAAAAATTGACTTTTCTTCGTCCAAGTCTTAAATTGCTATAATCTTTCCACCGAGGAAACCAAAAGTTCATGAAAGAATCGCTGTTAAAGAATTTATAAAATAAAATATCAAACAGGTATTCCATTTATTTACGATTATGGCATAGATCTACAAATAGACTTTAACTTTCCAGCAAGAAATAATAAATCTGCTTTTGTAGTTATATATCTTCGCGAAAAGCATCTACTATTAAGAAAATGGTTGACAGTGTACTGTCGCTTGGGTGGCATATCTAAAGTATATTCGCAGTTTCCTCAAACCGTTCTTAATTTGAACTTTAAAAAACTTACCTAAAGACCGGTTTATCTGTCTTTTTACAGTTCAACAAAACCTTTATTGAGATGAACTGATAAGGCATGATAAATGATAAGCGTTCAATCAAAAACAAACGGTGCAAACACTTTGCCCGTCGGAACAGATATCGCAAGATGTTTCAAAACATCTCTTTTATCCGTTCAAAATGTGTATACCGACGCTTGTTCTTTTGGTAATAGAAGTAGCCACGAGCAATACATATCTTTAGAAAATTGTGAAACTGCGTGCTCGCGCTTACAATATGCGCTGGAGTACTAACATCTCATCCCCCAATCTGCAGCAGAAAATGAAAAGGGTGGAAATGGCTCCCCCAACAAGAGATACGACGAGATGGTGAGAAATGGGTTGCACAATTGCGGATTACAATATGGGTTGGTTGAATGTCGAAAGGGAAGTGAGGTGTTGCGATTGGACTGGACGAAGAGGAAAGGGAGGGGGAAAAGACATATCGGAATTTCAAGGTCATCCGAAAATAGTGACGGGATCTTATTATTTCATGACTTGGGGAATGAATAGAAAAATTTTACACATATTTGTTATGTTATTCACAAGTGCATTTTTATTCATATAAAATATTAATTTTCCCTATGTTTCCCTTATATTTACCGTAAAGTCCGGCGTATAACGCACACCTATACTTTCAATCGGCATTTTTTAATTTTTAGGTATATTCGTCGTATAACGCGTACCCCCTTTTTAACGAAGAAATCTAGAAATGTACATATACGAGGCTTTTATGCTTTAAAGTTATTTACTCGAGGTATTACCCCCAGGCTTTTTAAAAAATAGTATACTTCAAGTACCAAGCTTGCTCGGGGATTTAAATACTGGAGGTCTCGCTTCAGGCTGACCACCTGATCGGGACATCTGCTCATGCACTTCAGTGCCCAATGGTCATGTATACTGACTGGTATGGGCACAGTAGGTCCTGGCCCTCATGGGCTGTTGCGCCACTGAGTTTAAGTATACTTCTAAAGCTGTAGCTCTTAAGTATCCGACTACTTGCGACAACTTTTTTTTGAAAAAAAGAAGATATGGAGATTTTTTTGTGATTTTTATGTTTATTTAGTATATTTTAAGGAAAAAATCCTAAAATTGGTAAAAGAAAAAAATTATTATTATTAAAATGGGGAAAAACTAGTAAAAATGTACAAAAAATTACATAAACGGGCCCACTCTGTACAAAGATTTTATGAACAAATTCTCAATTTTTCAATTTTGATGTGTTACTTTGTTATTCCTGTTTGAAGTGACCTTCAGGATAAGAGATATTTTAATTTTTACAAAAACTAGAGCACTTTATCTTAGTGATTATACGAAATTGCTTAAAAAACATTGACCATATTCACATACAGAACTGCAAATTTTGAAATAAAACAGTTGATAAATCTGAAGATCAAAACACTTCTACTGTTATGCAGAACATAAGCAAAAAAATTCAGCTAATTATTTTCAAAACTTTTTGAGCAATCACTGTCCCCGTTTGAGTTTTTCGAAAAAAACACATTTCGAGTAAAACGCATTTTAAAGATCGACATCTTGTGTAAAGTTATGGCATTTGCTTTTACTAAAACACTTGTAGTTTTTGTTCTAGTGGAGGAAAAATAAAATACTTGGTATTGTTATTAAGCTAATAAAATGGTCTATAAAATAAAGTCAGAAAAGAAAATTGTCAATTTTTGAAAAAAAATCATGGTTTTAGGGTAGTCAGATACCTTAAGTTCGTAAAACATGTCATTTCTTTTAAATAAATAGCATTTCTATATATGTAGAAGTCTAATTTTTTCTATGCTCACATATTTATTTATTTTTAAAGCTCTTATTTTTATATCCGGCGTTTAACACGCACCCGTAAATTTCGGTCTTATTTTTTGTGTTAAAAGTGCTTGTTGTAGGCCAGATTTTATGGTAATTCGAATAGTCGCAATTCGCATTGGTTGTTGAAGTTGTAATTATTACTAGCAGTCATATAAGTTATCTTGCACATGATTTTTTTTATTTCTAATGGGCTGCGGATTGATGTTTTACCATTGCACACCTAGTACATTCCCCGGAAGCTGGTATCTTATTTAGTGCGGTACCATTTAGGTGGATACCAATCTCCGCAGTTAATTTTGTACTATGATTTAATTTTGCCGAGAGCACCCAAGCCAAACAGACTCTAGGGAACTTTAACATGCCGTACAATCTTACGACATGGCCACTGTCAATTTTCTGCATCATGAAAATCCACCGACTTCAGCCGTGACTAAAAATGAATAAAAATGCACCCAAAAAAATATCAATCTTATTAAAAAAAGGATGGTTGTCTTTACTCTAGCAATGAAGATATATTACAAAGACAATATTATTTTAGGCAAAAAAATGTCTCTTCAGTGAATATTAAATCGTATACCTATTATTTTTTTAAAGATAATTTAAAGGCTAATTCTTTAAAGAGATTAGCAAAGCTTGGATGATAAAGTTAACCTTTGTATCAACTTTTATAAAATTTTAGCTACTATAAAAAAATTATCTCAAGGAGGGAAAAAAATTTTTTTCTTGCCACACTTAATTATTTTCTTTCAACTAGTACCGTAAAATAATCTTCTGCTTTTCTTGTCATTTTAATAAGCGAAAATCAAAATAATTCAGTTCTTCTGTTTCCTACTATCAAATGAGGCCTGGGTATCATAGTAGTTAAGGTCATGAAATCATAAGCGGCGTGTCATAAGTTCAAGCCCCAACACCACTGAAGACCTACAAGATAAAGGGGATTATGCACGTTAAATCCGTCGAAACTCAAAGTCCTACCGTTAGTGGGCAATGGTAGGTAGGAGAGTGGGCTGTGCGGTAGCCCAGTGGTAAGGATATCGGATTATGGCAGGCATGTCACGAGTTCGAGCCCAGTACCACTGAAGACCCACCGTGTAAATAAGCGATGCACCTTAAGTCTGTCGAGAGCTGAAACGTCCTCCCGTTGGTGTGGAGTGGTAATTAGGAGAGGGGGTGCCAGTTTAGGTGTCGTCCACGTCACTTGACCATGGTTCAAAATTATGTGGTCCGTCGCCAAAAGCCCTCGTGTAGCTGAACAGTGCGACGTTAATATGCACACACTCACTCTCGGTGGTTAGGAGAGGGAGGTCCCAGAGCTCAGGTGCCGTCCGCGTCTTTTTCATCATCAATAGCACTCGTGTTGCTATTCGACTAAAAGTGCGACTTTAACTCGTTTCCTGCCACTGACTCTCAGGCGCGTCAGTATGGTGCTACCTCATATGCCAGCACCGCTCTGGGACGGTGATCGACTATGATAAGTGTTATGCTGTATTTTTAGTGCGGCTTTGCTGAATGATCGAAGAGGTTTTTTTGAGGCATCCTAGGGAATCATTATTTTTTATATTTTATGTGCTCTGGTTTTTAAATTTTGTGTTAAAAATTTTTTTATGTCAGTCTTCAAAAATGGTGGACATTACAAGTATTGCAGGGCCTTCACAGCCTGAGAAAGGGAAAGTAAATAAAAAATGACTGAAGACGAAATATTAGAATTACTAGAAAAGAAACTAAAAATGAAAATGAAAGGTTTTTCGGATTTGTTTTTTTTTTTCTTCTGGTATACTACTGAAATATAAAGAATGTTTTTAATCATTAAAATATATTTTGTAATTTGTTTTGTTAGGATGGATCTATCAATCTTAATGACAGCGAATGTGTTAATAATTAGTCAATGAACCTTCAAGCAAACAAGATTTTAGAATTATTTTCAATCGCAGTGCATTGCTTTTTCGATTCCTACTATTAGCTTGCACTCTCTATATATTTATCTATTTATTTATCTTGTGGTGGAATTTTCAATCGTTAATAAAATACATTTTAAAGCGCTCAATTGAGCTGAAATTTTATATACATGATTACTTTGGATGACAATACTATAATCTAATTATAACTAATACAAATTAATTGATTAAAACTAATTATTTAAAGAATTATAAATACAGCCACGTTGGCATCATTTTTGGCGACTTGACTCAAAACATGAAAGGGTTTTTATCTCACATTTTAAAGCGCTCGTTTGAGCTGCAATTTTCTATACACTACAATTTTGGGTAAAAATACGATAATTTAATTGTAATTTAAATTAATGGACGGAAACTAATTATTTAAAGAATAACAGCTACAGCCACGTTGGTTTCATGTTTAGCCACTTGGATCAAAACTTTTTTTTAGTTTTAAAGCATTCAGTTGAACTGAAATTTTATAGACACGATTGTTTTGAATGACAATACGATACTTTATTGATAATTAATAAAAATTATTTCCACTTAATGTTGGGATTCTGTCATATGTATATTAATTGTAACTATATTTAATAAAAAATAGCTAAAATAAAATTTTTCTTTGATCTAAGCAGGAATTGACTTAATTTTTTTTATAACTTGTTTATATATATCTTTATACTACGTTTGATTTGATTATGATTAATTATTCTCGTTAAACATATGACTTCATGAGTGCGAAATATATCTTTTTCATTATTTGCATTCGCTTATGCTGTAACTGCATTAAAATCTCTGTGGAAGGATCTTTAAGTAAGAGAAAATTCCCACATACAATTGAATTGAAATAAATTTATATCTGTATTATATTTTATATAAATCTCTTCTAAGTTATTTACCTGACGCCAGCTTAACGAACAATAACTTAATAGTTACGCTCCCAGAAAAACTTGAACCGAAATTTGCATTTGTTCTTTAATGTCGGAAAAAAAGTTTTATGTAACACCTGCACGCATCATGACGGGCAGACAAGATTTGCATTCGCATCATTAGGTTGAAGCTTCTCCGAATTTCATACTGGTTTTAAATAAAAACAAGTTTGCAAAGTGTATCAAATGGAAGGTTAAGGTCAAGGCTACTGACACCAAAAATGCAAATATGTCTGTTTTAAAAATCTTTTAACGATTCATACTAAATTCAATTCCTACTATTAGTTCATGATCTCCCTATATCTTGTTGAAATTTTCAATCGTTAATAAAATACATTTTAGAGTGTTCAGTTGAGCAGACATTTTATATACACGATTATTTTGAATGACAATAGGGTAATTTATTTATAAGTAATAAAAATTAATTGATTAAAACTAATTATTCAAAGAATTACAGATAAAACCACACTGATATCATTTTTTGCGACTTCGCGACAATTTTGGTGACTTGCGTCAAAACTTTAAAATGTTTTTTTCTCACATTTTAATGCACTCATTTGAGCTGAAATTTTCTATAGACGATTGTTTCGGGTGACAATATGATAACTTAGTTATAATAAATTAAAATTATTTGACTGCAACTAATTATTTAAAGAATTGCATATACAGTCACGTCGGCTTTATTTTTAGCGACGTGGGTCAAAACTTTAAAATAATTTTTTCTCACGTTTTAAAGCATTCATTTGAATGTAAGTTTTATATACACGATTGTTTTGGATGGCAATACGAAACTAAGGATAATTAATAAAAATTAATTGCCACTTATTATTGCGATTGTCATATGTGTATACGTATTTGTATCAATTGTAATTATTTGATTAAAAGTAACTAAAATAAAATTTTCTTTGTTAATCTAAGTAAAAATTGACTTAATTTTCTTTTATATATTACTTGTTTTATTAGCGATCTTGAAATTATGTTATCATAACTTAGAAATTACAATATCTTGTTAGTTTATTTTGTAAATAATATATATAGCATAGATTTTTTTTCTCAATAAAAATTTTAAGTAGATATTCTAAACTAAGAGTTTAGAAAATATATTACTACTGGGGCATATACATGAACTAAATGGTGTATTTAGGAATTATTTCAACGGTTTTTCTTCGTAACGTAATTGATACTCAAAATTGATACGTAATTGATACTTCGTTGGCTAACGCTTGTGTTGCGTGTTTCATTAAATTGCAACGTTGATAAACAATCAATCGGTTAAGGTTTAATATAACAAGTAAGAAATGTTCTAATGAAAGTAACAGTTAAAGTAACCGAGATATATATATATATATATTTGATAAAAGAAATTGTGGCTCATTTTTATTTAAATATGTTGCATAGAAAAAATATATATCTGAAAAAAGTGAAAAAAAAGTTAAAATATATTACTCAGATTCCAACGTGGTAGGAATGTATGCCATTAGTTCGTGGTAGGAATTTATTTTAACAATAACGGTATACAAGTACATATTTAGTTACAGTTATACACAAATATACTTTCCCTCTATACAGCAAAAGCAATTTTGTCTCCAAAAAAGTACAGTATCTGAAATCAATTGTCGCATACAAAAATCAGAACAAATATCTCAATACAGTGTTCATTTGGTTACCAACTTGCTTTATTTCTCAAAATTCAACTAACTTTGGAATAATATTTACTGGGCTTCGGTCGCGATTGACTGGTGGCCAAGGTAACGGACTCGTGACCGGCATGTCATGAGTCCGAGCCACTGAAGACCCGATGCACGTTAAATCTGTCGAGAGCTCAAACCTCCTTCCATTGGTGCGATGTAGAAGTTAGGAGAGGTGTTGCCAACTGAGGTGTCGTCCTCGTCTCTTGGCCATGGTTCAAAATTACGAGGTCCATCATCGAAAGCCCTCGAGCAGCTGAATAAGGAGACGTTAATTTTTTCTCAGTCTCGCTCATTCACAGGGCTTCTGAGTCGTGAGATGGCTCTCTATCCCGCATCCTATATATTTTTAAGAAATGCTGCGTTTGTTTAATTTTTAACTAAGAGAAGACAAATAGTTAAAATAGTTTCTGTTGGGGTTGAGTAAAACTAGCATAAGTTATGTGAGACGTTGTTACAGAGAATAATTCATTTCGGTGACATCTGGGGACTGCAAATGGAATTTTTAGAGCTAAAATGTGTGAGTTCATTGTCCTGTTAGAGATCTCTGATTGGTTTTTATGTTTCGCTTAAGATTTGCAATGCTGCGCTCGATACTAAATGAAGCATATTTAGAAAGAATAATGGTGGAATATGTTATCTGTGTTGAAGGTTGACAAGGTCTTAAAACGCGGCATATTATAAAATTACGAAATTTAATAAAACGTTAAAATTTAAAAAATACTCAATTTAAGATTAAAAAAATTACAAAAGTTCAAATGTGTCGAGTAATTCTTTCATCCGTCTCTTAGCTATCAATGTCGCCAACTTTGTCGACGAGTAGCCAAATTTTGAAGCAAATATTGCATTTACAGATTTCGTAAGAATAGTAATGCTAAATTCAGATATAGTATATTCTTTTAAAGGCAATACGATGTATTGATGGTAGAGCATTTGAAAAGGTTTCTCTCCATAGAAAATGGGATAGTATTTCTTCTCAAACAACGGAAAAATTAATAAGTTACATACCAAATGAGAAAACTGTTTTCAGAAACAGTGAATTCGACAAAAATTATTGATCACATTTAATTTTGATGTTTTAAGCACCGTGCTGTCATTTCTGACCTTAATTTTGATGCGCTTGATAACTTCTATTTATTTTTGTAAGTTTATTAGTTTGAATTTAAAAATATTTAGTTATATATATACACTCAGGAACATTGAAAATAGCGACCCAAGAAGAAAGCATCGGATTGAAATGAAATTTAATACACATAACCACACAGAGGAAAGATTCACTTGATCTCAAAAACAAGACAATTAAACGAATACAGGATGGGCAACGACACAAATACTGGGAAAATTCAATAGCGCGTTGGACCACCTCCAGCTGCAATACATGCCGCCACACTGTCCGGCATTGAGTTGATTAGACACGTTATGTTGTCCTGAAGCAAATGGGCCCATAAATCTTGAACAGCTAACTCTAAATCATGTACAGAGTGACTCGATGGCATCTGCCGTTTTAGCTGATCCCACACGTGCTCTACAGGGGACAAATCGGCCATGGAAGAGTCTGAAAATGACGTAGGAAGTCTTGAGCAACTCTTGCTGTAAGCGGACGAGCATTATCTTGCTGGAAAATTGCCCCTGGGAGACCATTTAAGAAAGATCCTACTCTGGGTCGAAGAATATCATCAACGTAACGTTGGCTCGTTAAGGTTCCACGCATCCCAATTAAAGTGGACCGAATATCTTAGGCTATGACGAGACCATTACACCAGCTGTGCGGGCAGTGGGACGTATAACAGTGTGGGGGAATTGTACCTCTCACCAGGGTGCCTCCACACCCGTACACGGTTATCATCTGTCCCCAAAACAAACCGGGATTCATCACTAAACACAGCATTTTGCCAATCTGTGACATTCCACATTGATCTGGCTTGACACCATTGTAGACGCAGTTGCCGATGTTGCGGTGTTAAAGGGAGTGCACGGAAAGGGCGCTTGGATTTAAGATTTGCTTCTGCAAGGTGTCTGGAATTTGTTTGTGGAACAATTGCTACGCCTAAGTCTTCTCGTATCGTTGAACGAGTCACTGTGGAGTCCAAGTGCTTGTCTCACGATCCTTTGATCCTCTCTCCTCGTAGTCTTCCGGGTCGCTCCAGACGCGGTTTTCCGCGCGTGGGTACCTTCTCGTGTTCACTGCTCCCAACAATTTCTAACGGCACACTCCGAATGATCCACCTGGCCAGCAACACGGCGCGTCGACCAGCCTTCAGTTTTCATCCCGATGATCGGGCCTTTCTCAAACTCACTTAACTGTGAGAAATGTCTTCTAGCACGTTTACCTGGCATGTTTCGCTTACCAAAGTCTTCCTACAATCGGCGGGTAATCGTTACGTTTATGAATCTTCGAATTTGCACTGGTTTATATAGCACTCTCTTCCTGATTGTAGCGCCACCTCGGCGTGTATGAGCATGCATATTGGCACAAAACTTGGATCATTTGCATATCATATTACGCTGTACTTAATTGCAAAGTTTCGCGATTGTACTTAGCTTCCTTCTTGGGTCGCTATTTTCAATGTTCCTGAGTATATTTGCAAAATTTTTAGATCATAAAAATAATACATCTTTTGTGATAACACTAACTGTAAATTCTACTCCCTCTCCTCTCTCTCCATTTTTTCCCTTTGAGGAAATACAATATTATGCCTTATGTATATAAAATATAAAAATACCTTTTATGTTACATGTAGACCATGATCAGAGTAAAATAAACCGTTGCTTGATCGTAATTCAGAAGTGCAAGGTTTGTCGCCAAAAACCTTGCATTGCTTCGAAAAAAGATGCAATCAATAAACAATCGTACCGCGTTGATTATAATCAATACTAGTAATCATCTTTTCTTTACTATATCTTATTTTCATCTAAAATATTCCATATTCTATTTCATTTTCAGAAAATTGCAGTTAAATGTATGAAATAGTGTATTATTGTCCTAGTTATCAGAATGCGTAGCTCCTTCTGGGGTGCTAATTTGATATAGGAAGCGCCAAGTTGTTTATGTTCGCCAAGATAGGCGATAATATTACAATATGGTTACCTTGATTTTTTATCGTGTGGTGATGTGGTTGCCATCGGGATAATGTATATTAAGTTAAATTATTAATATGTTCTTTATAATTATTATATTATATGAACATTAGTATATGTAATATAATATTATATGTGCATATTGTTATCTATAATATAATAATTATTATATAAAAATTATATGAATATATATATCATAATTACTATTAAATTATAATATATGATGATAATAAATTGTGCACAATATTGTTATTATATGTATATTATTATAATATATTGATATTCATTTTTGATTGATATTGGCTATTTTGAATCTATTCCTATATTCATTTGAAATATATTTTGAAACAGTTCTTTACAATTATTTTCCTGGCGATTTGTTTCCGCTAGGTCACCTTCTTGGATTCCACGTAATTCGGCAACAACCACTTCCTGGCACTTAGCACTCCTAATTAAATTTAGTTCCCTTGTGGAGTTACGCATTCTGATAATTAAGACAACGATATTACAAAAAAAAGTTACATATTTCTCTTATGTTAATTATATTAATGTGATCAAATATCAACAACTTCAGTAGTTTTATAATATCACTAACATAGATACAAATAAGAAATATATACAGTTCTCAAAATTTATGTGCACATTAAAACAACAAATATAGATTTACATTCAGTTCGGAATTCAGATAAAGAATATTTTCATCCTTTTCTCGATTACTCCACTGCATCAGCTCATTTTCATCCAGCTGCAATCATCTCTTACTTCTTGGAACTGTAGGGTGCTATTGCAAATTACAGCAATAATTTAAGAATCTGGTTTCTTCAAGATAAGCACCGCGATCAGGGTTATAACTAATGACGATCGTAAAGAATAAATACTCTAAAGAAAAGCGTGGTGAAGTTCGGAAATGAGTTGGAAAAGTTATATCTAATTGCTGAAAATTCGGGAAGAGGGACGGTGAGTAAATTTGTTATTTTAAGCATCGATGTTTTCCTTTTAACTGTACAAAAAATTTATATTGCTAGGATTCCTGTACATTAAAGTAGTTTATTTAAGAAAAGCGCATATGTGTGTAAAAATAAGTATAAGTTCAAAGCTTTGAATGTTTAGTTAATTTTCCGTCTACTAATACTTAAAATGTTTAAAAAAGAATTTACGTTAAACTCAAATTTAAATCGTTATATTGTATTATAGGTTGCGTGACTGTAGCAATTGTATTGAAAGAAATTGTTTATTGCGCGCAATGCATATCATTTGGAAATTTTATATAGTTTGAAATTCATTCCATTACATATAAAAAGATGCTTACATATTAATTCTATGCCTATAGCGAATTGCAATTATTTTTTGGCGAATGGTAGGTTGAAAATACAGCCATTGGGCTAATTTTAGTTTAAAAAAAAAAGATATACCGTATCGTAAAATCTTTAGGGATTACTATCTAGCGTGATGTTTGTCCTTTTGAGGAGTGGCAATAAATTGCTGGTATGGTACGTAGAAACAGAAACGTTAATTAATTTTTAATTTCTGCATTAGGTGAATATAATTTACAGAATTTCATCTCGAAATAGGTGCAGTGAAAAATGACCAATAAAATGTACTACAATGTTTTTTCTCTATTTGAAGTGTCATGTTTTGAGAGTATCCAAATCTTGTGTATGATTGATTGATTGATTGAATATTAACGTCGCACTGTTCAGCTACACGAGGGCTTTTGGCGACGGACCACGTAATTTTGAACCATGGTCAAGTGACGTGGACGGCACCTGAGCTGGCATCCCCTCTCCTAACTACCACACCACACCAACGGGAGGACGTTTCAGCTCTCGACAGATTTAACGTGCATCGCCCAAATCTTGTGTAAGAAAGCTGCCAAAATGTGAGGAATTTAGCTCATTTCATGTTACATCTTATATTTGTAACTTTATTTAAAATCAATTTTTGCATCATAGACCTTTTTTTTTTATTAAATGTGTATTTTAATTGTTAAAATAGTTTAGAATGTTTTTTTAAAGAAGAGGAGGAACCACGCGCACTATAAATGGGATGCACTATGATGTTTGCTTCACAAATTTTGTATTTGATATTTATTATTCCTGTTTATGGTCTTTAATAATATAAAAATGGTTTAATGCTTCAAACACAAACTTTAGTGAATAGTTTATAAAAATGTTATTGTTATATTAAATAATGGCGTGGAATTTTTCTAAATCACTCCAGTATATATTGTATTGTTTTCTATTTAAACAACATTATTTAATTAAAATTTCTGCTTAAGTAAACAAGTTTCATTCAGCTATTTGGCTGGTGCGGTTTTTTTTTTTTTAAAAATTCACTCTGGTATGTTTCATAATTTTCTTTTCAATGTCAATTTTTGCATGCCTTATTTGTATACAAATTCATATTTAAGAATGCAATATAAATAATTATTTAAAAGAAAAATGAAACTTCGACCTACATTTTACATTTTTAATTAGTTATATTAACACTTGAGAAAATTTTTTAAGTGGCAATAATGAAACATTTATAACAAAAATATAGCCTGAAAAGTAGAATTATGAACTTAGCAATATTTTTTTGTGTGATAGTTAATTTTCGAAGTTTTATTAAAGTCATTAGGGTATTATGATAAATAAGTTTCAAGCTGCATTTTTATTTTATTTAAAAAAAAGTACTTCAAAAAATTGTTATAGTTTATATTTGCCGCTTCTAATTTTTGTCATCATTTCATCCAATCCATATGCTTAATTTAATCTTAATTAGTAAAGTAAAACTCCCTCGAAACTTTAAAAAGAGATTTTTTTAATGATTTAACAAAAAAAAATGGGTTACAATTTTTTTTCAGCCAAATAATTAATTATAACAAATTAATGCTTGTGAAGTTTCCCACACACATAGCAGTTTTGATTCCGCTGTTCTCTATTAACTTAAAAATTATGAATTAAAGAAAAAAATGATAACTTGATAGTTTTTTGTGTTTATACATTTTTTTTATTTAGATTTATGTGAAAAAAATAAGGATTAGATTCTATTGATTTCCTAACATGTATTTTTTTTTTTTTTTTTTTGCTAATTTTAGTTCTGGATTTTTTTTTAAAGAAAATCTTATAAGCATTTCTCCAGACACCTGACAAAAGAAGAAAAAAATTTGTAATTCTGATTCGCATAAAAACAATTAAAGCTACTAATCTACTTTGTTAATTACTAGAAATTATTTTTCTGTAATTAATTTCGCAGATTTCCCCTAAAAAAATGTCATCTTGTTACATAAACTCTTCTTTTAAGTAAGAAAATCTTATTTTTCATTCACTTGACTTGCTCATGAAAATAAATTATGACACTGACTAAAAAACGCACTACTGAATAATAGTTAAGAAATTAGTTAACTTTTTGTTTCAATGTGAATCTTTTTCGCTTGATTAAAAAAAGCTTTTTTTGTTTCAATGTGTTGGCAATGTTGACCTAAATCATTTTCAATAGGATAAATAACCTTATTCAAGACACCGTTTTTTATTAAATTTTTTTGTCTTTGCAATGGAAGTGGCAACAGCTGTTGGCAAAATAACAAATTATCGAATGAAAAAAAAAAAAACTTACAATAACCCATGATTAAATAAAAAAATGTGTGTTGAAACTATTGTGATATATTAAGAAAGCACAGCTTATTTGATACATTGTGTGTACGTGCAAGATCAAAAATTTGAAAGCAAAGCATAATTGAATAAATATCAAATTTTTTTTAAAAATTTATTTTTGTCGTTTTGTAAGGAGATTGCTGAAACTGAATAGTCATGGTCACACAATTGTGGTGGGTGTAGTTTTTGCTGAAATGTTGGTTTGAATTCTCTATAATTTGGCGTAATTAGCGTCAATAAAGACCCGCCAAGAAGAGAGGGTGATGTACATAAAATCACTCGAGGTTTTAAGTTCTCACACTGGCCTTGTGTGGAATTTTAGAGAAAGGGGGATGCTACTTAAATGTGCCATTCTCGACGCTTGAGTGTAATTCAAAATTACGCGCTTTGTAGACAAGCCCCCACGTGGCTTTAGAGTGTGACATTAATAATCAAGCAATCAATCAATAGTTTCCTAATCTGAAAAAGTAATATACATTAAAATCTGTTTTTGCGCAGTCCCTTTTTGGTTCATTTTATTTTTGGGCGATTTTTTATTTTTGTGCTATATTTTTTATTTTTGTGTGATTTGTCTCGCGTGCGACATTTTTTTTTCATGTGGTATATACGGCCAACTTCGTTGGCACTACTGTGATATTTTCTATCACTGACTTAATTGTGCCAAAAAATAAAGCAATTGAAGTTGTACTATCAAGTATATTGAACTAATTTATCGTAGAAAGATGCACGTTTTGGTTTACTATGAGTAGCAATGAATTATACATATCCATTTTGAAAACTTCCCCGTGCATGTAATGAGAAATTAAATCTTTAAAAGTTTTTTCTACGTGTAATTTAATTATTTATTTTGATTGTATGAACTTTATCGTGTATTTCGTAAATAACGGATGTATTATATGCAAAGTATGAATGAAATTTCCAAATATTTTGTGCGCTTTTTTTATGCGGATACTATCTACCACTCAAGAATAGGTATTGTAAACCAAATGTTGTCCAAATTTTGTTCTGCATGCAGATCTAATCGTGATTCCTTCTAAACTTCAGTCTATAAAATTATATTATTACAAAATATGTCTTTTGTGTTAAATAAATTGAGGAAAGCAATGTCGAGTATACTTTTGTAATGGAATGTTTAATAGAATTGTTTGCTATGCAATTTGTATTGCTTCAAAATAAGTCATGAAACCAACTATTCGATAACATGCACAATAGAAAATTTTTAGTATACTTTGAAAATAAAATAAATTCAAAACATATCATAAAAAACAATAATTAAGAACGAAATCTTATAAAAAAATTAAAGTTTGCAATGCACGAAAATTATACATTTGTACTTCTTACTATTTTTTCGTGTAAATTACGATTTTTGTAATAATAATTTGTACTGTCTGTATTTCTCCCTGTGATTTTAAAGGAATTTAAATAAGGCATATTATATATATGAAGAGAGCTCTTTGTAAACTATTATGGATTTTTTTTAGAAAAAATTCCTTGTATTCTAGCATTTTGGAGGTAATGAATTTAGTTTGTTGTTGCCAATCTAATTATATGAATAAAAATGATTAATATTGCAAAATATTTTCCTAGCGTGACTCAAACACGACAATAACGAACGCACTTATGAAGAAGATTCCCCCTAATATTTTAAATTAGAATTATTACTTCTACAAAATTTACTGTGTGTAAGACTTTAATTATTTGTAAAGAGTGTTTTTTTTTTCAGGTATAGAAGTTTAAGTTGGCATTACTTCCCAAGATGGCGACCGATTTAACAGCTGTCAAGTGATTTATTCTCAGTTTGGTTTGGCAATTCATCATGAATAGACTCACGCCTGAACAATGCTTTCAAATTGTGCAATTTTATTTCGAAAATAATGGTCGCGCGCGCGCGATTTTCATAAGCGAATTTTGTTTAGCGATGAAGCGCACTTTCTGGTTGAATGGCTACGTCAATAAACAAAACTGCCGCATTTGAGTGAAGCTAATCCACAAGTGTATGTCGAAACACCGTTACATCCAGAAAAACTGACTGTTTGGTGCGCTTTATGGGCTGGTGGAATCCTTCTTCAAAACGATGAAGGCCACAACGTTACAGTCAATGGTGATCGGTATAGAGCCATGATTACTACCTTTTTCATTCCTGAATTGAACAATCATGATGTCCAGGAGCTGTGGTTCCAACAAGACGGCGCAACATGTCACACAGCTCGTGCCACAATCGATTTATTGAAAGACACGTTTGGTGACCGCCTAATTTCACGTTTTGGACCTGTGAATTGGCCTCCAAGATCTTGTGATTTAACACCGCTAGACTATTTTTTGTGGGGCTATGTAAAGTCATTGGTCTATGCGGATAAGCCACAAACGCTTGACCATTTGCAAGACAACATTCACCGTGTTATTGCCGATATACGGCCACAAATGTTGGAAAAAGTCATCGAAATTGGACATCCAGATTGACTACATCCGAGCCAGCCGTGGCAGTCCTATGCCAGAAATCATATTTAAAAATGTAATGCCACAAGATTAAAAAAAATTCATGTCAATCGAATAATACATCGTTGTTTTATTGCAATTTAAAGTTCTATACCTCTAAAAAACACCCTTTACTATTCAGGGAATTGTCATTGTAGCTTCCATATACTAAAAACGAGTTAAATAAATTAAAATAAAATTTAACATTTAATTTAATTAAAGGTATGTTTATATTATTTAAAAATCTTGAATTTCTTTAATTGTAATGGATGTTATATTTTTCCTATGCAATTACCTAACGTTTTTAATTATTACCAAATCTCTAAATATATCTGTTAAATATAAATTCAAACAAAGAAAAGGTTTTTAAAATTTCAAATGGGGATTAGGATTGGTAACTGTACTATTGCAGATCTAGTACAGTCCCCGGGAGCTGGTATCCCTTTTTAGTGCGTTACAGTATATGTATATACCAATTGCCGCAATATAAGTTTGACGCCCTGTTTCCACCCCCAGAGGGAGGCTCCTGAGCTCTGACGGTGTGAAATTGTACTAGTAATTTAATTTTGAGGAGAGAATCTAAGCCAAACAGACATTCTAGGGATCTTTAACATGCCGTATTTTCATACGACATGGTCGCTGTCGATTTCTTCTGCGAGAAAAACCACCAATCGAATCCGCAAACTTGTCCATACAAGGCCAGCCACTAACCAACAACGCCAAACAGTCGGCTAAACTAAGAAAAGTAAAATAAAGAAATATATTATAAATGAACCGAAAATAAGTAAATTGTGTGACCCACTTTATTTCAAATACGGAATCCTTTCGGATAGTATAATTTTAACAGTGATTAAAAGAATAAACAACAAAAAAAACTAAATATTCTATTGCTCTTAAATTACAAATACATATTTCCTACATTAATGTACCACATGCAGGAAAACGCAAAATTTTGTGTAGAATTTTTGTTAAGGCTGTCTTCGGTAAAAGTACGAGAGCTCTAACTAAACGCGAAGCACATTTTCAGACAGAAAAATGACCCAATTTCCATGGAAATTTGCAATATTATATGTTGTACCTATGTTGACAATATAGTGTTTTTAAAAATTTCAAAATATTCCATGAATACATTCTTTTTTTTTTTGTTTTAATGCGTGAAGGCAAAACCCATTTAACATTCGGTATAGGATAAAAAACGCGAAACACATTTTATATCAGAAAAAATGAATGAACTTGGTTAAAAATGGGAAGTATGATAAAAAATGCTGCTCTAAAGGATAGTGAAGCCAGATTATCATATTAATTTTTCATTTTTTTCATATCTGAAAAAAATATTCCAAAGTCGGGTCCTATTTTTTAACAGTTACCGAAAACAGCCTTAAAGAGAAATGTACATTATTTCCGAAATAAATGCGAACAGTGAAACCTAAAAATTAACTGAATTCTTTTAGCCAGTCATAAGAATATTATTAAATAATATTGAAATTTGTTGGACAACTGAACATATTTCCCTTTAATCGGTATTAATTAAAATAAAGAACTGTGCTAGAGAGACACTGCAAAGGTGCTAAATTCCAAGTTCTTCCTGGGCAAATCGAACCAATGTTTAAATTTCTCATGTTGTTCTCAGTGAGGTAGAAATGCGAGGTTCCAAGAAGCGTGATGCCTTCATTAAGAGACTTTCGTGCTAAGCAAAGCATGAAATCTTATTATTTTATGCACTGTTATGGAGAAAGCTGCTTCATTTTCGAAAGAGTTCTGTGCGTTAAACCATAATTAAAGCTCCGTTTAAGTGAGAGAATTCATTAGATTCTTACCCGGCCTATTACACTAATGCGAAGGGTCTAAAAATTATGCATTCTGGACGAGGAACGCAACTTTTTGTCCACCTATCACAATCTCGTGTGTGATGGAGTTAAATTTAATTTTATAATGAATTTCGTTATCCTGTGTTTCTAAGTTAAAGACTTTAATTACCTTAATGTGATTTATTAAATTTAAATTGCTTTATGTATTGAATAATGCAAAGGAATTTCTTTTTTGGGGGAATTAAAAGTCAAAAATTTGATCGTGTGATAGATACTCTTAAAAGATAAATTGATGCACAATTTTTTTCCCATCTTAAAGATTAGTTAAATATTTATAAAATGTACAAGTTTTGGATATTTACAGACTTAGTTTATGTAAAATTAAATTTTGTGTTTATGTAACACCCACTATTCGCTACGATTAAATTAATAAATTTTAATCAGTGTATCATAAATTTCTATTTTTAATTAACGACTTCCATAGTTTTGTATAATAATCAAATATTTAATGCAGCATATTTTGAAATCTTAACTGGTTACTGAAATGAATATATTTTTGATTTTTTTCCGTCAAATATCTTGTATTTTAGCAATAAACTTATGTATTCATGAAAATACAGTTAATGCATTTTTAACAACCGTTATAGTGGTTAGCGACGCTGACTGCGGTGCCATAAGGACTGGGTTTGAATCCCGGAGAAGGCATGGATGTTTGTAAATGTATAGTGCCTCCTTTGCGGCATGGGGTACTATAAATAGCCGTCGAGCCGCAAGTCTCTCGTGTGGCTGGTGGAAGGGGGAAGAGAGGTGGGCCCAGGGTTTTTCTCCCCTAAATTGGGGTGGAACCGAGCAAAATAGTACTGGCACTTGCATGGTGCTCAAAGCTAAGTCTAACGACAGGCGTAAAAATTCTAGCTCTTAGCCGCGATGAATTTCGCGGGTCTTGATTTGACTTCGTCAGGCATGTGGCATTAGTCACAACAACAATAGCAACATAATAGTTATGGTCTTGAATATTTCACTCTATTTCCTGAATATGAATACAACACATATATTGTATCTTATTCCGCTTTATTGACGTTCATGTTTTAGATTATGTAGTTTGAATTTTTTACAAATGCGATTAATGTGTATGTTTGATTATATTTTGGCTTGTAGTTATATGTTAACTGAATGAGTTATCAACGTTATTTAGTTCATGCATACTTTTTGCATGAAGTATTTTAGAGTACATCAGCGTAAAATCTATGCCAGCAATTTATCACAAAAATTAACTGCATGCCAAAAATTTGAGTTATGATAAAACATATTACATGCCATTCTAAGAGCGATTGCTGAAATTTATTGGCTTCCACCAAATGTATTTGGCTGTATAGTTTAAAGGAATGTAAAATATATAGTATGCAAAACTACATAGAGTAAAAAGAGTTAGGAATATTTGTGAATGCAACTACGTATATATTATTTTTTAAGACTCGAATGATGTGTAAATACAGCTCAATTTTCTAAATTATTTTCATAATAACTTATGACTTAGATTAGAAAAACAAACATAGTTTGAATAATACAAGAAAAACACTTTTCTTTTGCAAGTAAATATTATCTAATGATTATTTACTTTAAAAAAAATAAATTTGGTGACATGCACTTATGTTAAACCTTAGAGGATCATGAGTTTTCTTAGAGTAAATATTAGTATGTAATTGTTTATTTTCGTTTGTTTAAGCGTTAAATAAATAAAAACTGTAAAAAGTACTTAACAATAACTAAAAAAATTTTTATTTAAAAATTACGGAATTATTTTTCTCATAGAATTATTTGTAATCAAGCGTTTATTTTCATTTGTTCAAAAATATTTTGTTGCACAAAATTATACTTAAAGAATTACATAAAATATGTGAGAACACACAGTAATAGATTATTCCATGACATAAGTGGAAATAAAAGCAGAACAGCCCACAAATATTTTATAATTAGCCCCTATTGATTTGAATGTTTTTTCCCCGAAACGTTCCCGTTTGCGTAATTGAGTTCGGCAGACGTTCTGTTTTAACGTTCTGTATAAAAAAATTCAAATAAAGCTATAATTAAATGCGACAGTCACCCATTTTAAAATGGGGGAGAATGCTACCCTTAATAGTGAAAGTGTTATATATATATAATCATTGTTTCCTCAATACAGCATAAAAATTTTAGAACAAAGTCGGTATGATGCGCTACTATATATTAAATTTAAAAATAATATATAAATATTTTCCTTCCCTCAAATTAAAAAATAATAATGATTTACTTCGGCCTTTCACGGACAATGTATTTAAAGAAACAATATAATAGCGCATCGAAAGAAATCGTCTTGAAATATTTATATTAATAAAATGTATTGCCTCTACACATAAGAAAATAAGAATGTAAGCATTTTGTTCCAACAACGCAAAATAAATTTATTTTTAATATTTTAAGAAACTCTGTACTTTTATATGCAGTTTTTTTTTATGTTTATATTCTTTTGAGAAACGTTATCTTTTTCCTCCACAAAATGATCGTCTGATCACCAGCTGTAAATAATGGCTTTATCAACTGCGCAAACTTTTGCATGGGAAGTTGTTGATCAATGGATAGCATTTGCAATTGGGGTTAGTCCCTGTAATCATCCATTGTGTTTCTGATATGAAAGTACATCAAATAGAGTAATAAAAATATTTAAAGTATAAAAATAATTTTTAAAAAATCTAATTAGTTCAGAATTAAGTATAAATTATAGTATTTGTAAAAGAGCTAAACTAATTTATTCCAAAAATGGAATTTAAGCCACCTTTGAGGCTTGCATGAAGTTTTAAAAATAAGAACACTTTTATCATACTAATTTTCGGAAATTCCTTTCAAGATCGGGAAAGTGAATGCAGTAGCTTAGTAGTTATGGTCACGAACTCGTAACATGCGTGTCGTGGGTTCGAGCCTTGGTACTGCTGAAGACCTGCTGTGTAGAGAGGATAAATGCCGGTTTAATTTGTCGAGTTCAAAAACTTTCCGGTTGCGGTAGCCTAGAAGTCAAGGAATCGGATTGTGGCTGATTTCTCACCAGTTCGAGCCCAGTACCACCAAAGACCCGCCATGTAGGGGAGCGATGCACGTTAAATCTATCGAGAGCTCATGCGTCCTCCCGTTGGTGTGGTGTGGCACTTAAGAGAGGGGGTGTCAGCTCAGGTGTAGTCCTCGTCACTTGATAATGGTTCAAAATTACGAGGTCCGTCGCCAAAAGCCTTCGTGTAGCTGACCAGTGCGACGTTAATATTCACTCACTCAAAAACCCTCCTTTGGCGTGGTGTAGTAGTTTGGTGAGGGTTTAGCTGCTTAATTGTCGCCCTTGTCATTTGACCAAGGCTCCGAATTACGAGGTCCATTGCCAACAGTTGCCTCATGTTGCAGTATAGTACGATGTTAATATAATGGTTACTCTCCATCAAAAAGGTTGTGGTGTTAAAAATAACTCTAGGGTTTTCATCGCTAAAATAAAATAAAATATATATTTAGCTAAAGATATAACAGAAAGGAAATGGCGCTGAAATTGTCGAATTTAAAAATAGATCGACTAGCTTATAATATCAGCAACCAATATAAAACAGAATTTGGACTGTTTTCGACATGTTGTCATGTTTGGCTTCATGGCTGTTATAGTCGATAAATATCAAAAAACATTTTTTTTAACTTTGATTCAACATATTGGATTTATTTGCTATTTGTTAAATTTTTAGTGAGCATTGTATACATTTTTCTTTCAACATTTTCCCCTTTTACGACGCGTTCTCAAATAATTCATTCCTAACTACAAAATATATAAAATAAAAGTGAATGGATCAAACATTTGAAACTCGACAAATATGAGCTTTTTGAAATATTCAGAACATTTTCGAGTGCGCGAAACGATATATATCTGGAAATATACGTGAGATAAATATTTTCAAGACTAAAAAGGGAGAAAAAGGGATATTTTTATTCTCCAGAAGTACTAAAATGCAGACAATTTTAAAATGTGTAAATTTTTTATCACGCTTCAAATTTATATATCTGGAATACACACAAGTATCGTATATTTTAAACTGAATCTTCTCATTGCTGGAAGATAATTTACGAGTTATAATTCGAATAAAAGGAAATGTTGTATTGAAATGTATGTAGTTTTGATTCAGACATCTATAATTCATACGAAAGGAAACGTTTATAACTGTTGAATGAATCGTAATTGCTAAACTCTTGATTCATTTTTATCAGAAATTTAGATGTTTCATTCGTTAACCACAGTACAATAAATTTTATACATTTCATTAGCTTTAAGATTTAAGGAAAATGCGATTATTCTTTTTTTTCATTTATAAACCTTTCTTTTGAATTTAACTATAAAACAATCTTTAATTAATATTTTTCAATTTCTACTATTAGTTCACTCTCCCTATATATATATAAATATAGTATAATAAAATAAAAGTGAAGTACTAGAACCTTACAGTGTTAAAAAGTAAAAATATATATATATATATATATATATATGTGTGTGTGTGTGTGTGTGTGTGTGTGTGTGTGTGTGTGTGTGTGTGTGTGTGTGTGTGTGTGTGTGTGTGTGTGTGTGTGTGTGTGTGTGTGTGTGTGTGTGTGTGTGTGTGTGTGTGTAATAATTCCCTCTAGTATCCTTTTTATTAACTCTTTGTACTAATATTCAAAATAGCTAACTCTTTGCTTTAAAATTAACATTGTAATCTTAATCGAAAACGGCTAGTCGTAAATCTGTCCCGCCCATTCTATCCAATCAGAACTACTATTACATAATAATCATAATCACTGTGTAATCACTCTTTTTTGTCTACCTGCCTTCATCATGTAATCAGCCAGCTGCAACGCGTTCTGTGTTTGTATTTGTCTGTGTTTGTGCCATGATAATTGCTTGTTATGTGTAATGCCGTCCCTACTTGATTTCTATGCGTTTCAAGATGTAATAAACTGGATTAATGTCCCAGACTGCCTCATCTATAGTATTAAATACGTAACATCAACCAACATAGAAAATGTATCTGATATACAGTCATTCACTCGCCATCGGCCACGCCCTACCTTTGGTTCGCTACAGTAATAACATCCACTCGTCACGTCTTGCAATTAGTTTTACCAATCTCCAGAAATATTATAGAAATATTTCATATATATATGTCTTGCTCAAATATCCTATCGTTAATAAAACCCTTATTATTCATCCACTGAAGTCCAAACACATTTTTTTAAACTTGTAGGGAATGACACTTGAAGTCAATAGTTTTTCAAGTATAATTCATTAATTCAATGTAATTAATGAATATATAGTAACAAACAAAAATAATAGTCCAACGCCATTTATTAAAAGGAATATCGCTCATTCTGTCCCAATGGATAGTGTGTGTGTGTGCGTTGGACTTCTAATCCTAAGGTCGAGGGTCGAATTTTTACCTGGAATGGCCTAATTTCTATGTGATTTATGAATGAATAAATAGTAACAAAAAATTTTGTCCAACACCATATATAGAAAGGAAAATGGGAAATCGCTTTCTATATTTTGCCACTTAATATTGCAATTCTATCATATGTACAAGCATATTTATATTAAATGTAATTATTTAATAAAAAGTAACTAAAATAAATTGCTTATCTAATTAAAAATTCTTAATTCTTTTTTTTAATGTATGACTTATTTTTTATATGCAATTCTTTCTTTTGAATTATATTTCACTGTAAGGAAACATTTAATTTATATTGTTCTTTTTAATTTGATGAAACCTCACAGTGAATAGTTCCCAATTTCTTCCCATATTTAAGAAACGTAGAAACGAAATTTGAAATTTAATAATGCTTTTACAAAATCATTTTATCATTCAATAAATTTTTAAAGAAAGTTTTTAATTCGGATGCGAATGCGCGTATTTTTGTAAAAATGCTTTCCTTAACTTGGCACAACAACAAAGAATACACTAACAAAGTTAATGTTTTAAGTATTAATACAGATAACAAATATTGAACATAGACTTAAAATTATACTTATTAAACTGAATTATATTTCATAAAAAAATCAAAACTACATGCCGCGTAAAATCCGGCGCATAACGCGCAGTTTTAGCACAAAAAAAAAAATTAAGATCTAAATTCAAGGGTTAGCGTCATACGCCGGGTATTAAAATTAGAGCTTTAAAAAATAAACAAAAAAGATGAGTAAGAAAAAAGTTCGACTTTTTTCTTCATTTATCGAAACATGTTTATTTAAAAGAAATGACATTCTCCTCATGAAGCTAAGGAGTGGTAGTTCTAATGGTATACTATTTCTTTTAGATCTTTTGGGATAATGCCTCAAATAAATTAATTCAAAACATGAGAATATTTCAAGGTATATTTCAGGTTTCTTCGCAAAATAGGGGGGGTAAGCGTTATACGGTAAATATACCTAAAAATCAAAAAAATGCATTATGAAAGTATAGGTGAATGTTATACGGCGGTGCATGCTATACGGCGGATTTTACGGTATATTTTTATTTTATTAAACAAAATGAAGTGCATGTATTTATACAGAGTTTTTTTTCCAGGTATAGAAGTTTAAGTTGGCATTACTTTCCAAGATGGCGACCGATTTAACAGCTGTCAAGTGATTTATTCTCAGTTTGGTTTGGCAATTCATCATGAATAGACTCACGCCTGAACAAGGGTTTCAAATTGTGCAATTTTATTTCGAAAATAATGGTCGCGCGCGCGATCTTCATAAGCGAATTTTGTTTAGCGATGAAGCGCACTTCTGGTTGAATGGCTACGTCAACAAACAAAACTGCCGCATTTGGAGTGAAGCTAATCCACAAGTGTATGTCGAAACACCGTTACATCCAGAAAAACTGACTGTTTGGTGCGCTTTATGGGCTGGTGCAATCCTTCTTTAAAAACGATGAAGGCCACAACGTTACAGTCAATGGTGATCGGTATAGAGCCATGATTACTAACTTTTTCATTCCTGAATTGAACAATCATGATGTCCAGGAGCTGTGGTTCCAACAAGACGGCGCAACATGTCACACAGCTCGTGCCACAATCGATTTATTGAAGACACGTTTGGTGACCGCCTAATTTCACGTTTTGGACCTGTGAATTGGCCTCCAAGATCTTGTGATTTAACACCGCTAGACTATTTTCTGTTGGGCTATGTAAAGTCATTGGTCTATGCGGATAAGCCACAAACGCTTGACCATTTGGAAGACAACATTCGCCGTGTTATTGCCGATATACTGCCACAAATGTTGGAAAAAGTCATCGAAAATTAGACGTCCAGATTGGACTACATCCGAGCCAGCCGTGGCAGTCCTATGCCAGAAATCATATTTAAAATGTAATGCCACAAGATTATCTTTCGAATAAAAAAAATTCATGTCAATCGAATAATACATCGTTGTTTTATTGCAATTTAAAGTTCTATACCTCTCAAAAAACACCCTTTATATACTACATTGATGCATTTTAAAGTTTAAAATATAATCAAGGTTTAATCCTTATAATTGTAAATGTGGAATACACATGAATAGAAACTAATTTAGATGCACAAATTATGCACATTAAATGAATTCGTATGTGCATTTTGTCATTTAAGTCAGAATGAAAATACCCATTGTATATGTCTTGTTCAATAATAATTAATAAAGTAAAACTTCTAGAGTCCCTGTAAAATATTTAAATTTTTTCGGTCCAATATGATATCCAAATGTTGTTGCATAATATTTTCAGACACAACTAGTTTAGTGAAAATGGAGTTAACATTATTTGAACGTGGATATACTCACGAAAAATAAATATACATTATACGAAGATATTTTTTTCAAAACGAAAAAAATGACTTAGCCAAACCTATTTAAATGAGTAACCCTTTTTTATTTTATCAATGCATTAAATCATGAAATTTTAATATATGTTACATTGCTTTTATTTATTATTTAGTGATAAAAGCCGTTTCTAGCCATTAAAAAAAATTCTTACCAAAATGCTCTAGCTATTAAAATCTCTTTTCTTCGCATTCTAATGTATATTTAACTCGAATTTTCAGTCAGCAAGGGAGACTATGTAGTTACTTTTTAACATTCTTGAACGTATTTTATTTAAAAGATCAGATGTAACTTATATTGAACCGTAGTGTAATTTGTACGATGTAAATGTGTTGTGTGGTTAAATAAATATTTACATCCAGTCGGCGTGTAATATACCTAAAAAAGAAATTTTAAAGCTCTAAATATTGAATATATGTAATTGTTTTAAATTTATAATATCATTGAAAAGGTAACATGTTTTCAATGGAAGTCGATATAAGCTTCTTGACAGAATTTAAAAGGAATTTTTCGCGGATTTATATTTACTTGCCTAGTTTTTCAAAACGAAATATTTTAGATTTGGAATTCACTAAGAAGTCTGTAGAGCTTAGAGTAAAATATTACTTTGTTTCAGTTTGTGGTCTTGATTTTTTCAACCGCAGTTACTTCTTGATACGTAAAATATTCTAGTTTTTTTTTGTTTACCAAAAACAAAAGTTACACACATTCGAATTCATTTAAAAAGATTTCCAAAAAATTGTTCATTTTTTTAAAAAATTATTCTATTATGTTTCGTTGCCAATGGAATAAGATGGGTCTATTTCGTTTATTGCCTTTGAATAAATAAAATGAAAAAAATGTAATCTATTTTTAATTTATTTAAAGATGCATTACGGGTTTCTTTCTTTTTTAAGAAAAAATATCCTTATTAACATTTGTGAACATAAAATTTAGCGATTAGATTTTTTTTTTTTTGTTAAATCTTATGTTTCATTTCTACATGCAGACTGGTTTTGTTTTTTTGTTATATTATTTTTTTGTGTTAATTTGAAATTTTAATTTTATTTCTTTACAAACAAATATGAATAATAGAAATTATCCCTCGTAAAAGTTATGTTAGTGCAGTAAATATTCAAATAAAAAAACGTTGACTTCGATACAATTTGCAAAGTTTTAAAATAGGAGGACTATTTCTTTTATAGTACATGGACAGAATTCTGTTGTGGGTCATTTTGCATCTCTTTAAACAAAATCATTGCTTCTATCGACGCCTACTCGCAGGCTTGAGCTGAGTTGTAGACGTGGTTTATGCAATTGATGCCTCAGATAAATACGGATTCATTACGTTGCGTCTACCCCAAAACGAAAGTCAACAGCAAGGATGTACTTAGACCTCACCAAACAAAATGCAGTCCAAACATTTATCACCAAAATAAAGTTAATGGCCTCGACTTTTGCAGATAAAAAAAAAGAAATTGCTTATTCAACTTATGGGATTATAGACCGAAAATTGGTACAATTGCTTACTGTCAGACATCACAACAGTTGCTAAGAATAATTTAAAACAAAATAATATTGATGAAGTTGTTCCTCATTCATAAGAGTTCTCTTAAACGAATATTATAGCCATAGACGAACAGTTTGTTTTATCAGGGAGAGAAAAACCAATCGTGGCAGCCATAGATGGTAGGGGGCTAAAGCCGGGAGAGAGAGAAAAAAACCCGATGAGACAAAAATGGTAAGAGATAGAAAAGGCGATATATATGGAGTACGGTAACGTCGAAACGTTAAAATAAAGCTTAAATATATTTATCTCAGGCCTGAGTGTTTTCGTCCCCAATACGTCACAGCTCCCCCTTACGTTACTGCTGTGAATCACGTGTTTGAATATCTTGCGTATAGCTCCGACTTAGCACCAAGTGATTTTCATCTCTTTGATTAAAAAAAAACAGATTAGGAAGTCAACTTTCATATTAGTTAGGTTAGGATATTTAAAAAAAACTTTTTAAGCCCTTTTCACGTTACTGATGGCAACATTTTTTGAAGTGACCATCGGAAACCGCATTCCATCTATCTTATATAGTGCTTGAATCTTCATGGCGATTATGTCGTGGAATAACAACGTTCACTTATGTCTTTTGGTGATAAAATGATTTTTTCTTTACTCTTGCTTTTTTTTAAATATATTTATCGGAGATTGAAAAAAAAATGTCCTTTGTAAGTACTGATAAGGTGATCTTATGCATTATCTTTAAAAAAGTGGAAATGGTTGGAGTTGCAAATTTAATGTTCTTCTCGTATCGTGTAAATTATCACGTAGATGACTGAGACACTATGAGATCAGAATAAATGACAGATATGCCAGTAATTTAAAAATATTCTTCATTCATTTCAAATAAAATATTAAACATAATTATACGCGAGGAGTAGATTCCTTAACCAAGTGCAGAAAATTATAAACTCATGTTTGTGAAAATTGCAACACCACGAAGGAAGCATCATAGTTGAATGAAATTTAATACACAGTTGAGTGGTAATGGTACAAATAAATGATTACATTTTCAAACCAAACAAACAAAAGAGACAGAAATTAGTATTTTGTGTGGCCACCACGCGCCGCAATAAGAGCTGCTACACGACGCGGCATGGAGTTAAACAAATTTTTAATATCTGTCTGCGGAAGAGTATTCCATATTGTTTGTATGCGCAACCAAAGTTCGTCTGTCGAAGCAACAGGACGAAGATCACGAGCGAGACGCCGCCCAACGATATCCCACTCATGTTCAATCGGTGACATATCCGGCGAATACGCAGGCCAAGGAAGAAGCTGTACCTGCTGCGAATCAAGATAGGATTTGACAGTCTTGGCGACATGTGGACGTGCATTATCCTGCTGGAATACAGCCCCTGGCAATCCTTGCAGGAAAGGAATATCTTAGGGCTGTAAAACTTCGTTTATGTATCGAGTACTGTTCAAATTTCCCACAATTCGTAGCAATTGTGATCATCCATGATATGCTATGGCACCCCAGACCATAACTCCGGGTGTTCGTCCGCTGTGGCGTTCGATAATGCACTCCGGAATGCGCCGTTCACAGGCATAGAGCCTGACACGAATTCGGCCATCATGGTGCCACATATTGAAGCGGGATTTGTCAGAAAAGACGACCTGCTGCCAATCAGCACGCCAGCTCCTATGCACATTGGCCCAGTGTAGTCGCAGGCGGCGATGGTTTTGCGTGAGAGGAATAATGTATAAAGGAATCCTTGCGCGCAGCCCACGTTGCAGCAGACGTATCCGAATTGATGAAGCACACAATGAAACACGTGTAGCTGTTGACCACTGTGCTGCCAGTTGTCTAGAAAAAGCTGTGCGGTCCGTCTGAGCCATTCGCACCAGGCGTCTGTCTTTACGAGCTGACGTCACATTTCGGGGTCCACTCACGGATTTCCGAGCTGTCCGACCCTCGTCCGTCCACTGCTTCGAAACACGCATGATTGTGCTGCTGTTACGCTGCACACGAGCGGCTACTGCACGATAAGACAATCCAGCTTCACGAAGGCCGACGATTCTGCCCCTTTCAAACACCGAAATTTGCTCAAATTTCACTCTTTCATCGACGAGGCATAGTAAAGATTCAGTTAACGTTTACACTAGCATATAACCACCGATAATAATACACGCCTCGCTACAGCTGTCTATTTATATTCGGTTTGATCTACCCTTCAGAGGGCGCTGCTCAGCATACGCATGCGCTACCGGTCTGCAATTCTAATCATTTGCATATCATGCCCTACTTTACACACACACACACATTTCCTGAAAATTTCAGCTCACTCGCGTAGGTCCTTCGTGGTGTTGCAATTTTCACAAACAGGAGTATATATTATATTACACTAATACTAGTGATCTTTATTTGAAGCGCTCTTCCAGCTTAATTTCAATGTCTTTATTTAATATCTTCAAGTGAGTTCACTTTCTACTTAGCCATTTTTCACCAGGCTCACTTGTACACTCTTAATAGACTCCAAACCAGCGATACTCAATCTGCGGCCCACCGAGCCTTTTTAAGTGGCCCGGTCATGGCCCATTGCTCTGAGAAATTCTTTTATTTAAGAACATTGTATTAAAAATTTGATGGGAAATTCTTTGTCAGGGAATCAAATGCATCAATTTTGCTTTTTGTTGTCGGTGTCGCACGGATACGAATTGATAATCTTTTTCCATTTGGAACGGTTACAGTTATTGATAACATACAGCAGTGGAGCAGCAACAATTTTGTGGGTGAAACTTATTTTTAACTATCTTTCATATCTTGCAAGCGAAAAATATTCGAAGAAAATATATATCGTTACAAGACGACTGAAAGGTTGTAGGGAAAAATAAACAAGGATCAGTAATTGTCTGATTTGTCACGGAAGTGCTGTATTCAAAAAATACCAATAAACAAGAATCATTCAATGGCACTTTTTCTCGAAGATCTCTTTCAAGAGGTGATAAATAGGCTTTCTTAAATAATCTTTGAAACAACGACAAAGTGTTTTGTCAGTGGTGTTATCCCAAGGGTAACAAAGACATCTTATGAAGTTTGTTATACTATTGGTAATCATATGAAACCCTTTACTGACGCAAAAATTCTGATGGCATGTTTCTTAAATGCTTCTAATTTAGTGTTAGTGACAAAAATAAAAGAATATAAATAATTAAAAAAAGCAAAACAGGAGTTGTAATATTTTGATCAATTTTCCACATTTTAAATTTCCAATGTTATCTTGGTCTTAAAGCTTTTCTCCCTTCCCCCCTCTCCACCATTTATCCTCATGCTGCTGCCCGCGTGAAATATATGACATATGTATGCGGCCCAGCAGAAATAAAAGGTTGCGTACCCTTGCTCTAAACCATCACGTATCATTTTTCTAACATACACACCACTAATTGCTATACTTCTGTCTGCACAATTTGCACAGTTTTCTTCATAAGGCAATATTCTCTTATCAAGCCATGTCATAAGATGGCCCGAGAGGATAGTTGAGAAAAATGTGCGTGATAATTTCCTACTGAATGAATGTGGCGTATGTTTCTTTTAAAAGTCAATTAAGATTATATTATCTTTTTACATTAAATTTTATTCCTTTTGATTAGTTTTTATCTAAACATTAATCAAGGAGTCATGAACGAGATTAAGTTCTCTCTCTCTCTTTCGAAACTTGTAAATGTTTGCCTGATTCAATTAAACATAAAACAAATGCATCCAATGAAAAAATATCGATTTAATCAAATATCAACATAGCATCACATAAATTCACGCAAGTAAAGGGATTTTTCTCGTAAGAAAATAATAAATGTTTTAGTTAAATTTAATTGAAAAGTATTTAAAAAATATTTAATTAGGAAGTTACTTTTAATGGCAAGATCAGTAACACTTATTACAAAAATTGCTGTACATTAATTTTAAATTAATTACAAATTTTTATAATCAACAGCGGTCTGCAATTTCAAATTAAATTTACGAAAATGATTGAAAGACAACGAGTTTAACGATCGTTGAAAATAACGATTACGATTGTTTTATTGTATTTTAAGTACAAGGCATAAAGTGGAAAATTAATATCCGATACCCCTATTCATGGAAGTATCTTTACATTATTCAAATGTTCTCTAATTAAAAAAAATCTTCGAATAACAAATTTCGATAATGGAAAAACGAAACATTCTCGACTCAAAATGTTTGGTTAAATTATGCTCATAAACCTTTAAAGAAATCATTATTCCAGCTATAATTGCTCAGAGTTATTTTTATGATTATTTTGACTGAAGTGTTCTTGCGTTACAATGTTTTCTCCCCCCCCTAAAATCGCCAGACAAGAATTGATAGCACCGCGTTTAAATTGTGAATATTTGCATTGGCATGAAAATTGGCTCAATTAAAGATGGACCAGAGGTATTGATTAAAGTTATTTTTCTATCAAAGGTTTCTTTAGCACGACAATTACTACTGTTTGCTGCCTCAGATATAACAACTTCCTTTGATAAACTTATTTACCACGATGATATCTAAATAATTGCTAATGAGGGTTAACGATTATCGACAAAAAAAGACATTACTAAACAATTGCAGGATTGGCATCGTTAGCTCATTCAATGATCAAAGTGAAGTAGTCCGGAAATTTTCAGTCCGCACCGGGGGTAAAAGATTCCGAAACGTGACTCACGAGTCAGCGCTGGGAATCAAGAAAAAGAGGAATCAGTTCGCAGAACTTTGACCAACGTGACCAGAATACGAGTAACGGGAGCTTCTGGGCATTTAGTTGATATAAAAAGTAACACCGACAGAGACCGGGAGAGTGAAGGAAAATGAAAATTAACGACCCAAGCTGCTTCTTTCTTGGTACGGGGACCAATTGCGGTTGAATTCGATCGCCAACCGAGGAAAAAGGAAACCTTGGGAGAAATGAAAAATGACAGGAAGAATGATTATAAATTTAATAATGTCCGTAATAATTTCAGCGCCTCTGTTTGGGTAAAAAAAATAGCGATTAGTAGGAAAGTTTCGTGGTTTGGGTAACACCTTGGTCGTGGTTTTTTACTAATTCCCTTTCGACTGTATCGTGATACTGGGCTGGATGTTTTGGGAGATTAGGAAATGTATGTAATATCTTGTTTATGATCACGCACTTTGCTCATTTTTGCGAAAAGTATAAATTAAGGTCGCAATTGAAAGCTGGAAGCGAAGAAGCGACGGGGATAGAGGTGTTTGGAGGAGTTGTAATGGAAGTCACGTTCGTGAAGCTGGAAGAGGCATTAAGAGCGTCGTAAATTTTACTTTTATTTTTGCTACCAACTCCACGCGCTGAGGGGGAAATGTAGACTAAATTTTAAAGTTTCTCCAAGGCCTGCAGTGAATATATTTGTTTGTACCCGTACTAGAGAGAAACTGTGGGCTCTTGTTTGTGGGAAAATACTTAGTGGAAGATTCCAAGGGAATCGCAAGCAGTGCCATAATTAAGATTGTTAAATTGGCTAGTAAAGTTTTAATGTTGTCTAAAGCTAATGCCGGAAAACGGGAATCAGCCTTAGAATACTTTTTCTGGCTAGAAATGAGTCAATATCAATAAAAACTTTTGTTGTTGTAACATATACTATATAAATGCTCGAGGGTTTTTTTGCGACTTTTTCATTTCATGTGTATAAAATTACATATTTATTTGGCATTAAAATACTTGAAATATCACTAGGAGAATACATTGTGTACTCTTAAAAGAGGAAACGAATTCAAATAGAAATTGTTAGTGCATTAAAATATGATTTTTCTCTATGCGCTAATAAGTTCTTGGTATAATTTGAACATACAGATTTTTCTTTCAAATAGAATATTTAAAATTAGTTACACACGAAAGAGAAGATTGATTAAAAAGGAAATTGTTAGTGTAATTCAATACGAGTTTCTCCAAGTGCTGGTGAGTTCTGACTGCAGCATGAATAGAATATTTTATTTGTAGATAATTGTTCAGTGTTATATATTCCGATATTTAATATTAAATGGGAAAAATGATTAATCGGAGTTAAAAGGTGAAATATATATCGACGCTACTTAAAAAATTCACAGGCTAGAAAATTTAATTAATTCTTACCATAAATACATGAATTTCAAATTATTTTAAATAATTGCTGAATGAAAGAGTGAAGATCACTTTACGCTCTCTTTTATATAGTCGGCAATATTTTTGTGTGCACTATCGAATATTTAAATCATTAACGTATTACAAAAATATTTTCCGTTTTACTTTTAAATTTATTGCCTAAATTGAGTTACGAACATACGATTATTATTTTAATTAGTCATTTTATAAAAAAAAAATTCCAAAAATTGTTTCGGATGGAAAGAGCAAATGTGTGTTGTTTTAGAATTTTAACTTAATGCAAAATCTTTCGAACAACTTGCCTTGTGTTTGTATGGAATATTTCTCTCTTTATGAAGAGTAAGTTAGGTAACACCATTTTCTCAAACTACGCTGATTTTAATTGAACCGGTGAAGTTTTTGCCCGATTTGTGACTGATTAATAACACGAGTATGTAAGATCACGTTAATCAGTAAAAAAAAATCTTTGTAAAATTGCAAAGTTCGTGTTCACGGTGTCAAATGATGTGTAGGAGAATGCTAATTTTCCATATTTTCAAAAATATGATAGCTATCACTTAACAAGTAGTGTAAATATTTTTTATCTTACAAACCTCCATTTCATGCCGTTTCTACTGGACGTTGAATTTCGGGACACCCTGTATATCTAGAGTTGTAAATGATTTTATTCTTTTTTGGAGAAAAAAGAGAAATGAAATAATTCCTTATAATATGACAAAAAATATGAAAGGGGAAAAAATCGATTTTTTTAATGGCTTAATTTATAAATTACACAAAATATTTACAATCAAATTTATCACGGGGCAATTAAGTATTCCTAAATAAAAAAATTATAAATGCATTTAATTGAATAATAAATGTTGATAAACAATTTTAGATGGCTCCGTAAACTGCCAGTAAGTATATAATACATAACCTACTACATATGTGAAAGTGTTATGGAAGAACACCATAAATTTATTTAAAAATGTTATAATGCAAATAAATAAAAAAAAGTAGAAGATAATAAGAAATGAAATTTCGAAAGGGAAGTACACATTTCTTGTAAAAAGAAATAAAACTTGTCTAGAAACTCCGGGCATAGGTTGTGAAAGATTTTAAAGAAACTCGCAGAAAATAATGCATTTCCTCAAAAGTAGAAGGCCTTGTACCAATCATGACTATACTAGTATCAATTTAAGAGAAAACAAGATCGGATTCCTTTTCTTAAACTACGCTTGCAAGATGGTAGTATGAGAATGAACTTAGAGTTAGTAAGAAAATTCTATAGATTGATTTATATGTAAGTTTAAAATGATATGCTATTTATTGAAATACTTTTTGATCTTCATTTTCATAAAAACGGAAAGTAACTAAAGCATCTATATATAGTTTTAAGTAGAAAACAGAAATGCAGTATAATGAAACGTTAAGCTATCCAACTACGTTCGGAATAGGGATTTTGCAAATGCGTATAAATGGATAATATTTATAATATAAATGTCACTTATTAGAAAATGTATATGAAATTGTTTTAAGAATATTATTACAATAAAAAATTATTTTACAATATTTTGACCAAAAATGAACATAGAATGACCAATTTCCAAAATATTTTCCTTTTGGGGAAAGCGCTTCTATATTATAATAATACTTTGCCTGTATATAGCTCTGACCTTTGTACAGAGGCTCAACTAAAATTTTTGAAATATACAACTTAGAAGTGGGTTTATCCATGTTTTACAACAACAGAAGGGAGGAATTTTAAGAAAAAAAAACGCCGATAATTATTTCAATTGGTTGTAAATCTAAAAATATGAATTTTTCAAAAAAATATAGTTCAGACTCTGGAGAAGTCTTTACTTAATATAAGTAAAATATTTCATTATTTTAGAAGCACTTTTTTATAAAAGGAGAGCATTTTGAAAAAAGGTTATTCTAAGTTAATGTTTTGCCAAAATATTATATTTAAATAAATTTTTTTTTGTCAAAATGTTCTTAAAACAATTTTATACGTGTATTCTAATCTAAGTGACACTAAATATCACGAAAATTTATCCATTTATGCGCTTTTTTAAAATCACTGTTCCGAACGTAGTTAGATACCTTAAATATGGTAATGCCCACTAGGACTGAAGTATACTTATTATAATTGAATTCTTTTTAGGTAACCACAGGAAAGCTTCTCGATTTTAGTAAAATAACTGATCCCATTTTAGCAACCATGAATATGATCGATATGTTCGTTTAAGTTTTATAATTCGTGATATCATAGTTTAAAAAATTCCTTTTCACTTTGATGATTTTTTTTATTTTTAAATAATAGTGACAAAGAAAACGTTCCAATTGGCTCCACAATTTGCTATTCTCCTTTGTTCATAAAGTTTATAGAGTAGTACCAAAATGGCAAGGAATCCATTGTCAACCGCACGCACATTTCTCATTTGCGAAAGCCCCTCAAGTAATTATGTAATACAGGGGCTGTTTCAGTAAATGCTCCTTTTCACTGTATATTTTACTATTTCTAATAACTATTCGCATATCTAGCATAAGCTAATCACAAAGCAACGCATCATCGTCACTAACTGAAGGCCTTTTTTGCTCGTTGAATTATCAAACAGATCTATTCAGGGTGTGCTGTTGAATCATACATCAACAAGATATTTTGTGAGGCGATTTAGGATAAAATATAATGTGTGTGAACGAATTTTTTATTATCTATGAGTTTCAAAAAAAAGTTTGGAAAAACTTTTACTCTTAACCGCTTCATAGTTTTGATATGTCAATCTTACTAAATGCTGAGTCATAAATGTTTTTGTCTTGTCTGGTACTTAAAAATTGGCTCTTAAAATGCAGATGTTGAGCAGATTTGACGCCATGTTCATAAATGTGGAAACGTGTTGCGTTAAAAATAATTATAGGAATGTTTTTTTTTACTTAGAATTGGTTAAGTTGGCTAGTTATATCCGTCTGGCATGACCTCTACTTCCAAAATTTTACCGAAGTCTACTGTTTGAAAGTATTAATATTCTGCCCGATAAATTCAATCTAAAAATCTCAAATCTCGTTTTGTTTTCAAGTCAGTTATGAGATTGAGGTATAATCTCACGGATCCTCGTCACTTGAACTGGTTTAAAATTACAAAGTACATCGACAACATCATTTTAGTAGATTTAAAGTGATGTTATTTCAAAGCTAACGAGCCCAGCTAATCTTTATTCTGTAAAAAGTTAAGTTCGTTGTTATTCTTGGAACAATTTAAGATTTCGATCCTTAACTAGCATGCTTATTACATTTACAGAATCTCAACAACAACAACAAAAGAAACGGGAAAAACCTATCTACAATTTATCTGCATGAAAATCTCGATAAGATTACGTTGAAAGATAAATGAAAAGAGAGAGAGAGAGAAAAAAAATAAAGGAACTGCAGAGTCTTTTATTAAAACGATCGTTGCGTTTTGTCCAATCAATCGCCAAACCCCAGTTGTTAAAGATTTAGAATTCCATAGCCTTAATTTGAGATTTAATTAATCAAAAACGCTTTTAAAGAACAAATTGTACTATTAAAATTAAATGGAACTGAGTTTTTAATCGTTATTCTACCCACGTGATGTGGGTGGAGATTAGTAGAGTAAGCTTCTCTCACTTGTTACACTCATTCAGGGACGTCTTAAGACTTTTTGAGGCCCCGACTCTCTAAACAAATAAAGGCCCCACTTAAAAGTAGACAGTAGATAGCATGCGTTGTCAAATACTCGTACAAACAACAACCCGAAACAAATTATTGTGCATGATTTTCAATCATATACACCGGCTCGACCGATTACCTCCTTTTGATTAAATGAGTAATGATGGTGTTGTAACGTCGCTTCTCCAAACATCAACAGCGGTCGGCGTCTTTGTTGGACCCGACACCCACACGTGCATCTTGCAGCTGCAACGCAACCGTTTTTTGACCCCCGAGGAATCGAACACCGTCGACCGGAAGATGGGAGAGGAGAGATGCTTTGAACTTACACGGGAGCGGTAGCCAACGGTTCCTCCTCACAAAATATTGGACTCTAACAATCTTTAATTAAGTTTAATAACTTTAATGTATCATTCAGTAAATAATATTCAATAGTTGTGTGTGACGTAAATAAATTCCATATTTAAATTAACCAAGAATACGCTACCGTTATTCTTTCAAACGTTACAGTGTGTGGTGATAGGCCTGTGACTGTACATGGAAGACGATCATCACATGCGCCCAGTTTGCATATCGTCTGAAATTCTCTGCTTTTCGGATAATACAACTGGAAATGGCATTTGACCTTTGAAATTATTCGAATCATGGTCTTATTAGAACTGGAACGAGACGAGACCTCCATTGTGGCACAGGCCATGGACATAGTTGACCCATCCCTTAAGACAGCCTTTCACTCGTTGTGTTTTTGATGCTTTGAATCCCTATTTTCTTAATTACCCATTGCGATTGCACATGTTCGAAAAGTACGTAATATCTGAAATTCAAAACTAGTGGCGTAACGGAGAACACTTGCCCCCCCTGCAAAGTCAGGTTTTGGGCCCCCAAGTTGGATTTTACAAAGGGTAGGTACTTGGTGATAGTCAGGCTGTGGGCCCTCTAGAGCACTGACCCCCCCGCGATGCGGGGGTGTACGTTACGCCACTGTTCAAAACCAATCACACCGTCGCGCTGCTAAACAGGTTCTTAGATCTGGTTTTCATAAATGCTGTGTATTTCTCGACGTTTCCGTTCATGTACATTCCTTGTGCTTTTTCCTCAACGCGTAACTTGCGACCTTGCATGCAACTATCCCTTAAGTTGCCGCGATAACCTTGTGGTTATGGTCACAAATTTGTGACCGGCCTGTTGTAGATTCCAGCCAAGTGCCACTGAAAACCCACTGTGTAAAGGGAGCCGATACATCTTTAATCTATCGATCTCAAAGTACTCCCATTTTGGTGTTATGTATTAATGTGGAGAGGGAGGTGGCAGCTCGGGGAGCATCCTTGTCACTTGACCAGGACCAATGCTAATAGCAAGCATTCGTGTTGTTTTATAGTGCCACTTTAATAAAACACCCACTCGTTGCCATCTCTTAAGGCAATGCTTTTCAAACATTCAATACTTACGACCCAATTTTCAATCATTATTTTCATCGCGCCCACCTTCATAAAAATAATAATGTATTGAATTCGATAATAGATACTTTGACGCTAAAGCTACAATACGTCTTTAATTTCTTAAGTACTGCTGGCATATAGAAACGCCTCGCGCAACCAGTGCATAAATTGCTCCAAAAAAAATTTTTTCTGTTCACTGCTATCCATTAAATTATTCCTAAGGTTTTGAACTAAAAAAAAAGGACCTTGGCAGTGTTTGCGAAACATTTACTTACTTCAGAGGATTTTATTAGTTACTCGCTTTCTCCTCCCCCAGTACACGACATATCCATGCACACGTGCAAAACGGTGGCATTGGAGAGTGAATAGCATAAATTTAATCGGTATTTAAAGGATTAATTATAAACCGTACAAATTATCAAGATAAGTGTTAATTTTTGCATATAACTTTATACGACAAGCCTGTGGGGCCGTGGCGCACACAAGGGGGGGTCCTGGGGTCCGGACCCCCCAAAAAAAAAAAAACCCTTGATTTTTTTTTTTTTCCGATTGATTATAATTCTAAGTATATAGTACGTAAAATTAATTACTTGCTATTATAATGATTAATTTTATTAATTAATGCTAATTATTTATTCAAAAACTAGTTTTTTATTGTGTTTTGTTCCCGAAAATCGACAAAATCAAACGGAGCATGATACAAGAATGGTGAACTTTTGACCCCGGACCCCCCTTGAAAAATTCCTGTGTGCGCCACTGCTGTGGGGTCATAGGTAATTATAAAACTTGTTAACATAGTATTGTTATAACAATTATAAAATACATTGTGCAGTACTGATGCCTTTATAAGTGTATTATAATAAGTGCAAAGGTTGTTTTTTTAAAAAAATTTTTATTATGTCAGAATGTATTTTGCTTACTTTCAAATAATTGATAATTTTTTTCAATAATCTTTTGTTTTCGAGTTTTTAATATGCCCGCTCCCCCTTTTTAGGGTTATCATGGCCCTCTAGGGCGCATGCCCCACAGTTTGAGAAGCGCCGCCTTAAAGTATCTAGTAAAGGCTCTGAAATATTCTGTATGAAGTAATAGAAAAAAAGTTGTGGGGAAACTTTACTTTTTTTAAGCGTGCACAACACAAAGTTCCATATAACTTGTCTTAGATAGGAACTTTCAATACCTTATTTGTATTATTATTTTGGGATTTCAAAATAATAGTTGAAATTAATGCTAATGTATCGGCCCCACCCAGTATGGTGGTTATGACACTTGGCTTGTAATAGAGTGTGCTCAGGTTCGGATTCTGAATTATAATTAATGTATCTTCGGGTAAAGAAGTCGGATTTTGACCTGAAATGGATTCCCGTCTCAAATGAAAAGCAGAGTCCCCCTTCTGTTCTATATTGAGATCATCGTTTGTAATTAAAGAAATCGATATTCTTCTATGTTTATATTGTAGGTTTCTGTTCCTCTCTCGTATTTCGTATGTATCCCAGTATGAAATACATGATAACAATGATAATGTAACTTGCACCCATAAAATTATATAAGGTGTACGAGTTATTAAATTGTCGCTAAAAATACGAAAAAAAATCTCATCATTCTCAAACTTTCCTAAAATATTTTTACAAGGCTCGAACTAAAGCTTCCGTCCTATTTTGTTATTTAGTCAATTAAGTTAAATCAAATCGAAAACTGTAGCCAAACCTAGGTTTTCAGCCTAGTATTGGGTTGTTCGGAAATTAATTTCATTTTGTGTGTGTGTGTGTGTGGAAATGAAAGACAGTTTTCGTATAATAAACACATACTTTATTAAATTTTATATTGGTCGTTCTGGTCCAACACCTTTTGCCATCTTTCTGGTAGTAGCATAATTCCACGCTCATAAAATGTTTGGCCTTTGCTGGCAAAAAACTGATCGAGGTCGTTTTTGACCTCTTCATTTGAGGTGAAGGTTTTACCGTCTAAAAATTTTTGGAATGACCGGAACAAATAATAATCTGATGGTGCCAGGTCTGGAGAATATGGTGGGTGTGGCATTGTATCCAATTCAAGCTGTGAAGCTTTTGGCAAGTGACCAAACTTGTGTGAGGTCTCTCGTTGTCTTGGTGAAACACTACACCTTTCATGTTGATTAGTTCTGATCTTTTCTGTTGAAGTGCATCATTCAGTTTGTCCAGATGAGGACAGTAGACTTCCGAATTAATCGTTGTGTTATCCGGTAAAAGCTAAAAGTAAAACGATTCCTTTAAAATCCCACCAAACAGACAGCATCACCTTTTTTTGGAGAATATCGGCTTTGGAAATGGTTTGAGCCGGTTCATCTTTTTCGTCCCCAGTGATGATGCGCTTCAAAAAGGGATTATTTTCGTGACGTTTGAGAAACGAATCGCAAACGTCAATGCGGCGACACATATTTCTCTCTGAGAACATGGGGAACCCATACATCGAGCTTCGAGGCTAACTCCAGGCCTTCCAAGTGGTCATAAACTGTTGCATTTGATAAATTTAACCTGAATCCGATCTCACGTGTTGTTATTCACCGGTTCGCATCAACTAATGCCTTTATCGCGTCTTTATCAGCTTCAACCGGCCTTCCCGAACGTGGTGCATCTTCGACATCAAAATTGCCGGATCGAAATTTAGCGAACCAGTTTTGGCACTGGCGTACTGTTAACACACCTTCTCCATACACATCGGTCAATTTCTTTCTTTCTTGAACAGCATTTTTACCCCTCCTGTAGTAAAACAATAAGATATGTCGAAAATGCTGCTTATCGCTCTCCATATTTAAAAGGCACCAACCAAAAACTACTGAGTAGAATTAATTGGAATTTTAAACACACAAGCCTTGCTATATGAGCTCTCAAAGCATATAAAAATTATACGGCTTAAATGTGAATTTGGGTGCAAAAAAATGCAATTAAATCCTCTGTCGGGAAAAAACGAAATTACTTTCCGAACAACCCAATATAACTGCTTTTATGTGCATTTTTATTTATTCATCAAAAGGATTGAAATGCATTTCATCCGCTCAGTATGTTTAAAATGCATATCTCCTTAATAAATTGTTTCCATCATGTAAATTTAAAGTTTGGATTTGACTTTCAATGATTCATTAACTTATTTTTCCGTGTAATAGCAGCGTCACCATCAAGGGATCTCTAGACTAGTCTCTCTTTGATTTTCCCGGTTCCACCGAGCTTGATTCTGCATGCTGTGACTACTATAACGCTCATTATATATGTAAATTACTCTTTATCCGGTACTTATTTAAGTGAAGGAAATATATATATATATATATATATATATATATATATATATATATAGGTGTTGCCTGAATATACTTCAGAAATATTTTAATGAACGTTCAGTACACAAAAATACACACATTCTTCATTTACATTATTGTAAAGATATGAGAAGCTAAATTATTTGTTAAAAGTATGAATAATAGTTGGGAAGTGTCTAGTATTCTTAATCTCTACGAATCCAAGTCTGTGTACATTGAATTTAATATTTAATTGCTGTGATGCATTTGTGTAACTATTTATTAGAAGCATTGCTTGGATCAAAGTAAAATACGCATTTAAAATCGGTAGCTAGGGATTGACTTATAGTTCTTTTTCAATATTAAATTCAAATTCCAATGTGTAAAATGTTTAAATCATATTTGTGGTGTTAAACAGTCATTAATGTAAGTGTAATGTTAGATTTTTGTTTCATTAATGCTTATAATTCATCATTAGATGATTAAAATATATATTTTGACAGATTTATTCGTAATTTCTCTTTAAAAGGATTAGACCTAGAATTTTTGACAGATTTGCTTGAGATTCCCGTCAAAGAATTTCTTAAAAGTTTGCACTTGAATTACTGAAGGATTGAAACTTTTCCCTAAAACACCTCTACCTAACTTCAAAAAAAAAAAAAAAAAACCAATATTTCCCTTCACTTGAACACATAATTGTATTTTTTTTCATTGTATTTATCCCGATTTAAATGAAAAGGATCACTTAAATGAAAGCCGAACAGAAGTCGGTTTGATAAAGGATTTAATGGGATTAATATAAATTAGTATGCAAAGGAAAGAAGCAATGTAGACGTAACAGATAAGCTAGATTAAGTCACCTTGTAGGTTGAAACAAATGCCACAGTGGCCCACGACATGATGGATACCCTAGGTGAAGAAGCTTTGGAATTGCTTATGGCACCAATTTTCAACAGCAGTTTGGACCTCATTATAGTCGAGAAACCCCCATCCCTTCAAAGCTTTCTTGAGTGGACCGAAGTTGTGGTATACAAACGGTCAGAAGTCCACGCTATAAGGGGGATGTTTGAGAAGTTCCTTGCCTACGGAATTTCCGTAACAATATTTGGCATACCACAGCATAATCGTGCAAGATAATAGCCCCGCATGATAGCATGCCACGTCAACGATTCTTGATATTCTATCTCAGTTCGTACAATATGGCATACTACTTGGAAGCATTGGCAGTCGTACCATTTGGACGCATTCTTGATCTGCGAACGATGTTTTTCAATGTGCTCCCACACTGTCGTACATGCATTTGGCGGGATCTGATGATATCGCATGCATTCCCAGCAGTTTGCGCCCTCTGTAGGGTCACGGGTTGTAATCTTCTCTTCAAATTGCGGAGTTATTACTGCAATGCCCCTTTCATTTGGGCGAACCTTATAGAAATGGGATAAATCGCACTCTTCCTTGTCTGATACTTAAGCATAGAAGGTGACAATTTTCTCATTTGAATTTAAAGTTGCCTAAATAAACGATTATTTTATTAATATCCAGAATTTATATATATTTATATATAAAAAATCTTCTGTGCGTGTGTTTGTCACCAAACTCCTCCAAAACGGCTGGACCGATTTCGATGAAATTTTTTGTGTATGTTCAAGTAAATTCGAGAATAGTTTAGATTCACAATTCGGTCCAATATCGCACTGAGTTAAAAATATATTAATTAAAAACATTAAAAAAATACAACTCTACATTCACCTGCATTGTTGTAACAACGCTATTGTTATAAACAAGTAATATACAAAAAATTTTTTTAATCAGTTCCTACTTAGATCAACCAAGAAAAAATTTATTTTAGCTACTTTTTATTAAATAGTTGCAATTAATATAAATATGTATATACATATGACAAAATCGCAACATTAAGTGGTAATTAATTTTTATTAATTATCATTAAAGTATCGTATTGTCATCCAAAACAATCGTGTATATAAAATTTCCTTTCAACTGAATGCTTTATTTAACACGTGAGAAAAAACCTTTTCAAATTTTGACATAAGTCGCCAAAAGGGCTGCTAAGTCGCTAACGTGGCTGTATTTGTAATTTTTTAAACAATTGGTTATAATCAATCAATTAATTTTTATTAATTATAATTAAATTATTGTATTGTTATCCAAAATAATCATGTTCATTACATTTCAGCTCAATTGAGCGCTTTAAAATGTATTTTATTAACGATTGAAAACTTCACCAAGATAAATAAACAAACAAACAAATAAAACATGTATAGAGATCGTGAGCTAATAGTAGGAATTGAAAAAGACGTAAGTTGGCGTCGAAAATTGATTTTCACCCAAACTGGCCCAAACCGGTCTTTATTGTTACGAAAATGCAGACGCGCGATTCACGCTTTTTAGCGTTTTTAATTAATATCTTTTCAAATAATCTTTATATATGTATTTCTTCTGTGCGTGTGTATGAAACTGAACTCCTCCGAAACGGCTGGACCGATTTTGATGAAAGTTTTTGTTTGTTCCAGTGGACTCGAGAATGGTTTATTACTTATAATTCGGTTTAGAAATGTTTCTTTAATTAATTTTTTTATTTTTAATTTGTTGATCTTGGAATGTTTTACATTGAATCTGGCAGACTGCGCTAAGATCGCAGTATCGAATATTCAAAAATATTTTATTATAATTCAAGTTGGTCCTGACAGTTGGTGCTGTGATCATTTCAGGAAAATATTTCGTCACTTTGTGTTATTATTTTGTTGAAATAAATCGTGTGTTAATTAAATTATTACATTCAGATGTAATTAGTGTTTGAAGAGTTTCGAAGTGTTCATAAAAAAACTATACATTTTATGTACAATTTAATAAATATACCTGTTATATAAAATAGTTTGAGTCTGAACTTTTTCACCTTTAATTAAAACAAGTTTAAGTTTTTATTCACACAGCCTTTACATTTAAATCTGTCGTGAGCTGAAACGTCCTCCCGTTGGTGTGGTGTGGTAGTTAGGAGAGGGGGTGCCAGCTCAGGTGTCGTCCAGCCACGCTTGACCATGGTTCAAAATTACGTGGTCCGTCGCCAAAAGCCCTCGTGTAGCTGAACAGTGCGACGTTAATATTAAATCAATCAATCAATCAATCACACAGCCTTTACATTTAACTTCACTCATAGTATACACATACTCACACGCTATCGATTGATTGAATTGTGATAACCGTACATGTGTAATTACGTTAGACATTGTAATAACTTTTTAATACAAATTTTACTCAAAACGGTCCAGACTGTTAAAGTTTATTCATAAAAATTTGGAATTTTTGAATTTAAGATGTGTGCACAGGACAACGTCTGTTGAGTCCTCTAGTATATATATATATATATATATATATATATATATATATATATATATATATATATATATAGTATAATAAAATAAAAGTGATGAAGTTCTAGAACCTACAGTGCTAAAGAAGGAAGAAATTGGAATTCACAAGACACAACAAATGTAGATACAAAAGTCTTTGGGCTAAACTGGAAACCTATTAGGATTTCTAAAGCTGTCGCTAAATTAGTCCAGTGATTTAGGATTATCAATGTTTTATGGATCCAACCTTCCCCGTACAGCAGAAATTTTCGAGATAATAGGAAAAAATAGAGTCATGTTGAAAAGTTAAGCCTATTTCTACCACGTGGATGATGAACCTGACAATATAGTAAAATGAAATTAAGAAAAGAGAACAAAAATGAATAATGACCATAAAATTACAGAAAAAATTAGGAAAAAAACTTGCATATAATTTTTTTTTTTTTTTGGAAATCAAAAAATCAATCTTCTTTGTTAAGATCCCACGCGAAATGACTTAAAGGATTGGAACAACACAAGAAGGAAAAACCGTGGCGCCACCTGGATAGTTATTTTGCATGTAAACTAACCACTAAGATATTTTAAAATAAACAAAACATATTAAATTTTAAATAAAATAATGCACAAAGTTAAGAATAGATAATACCAAATAGAATTGTATTTAAAAGTAAATTTACTTGGATAATTACATACTAGATAGTTATATTGCAATTAAAATTCGCGCTTAAAATATTTTTAATTTTTTTAAAAAAAAATAAACTAAATGGAATAAATTTAAAATAAAATATTGAACTAAGATAAAAATAGATTTAATTCGAAATAGAAATGTATTTAAAAATAAATTTACTTGGATAATAGTATTCTAAACAATTATTGCTAAATTTCCCAAAAGTACTATGTTCTAAAATGTTATCAGTAACTAAATCATTGTTTCCTCTTATAAAATTTAAGATATTTCTAAATATTGATAGGTGTAAGTTACTATCCCAGAAAGGCAAAAAATCAAATGAGTCTCTTTTTAAAAATATTACTTAATAGCAAATTATTCTTAACGTTTAATTGAAGGTCCAAAATGTTACCTGACTCATTATTATATATATATATATATATATATATATATATATATATATATATATATATATATATAATATCAAAAAACCATAAAGTAATTAGATATAATAGAAATAAACGTTTGCTATTGAATGTGTGTGTGTGATTCTAGAAAGGCCATACTTGTATTGGTCTTAAACATTCAAATAGGTAACTTAAAGCAAGCTAAAAGGAATTTATATAATTGACTCTTTTTAATTAATCAGTTTCTAATGAATGTTCGAAAGAGAGAACAAGGAACGAACACGTATGCGTGCGCACACGTGAGAGTTAAATGGATGTCTGCAAGCTCAGACATTGTGTAGTGATGTATACTTCTGAATTTCTTTGTAATAATCACAACAAGTTCTTTTAAAAATTGAATCTATAGTAAATATGCGAAAAACCGAAGATTAAATTTATAATTATTTAGACAAAATTATACATTGACAGATCTTTACATTGGTTTCTTTAATCGCCAAAAATATGTGACGAATCTATACGGAACTTTATCACTAACCTTCTGAACCGACCTTTTTAGGGAAATTTAATTCCCTACCTATTTCCAATCAACTCCAAAGAGCGGACAGGATTCCTTATTATACAGATTAGATTCAGTATTTAAGTCAAACGAAATAATAAAGTTAGAGAAGTAGGAGATAGATATTGAAACATAGAGTTATAGTGAATTTGAATTGAAATATTGTAATTGAAGATAATTTGTTCTCATGAAGAATTGAGATTCCGAGTGGTAAATATAAAATTATATTTAAAGTCTCATTAAAAGAGTGAGATTAAAGTTAAATGTTCATTAAGAACATTATTGGATATAATTCTGGGATCTCTTATCGTGGTAAATTCTGCGTGATCGTTATTTAATGAATTGATTAATTAGATTATTAATTAATTGAGTTAAATTAAAAGATATTATATTTAAAACCTCATAATATTATAATTCGGATTTGTTAATAAGTCTTCGATTTTAATTGAGAAAGTTATTCAAATAAAGAAAGTTATTTATAAAAATGGCTACTGGTTCTTTTACGTCTCCTAATTATTATAGTTCTCAAAGTGAGGTCCTTAGGGACCATTACAAATATTATAAACATCCGCTGCAATAGTTTGCTCTATAATTTTATAAAATGCTTTCAATATACAAATTTTAAAACGTTTTTTTTTTAATCTTTTGATTAACATGAAGTGATTTCAAAAATGATTATAAATGTAGCGCATATTTTAAATCCAAGAACAAAAGTAATTTTTTTTTTTCAAAAAATAGTTTAGGATTTTTAAAAAAGTAAATGAATAAAATGAATTATGTGATTTTTCAAATTATATAAACGAAGTAACGTGTTTTTTTCGATTTCGTTAGATTTTCAATTTTCAAAAGGGACACTTATCCTCAGGACAATTACTTATACAGTGAAAAACAATCTTTTCACCAAAATGGTTTAACTATGCCCCAATGATTAATTCCCCTACTAGGCAGAAAAATAGGGGGACCTATAGACTTGTGCCAGAGACAAAATTGGCAGTGAATCTTCTCGGTACTCTTTTCCCCATATAAGTGTTCCCAGCAAGTAGACAACAAGGAAACGCAAATTGTACGTCTGTCCACTTGATAGATTGACATCCAGTTATTCGAACGAAGAAACAAATTCCAACGTCTCATTATTTCCCTTGCCATCGCTTAATCAAAGAGCGACTTCTCTATTGGGCAGCCCGGTGACTTGTCTATTTGCTTTTGGGACCAGAAGTCTTCTGTTCAAGGAAAATTTAATCGCATTAACTCCTTTGATTTGAAGTGTGTGTTATTTGGAATCGTGTTGCGAAAGACAATTTAAGCACTTTTGAGAACTGGAACAGACAAAAGCAAAAAAAAAAGTATAATAAAGTGTTTTAAAAGTTCTTGTAAAATAGAAAGTCGTGAATTCATTGGAACTGATAAATTAAACTTAATTCATGTTAGTACGCATTTGGGTTATAAAAAAAATTTCTGTACATTTTATATACTTAATACTTTTACAAAATTTACATGCTTTTATTTCAATTTAATGCTTTTCTTAAAGTTATATCAGTGACTTGTGTTAGAATTTTATATATGTATAGGACTGTAGAAATTCTATTATTTTCTTTTTAGGTTTTCCATTATATTTTTAGACTATGAATTGTAATCATATTACAAAATTCCTTTTTTTTTTCTCTGATTTAATAGTACTTTTTTTTTTACTTCGTCAATGTGGTATTCTAGTTTTTATTTTACACAATAAGAATCAAAGTTAACTAATTATTTACACTATATAAAAATCATATCAACACATTTTCTCGATGTAAGATAATTTTTAAATATATATATATTATTCAATTTAACAGTTACGTGGATCGAAATGTTTAGTTCAAATTTCAATACAATTAGTTCAGAATCCGAAAACGCTCTGCTCTTAGAAATCAAAACACTGATTCCCCTGCCATCCAACGCGGTTTACAGTTACAAAACAAAAGTTCATAGAATGATTTATTATGGAAATGCGATTATTTTCCATGTAGTAAATCGGTTTATAATATAGGTATATTTTTTTAAAAAAAGATTGAACCATTCTAATGTTCTAATGCAAGTATAGCAACCGTAAAGTATTTCTCGATACGTTAAGTTGAATTTAAAACTAAACTGATACTCAATAAGTATTTTCATTATGCTTCAACTTTGCTTATTTCATTAAAAACATCTCTTCTAGAATAAGGAGACTTATTACCCTTTAAATATAATTATATCCGTAAGTCTCCTCGTGGTGTGTTGTAAAGTTATGAGAGTAAAATTCCAGCAGAGAAGTCATACTCTCTTTATTGTTAAGAATTTAAAGTTCATCTCCAATAGATTTAGTGTTACTCTAGGGCACGGGTAGACAGACTTTTCTAGGGTGCGGGCTACTTTTAATTTTTTCAAGGTGTTACGGTTCACCCAGTGGCGTAGGTGCAGTGAACTCAAAGAAAGTATACAATTCAGTCGAACCTCCATTTTACAAAATTCTCTATTTAGCGAACTTTTTTCTGAAACCAATAACATTTTACAATTTTCTTGGTAAAATAACCTACGATTAGCGAAGTGCATTTCCAATTCAACGGAATTTCCTGTTATGATTCGATTTTTTCCCGATATTTTTTATGATTCGATATTTTTTAAAATACCGTATTTACTCGCCAATTTCGCCAATACTTTTCCCTCAATGTTAATGCCACTAAAAATTGGGCACGGCTTAGAACCGAAGGGGAAAAAATGTTGGAAGAGCAATTAGTTTCATGCATGTGCTTAAAAGTTTATACTACTGATAAAATGACCAGCTATTCACTTATTATAGTTTTCCTTTTAAATTTATTTTAATTTCATAAAATTGGATATCGATAAACACCGTTTTAGACTATTTTTCAATTTTCATAAAATCTTGTTGGGAATTTAGAACACGGCTTAGATTTGAATAAATACGGTATTTCTAGACCTTCGTATGATGGAATGATTATTAGGTCTTAGTAAAGGTGGTCCACCGGTCAATCACGATCGACTTTATGCCCATCCCGGCTCTATGGTGATTTTTGCTCAAAGTATTTAACAAGCATTATTTATTATTTTGTTTATTGCACATTTTTCCACCTTAGGGTTTGATAACTACCCAAGTACTGCCCACAGTTTTAAACTTTAATCAGCTAATACGTCCCTTTTCAATTCCATTTCGAAGTGAGGACTTTAGATTACCGCCTATCTAACGTGCATCTTCTCCCCTACATGACGGATATACATTCAATGAGTAACCAAATTATTATCACCCCTTCAATGCAAAATTGAAGCACCTTTTGCCTTTAATACTGCATAGATTCTTCTGTTGTATGAGGAATTTGACAACATATACGATGAATTGTGCCTTCCACTACCTTCAGCTGGTTGTTTCTGGATCCAGCGTCCTGATTCCCCGTTCGATCTCCCTCCACAGATTCTCAATAGGATTGAGATATGGTAGTTATGCAGACCAAATATGCAAGGTAAAGAAAGCATCTATCTCTGGCAGGGGTCTTTATGAATATAAAAATATGTATTTGATTTGCCAAAATACTTGAATACCCTTGGACTTTCAGACATTCTTCCGCATAAATCAAATAACCCATGCAATGGTACGAAACCATCCCCCCAAACAATAATATTGCTCCCACCAGCTTAAAGAGTTATAGCAATGCGGATGGGGTTCGTACTCTCACTCTTTTTTCTCCATATTTGAACCCTATCATCTACATCAGTGCTTCTCAAACTTTCAATAATTGCGACCCAGTTTTCAATCATAATTTTCATCGCCCCTCCCATACAATAACAATGAATTGAATGCAATAATAATGTACTTCGACGCTAAAACTGCAATATGATCATAATTATGCACCATTCAAATTATCAAGATAAGTGTTAAATTTTGTATGTGTTACTTTCAAGTAATAGAGATATTTTAATTTAGTTATTTTTGAGTAAATTACATACTTTTAAGTAAATGGAAAAGTATTATGTTGCTTGTCTTTTCTAATTTTTAAATTGGAACAGATAACAATTAAAGTGAAACGTGTATTTTTATTATGTTGGAATGTATTTTGTTTTGCTTCCTTTAAGTAAGTTTTATAATTCTTTTTAAAAATCTTTTATTCTCGACTTTTTATATACTTGCGACCTCCTCGTAGGGTTATTATGGCCCCCTAGGGGGCACGCCCCACAATTTGAGAAACACTTGATCAACATGGTGTAGTTGAAAATTTGACTTTTCGAACCATACGACCCTTTTCCAATCATCTACAGTAAAATCATTGTGCTTCTTTACAAACTGGAGAGGTCTGTTCTTGTTTAAGGCCAACAGTAGAGACTTTCGACAGCTACCACAGTTAATACGATATAACGTACGGTGAACAGTTCGTTCAGAGACATTTTTAATTACTTCTTGATTATGATTCTACGCAATTTGAAGTACGATTGCTCTTCTGTTGGACTGGTTGACTTCCGCAATTATCCTTTCCGAGCGGACTTTCAATAGTCTGTGATGACCACAAGCCTGACGTTGAGATCTGGTTTTCTTCTAGGGAATTCACTCTCTGTAAGCATTAATAAGTGCTGTTCTCGAACACTTCAAGAGTGAGACCATTTTGCTGATACCGGTTAAGACGCTTTGAGCACCTACAACCATCCTGCGTTCAAAAACAGCTAAACGTTTTCCCCTATTTCTTAAAAACATTACAATTGATGCTTCACACTCTATTCCTGCATTCCTTATTAACTATCTTGCCTTCTAGTGAAGTTATAGCTCGTCTCCGCACAAGTGTCAAGTGGTCATAATAATTTGGCCACTCAGTGTATTCTTTGTGAGCTATAATAAATATGAGTCTCGTACGTTTTCCAAGTCATTCACTTTTGAGTGTGTTTTCTACCTGAGTACCGTTGAAGTTCCTTTGCTACTGTGTAATTGTTGAGAGTGCAGTTGTAATAAATACTCTTTTGAAAGAAAAAAATATGCTTCGTATTCTAATTTTGTTTTCTCGTAAAAAATGGAACCGAAATTCGTTATCGTCTTTAACTTTTCAATGTTTTTTTTGTTGTTAAGGCTGTCTTCAGTAAAAGTACGAGAACTCTAACTAACCGCGAAGCACATTTTCAGACAGAAAAATTACCAAATTTCCATGGAAATGTGCAATATTATAACTGGTACCTCTGTTAACAATATAGTGTGCTTAGAAATTTCAAAATATTCCGTGAATACATTCTTTTTGTTTTAATACGTGAAAGAAAAGCTCATTTAACATTACGGTATAGGATAAAAAACTGCGAAACACATTTTATATCAGAAAAAATGAATCAACTCGGTTAAACATGGGAAATATGATGAAAAAAATGCTGCTCTCTAAAGGATATTGAAGCCGAATGATCATATTAATTTTTCATTTCTTTTATATCTGAAAAAATGTTCTCAATTCGGGTCCTATTCTTTAACATTAACCGAAAACAGCCTTAAGAGACAGTAGTCACCGTATCTGAATGGTTATAGTTGTGAACTCGAATTAAACGTTGTTTTACAAGCATTTGAGTCCTGGTACCACAAGAGACCCGTAGTGTAGAGCAGTGCTCTTCCTCCTTTTTTCCTCCGCGGATCGGTCAACATTTGACAATTTTACCAAGGTCCGATGACGGTGGGACGCTGATTGTTTCTATTTTAAATTGTCTGGATTTAATAAGTTTAATTTTATTGTATTTAAATATGCCTTCAGAATAAAATACAGTTACACTAAAATAAATGAATATAAAATGATTTAACTTGGAATACAAAGTGATTTTCATGGAAAGTTGCCTGAACCCGAGAGAAATACACAATAAAGTGGAAGTAATTTAATGTTCCTTGGGAGGCCCGGTACCATTTGTTCCACGGCCCGGGGATAGGGGACCACTGCTGTAGAGGAGGTAAAGCAATTTAAATCTGTCCAGGCTTAATTTTCTCCCTTTGACGTGGCGTGGTTATGCCACAGTTCAGTTGTCTTCATCACTGGGCAAAGATTCAAAACTAAGAAGTTCCTTAACTATGTGGTACTCGTGTTGGGACATAGGGCATTACAATCAGAGGGTCCTCTAAGTGTGACGTTAATAATCAATCATTCAAACCACTATTGCAGTGCTTCTCAAAGTTTCGATATTTGCGACCCTATATTTAATCATAATTTCCAACGCTCCCCCTTCAATATAATAATAATGCATCGAATTCAATAATACAATACTTTGATGCTAAAACTACGATACGACTTTAACCTCTAAAATGTCACCGGCCTATATAAACGTCTCGCTCAGCCAAAGTCTTAATTTTCCCTGACGTAAATATACGTCTTTCCGAAGTACGATCTTTTCAGTGCACTGTTAATCAAAAATTTTCTGAAGGTTTTGGGATGCAATCAAAGGACCTTGACAATGTTTGAGAAGGATTTACTTATTTCAGATTATTTCCTTCTTTATCCCTCCTCCCCCAATATATTTTATATGCGCGCCTACGTGGAAAACGATTGGCATTGGGAAGTTAATAGCGTAATTTGTGTATTTAGCAGTTAATGGATCTGTTATAAACCGTTCAAATTATCAAGATAAGTGTTGCTTTCTGCATATATTTTTTTTGTATGACAATCCTATGGGGTCGCTGGTAATTATTAAACTTGTTCTGTTGTTGTTAAATTAATTACAAAATGCATTGTGTACCACTGATACATTTATAAGTGTAATATCCCAGTGTAGATGTGTATTTTATTTCTTATCTCAGAATGTATTTTGTTTGCTTACTTTCAGTAAATTAAATCTTTAAATAATCTTCTGTTTTCGGCTTTTCAATATACTCGCGCCCCCTTCGTAAAGTTGTCACACCCCCAAGGAGGTGCACCCCACAGTTTGAAAAATGCTGCATTATTGAGAGAAAATACCGTTTAAAACTGTTTAGAAAAACTTATTTTGTTCGTTTTTGAGAAAAAAAAATGTATTAAACTGTCAATATAGTGATCCATCTATTCTAATTCAAGTTTAACATTAGTGCGTACTAAATATATCATTTTTCATTCATTTTTCGTAAACATTTTTGGTTAAATGCATAGTTAAGCTTCATCTATTACTAAATTTGACCGTCACTTAAAAAAAAGAGTTACCTCAATCCAAATGGGTGATATACATGCCGATTTATCACCAGTTAAATTGATTTCCAGATCCATTTTATTCGAATGATCGTATTGAAGTATCTCTTAGTTTCTAAATGTAGTTTGCTATTGAGATAAATGGATTCCCTAATCGGTCTTAAAGGTCATAAGAAGGAATTCTGTCTTTACTTCTATTTGTCTAGGTCCAAGTCATCAATATTCTTCATGGGAGCTTAAGATGTTAGAAATGATAAGTTGCGGAATTTTTGTGTAAATGTCTCTTAAATAATTTCTGAAGAAAGATAGTATTGGTAATTGAAGTTGTTTTAGTTATTTTAATGAAATAATTTTTTCAAATGTTTCTTATTTTGAGTTCAGTAAAATTGAGTACAGAAACCAACGCTTGAAGACTGAAATAAGCTGGTTTGTACATAAGATTAAATATAATTTAATTATGAGTGTTCGTTAAGGTGCTAGAACATATACGAAATCACACAGTCCAAAAGTATTAAATCCATGTAAGCAATAAGGTTACTTTTTGTGAATGCTCGGTAGTTTTACCCGGAAGCTAGTATCACAGAAGAACCTGTGATGTAGGGTGCTGATACATGTTTCTCACTTTGACTTAGTTTGCATATTTAGAGAATGGGGGATCAATTCGGGTATCATCCTCGTCACTTTTCCGAGATGTAAAATTACAATTTACGTCGCAGTAAGCCCTCGTGTAGCTTGAAAGTGCGACATTAATACAGAACAAAAAAAAATTAGCATTATTTTGGGAAAGTTTGAAAAATGTCTTTGAAGAAAAAAGGAGATATTCCTTATTTACTTATGTACATGTTTGTGTGCCGCCCATCCGGTATAGTGGTTAGTGACGCTGACTGCGGTGTCGTAAGGTCTGGGTTTGAATGCCGGAGAAGGCATGGATGTTTGTAAATGCATAGGGCCTTCGCGGCATGAGATTACTTTAAATAGTCGTCGAGCCATAAGTCCTCTCATGAAGTTGGTGGAAGGAGAGGAGAGGTGGAGGTCCCTGACCACTCTCATGTTCCCCCTCCAAATCGGAGTGGAACCGAGTAAAATCGCACTGCCACCTACATGGTGCCCAAAGCTATGTTTAACAACAGGCGTAAAAATCTAGCCCTTCACCTCGATGAATTTCGTGGACCTTGATCTGATGTTGCTGTCGATCAGGTGGCATAGGTAACAGCAATAACATATTTGTGTAATTTTTATTACTGAAGTTGTGGTAAGAGAGCTATTTTAACTATGGCTGCACATCAAACAAATAAAGTTTTTTCGCCCATATAAAGTAATGAATGCAATTCTGGTCATTCTCTTTTTAAAAGCATGATATTTTTGTCTCATTTGAATTTTCAAGATAAACCAAGATAATTACATATTCATTTAACTATATGTATATGCAGTAAAGGCGGTATTCCTCTACAGTAAAAAAAATTCCTTCGTGCTGAAAAAAATTCAAGTTCAAAAATATTGGACTTAATTCAATATGGGAGAAAAAGAAATCACGCGGAGAAAGAATTCATATCAATAAACTATGGCATTAAGGAGAAAAAAGTTTGTACCCGCTTATTTATTTTTTTTTTTGTTTAAAATACACTCAACGGGGTCAGATCACTATAGCAAAATTTAAGTTTCGCGAATTTTGTTTGTCATACCTAAAGATGTTGTTCTTCCATTGAAGACGCTATCAATAACAAAACTCATTCCATTTGGAAAGTGATGAAACTTTGCAAAAATTTTTTAAGCATTTATTAAAAAAGCTTTCATTTGCATTACGTTCCCATATCCTACTCTTTCTAGTTCTTATAGTATGGATAGAGAAGTGGATGAAACCAACTCAAAATAGATAAGTGGGCTCACATTCCCTACGTCAACGTTTCTGAAACTATGGAGCGTGCCCCCTAGAGAGGCATGATATCCCTGTGAGGGGTGAACAAGCATTTTGAAAAGTCGAAAATAAAAGGTTTAAAATAAGTTTAATTTATTGAAACGAAACTAAACAAAATACGTTCTGACCCAATAAAAATATATTATATACACACACATTTATACTAATGTAATACACTTATAAAGGCATCAATACTGCACAACGTTTTTGATAATTAGTTTATCAATTATAAATTAAAAACAAGTTTAATAATTACTTGTGCCTCTCTCTCTCTCCCATGCGCTTGTCATATACAGAATTTAATACTTATCTTGATATTTTGTATGGCTTATAATTGAAATCTTATTGTAGCTTTAGCGTCAAAGCACATTTTTATTGAACTGAATACATTTTTAATGCATGAGGGGGGAGGGCGGTGAAACTGATGATCGCAAATAATGTAAGTTTGAGAAGCGCTGTCTTCAGGTTTAGAAGTCTAGAGGGGAGGACTAGATCATCTCATTGACCTTGATTCAAAATCACGAGATTTGTCTCCAACAGCCCTTTTGTAGCTTCAAAGTGCAGCTTTAATAATCCATCAAACCATGAAATTAGTTTTCAAATCTTCAATCTTCTGAGCAGTAAGGGGTAAAATCCTAGGAGAGCCCACACCCTTGGCGACAAACCGGAAAAAGCGCCAAGCCAGAACAGGATGGTCCCAAGCGAACCCGACAATGGCGGCAAGTGAATATAGCGGGATAAGGTGGATGCGTAATTAAAATATGTGTAAACAATACAGAAATTAAACATTTAAGATAAAAAAAATATATAAAAAGCACTTACTGCTGATTTTCTCCGAGCTGAGGGTACAGCGTAACAGATTTTAAAAAAGCCTTAAAGGTCTCATCGCTAAGCGAATGATCGTGTGAGCACCGCCATATATATTCTGCGAGATAATGGTCGAACATACCTTCGGCGTGGCTGGTACGACTTCGAAGAAAGCGTTTTATTGCCGACCATGTTACATCATGCCGATCATTACATTTAGGACATTCATAACTCGAAGCAATCAATCCTTCCTTCATAGACCATTCAATCAATTCTTTCTTACCTTTCGCATTCAACAAAGTAAAAAATTCTAAAGTATATCCACTCACACACGCAGCCATACTTCCTGCCCGGAACTCAACAACAAAATGAAATTCGAAATGCCCGCCGACAAAATACGAAAATTCCCGAAATAGTTAGGTTTACCATATCTAGTGTATCAAAGTAGGGTTACCAAGATGGCGCAATTATCGCCAACCAAAATAATTTGCGCCAAGGGTGTAGGCTCTCCTAGGACCGACCCCCTTTATTAGTTTCCAAGGCAATAGGACTTAAAGCTACGTCAGCCCTTCTACACTGTGGGTCTTCTCAAACTTCTTGACACGCCAACACGAGTACGTGACTACGACCACTTGTCTACGATGGCCATACTATTTACTTCAAATGAGACTGAAAGTGACGATATAAAAACCTTCATTGCACTCCATGCGTCTCATTCAATAATTTTAACTTTTCTCATACTGAAATTTATCAACTCATCAAAGGGTATTTTACCTATCGATTCTTTTAACAACAGATTCGCAAACTAATGCTGACATTTCCTGTGAAAGCTGTTCCTCCGACTAATGAAGCAATGCTTTATAGAAAATAATTCCTGTTTGGTTTCTAATTAATGGCAACATAATAAATCATTAGCGGAACCATCTAGGTTTCCGAATCGAAGTTTCTTAACTGCACGTTTCGGAAAATGAAAGCAGTCATTTTCTTCTAACCTGACGCGCATCTCTGAATTTCCTGGAACAATATTCAGGAGATTAGAAGGCTGCTTTTCAGGAATTAAGTCCCGTATCACCGTGGAAGTCGTTATTCTAATTTAAGGGAGGGAGAAAACATGTCGTCATTTCAGATGACAAATTAAAGGATTTGAAAATAAGCCACTTGTGTGACTTGAGAGGGAATATTCTTTTCATCTAAGTTTTCCCGCTTACATTGGACCGACAATTAGTTCCTGTTCATTTAGAGGTTTGTTTTACATCCAATGCATTGTAAGAATTGTATGTAATACGGGGATAAAGGAAAATTGCGCTTGGAAAAGAAATTCTCAGTTGTTTTGGATTAATATTTTCTGGGCAATAACAGAGTATGTAAAGATACTTTTAAGTACACAGCGTGTTTTATGCACAAAATAAATATTATGTCTGGTATTAGTCATGATTATACTTTCACATTGTAGTTTCTTTATGATTCTCTCTAAGATATACTTAATGGTTTACATGATTGATGAATAATTAGTTATTTTTTTGTACGTAATGTTTTTTGAAAAAAAATGTGAAAAAATAGTGATTTATAAAAAAAAAATTGAAATATATGCTTTTAAATATTAATTTTAATTTTTTTTCATATTCGAAATTAATATTGCTCAAAATAATAGTAAAAACTGTATTTATACAGTATTATAACTGCGTATTTATACAGTTTATACAGTATTTATACTGTATGTATACAATATGTGGGTTTTTTATTTGTGTTTGCGATATGATTGTTATTATTTTGTTAGTTTTTTTGCATAAATAATTCAGGATATGTTGCAGGAAATATAATATTATCAGTATTTAGTTTAAACGAACTATTAAATTTTATGGAAAAGATAAACTTGAGGATAATATGAGCCGTTTTCTTTGAAAGTGGTGCAGGTCCAATTCTGATAAAAAAGTTAGTTATTATAACGTTAAATGCACTCTGCTAGGAGCTTTTTATCAATGAACAGCTCCTCGAAAAATTCTTCAACATTCTCATCATTTTGTCAATATAAATTTACGTAGTTAATGAAATTACAAATATATGTACTTTGAAAGAGGTAAATTTCTTTATAAAATATATATATATAAAATGGTTTTACATCATTTTCAAAGAAAACGGATCATATGTATTTTTCTCTCTGACGCAAATGTTAGCAAATTTCATATTTGTTTCGATACTAGTTTGTCACATTTAGAATCAATTCAATTTTTATTAAAGAGCATTTGCTTTTAAAGTTGTGCAAAAAAAATATTTATATAACGCTATTTTCAAAATATAAAATATATTTAACTTTCATAAATTTTGAAAAATGAAATCTTGATGTTTCAACGTGTTTTTATGTTTAGTAATTCGACTAATTTTGTTTTCTGACAAAGTGATATCGAATTTCTCTAAATTTAAACTTCAAACTTAAGAACGTTTAAAGTTTTGTAAATTGATAATCGTAGCTATAAAAAAATCGTAAAGCAAATGAAAATTTAATCGTATAATTTAAATAAAAATTTCTTTCAAAATCTTTTTTGTTACTATTATATATAATCGCATTCAAGTATAACATCAAAATCAGATTTTCTTTAAAAATAAAAGAATAAATCTCATCTTATTTTATGTTATAAATTTGTATTTCGTTCACAAATGTCCCTTTAATAGTTAGAAATGAAAAACAACGTAAAATAACCTTATTAAATCCTCAGGTTTTTTTAAAAATCATTTTTCGCTTTCTTCCCTTCAACAATATTGACCGAAATATTTCACTTAAGGCGCCGAAGAGAAAGGGGGAATAATTTATTCCCCATACTATTTCATTGTCTCCCAACCATTTCAAAACTCTCCCTAGAAAAGCTTTTGCCTTACATCAATAACGCATTAAATTTTCACGGTGGATTCAAAATAGAAAAAAAGAGAGAAAAAAAGATTTCTCGAGAACAACCAATAATTGGTAAACTTATGGTGCTGAAGTTCTCCAGGCTAATTATCGATGAAAATCCCGAAAAGTCCATATCGGCACTGTGCATTTCGTATTAATTTCGCTTTCATATATCTGCACTTTGAAGTCCTCTCCCATTTTCCTCCACCCCCTCCTCCAAGGTCACGTGGTGTGGCAGATTAATTGTTTCCCTTCCCTTCCGCTCCGAAAAATGTCTCGAAACTGTAACCGAATCGATATAATGCGATAATACTTCATCGTAATCGATATCGGCCTAGGATTTGCTATTAAGTATGTAACCATGTTTTCTTGGTGTGTTTTGTTTGCCGCTGAACTTTTTGTTCATTTCCTAACTAGTTCTCACCGAAGAGGAATTGATTAGAAAAATTGAGCCGGTAGGCTTAATAGGAATTTTTCATTTTGAGTGCTTCAGAAGATTCAAATTAAATCAATTGAAAAGGGTTGCGGGATTGCAGCATTTTTTTTAGTTTACGTAAACAAACCTGTATTGAATACACTTAAATTTATCAGTTATATTTGTTAAAGAATTACATATAATCTTTTTGTTAAAATACCGGACTAGCAGAAATGGTTCATTCGTTTGGAAAAGTTATATTTTCAAAAGTATTACATGCGCGCACAACAAAGATATGGAAAAAAAAAACAGAATCAATTATTTTGTATTGTGTATTCTGGAGTACGGAAAATCCTCGTATAATCATAACAAATAAAAGTGATTCGTCCAAAAAAAAAGATATCCTAGACCAAATTTCTTCTCTGCGCAAACTGTGACCGGTAAATGTTGACCGGATGTGTTGCAGTTGTGGTTATTGCCGCAACTCAGTACTACAGAAATGTCCCCTTCCGTTAGCCGTGGTAGCCGAGTGGTCAAGGTATCGGATCGTGGCTGGTCTTGTCACGAGTTTAAGCCTAGTACCACAAAATACCCGCCGTGTGGGGGAGCGATACACGTGAAATCTGTCCAGATTTTAAACGTCCTATCATTTCGTTGGTGTTGTGTGGTAGTTAGGAGAAGTGGTGCAAACTCAGGTGTCGTCCACGTCACTTAACCATGGTTCAAAATTACGTAGTCCGTCGCCAAAAGCCCTCGTGTAGCTGAACAGTGCGACGTTAATATTCACTCACTCACCCCCATTGGCACAGGCACATCCCTATTCGGGACTACCTAAACGATGAACTTAAGCATTTCTGAATTTAATGTATTGGTCAGAGTGACCCAAAGTTGCTATCCTATCCTGGCCTTCTAGATCCCCTTTAATACCCTTCCTGCGGAGGTACGATAAGTATCTTGCTTACGTTCCCCCTCACAGTCTTTAGTCAAGTTCATAGAACGTATCAGTGCTTCGATGCAGACAGTTGACAAGACTATGGTACAAAATGTATGGAATGAACTCGATTATCGTCTGGATGTTTTAGCTTTTAGTGAGGTTATGATTCTTTTCATATGCCTTTCCTTTGAGTAAACGTCTTATAATCGATTATCGTTTGAACGTGTGTTGCGTAGAGGATATATAAACTTGGTAAGTTTAAAGTTCTCTTTTCATATACCTTTCAAGTGTGAACGAGTTATACTTTTGAAAATATAGCTTTTTCAAAATGAATGAATCGTTTATGCTAACCCTGTACATTCCTAACCATAACGATGGACATTTTATCGGTACGATTTATGAAAATTTATTTCAATCATAAGTTGAAATTCTGAATTAAATATATATAAAAAAAAATTAATATAAAAAATTAATTCAATTCCTACTTAGGTCAACAAAGGAAAATTTTATTTTAGTTACTTTTTATTGAAGAATTACAATTAATATAAATATGTATATACACATTTGAAAGAATCATAATATTAAGTGTGGCAAAACACTTTTAACCACATTATACTTGTAATAGCATTTTTAATAAAAGTTGAATATAATAGGCAAGAATTTATCTAAAAACCAGTGTAAACTATCCCTAGCACACGATTTTATTTAAATCAAATCTTCAACACAAATTTAACAAAAGCTGTTTTATCCAATGGTGCTGTCATCTAGAGGAATAAAATCGACTGAAATATATATCTTTTACTATAATTAATTAAATTTAATTAATATTTGAAAAACTGTATTAACATCAAGTGACATTCTCTAATAGTTTTAAAAAATTGTATTTGAGCTTGAGTGGAAAAATAAAATGTATTTTTTTATTAAAGATTAAAAATTTGATTAAAATGTGTATATAAAGGGTGTTTTTTTAGAGGTAGAGAACTTTAAATTGCAATAAAACAACGATGTATTATTCGATTGACATGAATTTTTTTTTATTCGAAAGATAATCTTGTGGCATTACATTTTAAGTATGATTTCTGGTATGTGACTGCCACGGCTGGCTCGGATGTAGTCCAATCTGGACGTCCAATTTTCGATGACTTTTTCCAACATTTGTGGCCGTATATCGGCAATAACACGGCGAGTGTTGTCTTCCAAATGGTCAAGCGTTTGTGGCTTATCCGCATAGACCAATGACTTTACATAGCCCCACAGAAGATAGTCTAGCGGTGTTCAATCACAAGATCTTGGAGGCCAATTCAAAGGTCCAAAACGTGGAATTAGGCGGTCACCAAACGTCTTTCAATAAATCGATTTTGGCACGAGCTGTGTGACATGTTGCGCCGTCTTGTTGGAACCACAGCTCCTGGACATCATGATTGTTCAATTCAGGAATGAAAAAGTTAGTAATCATGGCTCTATACCGATCACCATTGACTGTAACGTTGTGGCCTTCATCGTTTTTGAAGAAGGATTCCACCAGCCCATAAAGCGCACCAAACAGTCAGTTTTTCTGGATGTAACGGTGTTTCGACATACACTTGTGGATTAGCTTCACTCCAAATGCGGCAGTTTTGTTTGTTGACGTAGCCATTCAACCAGAAGTGCGCTTCATCGCTAAACAAAATTCGCTTATGAAAATCGGGAACAATGGCAATCTCGTTTTGGGCCCATTCAACGAATCTATGCCTTGCTTGATCATATTTAAAATGTAATGCCACAAGATTATCTTTCGAATAAAAAAAATTTTGTCAATCGAATAATACATCGTTGTTTTATTGCAATTTAAAGTTCTATACCTCTAAAAAAACACCCTTTATATACAGTACAGTCCCGATAATCCGAACAATATCGGACCGACCCCTGTTCGGATTACGTGATTGTTCGGATTAGCCGGAGTAACAGCGAAATCACTATTTGAACTGGGAGTACGGGTTATGTTGTACAATTTTTCATACTAAACATTAGTGGTTCTGTTCTGTAGTTTATTCCATTTTAAAATTTGTACCATAACTTGATGTACAGTGCGTGAATATTAAATAAAGAACTGTTTTGAATTAAGGTTTATACTGTTTTATATTGAAATATTCACCGATTTTTTTTTTCGTCCTTAAAATTATACAATTTTTTCCACGGAGCCGTTCGGATTAACCGGATGTTCGGATTAGCCGTGTTCGGATTAGCGGGACTGTACTGTATATACACATAGGGAGGGGAGTGTGAACCAATAGAAGGAATTGAAAAATGCTCTAAAATTTCTGGTACCACATAAATAGTCTATCAATTTCCTCCTTAGGAATTAATATTTCTAAAATTACATGTTTTTTCTGAAATACATTCATTAACCTTGAGTTGGTACTCATAATATTTAAATTCACGAAATTTCTCTCTTCGAAACCCCAATAGAAAAAAAATATTCTGTGCCTCTAACTGTATCTCTTGTTTCAAAAAAAATTTCAGCTTGTTCGATAATTACATAACAGTCCCATCAAAAATAATTTAGCAATGTTTTTAGAAGTGACTGCAAAAAAGATAATGCAAAAAATTCTAGTAATTATTGAAGAAATTGGGGGATAATTATATACACACATGTGTGTATGTCAGTTTACAAAGAACCTTACAGAATAAAAGGTTTTTTTTAAAAAAATGACACTGAGAAGATTGTCTTTCAGTATTGGATGTTCTTGTAAAAATCAAACGCAAAGTATTCCTTTATGCATTTGTAAACAAAGAAATATGTTTACTTTTTTGAAAATTTTTCTTTTCGCGTTTTTCCAAAGGAAATTATTATTAAAAAAAACTATTGGAATAAAATTATACATAAAATTCATTTATATGTGCGTGATCTGAAAACCCAATACTACTTTTTGAGAAAAAAACCTTTTTATGCTTATGAATGCCTTAATTATCTTTTTAATGATCCCTTTTGTCTTTTTTTTAAAAAAATGCTTCCCAAAATGCAATTTAAAGGTAAATTTTTTTGAAAAAGTGAATCACACTTATTATCACTTAAATATGTTAAAATAAGCAATGAAATAAGACTTTTTTTTTCTTATTAACAAAATTTTTTAACAGAATTATCTTAATGATTGAGTTTGAGTTATTAATCGAATGAACCTTAAGAAGTAATTACTTTCGGTAGAGAAAACTTATCAAAAAATTAACCGGACATCTCAACTCAAATTTGAGTTTCAAAAATCGGCTAATTTTACTCGCATTGTGTTTTATTAATTTATTGTACTTTTTGGTATTAAAATATGTGAAATTTTTTATGACATATCTAACGGAGTAAATTGTTCTATAGGAACATATAAACATATGAATTAATAAAATTGTTTGTGGTAATATAGAGTTTCGATGCTCGTGATTTTAACAATCCTCAAAAACTCATTGTTATTTAATTCTGTCCTTCCGGAGGTTACTGCATTAAATTAATAAGAAACGGTGACTTTTTAAGGAATCAAGTTTCATTCCTGCTACTTCTGCAAAATGCTTGAGTGGTAATTGTTAACAGTGATTTGGGCTTGTTTAGGGCATTTTATCTGAATTGCCTATTTACCGCATATATACACCTTAAACAAGGGATGAACACTAAGTCGATTGTAATTGACCGGTAGACCACTAAAACATTTTGGGGTTTACCGCTTTTACTTAGACCAAAGAAGCGCATACCAAAAATAATCATATTTATAAAACACCAAAGCCAGCTAGACTGGAGAATCTGGCTTTTCACAATCAATGCGACTGTATTTTCTTCAGTATATGATTCAATAAATGGGTAAAGGACACATGCACCTTCAATACAAGCGTACGATGAGTCTTAACACGTTCATTGCCGATGTAGGGGGAAAAGCAATCACTGCGATGCCAGGGCATATAAATGAATGCTTCACCACACGCCAACTGAAAAGATCTTCCCGCGATATCAAGGGATTGTTTATTAAAACATCATTCCACACCCCGCGCTTTCACGGAATTGGGTTCTCGAGTTCATGTCATGTCCCGCGATAGTTCGGGAATTGGCGGAGAACACATGCAAGTACATATGTCAGTTTCAAAATAATTGGTTCACGTATGTTTTTTCTTCTCGCTTCATTGAGTATGTCCACGCTCCATGGTCTAGAAGCTGCTCATAGTTATTCAAGCATTCTTAACTTGACAATTTTCTATTACTTGTATCTTTGTAGTAAAAATAATAGTTTGTCATATTTTGACCCTTAACTGTGAGGAAAATATACGAAATTCAACCCTCAGTACCCTTTTTTTCCACAGGCTTGCGTTGCGCATGGGGTGGGGTGGGGCAGAAAAGGCGTGTTTTTCAACCAAAAAATTGTTTACTTTTACTTTTAAAAATGAAAAAAGAAAAGAAAAGATTGAAATAATAAAATGAAAATACAAAATTTAATGTCTAGAGTTACAATATAATGAAAAATATAATATCGGTTGTGTGATATATTCTGAAAGATGAATGAACATATAAACCATCATAAAACGAAATGCATTGATAGATTCACATATAAATCCTTGCACAAACAATACATTTTCGCATCGCACTTTCTTAAAAGACGTTAACGGTAATGAAGAATTGCTTAATTATGAATTTTCTATAGTTCCTGGAATATACCCCTTTCAAATATCTTCCCCCACTTCTCGGAATAAGTAAATTCTTTAAAAGCACTGTCAATGTCCTTTTATTGTATTCTAAAGCAGTGGGACTCGCACAATTTAAACGGAGCAGCACAATGCAAAAGGTCGTCCTTTGGAAGGACGAGTATACACGTCCGGGCACTAAGCGCAGTAGCTAAGCAGGACGTGTATAGACTCCCGCGGCACTTAAGAGGTTAAAAGAGAGGTACGATGTTAAAAACAAATGTTAATAAAACATACAATTTTAATTAAGAATGGCAACACGTACGGCACTCTGTGGATCGCAACACCTTAAAAACATTAGAATTAGCCCTTACCCTGGAAAATTCCATCCACCCTGCCTGTGACAATTGATTTGGGCAAAAAAACTTCTTTCTTCGGCAGTCATTAGTCACTCTTGTCACTGCTAATTTCGACTTACGACAGAGAAACCAGTACATGAGAATACAGAGATTAGAGGAACAGAGTGCGAGACATAACAATAGGACATTTTTTTGAATTTTCTTTTTATGATGATTTTTTTTTTTTTGAGAATGAATGTTATATATATCATAACACTTCTAAAAATAATGTAGCAGGATTCTAGAACAGTACCAATTTATTTCCTATGTGCAAACAATTTTTACATACAGATGATAGGTACAGGACATTTATGGTAAATCAAAGATACTTGTTCTTAATTGCTCACAATTATTCTATAGATTAATGTAAAACTTTATTCGCGCGGAAATAAGTATAAATATATTTTTTTCCAATTTTTTGTTAATTAAAAACAATTTTAAAAATAACTTTTCAGATTACTCTAACTCACTTAAATATAACCTGTATTTGTCCGACAGCATACGGTGTTTTTTTAATAAATCGGGCACATCGCGCATGCTCGAAAACTTAAGAGTATGAATTTCTGTTATGTACACAGTTTTAAAATATTGTTGATGCGTTTATCTTATGATGCGATTTAAGAAAAAATAACACTGATAATTAATATTTTATATTATTTATGTATTAAAACAGAGCCATAAAATAAAACTCATCATTTAAACTCGTCCAAGAGTTGAACACACTTGAGACTTGACAAATTTCTAGCAGATCTTGCTTATGTATAATCACTATATAATCCGTAACTACTGAGACATATCTTAGCTGAATGTTCTACTTTCAAGTTTGCTCGTTTTATGAGTTTTAAGTTATATTTTTTAACATTAATTAGTTGGGGAGAAACTTTAACCACAAATATTTAATTTTTGGTGACATTGATTTTTTTTATATATACGAGGGCTGTTCAATAAGTAATAAGACTAAAATATTAAACAGAATACCTTTAATCGTCCTCATTTACACATTTTTTTTTTCAAAATAACTTCCAGGGCACGTAATGCATTTATCCCAAAGTTCTGTTCACTTCTTAAAAACATGTAAAAGTCCGTTTTGTGAGAGTTGTTTCAAAACCACCAATGGGGCCTTTACTCATGTTTTGTTGCTTGTAAAACGTTTGCCTCGTAATGGTTTCTTAAGTTGAGGAAACAGCCAGAAATCGCATGGAGTGAGATTAGGATTGTATGGAGGGCGTGGTAAAATCTATACATTGCTCTGCTGTGAAACACCCAGTACGCAACGAGTAATATGTGGTCGGGCATTGTCATGGTGAAATAGGAAGCCATTCCGAAGCAATGAACGTTTCCTTATAACGTGCTGTACCATTGTTCGCAGGGCATTCGCGTAGTACGAGGTGTTTACGGTAGTACCGGGTTCGACAGCGTATTGATACACACAATTCCTTCATAATAAAAAAATATATGGTCATAACTCTACCAGCCAATCTCACAGTTTTTGCTTTCTTGGGAGTAGGTGAAGATGAATGTTTCCATTCACTGTTTTGTTGTTTTATGGTTGGATCATAGTGATGCACAACCAAGGTTCGTCTGCCGTGATTAAGCCTTTTAAGATATTGTTGCCTTCTTTTTCCAGTCTTTAATCATATATCAAAGGTCCCCCATGCTGATTTTTGCATATTTTTGTTTCCATTTCGACAACTGGCCGCGTCTCGTAGGCGCCCACAAACAAGCTTCAGTTCGATCACGTGATACTAAAGAATACAAGTCTGTACACGCTATCTATAGATAGCTTTTGCTAATACAGACAACAAACTTTTCTTACGCCACAGAAATTAACATTCCGATTAGTAGTTTTGCTGCAGTAAAATTAATCCTACTACTTATTGATCAGCCTACGTACATTTAATTTTGTATCGAGTAAATTCTTACTTTATATTATATATATACCTACAGATATTTTTATAAAATGCTTTATCTTGCATCATATCCTATTGGTGCAGTACATTTAAAGAACGTAGTGTGAATTAGCCAATCCACTAACCAAATGCAGTAATAAAAACATACATTTAACCTGAAAAATATGAAATCATTTGATTGTAATTCTTTTTATAGAGAAATTTTAGGATTGTAATTAAAAAGCTTTTTTGGAAATGAATTAGGTGAAAGTTAATATTTTCTTTTGATTTGTTAATCATAGTATTATTGTTTTAGTTTCACTCATTTTCTTAATAATGAGATGCATGTATATTTTTGTATAGAAATAAATTTTTAACCCTCCATCGAGCGCAGCTGACCTGAGAGGCCAGCAAAAGCATTTTGCGTCAAATTAGCAATTTGGGTTGTTTTAGAGTAAGCTTTATTTTGTTCATTAAACTGGTTGTTTTTCGTACAATTTATTGTATTTGTTTTCCTTTACCGGTGTTTTGATTTAAATTGGTTTAGGGAGATAAAAATACGTCGGTGGCATCTCGGAACGGGTGTGCGTGATTATGTTTCTTTCAAAGGTGCGTGTGACGGAAGGTTAAGTGGAGATTTTTGTTTAAAGAGAGAAAACCTCTAGAAATATTAAGACATTTCAAAGGCTACTAAAAGTAATCAAAACATTTTTTCAATAATACATGTGGTATATAGATTATGCAAACATCAGTGGAATAAATTTTTGAATTATTGTGATTCGTAATTCATATCAGCGATCAGTTTATATATATACAATGGAAAAAATACGTAATAATTAAGCTAAATATGAAATGAAGGCAATATGTTATATACATATACAGTCGAACCTCTATATTGCGAATTTTTCTATATAGCGAACTTTTTCCTCGAACCTTGAGCATTTCATGATTTTCTTCGTAAATTAACCTCTGTATAACGAAGTGCATTTTCTACATAACGAACTTTTTTTTAGATTTATTTTTGGTTCCTCTTTTTTTTTAAAGTATTTCTGAAAAGAATTCAAGTTATTCTCTCTTTAACACATTTTATGGTGGTCATAAATATTCAACTGGTTTTGTTTGATCCTAACTCGCCGAAAGCAATAGATAACTGGACGTTTCATTCAAAAAGCGCCAGTTCACTGGAAACATCTTCGATATCCTTTTTCACCCTCAGTAGAGTTTTTCCGTGCTTTCTAATTATAAAATAATGCATTTTTATTTAATAATTGTATGCTTTAAATAATAAAATGTCCTTAAAATTCTTTAATTTTTGTATAAAATTACTTTCTTAATATTGAAAATACAGTGAATTCTTCGACATTCTTGCAGTTTTTCTTTTTTTTCTCCATATTTGATGGATAAGATTTATAAAATAAACATATATTAAACTTAAAAGGTACGAATAATTACTTTTTTATTACGTAGTGTTTATGAATTAAAATTTTTTTCCCCATGGTTTATAAAGTGTATTAAAAGAAGAACCTCTATGTTACGAATTTTCCATATAACAAACTTTTTTCCGGGATTTAGTGACTTCGTTATATGGAGGTTCGACTGTACATACATTCTCTTTGTTCAAAATAAACAACAAAGGCAAATGAAATATAAAAAAGAACGGGAAAACTCATCGAAAGTAGTTATAAAAGGAAAATATCTTATATATGTCGTCTCTTCTTTCCTTCAGACGTGTCTCTTTTCCTTTTGTACATACAGATCTCGAATATTTTTGAAAGAAGACAGGCGGTCCTTGCATAATACATTCGACAATACATAATGTATCAGTCAGGTGTTCTATCGGTTCATTTCTGGGTTTTCGTGTATTCAGCATTTTCCAAATTCTTTACCGACTTTCGATATGATCCATAACCAGAAGCTACTGACTGCGCGGTTTCAATCTTCGTAGTAGTTTGCCGGAACGTGGTATATGCACGGATAAAACAAACCACTTCACTGCCTCAATCGAGTTATTCAAAATATTTTCACCATCTATTGGCATGCAAGTCAAGAAAGAGGGAAATTCTGCTTCGTGCGGTTATTGGAAGGAGATGAAAAAAAAATGAATTGATTCTTATGCCAAGCAGTTCATTTTCCTACTGCTAATAGTGACATGTACAGTATATTTTGATCAAATAACATTAACCCTGCGTTTCTCTCAAATTGTGGGGCACGTCTCCCTAGGGGGGGGTGATAACTCTACGAGGGAGGCGCGAGCCTATTGAAAAGTCGAAACAAAAGATTATTTTAAAAAAATTATTGATTTACTGAAAGTAAACAAACTGAAACTTTCTGACATAATAAAAATAAAATACACATTTACACTGATATAATACACTTATAAACAGTGATACGCAACATTTTTATCGTTACGGACCGGTCAACGTTTGATAATTTTTCCGCGGCCCGCTGAGGGTGGGACACATTGATTGTTTATATTTTAGATTGTTTTGATTTAACAATTTTAATTTAGTTACATTCAAATATGCCTTCAGAATAAAAAAATATAGTTACACCAAAAATTAATAAAAGTGATTTATAACGTGGAATATAAAGCGATTTCTGTGGAAAGTTGCGCAAATCCGAGAGAAATGCACCACTTTAAATAAAATAGCTATAGTTTAATGTTCTTTAGGCGGCCCGGCACCATTTGATCCACGGACCGGGGGTTGCGGATCATTGCTTGTAAATGTATCAGTACTGCAAGATGTATTTTATAATTAATTTACAAAACTAAGTTAAGAACAATTTTAACAATTACCAGAGGCCCCATGGGCATGTCTCATATATTATCTAAATAATTTGAACTCTTCATTATTATTCCCTTAACTTCTGAATGAAGTAATACAATTCGCTTCCCAGTGTCACCGTTTTTCACGTACGTGTGCGTATGTGATGTATTGAGGAGGGGGATGGGAGAAAGGAAAAAGTAAGAAAAATACTCTGAAGTAAGGAAAATATTCTGAAATAAGTAAATTCTTCGCAAACACTGCCAAGGTCTTTTATTGCACTCTAAAGCTTTCGGATTAATTTTGTGAATAGCTGTGCGCAGAAAATATCGCACTTCGGGAAGACGTATATATACGTCCGGGGCAGTTAAGGCTTTGGCTGAGTGAGAAATTTATATACGCCAGTAGCACTTAAGTGTCTTAAGTCGTAGAAAAGCTTTAGCGTCAAAGTATAGTACTATTGAATTCAACGTATTGTTATTGTATGGAGGGGGCCGCGATGAAAATTATGAATGAATATTGAGTCGAAAATATTGAAAGTTTCAGAAGCACTGCATGAACCATAAACCAGCATTTCTCAAACTGTGGGGCGTGCCTCCCCTAGAGGGGCGTGGGGGACGCGAATCTATTGAAAAGTTGAAAACAAAAGATAATCTAAAACATTAATTATATTTATTGAAAGTAAACAAAGTACATTGTGACGTAATAAAAAATAAAATACACATTTACACAGATATAAAACATTTATAAATGTTTTAGCACTGCTCAATGTATTTTATATTTAATTTAACAATACCAAGTTAAGAGGAAATTTAAAAAATACCAATGATCCCATGGGCTTGTTCTATATAAAATTATGTTTAAAAGTTAACACTTAACTCGACAGTTTGCACGGATTATAATTAATCCCTTAACTGTCGATTAAAAATTACATGATTCGCTCCCCAATTCAAACCAAGCAAATTCTTTGAAACAAGTCAATTCTTCACAAACACCGTCAAGACACAATTTAATTGCACGGAATAATTTTATGGATAGCAGTGCTCAGAATAGATAGTACTTCGAAAAGACGTATATACACGTCTAATTAGTGCTTTAGCTGAGCGAGATGTTTATATACGCCGGTGGCACTTGAGGTTAAAGTAGTATTGTAGCCTTAGCGTCAAAGTATAGTATTATAGAATTCAATACATTGTTCTTGAATGGAAGGAGGGGGGGGAATAGGAAATTATGATTGACTATTGGGTAGCAAGTTTTGAAAGTTGTGAAGCACTGCCATGAACAAAAGTTGGATTTGGATATGTTTTTTTGTTGTAGTTGTCACACCATGAATTGTTTTTGTTCTCGTGTCCAGTACCGGGAAGCGATATTTTACCTTATTTATTTAGAATGGTAGTCATTCGATATCAGAATATTAATTATGAACATCTCAAAAACCCCTTTGGGTCCTTATCCTTTTATGTTATTGGATACCTTGAATATATATATACAACATAAATTTATAATCCCGTTGCTTCTTAATCTAATGGGGATAAAAGAACATTTTGAATAATATTCTGCAGTGATAATAGATAACCTATATACATACTGATATTCCTTCGATTAGTTATATCAAGAGTTATTATTTGTTTATATTTTTATAAGATGTTTCAGTTTGTTCAATTAGTTCCATTTTGAATGAATATTGTCGAGAGCACTATCAAATTCACAATTTCTTAGTTGGCCACATATAACCAATTCCAGATTTGTTATATTAAAATTATTTATGGATTGTGTGTGTGTGTGTGTGTGTGTGTGTGTGTGTGTGGAGGATGTAGGCATAACTATCTACGGATGGCAATACACAAGTAAATAACGGAGAATTCACAATCTTGGAGTATTATAACGTTATTACCAGCACAAGCTGGTTCCCCTCAAAGAACAGTTTCTTTTACTTAAGACTGTTTTCGGTTAATGTTAAAGAATAGGATCCGAATTTGGAAAAATTTTTCAGGTATAAAAGAAATGAAAAATTAATATGTGATATTCTGGCTTCACTATCCTTTAGAGAGCAGCATTTTTTATCATACTTCCCATTTGTAACCGATTTGATTCATTTTTTGTGGTATAAAATGTGTTTCGCACTTTTTTGTCCTATACCGCAATGTTAAATGGGCTTTATCTTCACGTGTTAAAACAAAAAAGAAGGTATTCACGGAACATTTTGAAATTTTTAAGAACACTATATTGTTAATAGATGTACGAGTTAAAATATTGCAAATTTCCATGGAAATGGGGTCATTTTTCTGTTTGAAAATGTGCTTCGCGTTTAGTTAGAGCTCTTGTACTTTTAAAGAAGTCAGCTTTAAGTAATCATGATAAATATAGTACTAAGCAGATTGGGTATTTATATTAAAACTAATTCAATCTGACTTTTTTTCATTCATAAAGAGAAAAGGTTATATATTTAGTTGTATCGGTTCTTAAAAGAAATGAATTTGATTTTTTTATATAATATGCATATTTTGAGCATTGGAAATACTATGCATGTATGCTATTTTAATATTTTCTGCTTAATACTTATAATAACTTTATGTACCATGATATCTTTAGAATTTGCTGGTAAAGGTTTAGTGGCCGTGGTAGCTTAGTGGTCAAGGTATTGGATCATGGCAGGCTTGTCACAACTTCGATGCCAGAACCGCTTAAGACCCACCGTGTAAGGGAGCGATGCACGTTAAATCTTTCGAGAGCTCAATCGTCCTCCAGTTGGTGTTGTAGCTAGGAGAGGGGGTGCCAACTCAGGTGTCATCTTCGTCACTTGACCATGGTTCAAAAACCCTCGTGTAGCTGAACAGTGCGACGTTAATATTCACTCACTCACTGGTAAAGTTATAAAAATAATTATTCTTAACCGGATAGTGGGCTCAAAAATAATCTGTTTTTTCCTTCAATTTACGTGTTAATTTATTTCTACTGTAATATAATACTTATTTTTGTCTATTTGTATTGTCTCTGTAGTTGAATAATACTTAGAATACTTTGAATGGCTTAACAAGTTCTAAGTCTTTGTTACGCTTTTTTCCCTGTTATTTAACTGCCACGTAACTATTTCATGACGTGTAGTCCATCTTAATCATCAAATTAAAATTTATTTCTATTCGATGACTCATGCTCCTTCTACGCATGTCTCATAAAATTTCGCGAATCCCCAGTTTTCAAATTCATTATTACCGTGAATTTATAAGTTGCTTCGAATTTGCAATATTCTAAAACTTATTACGAAATCAGAATGATTTCAATTATCGTTATGCACATATGAGTAATGGGTGCTATTATACAAATTGCGCCATTTGCACAATTCCATCCGAAACTGCCCTCTCAAGACTAATAATTCGAATTTGGTATTGACTGTAGAGTCCTTTTCGGAGACGCTTTAAATTTAAATCATCAAATGATGATAACTATTGGAAACAGTCGTCTCCCAGCAAATCCACCCCAAAACTCCTCCGCAGTAAACTTTTGTCGGCCTGGCTGGCGTATTAAGTCATCATTGGTGACTTTAATTCTTACGAAGTAATGGATCTCGAGGGTTAGAGAGTGATTAAATCAAATCAAAATTTCCAATCTACGGAATGCCTCTTAGAAATAATTAAGAAACGAATAACTGCATTAGTAAATGGAGATGTATATGGGGAGGAATTACTTCATTTCCGGGCATTTTATCTTAGGGACATATAATAGGGATTTTGGGAGCCTTTTGACAAGTATCTAACTGTGATCACTCTCTGTAATTGTATGCAAAGGAAGTGAGTCATTTCATATACACTGCTGGACATTAAAGTTGCAACATCATGAAGGAGGGAGGATACAGAGACTTAAAATTCGTGTGAAAAGATTATGCTGGACTACATAAAAGATTAGGGGGCTGCGGTAGCCCAGTGGTCAAGGTATCGGATCATGGCAGGCATGTCACGAGTTCGAGCCCAGTACCACTAAATACCCACTATGTAGGGCAGCGATGTACGTTAAATATGTCGAGAGTTGAAACGTCCTCCCGTTGATGAGGTGTGGTAGTTAGGAAAGGGGGTGCTAGCTCAGGTGTCATCCACGTCACTTGACCATGGTTCAAAATTACGAGGTCCGTCGCCAAAAGCCCTCGTGTAGCTGAACAGTGTGACGTTAATATATATTCACTCTTTCACTTCCGTAAAGGTTAATACATAAAGGCAATCCAATGATGCAGGAGCGAGAGAGGCGAGGTGTCTAACATTGAATGTAAGCTAAGTTACGTATCAGGTTTCTCATTTAGAAATCACATTTGAATTTTGATTTTTTTGTGGGAAGATCGTGCTATACCTTTTATAAGATGAAGGAAGAGCAACCATCACCTGTCGGAATTGGATAGTAGCAGAATCGTGGTCTGTTATGATCGTGGTTTATAGCTCCGCATTAGTGGGAATCCAGACTGCAATGGCAGTATAGAATAGATGTGTTTAGGAGAATGTCGTACTAAGTACCATTAAGGAACTTAACAGCCTCCCACATTAATATCCAAGAGGACATGCACATCATCAAGTTGGTCTTGCAGGATAGCACAACCCCATCACGAACCTTGACTCAAGAAGTAGGCTTGTTTGTTGCATGGTGTTATGGAACAGCATAGACTATCACTGTGGCACTCATTATTGTGGCTTGTGGCTTCCCTTTAAATCTTACCAATTAGACCCAGGTCGACAGTGTTGCGCACTCTGAGCCAGCCAGCAAAATTTTTTAACAATAGCCAGCGTAACATTTCTCAGAACTTTCAATTAGTGTCTCTGTCGTCTCTTTGAAGCCTCTGAGACGTCATATTTAAACCTAACACAAGATCACCTGTAGCCCGTCGTGTCCTAACCATTTCCACTTAGATGATGGTCAAATGTTGTCCTAGCTGCCATGCATTCCAGGTATTTGATCCATTGTAACATCTGATCATGAATTACAGAGAGACATAGCTTCCACCACTTTCTAGTCATGGAGATTGATTAAGTCTGGCTTAGACTTGAAGCAGCATGGAATGACTTGATTCAGCATGGAATCATTCAGTTCCAGTTCATCCTGATCAGTAACAGGGTTGAGCCATTTTAGCTGCCAAAAGCGACAACTGTATGATCCAATTTTGTAAACCCTATATACACCTAAATTGACTACAAACCTTATCAAATTTTCTTCCTGTTATGCTGCATACACACAATAAGTTGTTTTGTTATTTCCTTTCTTGCAATTTTAATGGCCATCAATGCATATTGAATGTTAATCTCGATGTATCATATGTATATTAAATCATATGGTAATGCATTTAACTCTTTCGCATGATTTCGAAATTTTATACAAATTACCATCTACACACGCACACACGCATGACATCCGACAGCACAAAAATTTTATTCATAACAGTTATGAAGAATGAATGGCTTGAATAGTATGCAAGTGCTTGAGGAGCCGGAAGGACTTAAGACCAATTCTGGGTTATCGATTTTGGCCGTTCAGTTCCCATATATATATATGTAATGATTTCAATTTCTTCTAGCTCCAACAAAAGGCGTTTTATCCAATGTGTCCGCGTGAATATTCACATAAATAAATGTAAATAAGTTCAATGAAAACTTTTATTCGAAATCTAAATGTCTGAACTTGTATCCTAGAGCTCGGCCTCTTGTGTGTTTCTTCTAGGTTTTTGGATTCGTACTTCTCCACAGTGTTTGTTGGCTTCAAAATTTGACCATGACTAAATTACAAAATCCGGAGCTATAGTTATATTGTTACATTTTAATAAAACCGCGTTTAATAAACAATCAGTTGGATTGTCATTAATTCAAATTTTTCTGTACAAAATTACCTCCATTATACCTTCGCAACTATTGGTGTCAACATGATTTTTTTTTATTGCTGACACATCTTAAATCTGAAAAAAGATTAGTTACTAGTTAATATAATTGTTTATGTGAATATGAATAATTAAGTCTTGAATATTTTTCTACGCATCTGAGATAAATACTTTCTCAGGAAGAATAAATTTGATTTTAGTTACAATAAAAATTTATTTATTTTGCTAAAACTTTACATTCTTTCTCAATACAGTCAGCACTCCTAGTTAATTTCCTTTCCTTTCTAGTTGATACTTTAAGATCAACATCACAATTACAATCAAGGCCGACTAATTGTCTGTTCATACAATTTCGTGACTGTGACTAATAAAAAAAAATGCTTGAAATCCAGTTTCAAAAACAAAATCGGCTGTCAATAGCCAAAATAGTATACTGTCAATGGCGTTAGTTTTATCTTTAATCTCTAACACCTTCGATGTTGTTCTTGTGAGGGAAAAAAGAAGAAATAAATTAACACATTACGTAGCTTTGTAAGAACGAAAAAAAAATATTTTTTTCTTCTTTCGAACTCTCGGTCGGGATAAAAGTCTGGAAAGAAATATGATATATTGCTGCACAAAGTCGTTTTCCGGATACATTAAAGTTCTAGGGGGACATTTACAGGAAAGGAGTATGGTCTGTTCCTAATGGATCAGAACGGTAAAGAAAATATATGTTTTTTAACGCATGTGCTGAGATAGGTTTGAAAAGTGTACGAATGAGGAGTGGAAAAGAGAGAGAGGGAAAAAATACAAACTTGCATTAGAAAAGAAAAATGATCGGAAAGCATAGGCTCATTTCCAGTATTTCTTGGGAGTTAACGACTTTATGAACCCGTTAGTTTAATTTGTTTCTTCGCTTCCCTTTTTTTCTGTAGAGGAGCCGCACGATTAAATGTGATGAAATTTTAAAGAATTTTATCGCTTTATCTAGGATTGTGTTCCTTTTCACCTCCTTCCTCCTTTCTATTTGCATTTATTGTTCTACGCAGGCCGGATGAATAAAAAGAACTCCGATTTGAATAATCATTAGTTACATGCGTGCATGAGTGGAGGAGGCTTAAGAGTATCTTTTTTCCCCCTAGCCTAAAAGTACTCGAAATTGCCAAAATAATCACTTTAGCTCTGTAGCTTTTCTTTCGTATGAATGTCTTCACTAGATTGCATCTATTATTCAGGATAAATATGTAAGGTGTCTTAAAAGTATTATTATATACTCTTAAAAATTTAAAAATAAACAAAGACTTTTACTTATGTTTTTTTTTTATGTTCTATAAAGAAAAGATTAAAGTTTTCTGTTAAACTCTCCACTAGGAGCGCGAATCTCTCAGATTCAAACAAAAAAAATAGTTTCAGTACTGCATAGCATACACATGGTATGGTGGAACGCTATCTTTCTTCTATCTGTTTTTCATCACTCACCATAGGATTCAGTGTCAATGACGAGGATCGTTTGTTCATATTTGGGGTGGTAGGGGCCATTGAATCTGATAGATGTAGCGCGCCCAACAACGTCAGTTATTATGACTTTGTTCTATTACGTTAATTTTGATTTATTTTTCTTTTTAAAAAAACAGTTTTTAGTTTTACATGAAAATAATTCGAAATAAATATTTTGTAACTTCTGTATGACAGCTTTTTTTGCTGGGAATTGAAATGCATATCAGAGATGCCATGCGTGTAGTCAGTGATAGTACACTCAGGAACATTGAAAATAGCGACCCAAGAAGAAAGCATCGGATTGAAATGAAATTTAATACACATAATGACACAGATGAGAGATTCACTTGATCTCAAAAACAAGACAATTAAACGAATACAGGATGGGCAACGACACAAATACTGGGAAAATTCAATAGCGCTTTGGACCACCTCCAGCTGCAATACATGCCGCCACACTGTCCGGCATTGAGTTGATTAGACACCTTTTGTTGTCCTGAAGCAGATGGGCCCATAAATCTTGAACAGCTAACTCTAAATCATGTACAGAGTGACACGATGGCATCTGCCGTTTTAGCTGATCCCACACGTGCTCTACAGGGGACAAATCGGGGGAGCGGGCCGGCCATGGAAGAGTCTGAAAATGACGTAGGAAGTCTTGAGCAACTCTTGATGTAAGCGGACGAGCATTATCTTGCTGGAAAATTGCCCCTGGGAGACCATTTAAGAAAGATCCTACTCTGGGTCGAAGAATATCATCAACGTAACTTTGGCTCGTTAAGGTTCCACGCATCCCAATTAAAGTGGACCGAATATCTTAGGCTATGACGAGACCATTACACCAGCTGTGCGGGCAGTGGGACGTATAACAGTGTGGGGGGAATTGTACCTCTCACCAGGGTGCCTCCACACCCGTACACGGTTATCATCTGTCCCCAAAACAAACCGGGATTCATCACTAAACGCAACCTTTTGCCAATCTGTGACATTCCACATTGATCTGGCTTGGCACTACTATAGACGCAGTTGCCGATGTTGCGGTGTTAAAGGGAGTGCACGGAAAGGGCGCTTGGATTTAAGATTTGCTTCTGCAAGGTGTCTGGAATTTGTTTGTGGAACAATTGCTACGCCTAAGTCTTCTCGTATCGTTGAACGAGTCACTGTGGAGTCCAAGTGCTTGTCTCACGATCCTTTGATCCTCTCTCCTCGTAGTCTTCCGGGTCGCTCCAGACGCGGTTTTCCGCACGTGGGTACCTTCCCGTGTACACTGCTCCCAACAATTTCTAATGGCACACTCCGAACGATCCTCCTGGACAGCAACACGGCGCGTCGACCAGCCTGCAGTTTTTATCCCGATAATCAGGTCTCTCTCAAACTCGCTTAACTGTGAGAAATGTCTTCTAGCACGTTTACCTGGCATGTTTCGCTTACCAAAGTCTTCTTACAATCGGCGGGTAATCGTCACGTTTATGAATCTTCGAATTTGAGCTGGCTTATATAGCACCCTCTTCCTGATTGTAGTGCCACCTCGGCGTGTATGAACATGCGTCTTGGCACAAAACTTGGATCACTTGCATATCACATTACGCTATACTTATGTGCAAAGTTTCGCGATTGTGCTTAGCTTCCTTCTTGGGTTGCTATTTTCAATGTTCCTGGGTGTATTTTATTCAGCCCGTAATAAATCAACAAAGAACAGAGGATTTGTGCAGCATTGCAAGCCATTGATAGAGTGAGGTTACAAAATGTATGGAACGAACTGGATTATAGATTGGAATGTCGGTTCGCAAAAAGGTCACACTTCAAACATTTGTAACTGAAAAAAATAACTTGGTATGTTTCTCTTTACATTCATTTATTACTTAGTGTAATATGCGCAGTAGTTTAAATAATAGGATTTTTTAAAATGGGGTCCATCTTTTGTGATGTACAATGAAATTAAAATCACTTGTATGTAAATAAATTTTTGTTACATTTCCACAATTTAATAATAATAATAGCTCTTGTTGATAAAATGTAGCATTTTGTTTCTAAGTGCATGTATAATTAAATATAATGTTTAATATATCTTATGAGTGCTGTGTCATTTTGACAAGCAAAGTGAAATGGATTAGGTCTGTCTGTAGATTGATTAGTTGAAAACAAGACACCAACTTATTTCATATTCTGAATGTTGAATGAATGGGTGTGGAAAAACTTAAAAATAAATAATGTAAGCTGGCCTTAAATTCGAAAATGTTTTGGTGGAAGATATGTTTCAATGGTAAAAAGTACCCATTTTTTAAACCTCGGAACTGGTTACAATACGACTATTTATTTAAAAAATCTCTCGTGGACTAAAATATTTTTAAAATGTATTTTATTGTTTGAAGCCTAGCCAAAATGTTTTATTCTTTAGAATAAAGAAATATTGTTTGTGAGTTATGCAAAGAAATTCTTAAATATTTATGAATTATGTGTATGGTACTAAAATACAATGTATCATACATCTTATAAATACCTAAATTGATTTTTAAAAAGATGTTACAAAAGTCACAATGCAACCTACAACTGGATTAATAACAATTTCTAACATTTTGATTTCATAACGTTTTTTTTAAATATTTTTGTTACAAAACTATCAATTAATATAATTTGTAGACTTTTAAATTAATATTTATAAGAGCCAGTACATAAGAGGAAATGATTATATATTTAATTGTTATATTTAATAAAAGAAGTTGTAAAGCATTTTTATGTCTCTACGAAATAAATATTTGTAGGAAAAATGTTTTATCCAGCTGCTCCAAATTCGTTACTTCTTTCAATGACATTTGAACAATATAACGTAATTAAAAGTTGGACTATATGAGTATTGATTTAAATTTAACTAGAAACAAATGTAGACAGTTGAAGTACTCCAATATTAATAATGTACTTTTGAATTTTGGTCAATAGTGTGTTATAAGTCGCTTTTATTTGTTATTTTTATGTTTCAATTCCATTTGTAATAGATTCTTTAGTTTTAGATAAAACATTAAATTCTTAGAGTAAAAAACACTTCCGATTTTAACTTTAATTTCTATTTCATTGAATTTATTTAATTATGCAACAAAAAAATGCAGATTTAGACTGTTAAGGGAAAGTTTAATGTTTTTCGTTTAATTACATTTTGAATAAAATATAATTTTGAGGGGAAAAAATTAGAAACCAAAACGAGGAGTCATTGAAAAAAAAATCTGAATCTCTTATCATAACAAGTAACATTTAAAAAAATTCAAGTCAATTCTTACTTAGGTCAAATAAAAAAAATTATATTTTAGCTACTACTTAATAAAAAATTACAATTAATATATAAATATATATATATATATATATATATATATATATATATATATATTTATAAATATATATTTATAAATATATATATTTATTATATAAATATATATATATATATATATATATATTTATAAATTATATATATATATATATATATATATATATATATATATATTTATATATATATATTTATATATATTTATAAAATCATATATATATATATATATATATATTTATATATATTTATAAAATCACAATATTAAGTGCTAAAATAGAAAGCGATTTGCCTTTCTATATATGGTGTTGGACTACTATATTTTGATTTGTTATTATTTATTCATTCTTAAATTACATTCTCAGAAATTAGGCCATCCGAGGTAGGATTCGAACCCACATTTTTAGAATAAAAGTCCAATGTACTATCCATTACGATACAGGGACACACTGAGCGTTTTTCCTTTTTATATAGGGTTGAACTATTTTTGTTGGTTAATATTTAATCATTAATTAAATAGAACTAATGAAAAAATATTTGAAAAAACTTTATTAATATCTAGTGTTAACCACTGCAAGTTTAAATAAAATGTTTTTAAATTTGAGTGGATGAAAAATAGTATTTTATTAATGATTGAAAATTTGAACAAGAATTATATATATATATATATATATATATGAGAGAGAGAGAGAGCGAGAACTAATATAAACAATTGAAAAAATATTCCAATTTTGAATAGTTTTGGATGCTCATGATAAACAATTGCGCAATGCATATTCCTGTATTAAATCTGTGAAGTCTTTTCTAGCTATGTTTTGAGCACGTGATTTAAAAATAGCTGTAAAAATAAGAAAAATAAATATATAAATAAAATATCTTGAATTTTATTTTAGTTTATGTGCTCTCACCACCCTGATTTTTTTTTCTTACATCCACATTGCAACCTCCCGTCTTTTTTTCTGAAATATTTCTTGGCATTTCTTTTATCTCCTTATTACCGACCCTTTACTTCTATCACCATCTTAGAAGCCAGGTAAAACGGCTCATCCTTTTTCCTCCCCCGCAACCCTAAGAAGCATCATCATCATCTCATCCACCCTCTCCCCCAGTTCTGTCAGCACCATAAGATGACCCAATGCTATAATCATCCATCTTCAGCACCTGTCGCAAAGGTATAATGCGTGTAAATTTCCTGTCAATTTTTTCCCAGTGAAAATTTCCTTTCATTTTAAATTCAGATCTTCTGCCGTTCCCAAACCAATAGGAGTGGTCGCCTCTTGTCACATCAACCCCCAGCCCGGGAGGCCTTTTGTGTGAGGAACATTTTCAATTTTTATCTCCTTCAGTTTTGAAACATGTCAGAGGAAAGCAAGGGATGTGTATATGTGTGGTGTTCTTTTTTCTTTCGATAACGGAGGTGTTTGAAAGTGATTTAAATTTGTTAGAAAGTAAACAGAAGCTTTGAAGAGCTTCATTGTCGTGTTCTATAAATGTTGTCAGATCTTTGTTGACCTTTTTAGAGGGTCCTTATCTCCACTTTTAAGTGAAGTGTGTATACAGACTCCTAGCCAGCTAATTAGTTTCAAACCTTGTATATCTCTGATAAAATGTAAATTGATCTCTTTTCTTTAAATTCAATATCAATTCAATGAAAAAGTCTTGATATGATTTCAGTCTCTTCAATGGAAGTTTCATTGGGTAATTAGTAATGAGTTGAATATAATAATTTAGAAGGTAATGTATGTTACTCAGTCTTCTTTTTCCAGTATACGAACTAAGACAATGGAGGTGACGATCAATAATATTTCATTGTTAAAATAAGTTTCATATTCTGTAATAATAAGTGAAAATGCATGGAATTGTCATGGGTTCCATTCGTGATTCTTACTAATCATTTAGTGTAAATATACTCATGTCCACAATTAAGGTCACAAACATGTTTTCTGTCCTAATTTGAAAATGCTTTCAGAAAAACTTATACAATTGGTATTTTATATGCATTTTGAAATACGGGTAGTACAATATCGACTCTCAGTTCAGGAACTGATGTTATTTAGTGTTAGTTTTTGCAGGACTACTGGATTGAGACCGTTCAAGCATACAGGAATTTTGCTTCCAGTTTTGTGAATATTGCATTAAAACAAACAAGTTAGTCTGTTTGCATTGAGAAAGATCAGAGGTTCCCAAAATGGTGGTCCGTGAGAAAATTTTGCTGGTCCCCACAAAAATATGGAATATACTTACTCATCGCGAAAATTCGCAGCGAAAGTTCAAGATAATAATTTAAGCATGCATCTGTAAGAAAGCCTCATCGACTTATGGTCTGACGAGACTCAAATTTAAATTTCATTTATGCTTACCAAGATCTCAGTTTTGGCTATCCATAAAAAGTGAATACCCTTTTCTAAGTGAATAGGCGATGAAAATTCTGATTCAATTCCCCTCGACTTATTTATTTTAAAAGACTTTTCGTCTGTCATAGCCATGACCACACGGTACCAATATCCCCTTGAAATAAATGTATTTCTCCATCTTGCAGTAACAACATTGGATCCAATTATCCATAATCTTATTTCAAGTAAGCAGGAACATTCATTTCTCTAGGAATGTATAATGCTCAAAGTTTGAAATATTTAAATCATTTTGCAATTGTTTGTTTTAACAGTTCTTGTTTATTACTTTTTCTTTTATTATGGTTTATTAATAAAGCTTTCATAATTTGATTACAATTAAAAGTTTCATTTTATTAACTAGGAACATTTTATGTGTTCTTAGACTAGAAATTTTTTTATAAATATATTTAATAGTTAAAAAATCCTATTAGTGTTCCGCGGGATTTAAATTATAAATTTACTGGTCCGTGAGATCAAAGTTTAGTGAGCGCTGTTTTAGATTATTCCTTGAGATGGAGGGCCAAAGGCGGGCTTGAAGTTGGCCAGTCTCAAGCGGGGTTGGCTCGATGGTTACAAAGGGCCCAAAAGTGGTCTCCCGGTTATAAAATCCTTTCCAAACAAGTGGCACTGTCACCAAAAAAGGTCGGACAAGGTCACTATAGAACATTGACATCTGCACAGGATTGCTACTTGGCATTAATCACATGACAGAGGCACCCAATGGCTTCTCAGCTTGCTCGTGATCTTGCAGTTGTGTTTGGAAGCAGAATTTCCAAACAGTCTACAGTCGTCTTGTAGAGACTTTCCTTTACGCTCACCGTCCACTCTGGTGTGTCCCTTTGGTTGTATCCAGCCGGAAAGACCGAATATTGTGGAGCTGAAAACATCAGTCATGGACACTACAAGAATGGGGACGTGTTCTTTTCAGTGATGAGTCGAAAATGTATCAGAAAAAATGATTCTCGTCGAGTTTTTCGCCTTATTACATTTAAGATATCCGAACACGTTCGGAGTACTTTTTGACAAAATAAGATATTTAAACATTATAAATGCTTTTTTAGAACTCAATACCAATAAATACTAATACTTAACCAAAAATATTTAAAATAAATTGCCTAAATTTGACAAAAATCACAATTATAAGTGAAATTTTAGCAATATTTATGTAAAACTTCAAAGCAATTAGAGAAAAAAGTAATAAACTTAGTAAAAGTATTACCAAAACAAATTAGATGCATTTATCTAAAGAATGTGCTAAAATTTTAATGTTTTGTTATAATTTGAAAATTTTAGAGCGGATTTAGTAAACATTATAAGAAAAATCACATTCTTTAGGAGACCATTATTTAAATAATAAGCCCTAACTCAAAAAATATCCATGCAATAAGAAATATTTTAGTACATTCTCTAGAAAATAGTCTGAATATATCCCGTTCAAAAAATTTTATAGAAATATATTTGTAATATTTTGAGTAATCAGGCTCGCCATGGTAGATTTCAAGTAATTTAAATGCCCACTTCTGGTAGATCAAAGACCCACTTCCGGTTTTTCTAACTTAATAAAATTGATTGTAGCTTGGCCTCTAAGAAGCATAGAATCAAAACAAAGTATGTTTTGTAAGGCCAAAAAATAGCTCTATTCAATAAAATAGAAAAAATATCTGTCTTGAACGAAGTTGGTCATTTTCAACGTGTTCGGATACCTTAAATCTCTTTTAAATATTTTTATGTTGCTGTATTCTTTCTCACATTGTAGTATGTCTCTGTGCCAAATTTCGTGGCAAAACTGTGATTAGTTTATCTTTTCTTAAATAATTTATGTTTGTGACCTTAGTTTTGGACATGAGTGTACTTTTTAGGACGTTTTTTGATAGTAAAACTTCTTTCTCTCTCTCTCTGAAAAGGGACCACGATTTAAATTAATGAAGGTTACTATTTAAAATAAAGTGAAGAGGGAAGAAAAGAGGATGAGGATTGCTGTCATCCGGAGACTAGGAATTTAGAGAAGCCGTGGAAGAATTGCCGTGGTTAAAGTTGAGAGGATCAAATGGAACATTTTAGGACTTGTATTATTGTTGATTATCTGCTGATGAGATAAATATATTTAGATTCTAGATAGATTACTATTTAAGTTGGCATGATCCCATACCTTATGTCGAATTTAGATAGTGATTAGATACTCATAATAAAATGCATATTTTAAGAAAATATCTCATCTTTGTGTGTGTGGATGAAACTTCACACTTTAAGGGACATGAGATAGCTATAGAGTTACTATCTAGAATAAAATAAATGTATGCACATTGTTTAATTAAAAGTTATAAAGTATTTGCTATAAATAATCATTATTTTAAATTAAATATGTAGCGCATTGTATATATATATATATATATATATATATATATATATAATACGTGAAACAAATATAAATGATGTGTTTTATAATCGTAATTGGTATAGTACTTGATAAAAATATTATATTTGAAGGAAACAGTACAATTATATGCAACATAAAATATATTTTTCATTTTGTAATAATTTACTTTAAAAGAGAAGAGTTTACAATGAAAAATCTAAAACTTAGAAATTATACATAAATAGCAGAAAACATGCAAACGGGAAAGAAGAAAGAAAATAAGTTATCAGAAAAATAATAAAAATCCTCCTGTGACTTAATTTAACATCGTTTTTACTTAACATAATACGCACTAAATCTATTGACTATATTTCATATGACACCCCTTTCCTTTTTTACCTGAAACAAAAACAATCAGTCACCTTATAAGAAACATTTCCTCACCTGTCCTTTCCTCTATTACCTACCCCTAACAGAAATCAAACTCAGGGGCAATTGCAGAAAAGTCAATCAGGTAGAAACATTCCTCCAATAAACTCATCGGAAGGCTCCAACTCCACAAGAACAAACACAATCCTTATCCACCTGACCTCACTCGATTCGTCCATCCCCGAAAACGATATAAATCTTATCGAGCAGACGACTTCTACACCTAGGGGCTTACGGATAGCTTTATCCATAAGGCAATAACCTCATCCCCTCTTCAAACTCCGGGGAATCTTCTGGCGAATAGCCCTAATATTTCGCCCGAGCTTATATAAATACGCGAGGGTCCATATTTCCGCACGAACGTCGTTATTTTCATAGATTTGGGGAGGTCGCCATAAAACAAATGTTTGGATCGTCATTCGTCCCCTTACGACTATTCATTCCCATTCGGTATTCTTTTCCTCGGTGGAGGTTACCTTAAAGAAAATGATATGCTTGAACAGAAAATGGGGGGTCGATGAAAATCGAAAAGATCGCCTGTAGAGTAAAGGTGATGAGGAGACTGGAGGAAAAAGAAGCAAGCGTCTTCTTTTTCGGCATTGATCTTTAGAAGTAGAGATTTAGATTTCGTTCTTTTTTTTTTTCAAAGAAAGGTAAGGAAGTCATTTTGGTTTTGAATAAAGTGCGCTTTGCAGGATGGTAGACAAGAAATTTGATGGGGTTTTTCCGCCGGTAAGATTGCATTTCATATAGAATTGTGGAGGTAAAGTGGCATATCGTATAGTAGTCTGGTTCATGTATAGAATTGATTCCTGTTTCCGATAAGCGTGGATGCAATAGGTTTCCGATTATTAGAAATAGTAAACTGATACGAACATTTGTGGTTCGAAATTACTGATTTGTATAAGGAAAAAAATTGCGGCAAATATATTTAAAGGCTCGAATAGATACGTCATATACACGTCTTCGTAAATTTTTCTGTTGTTGTCATGTGTTTTATCCTTGGATACATATAAAAGACGAGAAATGAAAGAACACAAATATACAATAGAAACACAGAAGAATATAGACTTTTTCATTACAAACGATGATCCCAGCTTAGAACAGAAGGAGTGCGCTGCGTTCTTTTCGAGACTGAAATCCGTTTCAGGCGAAAGTCGGACTTTTTTTCCCGAAGATACATCCATGCCTTATTCGGGAATCCAACCTGAGCCCACTCGGTTACAAACCGAGTGTCATATCCACCATACCAATTTTTCTAAGCCTGTCTTTAGACATTTTACATACCCCTGTTTGTACGTCATTGCTTTTTTACTCTGGAAAATTCACTTTAAAATAATTCTAAAGAAATTTGGAGTCAATATTGTGAAGCTATAGATGTATTTGCTATTACTTAGAAATTTTTAAAGTAATAAAGGGAATAAATCTCACGCGCGTATGGAATTTAAAATTGAAATAATGCAAAAAATCTTTAAACCCTTACAGGATTTTAAGATCACGCTTAGCGTACATATCAGTATGTAACTATTTATGTTAGTTTGTTGAGATGTTAAACAAATACAAATCACAAATCATAAGAAAAGTGCATAGTGATAGTTGAAAAATTTTCTTTTTAGAATAAAAGTTGATAAAAATGTTACTTAAAATTGAAAATTTATGAACTCAAGATTTGCCGTCTCAACTCAACACAAAAACAACTCAAGTTGTTGTAAAGAATAATAAAAACTGATGTATAGAAATACGTCTCTGTATAGAAGTTTGTATACCGACCTAATATAGTCAATGCGGACCAGTAATCAACTTGCCGTAGGCATTATCATTTATATTATCTCGTGGGTCAAAATTAAGAATATTTTCGCAATAATCCACAAGCAGTTTTATTCCTTATTCCAACGTTTTTCAAATTGTGGGGTGCACCCCCCCCCCCTGTGGGCGTAATAACTGTACAAGGGGGAAATAAGAATATTGAAAAATCAAAAACGAAAGATTATTTTTAAAATTTTATTAATTTACTGAAAGTAAACAAAAAATGCATTCTAATATAATGAAAAAATAAAATAATCATTTATGCACTTATAAATGAATCAGTACTGCACCATGTATTTTACAATTAATTTAACAAGATTAATATAGAAACAAGTTTAAAAATTACCAGTGACCCCATGGATTTGTCATATAAAAAATTATATACAAAAAAACTAACACTTATCTTGATAATTTGTATGGTTTATAATTAATCCCCTAACTGCTAATTTAAGGTTGATTGATTGATTGAATATTAACGTCGCACTGTTCAGCTACACGAGGGCTTTTGGCGACGGACCACGTAATTTTGAACCATGGTCAAGTGACGTGGACGACACCTGAGCTGGCACCCCCCCTCCTAACTACCACTCCACACCAACGGGAGGACGTTTCAGCTCTCGACAGATTTAACGTGCATCGCTGCCCTACACGGCGGGTCTTTAGTGGTACTGGGCTCGAACCCTTGACAAAGCAAGCCACGGTCCGATACCTATACCACTCGGCTACCGCGGCCACTGCTAATTTAAGGACGATTTAACTGACGCTATTCGCTGCCGAATGCCATTGTTTTCCGTTTAGGCACGCGTATGTGATGCATTGGGGACGGGGAGGGGAGAAAAGAAATAAATATAAGCAAATTCTCTGAAATAAGTAAATCTTTCTCAAATACTGTTAAAATCCTTCAATTGCATTCCAAAGCCTTCGGAATTATTTTATAGATAGCAGTGCACTGAAAAGGCCGTACTTCGGAAAGACGTATATATACGTTGGGGAAAATTAACGCTTTGACTGAGCGAGACGTTTATATACGCCGATAACACTTAAGAGGTTAAAGTCGTGTAGGAGCTTTTGTATCAAAGTATGGTATCGTTGAATTCAATATATAGCTATTGTATGGAGGGGGAGTGATAAGAACTGATTAAATATTACGTCGCAAACATTGAAAGTTTGAGAAGCACTGTCTTACTCAATAGCAATAAAACGTTGGTCTAACTTAATTAACAATTTGTATTTTAAATCTAATAACTGATTATTTTTCTCTCATTTTAAACATTCAAAAATAGATCTAGAAAGTGTTCTATAGCTATAACTTAAATATTGTTCTGTTTTCAAAGTTGGAAAATAAAATTTGCCTATTTTTCTATTTCTAAAACCATGTTTTACTTTTCTGCAGTTCGTATTAATGAAATTCATTAATTTAAAGTAATTCTTTTAGACTATGTTCCATACAAAATTCCTTTTAAAACCTGTATTAATATTTCTATCCGATTTTGCAATGACATACCCAAGTGAATTTCGAAATTCCGTTTTGTCATATTATTCTCTTTCTTCTTCAGTGCAACATTAAACTAGGAATTCTTCAAGTATTCACTATTGTTCTTTTTTTTTTTTTTTTTTTTTTTTTGCAACATTCCGAGCTCCGACACTTCAAATGATTATACACTTTTTTTTTGTTGTTAAAAAAGGAACAAGAAAATAGTTTTATAAAAAAAAAGTTAAAATTACAAAAAAAGAAGGGGAAAAATTAACAGTTTATTGAAAAATTTCTCAACAATGCCTCAGAAGAAAAAAAGGAAAACAACGAAACGAAATAGAATGTGGCCACTTATCTTGTCTTTCCGATCACATTATACATTCAACTTATCACAGATTCAACAAAGAAACGTGATGAAATATTGAGCAAATAAAAGAAAATAAAAAAAAATAGTCTGCTATGTTTTATTTTTAGGTCCTTTTTCTAATTTTTTTTTTCCAACTTGAGTAAAATATTTCTACTTTCTCTTGTACAAACGCGAACGAAAGCACGTTTTTCTCCTTAAAATTTATTTAATAACCGACTAAAATGGGAAGAGGAGTAGTTCTTTTAGCGATTTTTATCTGTGATTTCACCCTCTTTCTCTTTCATCTTATCTTTGGGGGGGGGAGGAAAAATTCCTTTAATGACGTTCCTGGCAACGGAATTGGTTCTACCTGATTTAAATAGCGTGTATATCGAAAGAAAAAAGAAATTCTTTTTTTTTTTTTTTCCTCTTATCAAGAACTGTTCTCTTGAAATGTTGAGAATGTGGTTTCTTTTGTTTAACCCATCGATGACTGAAAGTGGAAGGGGGAAAAAAATTGCATCTTTTCACTTTAAATACAAATTTGGTGAAAATGAAATAAAGTATAAACTGCGGTATGTCACAGTTTGGTTTATTCCCAGATGTCGCTTAGTAAATCATCGTTAGGCTCGAAATTCAGAAAAATAGTGTGAATTATTCTTTAACTACTTTTTTATCTGAAATTTATGTTTTTGATTCTATTGTGTTTATTTTCGAAGAAAAATTGCATCTCTTTGTCTGTGAAATTGTATAAATATTTAACGTTTTCTAAATAGTATAGATTTTGTTTAAAAATTTGAGTTTAAATGAAAAATGCTCCAGTGGTTGCACATAAAACCAATGAATTTTTCAATTCCTGCTATTAGTTTACAATCTCCCCATACATATACATCAGATTTTCAATCGTTAATAAAATACATTTTGAAGCGCTTAGTTGAGATAAAATTTTATATATACAATCATTTTGGATGACAATACGATAATTTAATTGTAATTAATAAAAATTAATTGATTAAATTTATTTATTCAAAGAATTGAAAATACAGCCACGTTGGCATCATTTTTGGCGACTCAGCGGCCCTTTTGGCGACTTGTGTCAAAACTTTAAAAATATTTTTTTCTCACATTTTAAAGCGCTCATTTGAGCTGAAATTTCCTATGCACGATTGTTTTAGGGGGCAATATGATAATTTAATTGTAATTAACTAAAATTAATTGACTGAAAGCAATTATTTAAAGAATTACAGATACAGAGTCACATTAGCTTCATTTTTAGTGACTTGGGTCAAAATTAAAAAAAAAATTCACGTTTTAAGGCATTTAGTTGAGTTGAAATTTTATATACACGATTGTTTTGGAAGACAATACGATACTTTAATGATAACTAATAAACATTAATTGCTACTTGTTATTGGGATTCTGTCATACGTATATACATATTTATGTTCATTGCTATTATTTAATAAAAAGTAACTAGAATAAAATTTTTCTATGTTGACACAAGTAGGAATTGACTGTAAAAAAAATTATTTTTTCATATATATGTATTACTTGTATAATATATAGTTCAACTTTGAGAATTGTAGATTTAACTAAAATATGGGGATACATGATAAAATACATGTTTCATTTCTTGTTTAAAACAAATTTCAGTAATCAAGAAAACTTTTTTTCTCAAACAGGCTGCATTTTGGCAGCTAAGCCTTTGCAAATATGTAAAGTCCCCAAGTGTGAGAGCCATTTCAGTGAATGGTACCATCTAGTGGCAACTCCCGCTACCAGATTTTTGACGTATGAATTTATTACTTCGAATTATTGAATTTATGACGTCTTATGCTATTGCCATGATTTTGTTTTGCCGAGAGTAACTAGATTTAAGTAAACTAGATTTATTATATCAATGTAAAAATAATTCATCTTTTATTACATTTAAATATGAATTTTAATGAATTATATTCGCACTCTAATTTTAAATTAATTGCACTCTGGATGTTACTCTGAAATTATTTTTTATTAAAATATTTATGGTAAATATCCCAAAATGTCTATAGAAATAAAATTCTCAAATCTGAGGAGCTGTTTGCATAGACAAGACATTTTTTTTCCACAGCAGATATTTTTGATGAAACTGTTAAATTAAAAAATAGAAAGAAAAAAAAACTTCTGTGACTACATTGGTTAAAAAAATACTTTCTTTACATGTATTTTTCAATTTTATCAGGTTCTTAATTTTTCCAAAAGTGTTTTAAATACAGTAAAAATTAAATGTACTTATATATATAAGAAAAGGAGAACATGATTGTTACATATAACAGTACAGAACGTATTGGTGAAGCCTTGAAATCGCTAGAAAGTCATTTGTGTTCAGGTAGTTATGTTTAGGGGAAAAGGATTTATAAATAACATTAGATCATTTTAAACAATAAACATTTTTTTAAATTTTAAATGAACCCGTAAAAAGAAAATATAAACTGTAAATTCACAATAAAATAACAATAATAATAGTGATTTTTTATTATGCAACGGACAGTCTTATTTAAACTGAAAGGAAAAGTTTCGAATAGTTAAAAAGATATTTTTAATGGGAAAGGTTTACGAGCTAAATCAAATTATTAAATTTATTATTGTAACAAAAACATTTCGTATATAGTGAAATTTATTTCATATAAAATATATTATTTATGAAGTGCTTTATTATTAAATGTGAAATTCTATTATAAGTGTAATTAAACAAATGTATTTAACATTTTTAAGGAACTCTTGTTGCGGAATTCATATCTAGAACTAATTTTCTGTGTCATATTATAAGTTTAACTAAAACTTAAACTTTTATCACATTTATTTTGGATTTCAATTTGAGACATAGCTATTCAAAAACTATTTATATGCAAAAATGTAATGTTACATTCCATATTTTAAAGACCTTTATGTTCAAAACCAACATAACCAATTGTAGCCATCTTGCCAAGCTAAATATTATCCCAAGTAAAATAAATTCTTAATAAACTAACTCTCATTAACATTTAAATAACATAAATTACCTCCCCCCCTCCCTTTTTATGATTCCAGTAATGTATTTCTTTATATTCAACATTAAAAAAGTATTAAAATAATACACACTGCAGAAAGCTACTACAAATTGAGACGCAACTGTACACACCGGAAAAAAATTATAAAAATGAAAACATTAGACGACATAAAGAGTGTAAACAAATTAAATGAGATCCTAATTATTTATACTTTCTGCCATCTTGTGCCGCTTTTTCAACAGAATTCTTTGTTAAAATAATGGCTCTGAACTCACAGCTTACACGTCATGGTCCTTTTCAACAAACGTGAATACTTTAAACACAACAAAACGTTGAAGATGAATCTGAACTCTTTCAAGCACTCTTTGAATTGCCACATTAGCCAGCTCTGTGAACGAATGGTACCGCAATTAAGGCACATAAACACTAGAGAAGTTTTTGTAAACAGATTCCGCTCGCTTAAAAATGCTTCCAGAGAAAAATAAACTTTAAAAAAACTCTCCTTATCTTAGGTAATGGGGTTTTGCGATAACACGGCTATAACTCGATGTTTCATTTTAGGTTTGAAACAGATTGGTAACAGACCCCAAGACAGTTCAGATTCAACCAACTGGCCATTTTAAGCAAACTCCGCAAATTTAGTTGACTGCAGAAAGAGCATTACACGTTTTTTCGTTGCTCATTGAATTGTCTTTTAGAATTATCATACTTTAGTCCTATTAACGCTAACCTTAGAAACGGAATACTCGAGAATAACCAACCACATATGTCTGAACAAGTCCAAATTACGGTACTTTTAAGGGATTAGCCTTGCTATATTTAAGTACAATTCTCTCTTTAAAGTAATGCAGGTAATTGTTAGCACAATCATATGCGGTTATAACCTTCACATTATGCCACACGCTGTTTAGTTCACAGCTTTAATGTATGTATGAAATAATTCATTTTAATTTCTGTTTGCATCCAAACAAGGTTGTTATTTTTAAATAATGGTGTCTGTTTCTGCGATTTCCAGTATTTGATCGCAAGAGTTGTTTCTTTCCTTTTATCCTGGAAGTTTTTTAATGCTTTAATGTTAACATTTGTTCTGTTAAAAAAAAAATTAAGTATTTTACTTTATTTTTGAGTAGATAATAAAAGCAGTATTCGTAAGAAATTGTTAATAGTAGTTAAAAATACTGTTTAACCCTTTATCTACCGACGGTACTTATAAGTACCACTTACTTTAAAATTTCTTAGAATAAACATTTTTACGAATACTCTGACGATACTTAGCAGTAATATTCTTTTAAATGCACTCTTTCAAGCCATATGAGAGTACGGGTTCTATGATGAGAATTTTAGAGGGGAAGGGGCGAATAGTTTTAGAGCAGAAATTGCGTTTTCAGCTGACGCCGTTTTCAGCGGATTGTGAAGATTGTCGTTTTTGTTCCGAAAAAGTAGTTAATGTCAAAAGATAATTGTCTTGTTTTTTTTTTTCCTTTTTGTATGGGAATGAAGACCTTAGAAAACGATTTGAATATTTATTTCAAGTGAACAGTGTATATAATTAATTTTACAGTTGAATATCTTTAATTCATTAGCTCAAACGGATTAAATTTCCAAAAGTTAAGTATTTTGTGTATGTAAAGAGTGTTTTTTTCCAGGTATAGAAGTTTAAGTTGGCATTACTTTCCAAGATGGCGACCGATTTAACAGCTGTCAAGTGATTTATTCTCAGTTTGGTTTGGCAATTCATCAAAACGATCATCAAGCAAGGCGTAGATTCGTCGAATGGGCCCAAAACGAGAAAGCCGTTGTTCCCGATTTTCATAAGCGAATTTTGTTTAGCGATGAAGCGCACTTCTGGTTGAATGGCTACGTCAACAAACAAAACTGCCGCATTTGGAGTGAAGCTAATCCACAAGTGTATGTCGAAACACCGTTACATCCAAAAAACTGACTGTTTGGTGCGCTTTATGGGCTGGTGGAATCATTGGTCCGTACTTCTCCAAAAACGATGAAGGTCACAACGTTACAGTCAATGGTGATCGGTATAGAGCCATGGTTACTAACTTTTTCATTCCTGAATTGAACAATCGTGATGTCCAGGAGCTGTGGTTCCAACAAGACGGCGCAACATGTCACACAGCTCGTGCCACAATCGATTTATTCAAAGACACGTTTGGTGACCGCCTAATATCACGTTTTGGACCTGTGAATTGGCCTCCAAGATCTTGTGATTTAACACCGCTAGACTATTTTCTGTGAAGCTATGTAAAGTCGTCATTGGTCTATGCGGATAAGCCACAAACGCTTGACCATTTGGAACAACATTCGCCGTGTTATTGCCGATATACGGCCACAAATGTTGGAAAAAGTCATCGAAAATATGACGTCCAGATTGGTCCAGCCGTGGCAGTCATATGCCAGAAATCTTACTTAAAATGTAATGTCACAAGATTATCTTTCGAATAAAAAAAATTCATGTCAGTCGAATAATGCATCGTTGTTTTATTGCAATTTAAAGTTCTCTACCTCTAAAGAAACACCCTTTATATTCCTTAATTTTCAATGTAGTGGTTGAAAAAAAAAAGTATTGCATGAAAAAAAAATGCAGTAAATTATTATGTGGTAGATAAAGGGTTAAGATTGATTATTTAACCTAAATAATTTCTTATATTTAAATTTGAAATATTTCAAAATGGCACGGCTAGTAATTAAATTTACATTTTAACTTGTTTTATCTGCGAGAAAAATAACTGCAATAAAAAGTGTTTAACATTAAAAGAGGCTAAGGGAACTCTAAACAGTTCATTCCAGATAATTCTTTAAATATAATTGTTAAAATTTTAATCACTGATGGGAGAAAAAGGAAGGAGGTCTGTAATTGTGTGACTAACCTATACGGAACTTTCTCACTAACCTTCTGAGACGTCTTTTTTAGGGAAATTTATTTCCCCTACCTATTTCCAATCAGCTCCAAAAAGAGGACAGGATTCCTTGTTATATGCAGATTAGATAAAGTATTTAAATAAAACGGAATAGTAAAGTAAAAAGCAGTAGGAGAGAGAGATTGAAGCAGAAAGGTATAATAGTGAAGTTAGAGATTTATTATTGAAGATTTCTAGGTGGATAAATTAATCTCAGGAAGAGTTGAGATTCAGTGTGGTAAATATTGATTTATATTTAAAGTCTCATTATAAAGCTTTATATTAGGAGTGAGATTAAAGTTAAATGTTCAATAGGAATATTATTGAACATAATTCTGGGATCTCTTATCGTGGTAATCTCTGCGTGATCGATATTCTAATTGTTAATTAATTGGATCATGATATATTTAAGTTAATATAAAGGAAAGTCCCTTTTAAACCTCATAAAGCTATTTTGATATATTTGTTACTAAAAGTCTTTGATTCTATTTGGGAAAGATAACCAAATAAAGTTATTTATAAAAATGGCTACTGGCTCTTATCTGACTCCAAATTATTCTCGTTCTCAAAGTGAGATCCAAGGGGATCTTCACAATTGTATTGCACATAGTTCGAGGCCACCATACCCAAGTGGTCATGGTGAAAACTCGTGATTGGGGGGTATTATTTAAGTCGAGTAACGCAGCGTTTCTCAAACTGTTGAGCGCAGCCCCTTGGGGGCGCGAACATATCGAAAAGTCGGAGATAAATCATTGATTTAAAAAATTATTGATTTACTTAAAAGAAGCAAAACAAAATACATTGTAAACAAAGAAAAGTAACATAGTGCGTATGCTATTACAAAAAAGTAACTTAAAATATTTTTTTTTTTTATTTCTTAAAAGTAACTTAAAATATTTATTACTTAAAATATATTGCTTTTTTATTTGTAATTCGTAGGATTTATAAATAAGGTCGCTCAATGTAGATTTAGCGTAAAAGAACATTAATTTTGCATTCAATACATTGTCATTGTATGAAAAGGGTGGGGCGATGGAAATTGTGATTAAAAATTGGATCGCCAATATTGAAAGTTTGAGAAGCACTGGAGTAATGGATTAGAATCTCTGTACCTTTAAAGGCCAGCCGTCTAGTGATTATACACTTCAAATTTTTTTTTTATGCTAAAAGTTCTCACCTTGTTGAGGAGTAGAGTTATGAAGAAACACTGAAGATCACACAGGCGTCGTTCTCGCCACTTGAAATGATGAATCTGTCGTGATTAGCCCTCGTGAAATGTTGCTGTGCATCGTTAATAATCAGCCAATCTATCAGAGAAATTCTAGATTAAATCAAAAGTATATTCTTAAATAGTTGTATTTTTCACATGATAAAGTTACCACATACACTTTCTAAGGTACCAGACTACGTTCGGAACCGTTATTTTTTGCAAAGCGCTAAATGGATAATTTTCATGATATTCAGTGTCACTTAGATTAGAATACATGCATAAAATTATTTTAAGGACATTTTGACAAAACATTTTTTATTTAAATATAATATTTTGGCAAAAAATTAACTTAGAATATTTTTTTTCTCCAAATGTTCTCCTTTTGTGAAAAATGCTTCTATTATAATAATATTTTGCTGTATATAGCTCAGACCTCTCTACAGAGGCTCAACTAGAATTTTTGAAATATGTAACTTAGAAGTGGGTTTATCCATGTTTTACGACAACAGAGGGGAGCAATTTAAAGAAAAACGTGAATAATTATTTCAATTAGTGGTAACTCTGAAAATGTGAATTTTTAAAAAAATTCTAGTTGAGCCTCTGTAGAGAGGTCTGAGCTATATACAGGCAAAATATTATTATAATAGAAGCATTTTTCACAAAAGGAGAACATTTGGGAAAAAAGATTGTTCTAAGTTAGTTTTTTGCCAAAATATTATATTTAATTTTTTTTTTGACAAAATGTCCTTAAAACTATTTTGTTCATGCATTCTAATCTGAGTGACACTAAATATCATGAAAATTATCCATTTATGCGCTTTTTAAAATCAAGGTTCGGAACGTAGTCGGATACTTTAAGCCATACTTGGATTATTTTTCTATCATCTGAGTATAAACTTTTCTTAAAAGTCACTTCCTCATTCAGCCACTTTTAAAAGCAGTTCTAGATTTTATAATTAAGTCTAAGTACTATATACCTTCAGATAAGTATGAAACCGTAGTAACAAGATAAAACCTAATACTCCAGAAGTCGAAGTCTAACGAGTTAGTTAAAGTTCCATCGAATATCTTTTAGAATAATGAAGATCGCTGCTCCGTAGATCTAAGGAGACCTGTAAAGTTCTCACGTGACATCATTAAGAATTTTGGAGAGATGCCAACTCAGGTATCGTCCCCATCATTTGATCTTGTCCGTCAAATGGCACAATTCATCGTCATTCTCATTGTGAGGGATTTAGAGCAATGTTAACCTAACTAAACTAATTAGCAAACTAATCTTATTTGATTTCGAATTCATCGAAATTAATTATCTCTAACTAAATGTAATTATAATTTATCTTAAAATATTTTAGAATAAACCGCAGTTTAATTTGCATTTAAACTCGAAATAAATCTGTAGCTTATTTGAATCAATTAATAATTAATTAAGCTGGTTTAATAATTAAAAAAGTCTTAAATTAAATGACAATAGGCGTTTCATATGTACAACGATAGTAAAGTCTGAACTTTTCAGTAAATTGTTTAAGTATTCCAGGGCTGGAATTGTCGAACATTCTATGTGTAAGTGAATGACCCTACGATTAAAAGCGCTTGGAATGACAATACAAAATTAGTAATGGGATAAGTAATTGCAAAGTGCTTCTGTTCTGTTGAATTTCGTGTGTTGTATCCGGGCACTTGATAACGTAGAGAGCAACTGCATGTATTCTAATATTGCTGGAAATAATAGTCTTTCTCTGCTAATAGAAATTCTACTAAGGTTTCTTCTAATCAAACTAGAATTTATCAAAGAAAATTTATAACTATTTTGTATTGATAAGTATAATTGAAATAAAGAGTGCATTTAATTACATTTTTCGTAATTTTTCAATTCCTACACTATTATCTCACACTCTCTACATATTTATTTACTTATTTATCTTGATGGAGTTTTCACAATCATTAATAAAATACATTTTAAAGTGCTCAATTGAGCTGAAATTTTATATACATGATTATTTTGGATGACAATACAGTAATTTAATCATAATTAATAAAAACTAATTGATTAAAACTAATTATTCAAAGAATTACAAATACAGCCACGTTGGCATCATTTCTGGTCACTTAGCGACCCTTTTGGAGACTTGTGTCAAAACTTGAAAATGTTTTATTTTCTCACGTGTTAAAAGCATTCAGTTGAACTAAAATTTAATATACTTGATTATTTTTGATGACAATACGATACTTTAATGATAATTAATAAAATTAATTACCACTTAATGTTGTGATTCTGTCATATGATTGTACATATTTATATATTAATTGTAACTATTTAATAAAAAGTAGCTAAAATAAATTTTCTTTGTTCATCTAAGTAGGAATTGATTTTTTTATATTACTTGTTTAATTATGTGTTTTTGACTACTTATAATGAAAATAAGCTTATTCAAATACAGTTTTATTAAAAGCAAAATGTCTTGACATCGGGAGATTCATTCAAAATGTTAAAAAAAAATAGCCTAGTGAATTTAACCTTTATAGGATTACAAAGTAAATTTTAGTATGCAAGTGAATATTTTAGTTAGCTTAAACGTAATAAGAATAATATATAACGATGTATAGTGTTTTGGATCAAAGTGTCAATGCAATTTAGATTAATGTGTTGTTTTTTTCAGGCATTTGTTTTCATTGGTTTAAATATACTTTACTGCACTTAATTATTCTTACCGAATAACATAAAAGATGTAAGGAAAATAGGTAGTAATATGCTATTGCATGACACGATAAACTGAAATAATAATGCCTGAGTGTTTTATCATTGGCAACAAATGATTTATTTGTCAGATTTCCCCCCCAAAACTATCCCGTTTACGTAATTGCGTTCGACATACATTCAACTTTGACATTCTGTATAAACAAGTAATATAAAACAAAATTTAAGTCAATTCCTACTTAGCTCAATACAGAAAAATTTTATTTTAGTTACTTTTTATTAAATAATTACAATTAATATAAATATGTTACATGCATATCACAGAATTATAATTTTAAGCGGCAAAATAGAAAGCGATTTTCCTTTTCCTTTCTATATATGTCGTCGGACTATTATTTTTGATTGTGACTATTTATTCATTAATTTAATTTAATTATTCAAATAAAATAGCACAGTTAAGAAGAAATCACATTCTCAGAAATTAGACCCATGACCTTTGGATTAGATGTCCAATGCGCTATCCATTGCGCTACATGGACACAATGAACGATTTTTCTTTCTATATATGCTGTTGGACTTTTACTTTTTTTTGTTACTATTTATTCATTTTTTGATTTAATTAAGAAATTAATATCTGAAAAACTGTATTAACATCAAGTGTCATCCACTACAAGTTTAAAAAATGTATTTGAACTTGAATGGATAAATGGAAAGTATTTTATTAACGATTGAAAATTTGAACAATATATATACTGCTGGACAATTGCTAAGGACGAAACACAAATTGCTATGTAGCATAACATTAAGCGAGACATGAGGCCTAGTAGGATAAAATATAGTTGACACACTGTTCAGACATTAGAATAAAGAATATTTATTGTTCTGGAAAGTACAAAAGCTGTGAAACATCTGAAAGAAAAAAAAATGTTCATTTGATCTGCTTACGGAGAAATGGAACAATGCATCTAAAAGTCAGCAGGCACCTTAAAGAAAGGTATCAGTACGGGATATGTCCACCGTGGAGTGTGATGCAACATTCCACTCGTCGTACCATACTTTGCACAACATTATCCAGCGGCTGTTGAGGCAATTTATCCCATTCCTCTGTGAGCGCACGGATGAGGGTGCTCTTGTTTGTCGGAGGATAGTTTCGACCAGCAACTTGCCTCCCCAAAGCATCCCACACATTTACAATGGGGTTTAGATCAGGAGAACGCGCTGGCCATACGAGACGTTGAATACCCTTGCTGTCTAGACAATCCTTGAACAGCGAGTGTTCGATGACATGTTGCGTTGTCGTCCATAAAAACAAATTTATCACCGACAGCACCACGGAAAAGACGAACATGAGGAAGTAGAACTTCATCAATGTATCGTTGGCCCTTCATAGCCCCATTCGCAACCACATGTAGGCGCGTGCGGCCATTGATCATGATGCCGGCCCACACCATGATACTGCATGTCGGATATCGGTCCTTTTCCTGGATATTTTCTGGACGATAAGCAGTACCACTCTCGCGCCAGATCAGTTGGCGTCTACAATCCGATGACAGACTGAACCTACTCTCATCTGAGAATAGTACGCATGCCCAGTCCTGTTCAGTCCAATTGTGATGCTCACGACACCATTGCAAACGGGCAGTACGGTGCTGTCTGGTCAATGGGACACACACAACAGGTCTGCGTGCGTATAGTCCTCCTCCCCTCAAACGTCTGGCAACAGTTTTTCGGGAGATCTGCTTTCCTGAGGCAGCAAGAAACTGATTTGCCACCTGCTGAGCTGTGGTGCGTCTGTTCCTTTTTGCTGATAGGACGATATATCTGTCTTCTGCAGGTGTCGTACTTCTAACACGACCTCCCCCGTGCCGTCTACTACACATTCCAGTAGTTTTAAATGACTTCCACAGCCGTGAAACAACGCTGTGAGTGATGTCGAACTCCCTGGCAACATCTGTTATTTTTCGCCTTTCTTCGATCTTTCCAATAATTCGGCCACGCATAAAATCATCTATGTGATGTCGGGAAGACATGCCAAAAATTTTAAGTTCGTCTATTAAATCTTTCCTGTAAAACTTTGACTTGAAACAACTGTCCATACGCGTCAAAACCTTTAAAGCTCTTATGAACGCTATCACGTGATGAACAGACGTGGAAAGAAAATTTGCATACTCATACTTCTTACTAATATCCCGCACTTATTCTAATTTTTCACATTTTGCTTCCTTTCATTTTGTGGTTGCTATGGATGATAGTGTTATCCGTCCTTAGCAATTGTCCAGCAGTGTATAATATTGGGAGAGAGTGAACTAATAGTAGGAAATGAATAAACGAACAAAGTAATCGTTCAGATAGCTTCAATGTTGCTCTTCTATAACTTGTAATTTAAAACTTGTTATTTCGTTCTACTATTCTTTTTAGCCAAAATTTTTTAGTAAACTATGATGTTAGAGTGGTGGTCGCGCGATTGTTTAGTGGTCATGGTTGCAAATTCGTAACCAGTGTGTCTTGGCTTCAACCTCTAGTGCCTCTGAAGATAGACCGTGTCTCTACGCCGTCTATCTTCTTATCTTTGGCTGATGCACCCAAATCTATCGAGACTCAAAGGCCCCGTTGGCGAGGTGTTTAAGTTCGGAGAGGGTGGTTCCAGAGCTCGGATGTTCTCCACGTCACTTGACCATGGTTCAAGATTATGAGGGCCGTCAGCCATAATTTTCCGAGTGACCTAATTAACCACTCACTCCCGCTTTGGTTTTAACACTTTCTTAAATGTGTATCATTGCTTTGCAGCAATGCTTGTAATTGTGCTTAACTGTTCAACACTTAAACATTCAATATCACAAAATTGGGGAAAACTTAAATAACTTTAAGTCCTTGTTTTCAGACTGCAATCCAAACTGAAGACCTGGAAGAAGGCTCATTTATATTTACATAGAACAAAAATAAAGCATTCTGTTTGTATATAAAACAAAGTATTTTACTTTAGTAACGTGCAGCATTTAATCAATAAACACGGCACATTCATCTCAAAGCATTCTCATGCGAACTATTTACTTAACAAAGTTCCAACTTTTTCTTTGTGTTCTTTGTGGAAGGAAGTGATTCATTCGAAAGGAGCACTTTTCTGTGCGCGTGCTCTCTTTTTGAAGTTAGTTCTCGCTGCCCTTTTACCATCCGGTTTCGGGACGTCACGAGAAGTTGAAATCAATCACAAACAAACAAAAAACACATTACACCCCTCGCGTGAACACTTCACGGGAAGAGAAATGGCGTCAACTTTCATGTAACAATGGAAAAGGCCCATTTCAGACTGGAGCTCATTTGCGTATTAATGAAATTAATTAAGCTAGTGAATGTGACTTTCGAATGGATGCGTGAATTATTGGTTTTTCGAAATTTGCATAAGCGAAAATCAAATGTTGATTTATTCTGACTGAGTGTTGGTTTCGAAAATGTGGGGATTCTGGATGTGTGCATCCCAGATAATATCTCCCGAAATGAGATGTGTAACTTAAATATGATGTATTGTTTTAAAGTAAATGAAAATTGTTAATTTCTTAAGAGAAATGGGGGGGATATATATTTTAAAACGTTTTTATTTAAAAAAGAGAAAAATCTTTTTTTCAAATAACTGATTTATTTAATACTCTACTCCATGGAGTTTTTATTAGTTATTATTTTATCTCATATTAGGCGATTTATATAAATTATTTAACCTGTCTCTACTAATATTATATATATATATATAATATTAGTTCTCGAAAGACAGTGTGCGTTCGCACTCCATTTCTGACACCATCAATGCAATGACGCTACGCAGCAACTCTTTCGTTACAATTACGAACTACCTAAAGATCTTGTCACACACGCATGTTTCCGAACGACTCGAATTTGTTTTGAACAATTTCGAACAGCTGTAAGGGTGAAGGGTTTCCGTAAACAAAACGATACGCTCTGCCGTCAGCCGCACCCTATCTTTACATTGAAAAATTACTCGCCAATTTTTCTGCTTCGGAAAACGAACATCCAATATTATTTCTTTTATTCTGCTCGCCCTTTTGCTTACGGTCGCAAATAGAAATGGAGTGTCATTCAGTTTAAAATATTACGTTACATTTCTGATGCATGACGCCGTTGCTATGGCAACAGGGTAAAAATTGCTCCAAAGAGTTGATTGAAAGAAAAATTGCTCCAAATACGTATACGTGTAATAAGATCTTTACACTATGTAACAACATCACTAACTCTTCGCTCTGACTTTCTCTCCTATTCTCCTCTCTCCTGCCATACACATAATTACCCCGCACTATCGGGGATACAGTTGCACAAAACACCACTTTTAAAACAACGTCATATATTACCTTAATGATATGTGTGAATATAATACGTTGCATTGAGTCGTTTAGCTTGATTTAAAATTTTACATTCGATAATTTATTTATTTTATTAGCTTTTTAAATAGAAAATCATCCTTTAATTCTTTTTAACTTTTATTAATTTATCATTTTGAAGGTCCACCAGTATATTAATTTACATTCATATGGAATTTTTTTTATTTCATGAAATGCGTATTAAGAAACTGAATATAACTGACAAAGATCATAATACTAAATTAACATTCTAATTATTTTTGGCAATTAATCTTACTCCGTTTTTCTTCACAAGTTTTCTTTTTTTTCATGACAATGGTCTTACTACATGAGGTAAGAAATTTTGCAAGAATCAAGAAACATATATTGCATTACAAAAGCTAGCTTTGAAGAAATATTTTTAATACAACATATTTCGTTAAAGTACAAAATAAACGTTTTCATAAAGAGAATATATTTCTTTCTGAAATATGTTACTCAAATACTATTTTTTAAATTATCATTAAATAAATTTAATATACTTATTTCTTATTATTTGCTAGAAGTTTTATGCTTACATAGGTGTGTTTTTAGAACATAAAAGCTACATTTCAAAATACAATTATAGATAATATTGAATACTTTTATAACGCGCTTTGTGTCCATTTTTTAAAAAAGATATATTTCCAAGATATTTAATTACTTTTCTAAGATCTTGCATATTTCTTAATTAATGGTTGAATTTAATATCGCAAAGTCAGTTTTGATTGAAATGTGAGCAATTTTTTTGTATTTAAAGATGAATAAATGAAGAATACTTAAGAATAATTTGAGAAATGTTGGTCAAACTTTTTTTGAAATACAATCACAATTGAAGTTTTTTCCATAAAAATAAATTTTCAATTTCACTTATTGTCAGAAATTGTAATGAAGTAATTAAAATATTTTTATTTCAAAGAAATACTTTCTAACTTATCAAAACCACTCAAATTCTCAATTCTTACTCCTTTTTCAGGTGCTGAATATAAATGATTAGTTTGAAAATTTTTGAAAATGAACACATTTTTACTTTTTATAAATTCTCCCTACTTTTTACATTAGAAGAGTAATAACGAATTTTGATGAAAATTTTTTTGAAAAGTTAATCACACATTTTTGTTATTTTTCCAATAACAAAAATACTATGTAAATCATTTTTATTAAAGTCCTTTTTTTTTAAATTTACAGTTTGAATTTTTTTATTAAATAGGCATATTTCAAGTTAAAATCTTTATTATAATAGCTATTTTTAATTCTTTCGAGTTCCTGCCTCTACCCCCCTCCTTCCTTCCTCTTTTGTGCTAGTTGAAGTTATCAAAATAAGATGCTGACTTCTCGAGACTAAGCACATTATTTCCAAAAAGAAATATCTTACAGAATTTCAAAAATTAAAAAATAATAACAATGCGATTTTTCATAACAATAAATCTCCAATAAGTAAGAAGTACTTTAATTATAAAAACTCTTTAACAAAAGAAATACCGAGTTAAAAATGTACAAAACAAGACTTAACAAATGTGCTTTTATATTTTGAAAAAAATATAGAACGGCAAAGATTAAAAGACGGAATAAGAATTAAGATGTCTCATTTTTCTATTTTGTATGTCTTTTTTTCTTTTCTGAATGTGAAAACATTAAGTCGGAATAGCTAAAAAGATTAACGGCGAAGAAGCAAATCATTAAGTTTCTGAAGCACCCCCCAAAATCATTTTACGCTTGGGCAGAAGAGTGAATCGATTGTTTAAACCATAAAACAATACATTTTTGTTTCTATTTAATCTTTCAGAAACATATTATTTTCGTAACCGATTTTGTTCTTAATTTCGGCCATGACTGCCAGTAAATGAAAACATTATGCTAATAATAGAAATGTTACTTAGCAGTGCTGAAGCATCAGTAAAGTGATTCTGCTTTCCCGTTCTCAAGCACCTACCATTATGGAAAAACATTAAAAGATAATTTGTTTAGATCGGTTTTTGAATCTCTCAGCGATGGAAAACAAAATATGATTAGTGTTAAAACAGATGCTCAACATTTCACAGATACATAGCAAAGTAACTTAATTTCTCCTTCAGATAAAACTAAGTTGTTTTAATTCCGGACCATTGATTGGATATTTAATGTTTTGAAGAAGATATTAGTAATTTACTTAATTTGTGAAGAGTAACTTGAAAATAATTTATTCGTTCAACCTTTTACTTTTTTCTAAAAAAATTAGACTTGAATTAATTTATTTTTGATAAAAAGTATATTTGTATTGCTTTTTTTTTATCTCAAGCAAATTAATCTTTGCTAATGACGAGTTTTATTTATTCTATAATGAAATAATTAAGAATTAAAAAGTATGAATTGTCTAATTTATTTTTAATGTAAGGAAAATCATTCCGTAGAAATTGAACGTAGTTTTTAAAAGCATCAGAAAAGCATTCTAAAAATGAGGTGGTAAAAATTGTGATAGGGTCTCCAAATTAATCATATTTTTTTCGATATTAATCTGCGAAATAAAATCTGGCTGCAGAATCAAACACAATATGGCATAGTAGCGTGCTCTTGTAGCCCCCTTCCCATTTATTATATTGATGAAACTACCGAGGGATAATCTACTGATGCGACGCTATTTTAAACTTATTTAATTACTAAAACTTTGGACCCAATTTCTTAATTTCACATCGCATCATGTCTATAAGTTAAGTTAACTAATTCTAAAATTAAAACTCATCTCACACTAAATCAAACACTGATCGTATAGTTTTATAAAACATTATTAAATTTATTTTAAGCACAAGTATATGGAAATTTACGTTACTGCAAGAAGATCAAAAATTAACTTAGCTTGAGATAGGGAGGGAGCTGGGGAATGTGGACATGGTTGATGCCCGGAATCTCCGGGGGTTTTTTTATTATCTGCAGCTCTGGAATCGGCTCTCTCTCTAAAATCGGGGTGCGTCCCGTTTTTATTCGGCGACATTTCACACCGAAATCCTAGGGCGGACTCTTTGTCTTGTCCAGTGTAATTTTCTCTGATTGGTCCAGAGGCCAGCGCAGTGTTACACCACCTCACAATTTATGGGTTTAGTGAACTTTCTTGACGCACCCCACCAAAAGGAATTTCACAACATCCGGTCCAGGGACTCGCATACAAATTCCAAGCCGTCTCAGGGGCGAATTCTAAAATATGAAATTCTAGCCTCCAATCACTACTAGGAAGGAAACATATTCGTGTGACCCCCTAAACTTCCAATTTAATAGTACAGTAGAACGTCGTTTATACTAATCGATTGGGATCGGACACCGTTCGAATACGTGATTGTTCGGATAACCGAAAACCGAAAGCGATCCATGCAGTATATGAAGCCGGACACTATACGAATATTGAAAATCATCACATGTGAGAAACGTACTTGAAGAAAAAGCAAAATCGGTGCAAAATGTCGCAATTTTATCTTTATTGTGGAAAATAACTTATTTTTCACTGTACCATTGTACACCATCGTTTTTTCGCTGCAAGGACTCCGATTCTCTTGAGAAGCAGTAGTTGAGTAGGACAGCACTCTGTTGTTCGTACTACTCCATAGCTGTCTCTAACACAGTAAACGCGTCAGCATTTGATGAACCCTTGCTACTTTCGTTGCTGTTGTTGTCCTCGTCTTCATCCGTTTAATCGTCGACAGGGTCGTATTCCTGCGCGGAAGTCACAATCTCGTCATCATTTAGCATTCGAAATCCAATCTTCTGCATCACATGCACTCCAAGTTCCTACATCTTCTTCGTCGTATTCTGAAATCCTGCGATCGATTGGACAAAGTTGGTAATCTCCTCCCAGTGGTCGTCATCGAAGACTTTTTCGCCTTCTAAATCTGGCCACAGGTTATTTCAAATCACACAACTGAAATTCTCCAAATATCCCTCACCTTGGGTTTTCCCGTCACTTTTGGCCTCACGCGAATCAACTGTAAGCATTGCACTGTTCGAAAACGTATTCATATACAGTACATATAGTTGAGGGGAAAAAAACTGGTCCGGATATTAAACGTTACGATAAACGACGCTCTACTGTACAGTGTATTTTAGTTGTAATATTGAAATTTCTCCTAATATTGTTCCTTTCTTTATCTTTGGCTCAGTAGTATAGGCAAATTACAGGTGAAAGTTGGCTAGCCCTAAAACTTTGTTTAAACCTGTAATCTTGGTTCCTCAGGCCAGGAGTTTGCTTTTGTACTACTGTGGCTAATATTTCTTACTATTTTGACTAGTTATACTTAGGATTTATAGCTATATATTTGTATATATTTATGGATTATGTATTCCTTTTCTACCTCCCCCAACACATCACATTCGCGCGTCTGTTTGGAAAACGTTGGCATTGGGTAGAGAATTGCGTAATTTTTAATCGGTAGTAAAGGGATTAATTATAAAGCGTACAAATTATGAAGATAAGTTATAAGTGTTAATTTTTGTATATAATTTTATGACAAGCTCATGGGGTCACTAGCAATTATTAATGATGTTCTTAACTTTGTATTGTGAAATTAATTATGAAATACATTGTGTGACTTATAAATATTGACACATTTTAAATGTATTATATCATTGTAAATGAGTATTTTATTTTTACATTATATCAGAATGCATTTTGTTTGTTTACTTTCGATAAATTAATAATTTTTCTTTTTGATAACCTTTAGTTTTCGACTTTTCAATTTGCTCGCTCCCCGTTGTAGAGTTATCCCCCCCTAGGGGGTGCATTCTACAGTTTGAGAAACGTTGTAGTATTGCGTAAGTTTTTATTGTTCCTTCCTGTTGACCGAATAAAAACCCATTACATAAGCTTAAGTAATTTTTGCAAGGTTTATTTGCGAGGAAAACGAGTCACTGTCCAACTTTTCGCTCTCTAAGGACAGCACTGGAAACTTTGGAAGAGAAATATTTAATAAGAAAAAGCCATCTACTTAAGAACACAAGTCCTGTCGACTAGCAAGATTTCTAGTTCGAACAAGAAATTGAAGTAAGAATAACAGTTATGTGACCCAACAGAAAATCGATCAAGTATTGTTAAATTGATTATGCTTTGAAAATGATGAATGTTTATGATAAATAATTAATTTTATTATGTTTAACTGACTTTTTAGATTTTTCTAAACTTGATCATCAGAAATCATACTACGAACCATCAATTCGAATCAAATACCCTGGAATCAGTTACACCTCATCATCTTTAAATTTTTTTGTCTGTAAATAATTTTAATAAGCTGTGTCTTTAAATTAATAAAAGTTTTAAACTTTAGTGTGTGAGCAAAAGTTTTTCTTTAAAATTTATAATTTAACTGCTCAGTTTAACCTGCATCAATCTAAATTTTTCAATTTGGGCAATGAATATTTTAAATTAATTTTAATTTTTTTTTATCGGGAACGCTTAGCTATGCACAATAAAAATCCTTAGTTTACATGAGAAATCGATTTTTATTGTATTAATCAATATTTTCTAAACCATAAACTATTTGATTAGCTCTAAGTTGTGTGTTTTGAATTATTACATTATCGATCGCGCTATGAAACACGACAAGCACAATTATGTTATTTACCTTTTTTTCCACACACACACATACAAAATTCCGGATAATTTCATTTACAAGGCAGAAGGTGTAAAAAAATGCATTATACACATTCCTGAAGATTAAATAAATAAAGCGAAAAAAAATGTTGTTAACCTCGTTGTATTCAATCCTGTTAATCGAAACTCAAATTTACTTCATGCCTAGCTACCGGAAATAAAACAAATACCTTTTTTTGAAAAATTACATTTTTTTTTATTCAGACATCTGCAAACAGCGTTCACATAGATCCAGCAACTACCTAAACATCGTACTGAATCGATTAGACATTAACTGTAAGCCCCCAAAACGGAAGACAGGGTGAAAAAGCGAGTGAAAAAAAAAAAACGATAAAGAAAAATAGGGACAAAAAAAGGATTTTCTTGTTCAAACAGGACGTTGGAGTTGAGATGCAAAGTTGATAAAAACTTGGAAACAAACTTCACCGTCGCCCGCGTAGTGGATAGTTTATCGGTATTTTTCGTCTGGGTAAATTTGCAGAAGCGCCATCACCGCTCAATCTCATTCAAATTCTGTAATTTATTTCTTTTAACATCTAAATCGCCGTGTTATCGATGCAGCTCACGCTGTTTGCATCGGTATCGTTCTAAAGTATTGTTCAACTGTAGAGTCCACTTTCCTATTCTCCCAACATCGATGTCTTATTGTTTTCCGATGAAGCCAGGGGGTTATCGATCATTCTCGAATGCCCAAAGCTTCACCCTTTTCACGTTCCTCCTCTTAGAATAAATTGACATACAAATAAAAATAAAATAATTCACAAAAAGTTCAAATAAATCTTGTTCTTTCTTTCTTTTTGTTTTAATGGCTATTTGAAAATTATATAAGTGGCCATACAAATTTTTTTCATTGACTGTTTTGATAACTTTGCGAATGAAGAGGTCGATATGATAAATACAAGTGGCCGTGGTATCCTTGTGGCTGTGTTTACGGGCTTGAAACTGGCATATCAGGCATTCGAGCCTTGTGCCACTGAATATTAGCTATGGATAGGGGGACTGATGCATGTTAAATCTGTCCAAAATATATCTGATAAATACAAGTGGTCGTGGTAGCCTTGTAGTTGTGGTTACGGCAGCGTTTCTCAAACTGTGGGGCGCTCCCCCTTTGGGAGGGGGGGTTGACAACTCTACGAGGGGGCGCGAGCATATTGAAAAATCGAAAATTAAAGAATTAAAAAATTTGTCAATTTACTGAAAGAAAACAAAATACATTCTGACATAATAAAAAATAAAATGCTCATTTACACTGATATATTACACGTATAAATGTACCAATACTATATATATTGTATTTGATAAATAATTTAACAATATTAGGATAATACCAAGTTAAGGTAAGAACAATATTAAGGTAGGAACAGTGACCCCATGGGATTGTCATATATAAAAGTATATACAAAAATTAACACCTATCTTGATAATTTTTATGGTTTATAATTATTCTCTTAACTGCCGATTAAAAGTTTTGCGATTCGTTTCCCAATACCAATCGTTTCCTACGCGTAGGTGCACGTATGTGATGATGAGGGGAGAAAAAAGTAATAAGTAAGCTAATCTTCCGAAATAAGTAAATCCTTTGAAAACACTGTCAAAGCCGTTTTGTCGCGTTCCAAAGTCTTCTAAATAATTTAATGAATGGCAGTGCACAGAAAATATCGTATTTCAGAAAGACGTATATATACGTCCGGGGAAATTAACGCTTTGACTGAGCAAGATGTTTATATGCGTTAGTGGCACTTCACAGGTAAAAATCGTATCGTAGTTTCAGTGTCAAAGTATAGTATTATTGAATTCAATACATTGTTATTGTAATGAAGGGAGGGCATGATGAAAATTATGATTAAATATTGGGTCGCGAATATTGAAACTTTGAGAAGCATTGGGTTACGGGCTTGAAACTGACTTATCAGGAATTCGAGCCTTGTGCCACTGAATATTAGCTGTGACTGGTGCATGTTAAATCTGTGAAAGTTCAAAGCCCTTCCGTTAGCATGATGCCGAAGTTTCGCTCCCAGTTCAGGTGTCGTCCACTTCACTTGACCGATTCTCAAATTTACGAAGTCCGTTTCCAACAGCTCCCTGTTGCTTTTATAGAGCGACGTAAATGAAACCTCACTCACTGATAAATTAAATACGAAGTTTATATCGAACATCATCAACGGTGGTATTGAAGGTAAAATCGTAGATTCGAGTCTTGTTTCAACTAAGATTGTGTGCGAAATAATATTGCTTGCTTCAAGATTAGTTCGATTAATTTTCGAAATCCTTTCAAGGAGTGGAGTGGTAGAAGTGGGAAACATCACTTTAGGAACCTCCTCGTTATTTCCTCTACATTACGGTTCTTCGCCAATAGTTATAGTTTGCCTTCACAAATATTAATAAAAATCAATCCACGTTATATAGACAACATGGGAAAAAATTTTAAAATCATGGTTTACAGTAAAAAAAAATTAAATTATTTTTTATTATAAAATTGACAATTCAAATTATAATTGGAAAATAGAGAATGCATAATACAAAAAAATTAAATAAGTATACTGTACAAAAATAGGAAGAAAATATTGTTAAATAATAATATAATAAATTTCTCAGGGCGACAGATTATAAAATCCCGAATTTGAGAACTATTCTAGGTTTCGAAACTTATTGGAAGTCAAAGGATGCCAATGTACACGTAAAACAATTAACTTGGCGATCTTTAATCGAAATAAATTGAATTATTTGACCAAAAAAATTTAAGTTTAAGTATAGCTAAACATATTATCACTCTTAATATCACCCTGACATTCTTATTTAAGTTTCGTTTCTTTCGAAGTATGGAATTTAGGACCCCGAGTATTCGAATGATCTTTTATTCTTCCCATAGGTTTTACTGTCCTGAGTAAAATAAATTTGAATCACTCCTCCGAGATACCCTATGTTAGTCCATACCTTTATTAATCGCCAACTTGGCAAATTACTGTCATTATTGTTGGATGTCCATACAAAAAACGAGTTGTTGGCATCGTTTTTCCCTCTGTCGCCGAAGATCTGGACGAATTAGAATGTAATGAATATTTGACACAACTTTACCAATTTTACCCCATACCAATTTGTTCCATATCTCGTTTCTCCTGCATCTAAAAGTTATTTTATATATTAAACTAACATTGCAGTTCGTTTTTATCTTTGAAAATTGGCAGAAACAACTTAATGAAACAAACGTGGATTTGTTGGGAAAAGTAAAATCTATTGATCAATAATTTTCTGTTGAAAATCACTAAAATAAAAAATGAGTTAAATCCTATTTTTAGTCCACACTTTTATTTATCGCCAACTTGACGAATCCTTTTCTTCATATTGCAGGGGTGGGCAGACTCTTCCAGAGTATGGGCTACTTCTAATTTTTTAAAGGTGTTGTTGCCCACCCAGTGGTGTAAGGGGTGGTGAGCTAAGAAAAGGCCTACAATATCTGTTATAACTTAATAATAAATATGAAATATGTGCTTACCTACATAACTAAAATAAAACACACACTTTTAAAATCGTGTTTTTAAAGCAAAACGCAAAATATAAACATAATAATAATAGCCACAAATATAATATCAAATGATGCATGTATTAGCAAACAATTAAAAATACAAATAGAAAATGAAATATTTTTATCTAAAATTAACTTGCGCAGCTATAGTCAGTAGAAGACTTAGTCTACATACTGTCAGCCAATCTTAAATACACTCTGTCGCAAAAAAATATATGCACCCAGAAGAAAACAAGCTACAATCACGAAACTCGGCAAGAATGTAGTCTGGTAAGAGATATGCAAATGATTAAAATTTCGAAGCCAATGAGACAAGGCTAAGTGTGCTATGCGCATATTAGTTGAGCAACTGGGAGAGTTTAAAAGCATGAGTACGAGCGCCGTACGGCTATCCAAACGAATCTGATGACTTTGATAGACGATATTGAGACTTAGGATGCCTCTAAGACGTAACCGGCGGCAGTACGAGCAGCTGACGGACTTTGATAGGGGCCGTATAATAGGCCTCAGAGAAGCAGGTTGGTCGAATAGACGTATCGGCCGCCACCTCGGTCGGAGCGATATGGTAGTTGCTCGGTGTTGGCAACAGTGGATCACAGAAGGTAGAATGTACCGTCGCGGAGGGTCAGGACGTCCCAGGAACACAAATGATCGCGAGGATCGTGCAATCAGAAGAGTGGCCACTTCGGCACCAACAACGTCGCTAGCATCGATTCAACGCCACTTACCTCCTTCCAGACATCCAGTGCCATCAAGAGAAACCATAGGGAGACGACTGACCGAAGTTGGCTTGAGGAGCCGACGTCCGCTAAGACGCTTACCACTGACCCCACATCATAGGAGTGTCGACTGGATTTTTGCCGACCTCGGGCAACTTGGAGTGTGACAGACTGGAGACGTGTCATCTTCAGTGATGAATCCCGATTCAGTCTCAGTGATGATGACCACCGCACACGTGTCTGGAGGCGCACCGGCCAGCGGTCCGATCCGGCATTTATTGTCGAGCGGCATACAGCAATTTCACAAGGTGTGACAGTGTGGGGAGCAATTTCTTGGGACACACGATCATCTTTAGTGGTCCTTCAAGGCACTTTGACAGCTCGCAGATACGTGGACGATATTTTAACGCCGATTGTGCTACCCATGCTATCAAGTCCCCCAGGTGCCATTTATCAACAGGATAATGCTCGTCCACATACTGCACGACTCTCCCAACAATGTCTTCAAGGATATGACGTCCTACCATGGCCTGCCAGGTCACCAGATCTTTCGCCAATAGAGCATGTCTGGACGCGCTGGGAAGGCAACTGCAGCCGTCCTGAGATACAGGAGAATTAACTGCGCAGATGCAAAGACTATGGCAGGATCTTCCACAGGGGGTCATAAGTGATCTAATTGAATCGATGCCACGCCGAATTTCGGCTTGTATAGCTGCCAGAGGTGGCTTTACTACTTACTGATTTTTAACCTTTTGCAAGCTGTAACCGCTTAATAAAATGATATTTTGTTCTGAATTTTTAATCATTTGTTTATTTTCATATACACGACATGCATACCAAATTTCGTGAATGTAGCTCAATTTCTTCTGGGTGCATATATTTTTTTGCGACAGAGTGTATTTCGGTACAAATTAGTAACTGTTAATCTTCAGGCACTCACCCCAAAATCTCTTGGCAATCCACCGGTCGATTGTGACCGACATAAATCCCACCCCTGTCATTTTGGATACAAGTGCTGGCGCAATTTCGCTCAATTTGCCAAAGATGTGGTCTAAAATAGGACCTTACCAGAAATTGCTACAAATCTGCCGTGGGGTATATGGGCATCATATGATATTATTACAATTACTGGAATATATGTAAATCGATTGTATTACAAACTTTTTTTATTGTTGTTCTTAGAACAATATCGATTGCAACGTAAAATGAGAAAGGATAGAAAAGCAATATGGAATGGAAATTACTCGGCGCATGACAAGATTTAGTTAAACATTAAATCTAAAAAAGGGGATTGCAATCTATCAGCGCATAGCAAAACGAGATATTGAAAAAGAAACTAATGACTGTCTCTACAAGAAAACGTATACATACACCCTGAAACAATTTGAATACATTTTCTTAAAGATAAAGATAGATAGCCAAAGAACTCTCTCTGGGATAAATAATTTGCATTTAAATTGAAAAATAAAGTTGTATTATTTACTTCGATTTGCATTTTAGGGAAAATGCGCCAATCCAAGAAGTACCTAAACTCACGATTTATCGCAACTTTACAGCAAAGTGTCATAGTTAAGGACTGTAAATAGGTTTTTAATTGCATGAGATAAATTATATTACTCTTTATTTGATAATGCTTTCTATCTACTTAAAATTAGTGACATTAGTCAGTTAAACATTATATTGTACTTGTTGTTAACATTATATGGGCTGTTAACTGAAATTGTTAATGATGGCAAATACTAATGCAGACACTTAGATTTTATTCTGTTTAGTATAAGCCGATCTGAAAACTTCAATTGACTGAAAATGATGACTATAGATGTTTCCTTTTTTTTCTGTGATTATTCAGTTTAATAGGGGCTGGAGGGAGCTTGGCGTAAGTATTCTTTTGCAATAAGGCTTAGTTCTTTTTACGTTGATGGTAATCATTAAATGATTTTATGTAGTAGAATATATTTCCTGCTTATTTTTGTAATTAGTAATTGAATTGATCGGTTTACGTTTATTGTGAGGAATGTTAGGATAGAAATTGTTATTGCATAGCTCATTGGTGTTTATTATTTCTTGAATCACTTAAAATATATATTTAACGTTTTCTTAAGTACTGATATGAAAAATCTAATTAATATTTTAATTGTGAAAACTATTTGTTCAAATGTTTGAATAAGTGCCCTTAATTTTTTAAATCTTTATTGCACTTCTTATTTCCTTTTAAATGAAGTATGACAGCAAATTTGATAATTCATGGAATATTTGAATGTTAGAAAGTTTTAGTAATGTATTCCTTCGCACATATGCATTTGCACTGTTAACCCAAAGCTTTAATATAGGACTGTACCTTTATTCATTATTTTACTAAACAACATTTTCTACAAGAAGGATTAAACCGCTATACTCTAATATGGAATACACGGAAATTTTTAAGCCCAAGTGAGATTTTTTAATAATTTTTTTTGCTAAGTTTCATAGGCTTACCCTAATCTTGTAAAATTTGTACTCGTTTGTCGTTCTTACTTATACATCATTATAATTTATTTTTAAAATAATTCCATGAAATAGCAATCCTAATAGGAAGAGTGAAAAATGATTTTTCAAATTGTAAAATATTGTTGATTAAGTTACATTTAATCCAAAATATTGATTAAGTGATTTGTTACTGTGCATTATTGCAGCCACGTGGTAGAAATTACTGAAAATGTGACAAGCACTTATAATCCTGGTAACCTAACTGTTTAGTTTATGTTAATCATGCTCGAGATTCCCTTTTTTTTCTGGGTTTTGACAAATAGAGTAGTTATTAGTACTCCCACATTTGATTCCTGTGTTTCGGTATATGTATTTCATAAATATTTTGTTAATCCTTCTTCTTCAACGAAAAACTCGCCAACTTTCACCAAAGTTTTAGTTATAGAATGCAGAAAGACAAATAATTTCTTGAGTAATAACAGTAACATCCCTTATTTAGCATGCGTATGAACGAACTTTCTATATTAACTGTTTTTAATTAATCTACTACATTGGAAAGTTGACCTATTTCATCCATTTTTAGAAAGTTAAAATTTGCTTATTGGGAAAAGAAAATATGCGCAATACATATGAATCTTCAAAATATCAGCTATTATGAACTATTTCAATAACAAAATTCCAAAAAATAAAATAATTTTCAATTTTTTGGAAATTTTAACGTTTATTACTTATAGAAAATTATTCCTAAGAGCATTTAAATGAAACCTCATAAATTTAAATCTTCCCTTTTTGCTAAATGTAATTACAATGTAAAATAATAATTACGCTATGTTTTGTTTTTATTCAAAAACTAGCTGAAATTAGGAAATAATAAGTGATTTATTCGAAATTATAAGTCGAGGTGAAACTCCCCTGACCTACAAAAGCTTCTCAAACAGAATAATTTCACCTCTAAATCCATTCCATTTCCATCATTTCTCGCTGATAATTTATCGCCGACATTATTAATCCAAAAACACCACCCACACTAGCAAGCGCTTAAAATTTCCGTAAACACCCCTCCATAACACTGCATGTATATGAAGACGATTAAAACCCTGGAATTCTCGCTCTTAATGTATTCGGGAAGCTTCTCTTTCCGAAGCGACGGGTGGGGGAGGATGTTTCTTAAAAGCTGAGACCCTGCGTTAATAATGCATGAAAGCCGACACGACTTGCAGAAGAGGGTATAACATTCAATAACACATGCACGCCTTACTGAGACCATTATCTTGAGCCAGTAATCGGTGGCCCTTTTCTAAGAGACTCATTTAAGATGGGAGCGAGTATTCTTTGGAATGTCGAGGGCTTCGCACTTCAAAGAGGATCCGTCGGAAACTAGTTTTAAAATTAAAATCTTTGGGGGTTTTTTCCCTTTCGTTAGAAGACGTTTTCTTGAGGAGAGAGTTTGAGGTATTTTCTTTAAAAAAAATATTAACATAAGCTGTTGGTTGTCGTATTTATGGAAATTGAAAGTTATTTCCACATATAGTACTGAAGGTCCTATGTACCAGAGGTTACCAAAGTGGTGGTCAGCTGACCACTAGCTTGAAATAAATGCAGTCTTCTCCACCTTTCAGTAACAACATTGAGTCCAAATATCTATAATCTTATTTCAAGTAAGATTAACATCTATCAAATAGGAATGTGTAACGCTAAAAGTTTGATGTACTTAAACCATTTTCTAATTGTTTTGTTTTTACAGTATTAGTTTATTTTGTGTATTTTATTATGATTTATTAATAAAACTTTCCTAATTTGGTTGCAATTAATAGTTTCATTTTATTAACTAGGTACATTTTATATGTTCTTAAATCACAATTTTATAAATATTTTTAACATTTAAAAAAATCCTGTGGGAACCCCCTGGGTTCCACCCTGGACACTAAGATTAATTTGAGGCAAAGAATGACCAGACGCCACATTTGTATAATACTAACTTATTCACTTGATTCAAATATCAAAAACTCTAATGACATATAGTATCTATATGTCTACGTCAAACAAAAGGGTCGTTTCGTTATTTAATATTAAATTAAATAACGAAATAGGAAATTAATCAATAACTACGCGCAATATCAAAAGGGTTTACCGGAATAGGAGGTCTGAGAAATACACGCAACTTGAATTATTAGCTTTCATTAACTTAAATTAATTTTATTAAGCTAACGCTTGAGATAAGCGGTATTAAACTAGAATATATCACGTGGTAGTACTTGATCTCTTCAGGTATATTAACTTCCTAAGGTTCCTTCGCTGAGTACTAACCGTAAGCTCCACTATCGTAATCAAATTGAATCCTGTGAACTTTGTCACGACTATTGATGGCTCAATAGCCTTCATCTCCGCTAACTTACGACGCTCTCCTTAAATACCCTATCTACTTTGCATATCCCGTTTTCTCATTTTAGAGTTGATTGGAAATATACGCGAATTTACAATCCCCAAAGACGCCTAAGAATATTAGTGGAAAGGTGCCGTACAGATTCGTCACAATCCTATTAGTGGTCCGCGGGATTTAAATTATGAATTTAATAGTCCGTGAGGTCAAAAAGTTTGGCGACCGCTGCTAAATACCTCGTCTGCAATGTCCAGACAGTTCTCCGAATACATAACGTCCTGAAGATAGTCAGTAATTCGCTGCAAGATCGCCAGAACGGCAGGACAGACGAACAGGTGATTGCACATAAATTGGGATACAAAAATAATAGGTACTGTTGTAAGAAAAGATTATTTACGATTTTAATATTATTGTTCAACCGTTTATTCCAATATTTACTCTACATAGCTACAATAGCCGAATAATTACAATGGTAAACTCATAGCAAGCTGTTGTTGTTTCTGTAGAGTAATGGATTCGAGTATTGGTACCGCTAAACACCTCCCGTCGAGATTCAAAATTATAATGTTGACGTAGGGTGGCTTGAACGTTTGAGGGTGTCGGCTCTTGTGCCCTAGCTGACTGTAATTTAAAATTACGAGGTCCTTCACCAATATTCCTCATGTTGCAGTTGCGATGCATTGTAACGTTTACCGCCTCAGATAACATTGTGCCACCCATATCCACACGTTCGCCTCTAAAATATTGCTGGATCCTTTGATCTGACATCACGCCGAAATTCAATACCCTGTGAGAAAAACCATAGCTGAAATCCACCTCGAGCTGAACTTCGAGTGAAATTTGTGGTGCAATAAAGAACCATCCCACCCGAAGAGAATGGAGGAGTCCACTTGGAACACTCAAAAACAGACGTTGTGTTTTGCCTCCTCCATTCTAATAAAATATTATGTTGTATTGAAATACTCTAATCTCGGGCTGGGCAAGGTCGACTCAACTTTTTTATCCCTTCATTGGGTCGATAAATGAGTACCAAGCTTGCTTGGAAACTAAACGCTGGAGGTCTCTAAGCCGTCTCTAAGAATGTCTCTAAGCTGAAATATGACCCGTTTCTAAAATCTCTTTTTTGGTCTCGTTACTCCCTGAAAATCGTTAAACGTTACGCTAAAATATAGTGCGGTTAAGTTCATCAGTTTGTTAAAAAAAAAGATGAAGAATCTCGTCGATACTTTTGGACTCCCTCACTCCAGTGTTTTGCCAGCGACCGACTGTATCTACAGACCAATAAAAGCTTACGCATGAGCACAAAGATTCCCTACATTCATACACCAAAACATACCATGCTTTATTTGTTTATGCACGAAAAAATGTGGTTTAATATTTTTTTACCCTATCTCGTACACTTATTAACTGCATTTTTTTTAAAAAATACATTGAAAACAAACTAATTTAGTCAAACCAAATGTGCTAACACAAAATTTCAGGAAGATTGTCATTAAAATTGTGAAATAAATTCGCTTTGGAAATCTTTTTTTTACGTTGTTTGTTTATAAGTGGATAAAAATGTAACTTTTACTTTACCTTTTCGATACATTTTTATGCTGTATGTTTAATTTTAAAATTGAATATTGTGTCATTATATATATATAATATAATATAATATACAAAACATTTTCTTCATTATTAAATAAATTTCTACAGTATTGCCTCCCTAAATTAGCTTACCCTTGCGTGTTTAGTAGCCCTTCTTTCTCAATCTTTTTTCTCCTTTCGGATTTCAAATTCATGTCACTGTTTATACATGCAGAATAAGTGATTTTATTGCACATCTGTGAAATTTAAATTCCTGATAAATACTATACAATTTCAGGTATAAATGGTTAATTTTCGCAATGGTTAAAATCTAAACTATAAATATCACCTTTGTTCTGCTATATTTACTGTATCTTCCAACATTTTGCTAGAATGAATTATTTCATTTTTCTTCTGAAATAATATCTAATAGCATTTTTTAGCCAAGATACATTAAACAGATGCTTGTGGTTTTTAAAGAACAAAACGTATAAATGATGAGTATTTTGATCCTAAGGCATAGCCCACTGTGTCATAAAAATATCATTTATCATTATTCTCAAACCTTAACATCTACCTTACCTTATGTTTTTATTTCACGTTTTACTGTAAACACAGCAGTTGCCTATTTATTTTCGTTAAAGAACGCTTGGAAACATCAGAAATATTGGTAAACATTGAGACAAAATATATTTGAAATTTGATGCTATGATATTGGATACATTTCAAAAGTAGTATCAAGAATAACACTAACAATAACTGAGAAACATACATAATAACAGCTAAACATTTTAAACATTTCTAACACGCAATTCTTTTTTGTAAAGGGAAAACTTTCTTAGAATAGTTATTGCATACTACTTAAGTAAGGAAGCTGTAAATACGCCCATAGTATTCTGATGGCTTGAATTTTTCTTTTGTTTACTTTACGCATGGCTGCTTGCTACTTCCTCTTATATTGCGTTACATCATCAGTGGCATAATGGAGACTATTTGGGGCCCTTGCAAAGTCGGGTTTAGGCCCCAATTCCAAATATGTACTTAGCGTCAGTCAAGCTTTTGCCCCCCACAATGCGGGGTTGTACGGTACGTCACGGTATATCATTATAACCTAAACTCAATGAAACGCACGTCCAGAACATATTAAAGTTGTTTGTAAACAATCGCCGGGAAAAAACTCTTGGTTTTTGTCACAGGTTTCCATACAATTAACTGTAATTTGCCGCTTGATTTAATCAATAAATGTAAGAAACTTTACTGAAGAAAGTAATATCTACAGAAAACGGCAATATGTATACTTTTTATTTTATTCTTAAAATTCCCTGCTTGAATTCATACCCAACCCTTACCAATACCTATTCAATGTTTTAAAATCTAATTACCAAGAAAGCGTATAAAAGCGAGCATCTAAGATGTGAGAAGCAGAAACTTTGGTCCAAAGAAGTTACTCAGTGAACGTCACATTTTCTGATTCAACTTCATGCCACATATGATGGGACTGCTTCATTATGAGTTAAGATAACACCCATACCTTACCTAGTTGATTCAATATCTTGGAATAATCAATATAATAAAATGAATTTGACTTGGCGAAACCCTCCCGCTCACCACTGGTATGCAGCTAAGAGTCCTGGCCTATCTATACAGTGCAGGAGTTCCAGGCTCATCAGACGGACTTGGCGCGCCTTAGAAGCGGTCACCTGCGTAGTATGACTTTTGTGCAGGGGGTAAAGTCTTTCTTTACCTGTCCCTGCTCTCTCCTTGCTTCTCCTGCTCATCTTCTGGACTGCTGGGGCATTTCCCAGCGACAGTTGTATGAAGAGCAAGACCTGGTGTGTGACACTATTACGTGGAAAGGTCAAATGGACTTGGTGTAGGCTTTCCTGCTCCAAGGGGATTGGAAACAACATAATCAATATGAAAATAAATTAAATGTGCAGGTATCTACTAAGTTATCTTATCTCAAAGTACGTAGATCGGGGTTCGAGAATTTTATGCTATCAGTCAAGGGGCAAGCCAGTTCTTCAGGAAGGATTATCATTTATTGTGTCAAAAAAACAATCTTTGAAATACATGATTCACGGACAAAATTCACTAAAATAAATCCCAGAAGGTCTTCACAACTTCTACAACACTCAGACACAACTATCAGTGTCTTAAATACAAGTAAGATACAGATTATTCGCAAACGCACATTCGTGCAACTCAACAGCCGCAGTAATAACTAATCACTGATCGATTCGTCCCGGTCAAATCAATACTACTCTGCAACGGTCAAAACAAGGCTAGCTCAGTTTCGGCGAGCGACTCCCTATGGAGATGCATCATGGATTCTTCTTGAAATATCCGCTTGCGTCATAGATCGCGATTTTTGTAGATTACTCCACTGATTTCCAGAAGGATCGTTATGATTTCGAATACGCCAAAAGGTATCACCAATATAATCGCAAAGTAGCTAACATTTTCCCCAAAAATGATGCCAATCGAAATGAATCGATGCTTCAAAATCCTGGCTCTACAGCCAAGACTTCGCCAAGTTTCCATTGAATCACCATTATAATGTAAGGAACAGCATTAATTGCGAATATTACAATTTTAACATAAAATAAATACAATAGAGTAATATTAACGGATTGCACATCCATACATAAGTTATTTACCCTATTTTAAGCATTCATTACACAGAATTCGCAACAATATTAACGTATATCAATCAGAGATAATATGAGGTGATATAAAATATGCTCTTGATAAAGTTTCATCACATTTTCTTTAAAATTAAAATTTTTCTCGAAATTAATGAAAAATTTCATTTACTATGTTTTACTTAATATATTGTCTACATTTAATCATCTTTGAAATAATGGTTCCAACTTTCGAGTTAAGATTACTTGAGGCTGGAAAAATCAATCCGATCAATATCCATGCAATTCTCTTCAGGGACATCCACAGCAGTAAGGCAGACAATTCGATAGTCATCCATCTAGTAATTATTTCGTCGTTTCCTATCAAATGCAACAACGTTCTAAAATTACAATGTATCCGCATCTTTTTAACGAAACCTATTAAAAGTGAAGATCTTTTCCAAGAGTTCAATCTAGTTTGGGCTTAACTGCCCCGATATAATTAGTTTGGACTACCTAGAATCCGAAGACTCAACTATCCGAATCTGGGACTGTAATTACGTAATCGCTTGTCAATTCCATCGTTGAAATCTGTAAAGTAACGGCATTCTTACAATTATCGATGCATAATTATGTATTTGGGTATCATTTAGTATTTCGATGGTTCGTTAATTACATTTGTCTGGCGTGTGTTTTGCTTTTTGTCTTTGCTGATCAATGTGCGAGATTGGTTATTTATTTTCTTGAAACGTAGTTGGATTCCGAATTTGAACAGAAAAATTTTATGAATTTAAAATAGATTTGAAATTTGTATTCATGAAATGAGAGTTCGATTTCCGTATTTCAAGAGACAGTAAGGTTGAGTTTCTATATTAACAAGATGTCGGGAAAATTTATGCGGATTTTTTTTTTTTTTTTGCAGATCGATGGAGATCAATTTTTGTATATCAGTAATTTAGGGTGAAGAAATTGAAATGGAAGCATTGGATGAAATAGAATGTAAAATTCAATAAAAATTAACAATTAAAGTTTATTTACGCAACAACTTTTATACCAATCTGCAATAAAATTAAGCTGTACCTTATGCTGCATGAATCATAAACAACTCTTACTCCTTTAATGCAGCAACCAATGAGAACGCTCACTCTCACCCTAGGTGGAAAGAGTACGTTTCTCAGATTTCTTTCTATCTCTTGTCATGATCGCTGCTTCCCCATTAGTCAGGCATCTAATCCAACTATGGCTCCTATTAGTCTAGAGAAAACTCAGCTATTAGAAATCTCTCCGATTGTCTAAATTTTAAATCTTAATGTTTTGAAATAATAAATTTTTAATTATTTTAATTTTTGTGTATTTCTAATAAATAGATTTTTCCTTCTTAATTCACGTTATTCAGTTTATTTTTATTAATTATAGGCAAACTAAAGTTTTGATGTTATCTCAAAAAACAGGTAGGATATAAAAGCCCGCTAGTGTCAAGTGCTCCTAGTATATCCCCACTAGTAAATATTTTGAAAGAGCAACAACCACAACCGTACACTCTCCTTCCTAGTTTAATTCCGACAGATCCACCCCCAGGGGTTATGACCTCGGTGGGGAGAAACAAGAGCTAATTGTCCCCACGCCAAACTCAGACTTACACTACGGCGAAATATACAAAACAGAAGCAACTCTGTTAAATTACTCTTGCAATTATGTCTAAGTTATTCTTTTAAAAAGGATTTTTACTGTCCATGGTTTTTTTTTAATTTATCTAATCTGTACTTAATTTATTTGAAAAGAAATACTTATCTACCAATATATAATATAATACAAACATAAATTTTAATACAAAATAAATATATCACAATTGTTTGCTTAAAAATTATAGGAACTAATTAAAAGAAACTACTGTGTAGCTAAAATTATCGCTTTTGTTTTATAATTTATTTTGAAAAATATGGCAATACTTCAAATTCATGAAATATTGCATATATTAGAGAGAACTTCTATTTTTAATTATCGTTTATAATCGCTCGAAATATATTTGACTTTATTTTTCTTTAAAATATTACTGTTGCTTCGTAAAATCGCCAAGAGCTATAACGTAAAATATGATTATAGCTTTGTCAATGTTGAGCACATTCAGTTCTTTTTATTGCTATTAATATTTCTAAGCACTTGGTAAGAACCTGTAAGTGACAATAATACAAAGCTTCGTGGAAGTAACAACTGCTTTAAACTAATTTTACTGCAACTAATAAAAATAAAATTCTCAAAAGAAACTTAGCAGATTATGCAACGTTCTTCAAGGTTGACGGATATACATATCAAAACAGATAGACAAATATTTCTTCATTTTTCATCTTAACAAAATATATTATCCGTTTTTATTACAAATTTTCCCGCATGTCGAAAGGAACAAAACGCATTGAATTATTTTTCCTTATATCTTCTCAACTCTTTCTCCCTTCTCTTATGAGAGTTTAGAATACTCTTGATGCTGAGGATATATATGTATTTATACATCAGAGATGGCTGAGGCGTAGCTATCGTATTCAAAAATTTCCGGCTTTGTGCGAAGAATCCCTGTACCGAATAAAAGTCCCCAGAGGGTAAAAGAGAGATTTTTGAACTTCTATATGTAGGTTGGAGCTAGGGATTTATTTTATTAAAGGTATAGACCATGTAATGCAAGGTTTGAAGGGAGTTAAATGTAAAACTAGCGGAGAAAAAATGTTTAAGGGAAAAATGCTTCTAGGGAAATAAAAGATGTGGATGTGTGACTATTAATTCTCTAAAATATTTTAAATAAGCTTTGTGTCTAATGCAAGAAAATGTATTATTTGCTTAACACTTTGTTTAATATGTATTTGATAAGGTTAAATAATGGATTTTGTTTTTATCTGCAAACTCGTTTTATTTAAAAGCAGAAAATATTTTATAACGTAAGCGAGTTTGTATATGAGGAGAAGGAAAAAATTTCGTTTTCTCTTAATTTTATGTTAAAATTTTATTATATCTTACAAACCCTTTTCTTTTAAATGCATCAAGTACTTCATATTATTATTGCACACAAAAATTAATTCCTGTTGATCATAATTTTTTTAATTTCGAAATGTATATTAAAGATGAAATTTGACTTAAAATTCGTGACTAAATAACCAACTAATTGGGGTCACGAACTTTCAACCAACGGTGTTAATGTCGAATTCCGGAGAGTAGCTACAGCCGTATCAGCCGTACCAATGATGAGGGGCCACCAAGCTACAGGGGCCCCAACATGTATAACTACAATTCCACGAACAGGGCTCCCATATCGAAAAAAGGGCCCGAAGGAAATTTGATACAGGGCCCCTTAGAGCTAGCTACGCCAGTGGTCGCGTTGTTAGTACTGGTACCGCTATGTAGACAAACTGATGCATGTTATATCTGACGGCTCAACCTCTCACATTTGCGCGATATGGAAATTTGAAGATTTTAGGGCAAGAGTTAAAACGCTGTTCTCGTCATTCGACTGAAGTTAAGCATTAGGTCTGTCACCGAGTACCTTTGTGTAGCAGCAGAATATTACTTTTAAAAACAATCAATCAATCAGTGAATTGACCAAAAACTAACTCTGCGTTCGGTATATTTAAATGTTGTTGTAATTTAAGACATTAACTGTACTCTTTTATTATTATTCATGTGCTATAATTTATGCACTCTCTTTTATGTACTTGTAATTTAAAGCTCAAATTTTGCTATAACGTTTTATAATGTTGTCCCCGATATTATAAACCGGTTATAATTTGTAGAATCCCTATACCAGTGCTTCTCAAACTTTCAATGTTCAATCATTATTTCCATCGCCCCCATACAATAACGATGCATTGAATTCAATAATACCATATTTTGAAGCTAAAACCTACAGTTCGACTTTTACCACTTAAGTGCCATTGGCGTATATAAACGTCTCACTCAGCAAGTGTTAATTGCCCCGGACGTATATATACGTCTTTCCGAAGTACGATATTTTCTGTGCTCTGCTATCCATGAATTTATTCCGAAGGGTTGGAATGCAATAAAAGGAGCTTGATTGTCTTTGCGAAGGATTTACTTGTTTCAGATTATTTGTTTCTTTAATCCTTTAATCTTCTCCTTCCCAATACACCAGATACGCTCGTTTACGTGTTAAACGGTGGCGTTGGAGAGCAAATCACATAATTTTTAACCGGCATTTAAGGAATTAATTATAAGCCGTATAAATTATCCAGATAAGTGTTTATTTTTGTTTTTAATTTTATATATGACAAGCTAATAGGGGACACTGATGATTATTAAACTTGTTCTTAACGTAGAATCTTTAAAATGATTATAAAATTCATTGCGCACTACTGATATATTTATAAGTGTAAATGTGTACTTCTCTCCATTTCTTATTTGTTTGTTTTTAGTATATTGATAGTTTTTTAAACAATCTTTTGTTTTCTACTTTTCAATATGCTTGCGCCCCCCTTTGTAGGTTATCACGCCCCCTAGGGGAGTGTGCCCCTCAGTTTGAGAAACACTGACCTACGTATACATTCACTCCAATTCCCTACCAAGAAATTATCCAAGGTTTGTACTAGAGACTCATACAAAAACTAACGCACCACACCTCTTTTATTTAATCAAACTTGTTTACAGCCTTCGGCGTGAGAAAAACAAAAAAAAATTCTACTTAAAGGAAATGCAATATCACTTAACTGAATCGATTGACGGACTATTAGTATATGTATAACTAAATTGAAATGTCTCCTATACACAATCTTAACTCATTTAATCTCTTCATAGGTCTCCCATTCAATTTCAATTTTATTATTTCTTGGTTGACTTAAAGTGGAAGCTTAAGGAAGAAAATTAGACAAAATGCTGTAAATTTTTGCTCTTACATTCATGTACGTATTTATAATCGATATGAAGATTAAAAGCTTAAAAACATATAGATTGGCGACAAACGAGACAATTATCTTTACATTTGTGTATCATTAATTTTTTTTAAATTGAATTTTGGGTGTGGAAAGGAGGTTTGGGTTTTTTTTAGTAAGGACGTTAGCTAAACAACCCCCCAAAAAAAAAAGTTCAAAACTACTAACGTAAAACTCAACTCAAACGAATTGTAAATGTATACATACACATATATTGCTTAAAGGATTGTATTTGCATTGATTCCGTTTGTTCAACAACCAAGCGGAGAAGTTTTAGATAAAAATTCATGTTTTTGAATTAGTAGACCTACCATAAAATCCGGCGTATAACGCAAATCTATACTTTCAAACTGCATTTCTGAATTTTTAGGTATATTCGCCGTATAACACGCAACCTCTTTTAAGAAGATACCTATAATGTATGTGCACAATGCTGTTATGTTTTGAAGTTGTTTTATTTGAGGTATTATTTCAAACTCTTAAGGAAAAAAATAACATGCTTCTAAAACTACACCCCTTTAAATTCGTATGGAATGGCATTTCTTTTAAAAGAACAGTACTTCGATATGTCTAATTTTTTCTTTGCTCATCTTTTTCTTGATTTTTAAAGCTCTTATTTTTATACGTGGCTTATAACGCGCACCCGTAAATTTGGATCTTATTATTTGTGTTAAAAGTGTGTGTTATACGCTGTATTTAACGGTATTTACTTTATATTTGGCAAGCATGTTTATTTTTTGAATAGAGTTCCGCTAGGAAAGGGTTTTAAGAAATTTATTTGCTGTGGGGGACAGCTGAGAGGGCGTACTTTCATTTTTAGAAATTCAAATATTCTTTTATATTATAAGCAATGTTCTATAGTGAAGCGGGTAGGTGACGACTAATATTTTATAAAATAACTAATTTATTACGAATAAAGAAAGACTACAACAACCTCAACTATTTTAACTCCAAATATCTTTCTTTACTTTAAACTCAATACCGGATCTTGTGGATAAGTGATTTAACTCATTAATTTCATGACTGGCATATAGTCTTCAGTTTTACAAAAGAAATGGGGAATAATGGAGATAACTGAAAGCGATACAAGGCTGCATTATATCATCTGAAAATGGAAAAACAAAAAATCATACATCTCCGGAGAACGGAATAAAATCATTTAATCTCTCTTGAAAGGGGAATGAAATCATATAATCTCTCTTGAAAGTGGAATGAAATCATATAACCTCTCTTGAAAGCGGAATGAAATCATATAATCTAGAAACAAAATAAAATTAAATCATATCATGTGTCAGAAAATGGCACTAAAATAAAAGAATATGTAAGTCATCATATGGCATGTAAAAGTGGAGTTGATAACTAACTCAAAATCATCCATATCATTACGAAGTCAGCTATTAAAATTCCACGTTCTAGACCAGGGGTCGACAGACCACATGGCTCGTTTGCCACATTAGGTTCTTTGCATAGATGGTTGCGGATCTTCTTAATTTCTATCTCTATGTATTAAAAAATTTATGTCTACTAAAAATATTTATTGGGGCATGGCTGTCTTAATTTGCGACCTCTACGAAACAGGAGGTGGCACTCCTTCCCGGATGCGTATGCATGCAAATGCTACTAGTTTCACTGACAGCGTCTCTTTTCTTTCTAAATTGTGCCAACCCCTGTTCTAACCGTCAAAGCAATCAAACACTATAAAAAACAAAGTAAATCTAAAACTTTTAGATTTTAACTTCTGCACGACATTTAAAATGTAAATTAACCTATGAGCCATTAACAAGGTTCCTTATTAGAATACTTTCCTTGTGCATTGAATTGAATTAGATATATTTAAGTCTTCAACTTTAATGATCTAGTGTAGGGGGTTGGGAAATGAATTGCCAATTCTAGTGTGATAATCATGAAATCGTGTTTGATTAAATGAAGAGAATCAATTATTGATCATCAAGAACTGCACATAGTTGAGTGTATCATCCCATAAATGAAAAAAACTCTTAGTTTTTTTAAACAATTGAAGTATCTTACAATATTGTTTCAAAAAGGAACCATTTATCAAAACAAACAGTTAATTAAAAGCAACGGAGGGGGTCATTCAACTTTTAAAACGCTGTAAAACTAATTTGAGATAGATATTTTACTTCTTATACCCTCAGCTTATTTTTTATTCCCTGCATCTTCCTCCGTATGATGATTAAATATTTTTTGAAACATTTTGTGGAAACTAATCATTCTTTTTTGAAATTATCCACCCTGAAAAAAAAATTTTTTTTTTTTGAAAAATAAAAATTAGATAGCTATAAGTATGAAGTACAATAATTTTCTTTCCTGCAAGAAGGAAAATTTGATATCCGTATGCCATAGGAATAATTTAGTTTTTGTATTTTCATTCATTGATTATTATTTTTATTCTGTTACCGAGATCATCTTTCTTTTTTGTTATTTATAAAAAAATGTTTGGTTTTCTTGTTAAGTTTGTGGAAGTTTATCATGATGACAGTTCCCTCTACATTCTGGCAACTATATGTATGAGATAATAAATAACACTTGAAATAAGAATTAAAAAATGTCTTACAGTTTGGTTATGATATATATATTAAATTCTCATAGAAAATGATATTTGCCGACGATTTAACCAATAAATTTTCAATATTTTTGACATAAAATTTCACTAAAAATAAAATAAAATTTGAATTATTATTGGAAAGTATCAACCGTGTATTTCGATTGAGTTTTAAAACATATGTATGAGTTAGTCATAAATATTGTCAAGTCATTTCAACATCAAATCATCAGTAACATAAGAATGGAGAAAGAACCGTTATACTCTTTTAACTCTCTGAAATTTAAGAAATGATACGAATTATGCAAGCACGCTCTCCCTACTTTTCCTTTGCGTTTTTTTTCTCATTTTTTTATTTACCTGTGCAAAAAAGCGGGAAATTTTTATAAAACTTTACTTCTTGGTGAGGGCAAAAAAAACCTATATAAAAAAGGAAACTCATTCATTTCGGAACTTTTTCATGGAAGAGAGGAGGGAGAAGCATATTTTAAATGCAAAGTATGAAGGTAGAAAAATTCATTTCATTTCATTTTTTGTGTGTGCGTTTGTTTATATTTTTCCTTCATCCACTTTCGAGTCCACGACAAAAAGTTTTTACACTTTGGCCTCCATCCAAGAATATGCTCCATTTTTCGGTCACAAAAATGCACGCCCGAACCATTTGCTTCTTCCAAGTGTACTTATTGGATAAAACGTCAACTTGAGGTGGAGCATTAAAGTATGAAAAGTATTTGGTAAAAAAGATCCTCTCTTTATAATTGTTGTTTAGGGCTACATGAGCTGGTCTTTATAAGTTGTTTAACAAATATAACCAATCGCTTGTATGTTTTTTCTTTTGGGCTAATTTATTGTACAAGGATTTTACAATATTTCCTGGAAGTTATTAAAAAGGATTAAATTCTTCACAGTTAAGTAACTATTTATTTTTAAAATCTGAGATGTTTTATGCCTCCTAGAAAAATAAAATTTCAATGAGAACTCGCTTTCTTCGCCATGAACTCTATGCATTGTGTGGTAAAAGCATTGCTTAAATGTGTAATATTTTATGCTTACAAATGCAAGTTTTGTTTAAAAATACAATATAATGCAAACTTCTTTCATACATTCCAAAACAATCATTTCTTTATTATGGTTACATCAGACCTCTTCTATTTACGCACTTCAGACCTCGTCCATGAGTAGTTTAATCTGATAGACCTTAATCTGTGGACCACCGAGACATTTTGAGTAGCCCGGTCATGATCCATTGATCTCAGAAATTCACTTAAGAACAATGCATCAAAAATTTGGTGGGAAATTCTTTGACAAGTAATCAAATATATCGATTTTGCTTTTTTTCTATGGATGTCGTACGCTGCGAATTGATATTCTTTCTCTATTTGTAACGATTACGGTTAGTGATAACAGACAACAGTGGAGTAGCGACAATTTTATGGGTGGAACTAATTTTTAACAATCTTTCATACCTTGAAAGTGAAAAGTATTCGAACGATTTCGAGATTGACTGTTTTGTATTGAAAAACAAGCATGGATCAGTGCGTGTTTGTTTTGTCGCGAAAGCGCTGTATTTAAAAAATACCAATAAACATGAATCATTCAATGACACCTTTATTCCAAGATCTCTTTCAAGAGATGATAAACAGGTTTTATTAAATATTCTTTGAAACTATGCTATTAAGTGTTTTGTCAGTGGTAACAAAGGCACCCTATGAAGTTTGTTTTATTATTGGTAATCATATGAACCCGCTTTTACTGATGCAGAAATCGTGGAAGAGTGATTCTTAAATGCTTCTAATTTGGAAAAATTGTAGAGACAAAAAATATGAAAAATAATAATTAATAAAAGCAAAATAGGAGTTACATATTTAGATCAATTTTCAATGTTATTTTGGTCCTAAAGCATTTCTCCCCCTACCCTCTCCTTAATCTCATATTACGGTCCACGTTAAATAACATATGTATGCGGCCCGCGTGAAATGGCTGACATAAATATGCGGCCCAGCAGATAAAAAGGTTGAGTACCCCTGTGATAGATATGGTCAGGATTTAAGCTATATTTTAAATAACTGTGAAACACTGAGAGACAAAACTAAGACCTTATTATAACTTTAAATAAATCAAAGAATGTTTTTAAATAAATACATATTACACTCTCCATTATAAACTGATTATTCATATTTCGCATTTAAACTGCATTCGAGCAATGATGCCAGTGAGGACACTACGAATAGAGGGACTGATGCACGATAAAATTCTCCAGGCTGGAAATCCCCCCATTGATGTCATAAGAATATAGGGTTTTGAATACCATCTTCTAATATCGTCCTAATCACTTGCTTGCGATTAATTACGAGACCTCGTTTCCAATAGCCCGCATTGCGACACTAATAAACAATTCAATCAATCCAGTGGCATTGCGAAATAATTTAGTTAGGGGTGGGCAATTTTTTTTCCTCGTGGGCCACATTGTGAACGGGAAACATACCGGAGGGCCTCACTTTTTAAAAACTATTAGATTCCTTAGTTAAATCTGGAAAAGGAATGAATTGTGCCATAAAAATCAACAAATATAAATTAAATAGTGCCTTTGTTCATTCAATTTATCAAGCTATCCGTGTACACACGGAGTATGTGCTTGCCAAATCAGGGGTCCGGAAGTCTAGTGGCTGGTCGCAGCAGAAACCACGGGTGCAGGGGACTGGAGAATGTTTCCCTTCCCTCCGGTTCCATGCCTAAACTGGGGGGTAGAGATAGATGATGTCGCCATCTATCGTGTAAAGTTCAAACTTCTCAGGCTCTGGCAATTGTCATTCTTTCCCTCCGGGAAGGACGCGACAACAACAACATCAAGCTAATTTCATATCTATAGCTGCAAGCACATTTCTTTTTAGAATCAGTTTAATGAGACAAACGTACCCTATCATACTTTTTCTATAGTATTTTGAAATCAGGAATGTGAAATTGCTTGATGGAATTCTTATCAGTTTGCAAGTTAATGTCCACCAACTAGCATCTTTATTACTCTTGTTGCTCTTCGTGTTAGAAGAACTTTGCTCTCAAAATTATATGTTGATCCAAATATAAAGAGAATTTTCTAGCCTGTTTGGTTCTCGTATTGTCTTGGTGAGCCATTATGTGCCGACCCCTGATTATGCGGATTGATGAACTAAAATATTGATTTTTTTTTAAATTTTCATTTAAAATTGCGGGAGACTTCGGTAAAACTCTCTAATATATTCCATAATGGAAATTCAAACTGTTTAAAACCCCGGAGGACGTTAGTTTTTGAGAGTTCGAGCAAAGATCAACCAAAGTAACTTTAACACAGTTTTATTACTACTTTTTACTTAAGGTGACTGTCTACCTTCGGATCCAATTTTTTTTATAAAAACAATTTTTTAAAACAAATTGAGTGTTTTTAGGAAGAAAAATAAAAAAAAATATGTAAATACATAAAAAAATTTAATAAATATTGTACTTTTAAAAAAATAGGTTATTTTCAAGGAAATTTTACCAAATTTTTACTAAAACGGGTAACACTGTATAAAAAATTTCTAATACAACTATCATAATTTTCTTTATACACAATATACATATTACTGTGTTCTTCAAAATGAACCAAAATCTAAGAAAAATATTAAAATACAAAAAAAAAATTACAGACAATTATACATAATATGAAAATTTTGATATTGTTTTACGTTTTTTCTTTATAAAAACTACCCTAAATGAAAAAATGTTTAACCTACAACAAAATGTATGGTCCACTTTTTGAAAATAGTATAATAAACATCCCCACAAAATTTTAAAACGTTATCTGGTTTGGTTCTTAAGATATGAAGTACCTGGTAAGGAGTTTCTTTCGAAAACATATAATTTTGAGAAATACTCATTTAAAGATTTATCTTACAGCCATTTTGCATAGAGTGATGTTTTTTAAAATCACTATAACTTTATATCTATTTCACGTAAAGGAAGAAGAAAAACCGTTTTGGAAACAGCAGTGTTCAAACTATAAGATTTTTAAATGAAAAAATGCCTTATGTAGACGAAAAACGGCATTTTCAAGGTAGGCAGTCGCCTTAATCAACCAACACAATTAAAGTGATGGAATGCACTCAATATTAAACCCGGAAGAGCAATAGCATATGGAGATTAATTCAACTAACATATTAATAAAAGTACTTATCTTAATACTGGAACGCTCTTGACTCCTACGTTCGAATTATTTAGATATCTTGTTTAGCTATAATATCTCCGGTCGTAATCTTATTCACCATTCAATCTCACTTTCAACCGTCTACTATCTACCATCGACCTTCATCGTCTACTCTGATGCTAACGTTTAAGTAGAAGTACTCATTTGCCTAAATTTCGTCTTCACCTAGAAAGGTTTTCAAATGAACTCAAGTTAAAAAGAATATTTTTACCCAAGAGAATTAGGGGAAGATTCGCGGATAGACCCGTTACAGCTGTACCAATCTCTCGCTGTAGAAAACAAATTCTGAAAACACCATCACAGTTTTATTTTTAATTTCAAAGATAGCATTCTAGTTAATTTCAGACAATTCAATAAATTCTCCAAGAATCACAAATTCATCTTGCGTTAAGGACATTTTCAAATACCACCTTAATTCCCCGGCAAACGCTCCAGTACATCGTGAATAATGATGAAACGATAATGATGAAATTGATTTTACATTCGTTGCACTTAGAATTGGCTTTTCTTTTCAAATGCTCGGGGATGACTGGTGAAAAATGTACGTCGCCACCGTGTCGTGCTCTTAATTTATTATTCTGATCAAAGCGCCTACTTCTTCGTCACTGATCACGATGTTGTCTTTTGTTGCTCATTTGCTCTCCACTCATCGTTTCCCGTCTTCATCCATTTCTTTCAAACTTTTGTTTCTTCTCTTCGTATTGTTTCTTTTCTTCCTCGACGATCATTTCGTTTCGTTTTCTCTCGGAATTTTTCTTTTATTTTGCTTACGTAATTATCAGTTTCGAAAAGGATATCACTCCTTATTTCTTCAATTTCTAGTTTTCTTCTTCATGCTTTTCTCTGCCATTAATTATTTCTTTTTTCCTGAAATTCGAGTATAGTTTTCGCTTACTTTATTATTTATCTAGTTACTAATTCTAGATCCACATAGTGTGCTATTTATTTTGAATATAGGTAACATGATATAGATGAAAAAGACTTAAGTACGTATTATTTATTACAAAAATATATATTTGTTCTACAAACTGGGGGAGTGTGTAAGTGATTAACATTTCTGTATAAAGCAATACGAGAGCTATTGGATATGGATCTCGTAATTTTGAACCACTTTTTAGTGACAAGAACAACACCTGAGGTGGCACCCCCTCTAAAAACTACCTTTCAATTGTAATAGATCTTTCCACGAACCTTCTATTAATACTCTTGGGGTAAAGTGATTCTTTTTACCTGTAAGTTCTGTTGAGAACTTTCGCATTAAGATATCGTCAATTATTCAAATAAATTGTTCTATTTAAGCGTTGACATTTAGGTACGCGGTGTTAGTTGATGGATAGTCGTTGGATGGTCGATTATTGATAACTGGAGAATAAAAGGGATAAAATTGTGCTTACGATTTACGACCGGGGTCGTAGAATTAAGAAATTTACGGTGAGTTCTAGAATTCTAGCGTAGAGGTCTAGAGCAGTGTTTCGCAAACTGTGGGGCGTCCCCCCTCTAGGGGGCGTGATAAACCTACAAGGGACCACGAGCATATTGAAAAGTCGAAAACAAAAGATTGTTTACAAAAATTATTAATATACTAAAAGGAAACAAATAAAAACGAAATGCACATTTACACTTTTAAATATATCAGTACTGCGGAATGAATTTTACAATGATTTTAAAGATACTACGTTAAGAAGGTTTAATAATTATCAGTGTCCCCATAGGCTTGTCACACATAAAATTAAAAACAAAATTAATACTTATCTTGATAATTTGTACGGTTTATAATTAATCTCTTAAATACCGATTATAAATTACGGGATTCGCTCTACAATGACACCGTTTAACACGTAGACGAGCGTATCTGGTGTATTGGGAGGGGAGGTTAAAGGAATTGTGATGTACCTCCTCTTGGAAGTACATCCCTCGAAGCATCAGCGTGAGCTAGAGGTGTAGGGTTATCGCAAGAACTAGAATCAAACATTATCTTAATATGACTTTATTAAGATATTCAACTTAAACTTTGAACAAATATAATATAAATACTTAATGAATGAGAGAATCTACGATGACGCAATACGCAACACACAATATAATACAGACCAATCTCAATAATTGAACCGCCTAATCTTCAAATATAATAATAATAAGTAATCAATCCTACCTTATATTATTCTGTAATAATCTGGTCTTTATCTACAAGATATGCAGTTTTACGTATAACTTCTAATCGATCACCAATATGTTTATCCACAACACGTAGAACTTGAATCTTGAACGACGAACTTCTATAATCATCCACTGCCACAACGCACGTCACTTGTCTAACATTCCTTTACACTACCATTACATTGCCATCACGCTTACTATAAGATCCTATATTTATCCTATATTATTTACATCTCTTCACTTCTCGTTTCTTGGATTTGGTTGGAAAAGAGTTGCCATTAATTTTGGCCCAAAGAACCCAAAGGACTTGTTAAAGAAAAGACGCGTAAGACGTCACAGAATACAGAAACAAATAACCTGAAACAAGTAAATCGTTCGCAAAGACAATCAAGCTCCTTTTAATGCATTCCAAAGCCTTCGGAATAAATTTATAAATAGCAGTGCACAGAAAATATCGTACTTCGGAAAGACGTTTGTATACGTCCGAGGCAATTAATACTTGCTGAGTGACACGTTTATATACGCCTGTGGTACTTAAGTGGTAAAAGTCGAACTGTAGGTTTAGCTTTAAAATATGGTATTATTGAATTCAATGCATCGTTATTGTATGGGGGAGCGCTATGAAAATAATTATTGAATATTGGGTCGCAAATATGGAAAGTTTGAGAAGCACTGGTCTAGGAGTGCGCCAAGAGTAAGTAAAGTAAATTATACTTAAATATTAAGTAGCCTTAAGCCGTGAAATTGCTCCTAATTATTTATTTGGTACATTTCTTACCTTTAGTTATGTGTGAAAAGGTAAAAGTGATAAATAAATTTTAGTTTAAAACTTGCTATTGCTCTGATCATTGCTTGAACCTCCAAACACCAACATCTAGTTCGTTGTTTCACAATGCCAACGAGAGTTCTTTAAGTCACTACAATTTAACTTGTTTCAGCCCCTTTAAACTGAGGTTCTTCAGTGTATAAGGGCTCGAACTCGTGACACGCAGGTCAAGAGCTCGTGGCCAGGATCACTAGACTATCGCAATCTTGCTTATGATTAAAGAGAACTATTAAATGAGTTTGGCTGTTACAGGAAATGTCACTCCAGACTTTTCCTCATGCTGTGAGCATATACTGTGCGCACCATAGGAAGAGTAGAATCATAGAATGCTTTAAAAATACACTTCAAAAACTTTTATTAAATTTTCAAATGTTTACAAATGAAACATTCTATTTATGTATAAAATAATTTAACATTCATATGGCAATAAGTTCTACTTCTGTATAAACAATTACATTTCAGGCTCTCTCGTATAATAGACACGATGATAAAAAGATTTGCTTTTGTTTTAGGCATATTGGCGTCTACTTTGAACTATTTAGGGTAATTCGAAAACTCTTTAGACTTTCTGGTGGTTGTAGTAGCCCCATTGCGTCGTAGTCGTGAACAAAATTACCAGATACATACTCTTTATTGGTTCCATTCCTAGAGCAACATAATTCCTGTGAAATAATGGGAGCTTTATATTTTCCAATAAAACTATACCTTAAAGCCATCGACTGGTTTTATTTGGAAGTCAAAAGAGTTAAATATTTATTCACATATTATCCTTCTCACTTAAATCTGTAACTGCGGTAAGCGAGTGATGAAAGCAACCTGTGTCCGGCATTGGTTTTGTTGAAACGTACGTTCAAGTCCTGGGGTCATCAGTGAGTGAGTGAGTGAATATTAATGTCGTACTATTCAGCTACTCGAGGGCTTTTGGTGACGAACCTCGAAATTTCAAACCATGGTCAAGTGACGAGGATGACAACTGTGAGCTCTGGCAAACAACCCCTTATCCTAACTTCCATATTACACCAACAGGAGGACGTTTGAGCCTCGGCCATCTCGGCAAGGCAGGTCTTCAGCGAAACAGGTTCGAACTCATGACACGACGATCATGAGTCCCTTACCTTAACCACTAGCTACTTTGGCCACCTGGTGCCATAAAATCGTTTGGGAAAAGAGAATATAGTGTTTTTCATTTGTCGAGGCTCAGAACTTTTGTCTGAGCAAGTTTGAAGAATAAAGAAATCACGTGCATTTTTCTCTGCACATCCACACACAGAACAATCCATGATTCATAAAAGTTATGATTCCGAGGCCATGACCAGCGTGTCATGAGTACGATCCCTATTGTCACTGAAGACCTGCCGTATGGAGGGGCTGATGCACGTTGAATATGTTGAGGCTCAAAGTCCCCGCCATGGCGAGGTACTCTGAAAAAGGGTGTCATTTCAGATGTCATCCTCATCACTTGATCGATGTTTATAATTACCGTATTTTCCTGTATATAATCCGCGGATTATGCGTTAAAAAAGTTTCAAATTTCGTTGTGCGGATTATACGCCGCCGCGGATTATCTGAGAAAAAACATTCTCCATCAGAAAAGCTAACAAAGTTTTGAAAGAAATGCTGTTTATGTTTTATAAAATAAATAATAGATGGCGCTTTCACGACTCAGCTGACGTATTACGGCCATAATTAGTGTTTGTCCAATTACTTTCAAGAACGAATTCGGTTCCTCAGAAGGAAATAGCAGTTACAAGTCGCTGGCGTCATTTACAACTTTGTCGTCTTGACTAGAGGTGTTGCATCCTTTGAAAGTTTTTATCATGATGAAGCGTAAACTTGTTAGCTATACTGCAAACTTCAAATTAAACGCTGTAGAGAAGGCTAACGAAGTCGGAAATCGAGAAGCTGCAAGATTTTTCAACGTTGACTAATCGAATATTCGTTTGTGGAGAAGGAACAAGACTAACTTCGAAAATTGCGATAGATGTAAAAGGGCCGATCGTCGTGGGGAAAACCTCACTGGCCAGAATTAGAGGCAGAAATAAATAAATGGATTTTAAAAAAGAAAGGGACAATGGGAAAACTGTCTCGACAGTTAACATCAGAATGAAAGCCCGAGTTATTGCACGTGAAATGAATATTGTTAACTTCTCTGGTGGGCCCACGTGGTGTTACCGGTTTATGAAGAGAAACAATTTAGTCGTTCAGCGGTCGGACAGAAATTACCTGATGACTGGGGAAAACAATCTGACGACTTTTTGACATTTTGCAAGCAAATTATTGTTCAAAATAATTTTACAGAGGATTTGATTTTTAATATGGACGAAGTTCCATTATCATTTGATATTCCACCTACCAGGACCGTCGACGTTCAGGAGCAAGATTATTCGCCGCCAAAACTGCCGCGGATTATACGCCGCTGCGGATTATACTATGTTTTTTTTTTTACTCGAAAAAAGGGCTCTGCGGATAATACGCCGCTGCGGATTATATACAGGAAAATACGGTACTAGATTTGTCACCAATAGCCCCCGTGTAGCTATTAAATGTCACGTCAATTAGTAACCATTTGTGATGACCCCCCCTGGGTCACACCTTGAACACCAAGATTAATTTGAGGCAAAGAACCACCAAGAGCCATTTTGAATAATAATATTATTTGTTATAATTTCCTCAAAAATCTCTGATAACATATACAATAATGCTACGTCATTTAAAGGGATTTGCCTTTATATTAAATTGAATTACTAAGAATACAATGAATTAATAATCTAGCTCAAACTCAAGTAAGGTTTACCGAAATAGGAGATCCGAGAAACACACGCGCGCGTATTCGAATTTTTAACTTTCATTAACTTTAACTAAGTCACTCAAACTGACGCTTACTTTAAGCGTACGTGAATTATATTTACCGCTGATTTATCTCAGCTTTCTGGTACGTCTAGCAGAACGACGTCTTCACGAATCTAATCTCTTGGAATCTTCTAGCTATGCGTTTAACGTTACTGGCTCAATAGCCTACCATCATCTCTCTTGCTTTCTCGCAACCCTCGACTTAAATACCTTATCTAATTTAAATATACCATACTTCTTTTTGGAGTTGATTGGAAATAAACGCGAATTTATATTCCCCAGAAAGACGCCTAAGAAGATTAGTAGAAAGGTTCCGTACAGATTCGTCACACATTTAACTAATGAATATTCTAATTGTGGCTCAAATCAGCCTCATCTCATCGACAGTTCCCTTTTTGCAGGATTGAGTATTTATGGTTTAGTAGCGTTTTAATTATTAGTCAGTGAATGAGATCTTAGATGGTATAACCCTTGAATTTCAAAGTTTTGAAAAACATGTAAACTCTGCTCTCGATTTTACAGTAGATTTTTCTACATAATGAAAATACTAATATTTCCTCTTAAGGGCAGTCGGAAAGGTAAAATTTGATTTTTTTTTTTTGACAATTTGAGATTTTTACATTTCCACATAGTACAGATTTTAACCTTTCTAAAAATACCTTACTTTAACCTCTAGGGTAAGTAGAAGCCCTAAAAACCTATTTTTAAATAATCGTTGAAACTGGGCCACGCCCATTTGACAAGCGTAAAAGTAAACAAAGTTTTTTTTGTTTTGGCTTAAAAGTTAAGCGTCTGGTATAAATCAAAACATTTATCTTTTATTGTATAAATTGAGCCTTTTATTATTTTATTTCCTAACCCATTTGAAACTTCACTGTATTTTTAACGGTCAAATCAGTGTTTGTTTACACTTTCAAAACTGCGTTATAATTTTTGAACTCGCAAGTATTCTTTAACATTATTAAGCTTAAACTTTCAAAAAAATTGCTATAATATATCGACTTTACCATGCCTAGAGCATCGACTAAAGTATTTAAGAAACGAAGAGGAGTTTTTAATAAAGGAAGATGTAATAAAAGTAATGATGGTTGTGATGAAAGCAATTCTACTGTTCCAAAGAACTCTGCTGATGAAAAAATTGTGCTGATGGTGCAAAGCTTTGTACTAATGAAACTGAACCATCTGCCAGTGAGAGAAAAATTGTAAACATGGATATTTCATATTCGGAAGAGGCTTTTTCTGGTTTCAGAAATGTTATTGTGGACATTAACTATTTAGCTTGTGTGTTTTTTGAAGCTGTAAAATGTATAAAGTGTGAAAAAACAAGACTCAGGTTGCACCTCAGTGAAAGTAACTGTGGTGAAGCTGTGAAGTTTCACTTAAAATGTCCTTTTTTGTAAATATAACTATACTTTTTTAACTCAAGAAATGCGATAGTTCTGAGAATTACGAACTGAATATCCGGCTAGTGTATGCTATGCGATGCATAGGTAAAGGTGCTGAGTCTGCTAGGATGTTTTTCGGTATCATGAATCTTCTCCCGCCACAGACAAAAATCTCAAAGTACAAACATTTTACTGCAGGCAACAAGAGAAACCTGTGAACACAGTATGGCAGAAGCTGTTCGTGAAGCCGTTGATGAAAATGATGGAAAAAAGGGACCTTGCTGTTGCTGTTGACGGTAGCTGGCAGAAGCGTGGTTTTTCTTCGAAGAATGGCTTGTTGACAGTCACAAGTGTTGATACCGGCAAAGTTATAGATGTCGAAGTTTTTTCAAAACATTGTATTTGTCCGAACAAAACCAAGCATCTTCAAAATTGTAAGAGAAATTTTGAAGGCTACAGCGGTAAGATGGAAGTAGCTGGAGCTCTATCCATTTTTCAGCGTTCCCAGTCTCTCTACAATGTTCGGTACACAAAATATTTAGGAGATGGGGACTCCAAGCCTTTTACTTCTATTGTCGAGAACAAAGTATATGGTGACCATTGCTCTGTCGAGAAATTAGAATGCATAGGTCATGTTATGAAAAGAATGGGGACACGTCTTCGACGCTTGAAAACTAAGATGAGAGGTCAAAAAACTTTCTGACGGAAAGCCTTTATGTGGAAGAAATAGATTGACAGAGGCAGAAATCGACCGTCTGCAAGCATATTATGGTCTAGCTATCCGCAGAAATTTGTCTAGCAGGAAGGACATGCAACAAGCCATATGGGCAATATTTTTACACAAGCTATCAACCGGTGAAAAACCTCAGCATGGATTTTGTCCCTATGATACAGATACGTGGTGCAAATTTAAAAGGCAGAATTGCTTGGGAGACTTATCATCACAAAAATAGTTTACCTGTGGATGTTGTGGAGGCCATGCGACCTGTTTTTAGGGATTTAGCTAATCCAGAATTGCTAAAAAAGTGTTTACATGGAGGTACGCAAAATCCTAACGAAAGTGTAAATAATGTAATATGGTCTCGTGTACCGAAGAAAACATTTGTACAATTAGAAGTTTTGTCACTGGGTACATATGATGCAGTTTCCTCATTTAATATGGGGAATGTATCAAAACTAGAAATTTTGAGAAAAATGTGTATTGAGCCCTGGTGATTACACGGTACAGGCGATGGAGTGTCTCGACAAACAGAGGCTGTTACGAGCAAAATACTCTTGTTTACAAAAACAAAGGAAGTTAGGAAGGAAAAAAGACTTAAAAGGAAGAAAGAAGATGATGAGCTACTAAAAAATGCTGATGATTTAGAATATGGAGCTAAAATGTTTAAATTAAAAAGTAATTATACGTTAAAATCAGTTTTTCTCAAAATGTCAATTTTTGATGTTCGATGTTCCTTTTCTTAGAAACTACTGTTCACAGGTATGTAAATTTTTTATGATATATTTATAATGATGGCTAATATATACTGAAATGAGCTTTTTGTAAAAAACCCCAAAATTTATTTTTTACAAATTTTTTTATGTGAAAAACGGGTTAACGTAAACTATGTTTGATAAAATATTTTATAAATTATGAAAAAATTCAAAATTAGCTAAAAGCTCATTTGAGTATAATGAAAATGTGTATTTTAATTATATGAAAAATTTCAAGCATGTACATATAACAGATTTTGAGAAAATGTACCTCGAAAACAGCCAATTTAACATTGTCGGTATAGAGGTTTCCGACTGCCCTTAAGCATTCTTTTAGAAATAAAAGCATTTATAGCCACATTATAAAATAAATAAATTCTTAAAAATTAAACTATGTTTGAAACAAGTAATAATAAAAAAAAAATTAAGTTCATTCCGACTTGGATCAACAAAGAAAAATTTTATTTTAACTACTTTTTTATTAAATAGTTATAATTATAATAAAAATATTAATATTAGTATTGTATTTTTACCCAAAACAATAGTGTATAGAAAATTTCTTCTCAAATGAGCGCTTTAAAATGTGAGAAAAACCTTTTCAAGTTTTGACACAAGTCGCCAAAAATGATGCCAACGTGGCTGTATTTCTAATTCTTTAAATAATTAGTTTTAATCAAATAATGTTTATTAATTATAATTAAATAATTGTATTGTCATCCAAAATAATCATGTATATAAAATTTCAGCTCAATTGAGCGCTTTAAAATGTATTTTATTAGCGATTGAAAATTCCATCAAGATAAATAAATAAATAAAAAAATAGAAAGTGTGAGCTAATAGTAGAGGAATTTAATTAAAAAGGTAATAAAAATACTTAGCTTAAAATACTTAGCTTCCGACTACTCTAAAATTGTGAATTTTGCCAAAGAATTTACATTTTTTTCATGATTTTATTTTATATGCCATCTTATTAGCTTAATAAAAATACCAAGTTCATTATTTTCCGTTCACTAGAACAAAAGCTGCAAGTTTTTTAGTAAAAGCAGATGCCATAACTTTACATAACATGTCATAGTTTAAAATGCGTTGTACTCGAAAAGTGTTTTGGTGAAAATGCGCTCAAGCGGCGACAGCGATTGCTCAAAAAGTTTTGAAAATAAACCGAATATTTTTCGTGCATGTTCAGTATAATAGAAGTGTTTTAACCTTTATATTTATCAATAGCTGTTTTATCCCAAAATTTACAGTGTTTTTTAGGCAATTTCATATATAATAGCTAAGATAAGGTGTTCTAGTTATAGTAAAAATTCAAGTATCTCTTATACTGAGAAGGTCATTTCAAAAATTAATAACATAGCAGCACATCAAAATTGAAAATTAGTGCATAAACTTTTGGTACAGAATGGGCTCCGTTTATGTTATTTTTTGTAAATTTGTACCAATTTTTTCCCGTTTTAGTTATAATAATTATTTTTTCTCTCCTTAATTATAGCATATTTTTCTTAAAATATGCTAAACAAATCTATAAACCACAAAAAAGTCCACACATCTCCATTTTTTTAAAGTTGTCGCGAATAGTTGGATACCTTTAACTCACATATCCTAAGTAATCTTTTATTTAATATAAGGAGAAATATTTCATTTAAATATGCATAGTAAATTTTTCTTTAATTTTCATAATAAATGCAGTAATTTTCTTATTGCATAAATAATAATCCGAATATGTAAACTTTTATGTGTAATGATTCGTTTCTACTGTATCCAGATTAATTATTTTTACACAAATAATCTCATTCTTTGTGTCTTAAAGAGTAGTGAGTGCCAATTAACAAAATTCATTACAAATTTGCTTTCTAATTTCTTAAGCTAATTATTTAAACAAAATACTATCTCGACGAATATCGTTTGTACATATCTAATTAAAAACTCCGAAGCTAATTAGACATTTAAATGCAATGTGTTCCTTAATATATTTTTCCATTTTAATTTGTCTTAATCCTAAGTTCAACAAATGATTCCATCAGTATTTTTACTGAGATTTTTCACCACACTGTATTCTATGATAAGCCGATTAAGTTAAGCAAATATCTCAATATTATATAATCCTGAATATATCGTACTGCTCTTTTTCAATTCCTACCATTAGTTCACAATCTCCTTACACACACACATACACACATATATATATATATATATATATATATATATATATATATAAACCCCTTGTTCAAATTTTTCATCGTTAACAAAACTCTTTCTTTTCATCCATTCAAGATCAAATATATATTTTTTTAAACTTGTAGTTGTCGACACTTGATGTTAATACAGTTTTTCAAAACATTAATTTATTTGTTAAACTTAATTAATGAAATAATAGTAACAAACAAAAATAATAGTCCAACGTCATATATAAAAAGGAAAATAGCTCGTTGTGTCCCTGTAGTGCAATGAATAGCGCGTTGTACGTCTAATCCAAAGATCGTGGGATTGAATCCTACCTGGGGTGGCCTAATTTCTAAGAATCTGATTTCTTTTTTTACTGTACTATTTTATTAGAATAATTAAATTTAATGAATGTATAAATAATAACAAAAAATAGTCCAACAAATATATAGTAAGAAAATGGACAATTGCAAGGGAAATTGTTTTCTATTTTATCACTTAATATTGTGATGCTGTCATATATGCATACATATTTACATTAAATATAATTATTTAATAAAAAGTAACAAAAATAAAAATTTTCTTTGTTGACCTAAGTAGGAATTAGCTTTGAATTTATAAATATATATATATATATATATATATATATATATATATATATATATATATATATATAATCTTGTTAGCAATAAATTTGTCCAATCTAAAAATTTCTTTTCGAAATGAATAAGTTTTGGGGATCGTGGGTTATATTATCCCGTACTGCTATAATATTGTGATAAAATTCGTTTGAATTAACTTAAAAAATGATTTTTTTTTCTGCTTTATCCTCCATGTCAGGGTGGATAATTTTTTAACTCGGGGATCATTTTTTGGATGCGGGCATTAGCGAAAATAGAGCGACTTTTAACACGAGGACATTCATTATTTTGCTTCATTTAAAAGGAAAAGTTAACTAACTTTTTACCATGAAAATCAATATAAATAAGTTAAATAAAATAGTACCAGTTTTATTCAGTCTTTTCTTTGGCGCTAGTTTCATATTATGTATAGCTAGAAGCGCATAAATTTTCTGATTCAGTTTGATGAAAAAAATATACCCTACCACACTTTTCTACATTTTTTTAAATAAAAAAAGGAGATGGCTTGTTGAACTTTTTATCACAACCTGCAAATTAATGTATCAAAAAGTAACATGTATTTACTCTTCAGGCCCAAAAAAATACGTAGACCTAAATATAGAGAACACTTTCCCCTCAAATTTCTTCATGGCTGGAAATTTTTCAGCTAGCAAGGATTAGTAAAAGTCAATTAATGGGAACACCGTTAAGGCTGTTTTCGGTTAATAGTAAAGAATAGGACCCGAATTTTTAACATTTTTTCAGATATAAAAGAAAGGAAAAATTAATGATATTTTTTGGATTCACTATCCTTTAAAGAGCAGTATTTTTTTAATCATACTTCTCATTTTTAATCAAGTTGATTCATTTTTTCTGGTATAAAATGTATTTCGCTTTTTTTCTCCTATGCTGTAATGTTAAATGGGCTATGCCATCACGTATTAAAATGAAAAAGAAAATATTCATGGAACATTTTACAATTTTTAAAAACCCTATATTATTAACAGAAGTATGAGTTATGATACTGCAAATTTCCGTGGAAATTGAGGCATTTTTCTGTCTGAAAATGTGCTTCGCGTTTAGTTCAAGCTCTCGTACTTTTACCGAAGACAGCCTTAAACATTTTGTTTTCCAGAATGATCCGATTGCTTGACAATAAGTTCAAGAGGCAGTTCCTCGGATTCAATGTCAATATCAGCAGTAGTGTAATGTAGAATATATTGGAGCACCCTTGCAAATTCCGGTTTTACATTTGATATTTTATAAATTGGTTAAATACGTACTTGGCATTAATCAGGCTTTGAGTCCCCCCACCTATAATTCTGAGCCTCCCCGCAATGCGGAGGTTGCGGGAGTGTACGTTACTCCATTGAGTTCAGTAATCTATATATCTAAGGGAGAAAAGCTACTCACTCACTCACTCACTGACTAATCACGATATCTCCGGAACTATTAAACCTACAGACTTGAAATTTGGTAGGTAGGTTCCCTTCATAGAGTAGACGTCAGCTAAGAACGGATTTTGCAAAGTTCGATCCCCAAGGGGCGTTACGGGGGTTTAAGGAGCGTTATAGATAATTATTTCCATTACTAAACTATTAGATGTACAGTCGTGAAACTTGGTACACACATTTCTTTCATAAAGTACAGATTCCCTACATAATGATTTTTACGAAAATCGACCTCCAAGGGGCGTTGAGGGCGCTTAAGGTCGTTGTACATAATTATTTCCATTTTTAACCTATTAGACGTACAGTCTTGAAATTTGGTAAGCGGATTCCTTTCATAGAGTACAGATCCCCTACAGAATGGGTTTTGTGAAATTCGACTCCCAAGTGGCGTTGTAGAATATTAAGTCGCGTTATAGGCAATTAACTCCTTTTTTAAACTATTAGACGTAAAATCTCGAAATTCAGTAAGCAGATTCCATTCACTGAGTACAGATCCGCTATAAGATAGGTTTTGTGAAAATCGTTTCCTAAGTGGCGTTGCGGGGCTTAAGGGGCGTTATAGATAATTATTTCCATTTTTAAACTATTAGACGTACAGTCTTAAAATTTGGTAAGCGAATTCTTTTCATGGTGTAGAGATCCGCTACAAAATAGTTTTGGGGGAAATTGATCCCCAAGGTTCACTGAGGGGAATTAAGGGGTGTAATAGATAAATATTTCCACTTTTCAACTAATAGAACCACCTGCTTGAAAAATAGAAGGTATGTACCGTTCATGGAATAAAGTTCCTTTTACAAAGATTTTTGCGAAAACGGACCCTCAAAGGAGTGGGGTTGTGAGGGATTAAGGCGTGTTATAGAAAAATTGCTTTTTTGAATTTAACTCATTTACTTGAAATTTGTTTAGAACTTTTCTTTAGTTGAATAGAGTTCCACTAAGAATGGATTTTACGGAAATCAACTCCAGGGGGAAGAGGGGAGAGTTATTTGGGCGTATTGATAGACAAAATTCCGTTTTTGAACTGCTAAGACTATAATAATAAAATTTGGTTTGCATGCTTCTTTTGTTGAATTGGAATCCGCTAAGAATGCTGTCAACGAGGTATTGATGATAAAAATTCCGTTTTTCCTCTGTTAGATTTAGACTTGAAATTTAGCACGCATGTTTATTTTATGGAGTAGAGATTCACTGAAAGTTTCTTTGATAGAAATCCACTTGATTATTAGGTTAAGGGAGCGAAAAATATCTTTCTACTTCTATTTTAGATATAAATAGAAATATTAGATATTATAATTTATGTTCTTTTTATATCAAGGGGTGAGAGTGTAACAGCTATAAATATATTTTTCAATGCAATCGAATTCTTAATGCTAGATATCAATAATTATTATATATTTAAACAGTATACATATATACAATATCGTGAAATATCCAGTGAAGTGGGTGGGTAACGGCTAGTGATGGTATAAAAGAGCAAATTGAATTCAAGATAAATTTTCTTAATCTGAAAGCTTGTGATTTCGTTCTCGAAGCTCTGTAGATGATCTCTAACACTTTCAGATGTTTTCTATTTTCCTACAGTGGCAAAAATTGCCTACAAATAGACCTGGTTTTGCTTTATACGATTTTATATGCTTTCCCAACTTATGTGTACTACTACTTTCTCTACAATGTCACCTTCAGTTCATTCAGTTTTTTGTAAATAACTCAATTCGAAATATCTCTCATATCTTCATTCCTCCCATCAATTTTTTTTTAACAAAATCATGAGATATTTCTTTTGAATCCAGAAATAAGAAAATAACATTCTGCAATACCAGTTACCAATTTCGTCATTTTGCCCTAGTTCAACTACTTCCAATTTTAAAAAAAGTTTATGGAACGCACAAGTATATTTTTTAATCTTGGACGCTAGAGCTTAATTTATGAAGCAAGTGAAACTGCCACTACTGAATGACGTAATTACTTCAAACTATCCTAATAACATATGTTTCATCACGCTAAATATATTTATTATGTTTAAACGATGCATTTACATAACAATCGTCACGAATGATGGAAAGGTTGCGTGACGTGACAAAGTTGAGTAAATCAAGTCAAGCGTGATTTTATTAGAAATTTTACAGAGTCCGTAATAAAATTAAGTTCCTAAGCTAACCTCAATTACAAAAAATGCATATTATTTCTTTATTTAGTTTGGTTACAATGCATAAAAGTTGCTATAGTAACACAACACGCATGTGAAGAAAATAAATACTTTTAATTTCTACGTAGCATTTAAATCAAAAGTAATTTAAGTAGCTGTGGAACTTCAAAACTAATAACGCCCATATTAAATGGTAAATTTTCCTTTCAGATTCTTTTATAGAATGTTATACAAAGTTTTCTTGATTAATTATTTTTTAACATTTTGTTCCGAAAAAATCGCTAGAACTATTGGCAGTGATTTTCGTGATTTAGAACTACTGCTAAGAAAATAAGGGAAATATCTGATCTGATATCCCACTTTTTGAATTTCTACAATACGCCTCGGAAAGATGTTCAACGCCAACTAATTTAACTTCAGTCTCATTATAGATGGGTTTTAAATGGAATCGGTATTCCTACCAGCATCTTAATGGGAAAAATCGTCTGGTGGCAGCCATGATCGCAACATTATGCTCTGCATTGTCGAATCGTTCGTTCGAAACCTGACACTGCCTGAGATTCACCATGTAGAAAGTTGATGCAATTAAGGCTCCAAGTACTCACTTCAGAGGTGTGGAAGCTTGTAAAGTTGGTTGTTAGCTAAAATTTCCTCCTCGTTTTTCGACCGAGGTTTAAACTTACTTGGCTTGGAGCCTTGTATCCCAAAATTTATTTAAAAAGAAACATATGAAATAAAATGAAATAGATCTGTCGCCGGACCACTCGGACCATTCAGATAATGTGACCGCATATAATAACAGCAGCTACTGCTCATTGAACTCAAAATAAAGGGTGTTTTTTTAGAGGTATAGAACTTTAATTTTTTTTTTTTTTTTTTTTTTTTTGCAATAAAACAACGATGTATTATTCGATTGACATGAATTTTTTTTATTCGAAAGATAATCTTGTGGCATTGCATTTTAAATATGATTTCTGGCATAGGACTGCCACGGCTGGCTCGGATGTAGTCCAATCTGGACGTCCAATTTTCGATGACTTTTTCCAACATTTGTGGCCGTATATCGCCAATAACATGGCGAATGTTGTCTTCCAAATGGTCAAGCGTTTGTGGCTTATCCGCATAGACCAATGACTTTACATAGCCCCACAGAAAATAGTCTAGCGGTGTTAAATCACAAGATCTTGGAGGCCAATTCACAGGTCCAAAACGTGAAATTAGGCGGTCACCAAACGTGTCTTTCAATAAATCGATTGTGGCACGAGCTGTGTGACATGTTGCGCCGTCTTGTTGGAACCACAGCTCCTGGACATCATGATTGTTCAATTCAGGAATGAAAAAGATAGTAATCATGGCTCTATTACCGATCACCATTGACTGTAACGTTGTGGCCTTCATCGTTTTTGAAGAAGGATTCCACCAGCCCATAAAGCGCACCATACAGTCAGTTTTTCTGGATGTAACGGTGTTTCGACATACACTTGTGGATTAGCTTCACTCCAAATGCGGCAGTTTTGTTTGTTGACGTAGCCATTCAACCAGAAGTGCGCTTCATCGCTAAACAAAATTCGCTTATGAAAATCGGGAACAACGGCAATCTCGTTTTGGGCGCATTCGATGAATCTACGCCTTGCTTGATGATCGTTTTGATGAATTGCCAAACCAAACTGAGAATAAACCACTTGACAGCTGTTAAATCGGTCACCATCTTGGAAAGTAATGCCAACTTAAACTTCTATGCCTGGAAAAAAAAACACTCTTTAGGAATTATCCTACACGGCGTGGACAGAATTTAACCTGTTAACCTTGAAGCTCCAGTTTATGAGCGTTCCACTATGTGAGTCACGGAAATCAAACGATGACGAGTATACTCGTCAATCACAAAATTAGTGCCTCTGTAAAAATATTGGATAAAAAAAATGGGTTTATTTTATAAAATTGTCAAATTTTTATTACTAAAACTTGGGTTAACATAAACATGAATTTTAAATATATATTGGAGTTTATATGAATATCCATTAGTTTTAGTGACCGTTGAAATTCCCAAAATGAGACCTAAACACACACTGGTTTACTTCCTTCTTTACTAACAAAATATTTTTCAACCTGTCTTGACACAAAGGAAGTTCTAGAGTAGGTGTTGTGAGGTTGATCCCTGTCCTCTTACCAGAAAGCATCCCTGTCTTTCCCACCATAATAGAATAACTGTTCTTTAAGCAGGCTCTAATGCCAGCTAATGGTTCTAACTTCAAACAATTGGCAATTACACCCCTCTATAGCTTGGTAACTTCGAACCAGCAACTATCAATGAGCTCAGAGCTTGGTCGGCGTCACGCATTTGACCCATGGATGATGATACATGAAGGAACCTTATCATAAATAATCTTTCCGACTTCTGACTTTGCCTCTTTTAGGCTAACATCTAAAAACATTTTCATTGCAGATAAATAAATTCGTTATGCGAGTTCATACTCTGTTTCAGCTGGTGCATACGGGGACGCATAAGTTCACCTTAAATTTTTCACATTTTTTTATTTGTTTTATTCTGGTCTGACCTTAAATTCTTCTAAACATCTTGAAGTGTGAGAATATGTTTCATTTTTCTCAAAAAATTACATTTTTAATAGCCAATGGTCACTACTTCTTAAGCATGGCGAGTATTCTCGTCAGTCACAGTTAACTAATTAAGAAGGTTCACACACATAGTTTTGTTATCGCCTTTGTGACCAAGTCAATATCTTAAAATGTATCTGTTATTAATAATCTTCGTATTACTCGTGCGAAGCAAATCTCTGGTAATCGATTAACTCGCGTTAATCCTTTATCTACCGACGGTACTTATAAGTACCACTCTAAAAATACATAGAATAACCATTTTTACGAATATTCTGACGATACTTAGCAGGAATGTTCTTTTATAAATCCACTTTTCCAAGATGTGTGGCAAAACGGGTTCTATGATGAGTATTTTAGCGGGGAAGACGAATAGTTTTATAGCAAAAAATGCTTCTTTTTTTTTTTTTTGCTGACAACATTTTCAGCGAAGTACGAAGAGGGTCATTTTTGTTCCGAAAAAGCAGTTAATATCAAAAGGTAAGTACCTTATTTTTTGTATGTTAATGAAAACCTCAGAAAACGATTTGACTATTTATTTTAAGTGAGCAGTGTATACAATTAATTTTACAGTTGAATATCTTTAAATAATTATCTATAACGGATTAAATTTCTTAAAGTTGAGTGTTTCGTTTATGTATATCCCTTAATTTTCAATGTAGTGATTCAAAAAAAAATATATTGCATGAAAAAAACTGCAGTAAATCGCAATGCGGCAGAGAAAGAGTTAAAGCATCTTAAAACCAATCAGTTTTCTCCTGTAGGTATTATAAAACGTATTCATGTTTATTTGTAACCATCTCAGATATAAACAACATTTTAGAAATACCATCTAGAAAAAAAACTGGTTATTTTTTTTCCTTGGAACAACCGTTAATTTTTTTAACGTATATTCTGTAAAATTATATAGAACAGCAATAATTTTTTATTAAAGCACAAAAAACACTTATATGTATTTAATAAAATAGAACATTAAAGGAGTCAAGTCAATTCCATTCATTCCGCTTACATAATGAATTGATTTATAATAGTATTAAGTATGATAAAGTATTTTCAGAGTCGTGCAGATAAATAATGTGCAACTCTACAAATTAAAATTCGGTGTGCGTTATAATTTTTTGATGAAGCAGGATTTGTGAACATTAATCAATATTAATCAAGTTGTTGAGCTAACGACTGCATTAATTGCTTTCAGGATATGAGATTTTCACTTTAAGAGTTATATAAGTAAGATTGATGACGGCGGTTTGAGTTGTATGCATTCTTATTTTAAGGTTTACCATGGATAGCTTTGGCATGTTTTATAAAGAAGATGGATTATTATGGTAAAGCCTACTTTTGAAATAAGTTACCTATAATGCTATTGAATGCATGAATTGTATGTTCATGTAAAGGTATTCACCCGAACTATAAAAATGTCCCTTGAATACTGAGAATTTGTTAATACAAAATCAATTAATACAATTTTTTAAGTTATTGTACTATATTTTCGAACATGGATATTTACTTAAAGAGCAAAGTATTGGAGGGAATTGCTTAAAATTTTAGTATTTGATGTTTCATGATACTTTCGGCTTTTCTTTTTTTCTTTTTACTAGATTTTTATTTTTCCAAACAATACTTTCTTTATTATTTTTTTAAATTAGCAAAAATTAGAGCTTTATGATTGGTTACAAATAGAACAAAATAAAAAAAATATTTCATTATTAAAATTATGAACATTCGTGTACAGCATTTGCATTTTTAAAACTAAGTCTTAGACTTATGGCGTGTAGTATGTTTCATATAAAATTTCTTAGCAGCACTGACTATCGCGCTCGCTTATATTGAAGAAATACTATGTGCTTGTCTTGTCAAAGCTTTAAATAATTAAAAAAAATGCTTAAAACGATAAAAAGAGGCAAAAATTCATTTCACAATTAAAACACATAATCACCTCAAGACAAACAATGGTTTGCATGTTGTAGTTTCAATTTGATTGATTAACCCTTTAACGCACACATTTTTCCTTAAAAAACTTAGCGAAAAGGTATGTTTTTTATTTTATTTTTTATTTAAAAAATATTTTAGAACCTTGTTTTGACAAGTAAGGAGAACACGAAGCCAGTCAAAATTTTTAATTTCGATCTACACTGCAGATAAAAGGCAAATATTGCTATCTTGTACGTTCATCGACTTTTACGTTTCTTTTCGAATTGATATTTCGGAAGGAACATTTTTTATGAGTAAAAATATTTATTTATACTTTTTCAACAAAAATTGTAGTATTTATTTAAAGAAGATTATTGAATCGTTTTTGTGTGTTATATTTCGATGCAAGGTGCAGCACATAGCCCAGCATTGCTATTATTACACATATACCGAATCCTCTCTCCCCCTTTTTGCTGTGATATCCCTTCTACCGCAACACGCATTACATATCTAGTAAGAGTTTCTTTATTTGGTGGAATAAAACAGAGAAAATGACGTTTGGTGAGTCATAGAATTACATAACATTTTGATCTACTCGATTTTTTACCGATTTTCCCGGTTTACGAACCAACAACAACTGATCGCAGTAAGTCACTGAACGCTTATATTCGAGTGTGAAAATTACAACAGCATAAAATACGACCCTGCTCGAATTATCTCGAGTGTGTACTGTGATGTTTAGAGAGCTCGAATTAACTCAAGTGAATGAGTTAAGGGTCAATTGAAAGTGATAGGAATAAAAAGCTTGTTGATTTTAAAAATAGCTCTTCGTTTCGTTCACCCTCACACAAATGCAAGCGGAGATTCCTTACAATCTTTTCCTACTTTTTTTTGTAGTTCTCTTAAAATATCACCACTAAAATGAAAACGGGATGTTTTTGTGCCATTTGAGATCTCTATATTTCAGTATTGATTGGATTTTCCTGGGCAGGAAGCTATCCTGAAATGGGTCATTACGATGTCTTTATGAGAAGAAAAATGACCCCCACATTTCAAGCATATCTGTGAACGAGATCTATAGAAAATGCAACACAATGTTAAATGGGCTAGATAAAATTTTAGGAAGAAACGAAATCTCTTTTATAAATAATCTCATGACAATACAAAGATTAGATAATTACACTTGCCATCGTTTATCTTAAGAATAACTCCATTAAAGCAATACCAGTGATAGAGGGTTATAAATATTGATAAAAGATAGATAATAGGAATTTGTAGATGAATATATATGGACGATCTTTATTTTTAGCTATCTGTTTATATATAGTGAATCGCATCAATTTAGTGTATTGATATTGAAGTCCTATGCTGCTTCGATAATACGTATTGGTTTTTCATGCATATGACAAGTATCTGAATAAGAATTAGATAAACACCCCCACGGTAGAAAATTTTATTAGTTTTAATATTAAAATTAATAATTATTTGATTTACTGAATAATGAAGAAATAAATGCAATAATACTAAACTAATATTACTGTTAATTCAAAAAGTGATACTGAGTGAAATATCTTGTAATTCTTCCCATTCTAAATTATATATATATAATATATATATATATACAATTTTAAATAAACAAAACACTTATATTCCAAATTATTAAAGTGACTACAGTAGACGAGTTGTCATGATTGTGAACTTATAGCCACTGCTGCTTTTGTCAACTCTTGGTGACATTGAAAATCCACTGTGTAGATGGACTAAATATATGGGCTGAAAATATAAACAATTTTCAAACAGGTGTAATTATTTTTAATTTAAATGAAATAATTCGAATCGGTTACACATTATTTATAAAGAAATGGGGCTTCAGAAAAGTATAAAATCTTTAAAATATAATAATAATTTTAAAAATTATAAACATATATGAAAATAAGAAACTTTTCTATAAGAAATATTTATTAAGTTTTACGTTGCGCATGCTATTTTCTAAAATAATGGCTTTAATTACTAGCTATAAATTGATTTAAAAAGTTTAATGTATCCTTATTACACTGTAGTAATATTATATTAGTAGAATAATAAATTATATTTAAAATATAAAATTTACATTTTCAAAATTTTTTAATGAATTTCAATATTTTTCAAACAATTTGAAATACAAATGATATATTATTATTATTAAATGATATAGGATTTAAAGAGTATGATACATTTCATAATTCTATAAAGTTTTATGCATCAGAGGCTACTATTTTGGAAAATAGCATGCGCAACGTAAAATTAATATTCATAACAGAATTTTCATATACTTATAATTTTTGAAATTATGATATTTCAAACACTTTGCACTTTTTTGAAGCCACAATCCCTTGTAAATAATGTGTAAAATATTCGAATTATTTAATTTAAATTTAAAAGAATTATACCTGTTTGAAAATTGTTTAAATTTTCACCTCTCAAGAAAAAATATAACACCCCTGAGAACTCTTAATCACTTGACCGTAGTTCAAAATGACAAGGTCCTTTCGCAATGGACAACTATATTGCGATGTTTGTAAGCAAGTGACGCCTAAATCCATTTTATTAAGGTGTAAAAATAATGAAAAATATGAAGTAAAAGTACTCTTAACGAACTGTGTGCATTTAAAAGAAATTTCTAACATAATTTTTATTAAATTAGTTTTTAATCCTTTGATTTTATTCAAGATATTTCTTATGCTTTTTATGCATAAACTCGTTGTTTGTAAAGAAAATGTAGCATGTGAGTATTTCTTATAAATAACTTCCCCTCTTAAAACAATTCGGATAATTTCTACACAATGATTAGCTTTTATTCTTCAAAACATTTCTATCCAATCAAACTTCAAGAAATACAGTATCCAGTAACGATTGAAAAATCCGATAATTATCCACGATACTGACTTTTTATTCAACGTGACATTTTATTATAGTTTGTTTTATACGTATCATAAAAATGCTCACAATTACTTGAAGATTATAAAGGTTTCCCCCCCAACACTTCGTAATCAATATTATGTAATCCATGAACAAAATTCCTCTTTAACATAATCTGCGGATATTTAAAAAAAAAACATTCATGTTTTAGTCTTTAATGTAAAAATCCGTTGTTACACTTAAATTAAAATCTATTCATTGCGCTTTCAGTAGTTTCCCAAATTAATCTCAATAGCGTGTATTCGTCGCGTTCAAAATATTTTCTAAATATAATTAGAAAGTTGTGTGTGAGATGAAATGGCTCCGACGCTTCTAAATTGCAATATTCTTCGTTTGCAATATAAATCGCTGAAACTGGGTCGTTAACAATTCTCTAAAACTCTAAACAAGCTCGAATTACATGAGCTCAGAAATTGGTCGTACTGAATTAGATTAAAGTTCCCATCTACCAATCATCTTAATATCCCGAATGCTGTACTAACCGTTCGGAATTTCTATAATCACCATCTCAAATCAAGAATTTCATATTCATTTTGATGTAACAAAGTATACCCGAAAGAATGAAACAATAAAATTGTTTCTTTTCGGCTCTGCATGCGTTCATTCGGTTTCCAATAATAATGTTTTTTTTAATATTTTTGGATCTCATTATTTATAGAGGGAAGTTTTCCAACAAATATAAAATTACAATTTGGAAATGGATAGATTTGAAAGCGCATAACTTTTTTTAATTCTTTATCCTTCAGATGTAATTTCCGTTTTCCCTAAAAAACGGTAGTTCTGATTGGAGTCAATAAAAAATTTCATCAAAGACGCGTAGAGCAGCGTTTCTCAAACTGTAGGGCGTGATAACGCTAAGGAGAAGGCGCGGACATATCAAAAGTCGAAAAGAAAGAGAATTATTCAATATATATATATATATATATATATATATATATATATATATATATATATATATATATATATATATATATATATATATATATAATATAAAAATCTTCTGTGCGTGTGTTTGTCACTAAACTCCTCCTAAACGGCTAGACCGATTTCGATGAAATTTTTTGTGTGGGTTCAAGTAAATTCGAGAATGGCTTAGATTCACAATTCGGTCCGATACCGCAATTAGTTAAAAAAGATATTAATTAAAAACATTCAAAAAATACAACTCAACATTCACCTGCATTGTTGTAACAACGCTATTGTTATAAAATAAAATTTCCTTTCAAATTAATGCATTAACACGGGAGAAAAAAACCTTTTCAAATTTTGACATAAGTCGCCAAAAGGGTCGCTAAGTCGCCAACGTGGCTGTATTTGTATTTTTTTTAAATAATTAGTTTTAATCAATTAATTTTTTTAATTATAGTTAAATTATTGTATTGCCATCCAAAATAATCATGTACATTACATTTCAGCTCAATTAAGCGCTTTAAAATGTATTTTATTAACGATTGAAAATTCCACCAAGATAAATAAATAAACAAATAAAATATGTATAGAGATCGTGAACTAATAGTAGGAATTGTAAAAGACGTAAGTTGGCGACGAAAATTGATTTTCAGCCAAACTGGCCAAACCCGATCTTTATTGTTACGAAAATGCAGACGATTCACGCTTTTTACCGTTTTTAATTAATATCTTTCAAATAATCTTTATATATGTAATTCTTCTGTGCGTGTGTATGAAACTGCACTGTGTGTGCTCTAAAAAGGCTGGACCGATTTTGATGAAAGTTTTTGTCTGTTCCAGTGGACTCGAGAATGGCTTAGATTTATAATTAGGTTTAGAAATGTTTATTTAATTAATTTTTTATTTATAAATTGTTGATATTGGAATGTTTTACATTGGATCCGGCAGACTGCGCTACGACTTCAGTATTGAATATTCAATAATCTTTTATTACAATTCAAGTTGGTCCCGACAGTTGGTGCTGTGATCATTTCAGGAAAATATTTTGTCACTTCATGTTATTATTTTGTTGAAATAAATCGTGTGTCAATCGTACTCAATTTTTCTGAAATTTTACTCAAAACGGTCCAGATTGTTAAAGCTTATTCATAAAAATTTGGAATTTTTGAATTTAAGATGTCTCTACAGGACAACGTCAGTCGGGTCCTCTAGTATGTATATGTATATATATGTATATATATGTATGTATAGTTACCTCCATATTCTAATATTTGATAAAATTATTTATTCTCTTAGTTTTATTTTAACCGTAGCATTTTTTTAAAGTATTTAAATACATTTAGAATCCCAGTGTCCCTAAAGTAATGGTAGTATGTATGCACACTTTTTAATTTTTTATTTCTATTATTTTCTTACTTTTGCTAAGCGTTACTATTCAGCCATTTTCATGCTTTGAATTTGCATTTGGATCCAGAATTTGGCTGGTTATAACTGGTTTTTTGTACCCAGATTTTATATATATATATATATATATATATATATATATATATATACACCGCGGGCTATGCATTTTTTTAATGCAATTTTTAATTAAATTACCTTTTTCTTGTAATGGATTTAGATATCCTAACCATTGGCTGGCCAATAAACGTGTTCAATCTCACTTTTATATAAATTATTTTGTATATAAGATTTGTCCTAAGTCAGCAATGTTTATAATACTGTAGCATCAATATTTTATGTTTTAAATTCTATTACTTTAATTTCTAATATTTCCTTTCTAAAAATCGTATGTCTGGTTATATTGCAATTTCGATTTGTTTTTTTTTTTTTTTCAGTTTTGATAATTGATCATTCATCTCTCTTTAGTAGAGAATTTTGACTCTCTCTCTCTCTCTCTATATATATATATATTATATATATATATACATAAATATATTAATTTACTGAAAGGTAGCAAAGCCAAACACATTCTGAAATATGAAAAATAACATAATACTTATTCTATATAACTTAAAAGTAACTTAAAATATATTTATTACTTAAAAATAACATATACCAAACTTAATACTTATATTGATAAATTGTACAGTTTATAATTAGGTTTGTATAAGCGTCAAAATGCATTATTATAGCATTCAATGCATTGTCATTGTATGGAGGGGAAAGGGGGTGATGAAAATTATGATTGAAAATTGAGTTGACAATATTCGTACTTTGAGAAGTACTGACGTAGAGTTACATAGTGTTCCTGAATTCAGGGAATGACTGATAGTTGAGGAGAGACAGAACTTACTCTAACAGATGTTTTTATGAAATAAAAGCACTTCTGAATTGAAATAGAAACTTGTGTTAGTTTTACGTATATTTTGGTGTAATTTTAAAATGGGACTTTATTTTCAAATAATTCTATAACTCGCTTCTAACTAACTAACTTGCGCGCTTTCGTAACTTTTTGATAACTTTCCTCTCTCACTGTTTTCTTGGAGATTCAGACGCCGCGTGTCATTCGCATCACGTGATCGTGATTTAAAATTCCGATGTTTACTTCGATTTTGCTTCTGAATGTGACGTAAATACACGTTAATCAATTGTCTACGTGGGGTTTCTTTGTCTCCTCACTTCCCCTATTTTTTTTTCTCAATTTTATTCAGAAAAAAATTGTTGTTGCTAATATGTTCATGCTAGCTTTATTTTATTATAGCATGTATTATATGGAATAAGTTTTCTGTGAATTGAGAAACCATACGCAAGTTTATAAAGACAATTTTAATAAATCCTATTTTATTAAATGTCTTTTAAATCTTTTAAATATATGCTTAGTATCTAAAATCACTAAATTTGAACAAATGGATGAACAATTCATATTTTTAATTCACTAAAATGATTCCATAATATATTCTGATTCAATGTAAAAATTTTTAATTTATGTTACCATTACATAAACTATGAAATAAAATATCATTATTTTGCTTTTTTATGAGTACATGTATTGAATATACATCGTGAATGTGTATTTTATATGATATATGTTACACAGGGGTATTCACTATCAAACCGACAAACTTGCAGGGTATGTAGCAAGTACAGAGATGACTCAGAATCGCATAGGAATGTAGGGTGGAAAATGCGGCAGTTGCGAGCTATAGTGCAAAGAAGCAGAGAAAAAAACAGAAACAGTTACACATGAATGAAACAGAAAACATTTTATTGAAAGGTTTCACTGCAACAGGCGATCGAAATTAAGACCATAAGTTATCTGACATGCCTGAGATCGGCGCTGCATGGAACTCCTTACGTTCTGAAAAATTCCTGGCATGTCACGTATTTATCCGGCAGCTACAGACATTCGAACGATGAGGTCTTTAACTGAAGAAACGGGCGTCTAGAGTATGAGAGACTCTGGCCTCTCTTGGGCATCTAGATGTGTGGGAGGTAGGGAAGAAACAATCGACATGATCCAATTAATCTATTTATTTACCATACAAATAGCAGATACAATTTCCACTAATAATAGTAAGAGAATGTCTCAATGTTAACCACGAAAAGGGAACAACGACGGTAAAACATGAACGAATAGGAGACTATCAAACTTGATCCTTGCCTGAATAAAGGATCTAACCTATCATCTGATTTAATCTAATGTCATTTTAATCTTAATTAACAATCGTCACTTTAAAGTTTCCTCTTAAGTCTCAAATCACAATAATTCTATTATTATACCTTCAGTAGCAATCTCACCTGACTCCAGTATATCTTCACTCATACTCTCCTTTTAAGCTAGAAAACCTCAACTATATATAGTAAGATAATTTACATATCACGATTCTCTTCTTCCGAGGGGTTGGTTGTGAGTAAAGCGAATTGATAGCCCAAAGATTTCCCAAGAGGATTAATAGAAGAAACGCATATAGATCCGTCACAATAGCAACATCTTTATGTGATGCAAAAATAAGTTCATGCACTTTCGAACACCTATTGTAGTACAACCTTTCTATCAAAATAGTTCTGACCAGTGGTGCACACGACGGGATCCTACGGATTCATACCCCCCAAAGCCCTTGATTTTTTTTTTCTGATTGATAATAATTTTAAGTATATAATTCGTAAAATTTATTTAAGTATTTGTTATTAATATTTATTTTTATTGATTAATGTTAATTATTTATTCAATAATTTGTCTTTTACTGTTTTTTTGTTCCCAAAAATCTTCAAAATCAGAAGGAGCAGGATATAAGAATGGTGGACTTTCGACCCTGGACCTCCCTTCCCCCCCTCAACCTTGAAAAATTCCTGTGTGTGCTACTGGTTCTGACCCATTAATGTGTTGCTGTTTCTGTGCATTTTCCTTACTCCTTTGCACTACAGCTGGCAACTACGACATTTGCGAACCCTGTATTCCTACGCGATTTCTCGAATCATCTTTCTACACCCATCTCCAAACATACTGAAAGTTAGTCGGTCTGGTAGCGAATCACCCTGTTTTATTACTTACACATATATACAATACATATATACATACACATGCATACAATATTTCAAACTCAAATTCTTTAATGATTTGTTATTGAAACGTTTTCCAAGCTTTGTATTTCATTTTGATTTTTTTCTCTCTTATTTTTTTGTGGATTTTAACTTAATATATTTCAGCAATGAATTTAGATATGGGAATACACAAAAGATATCATCGTACTGACAAAATAATATGTCAACACAAGTCGCAATTAACAGTATAGGAAAAATCTTGAAAATCTGCTAGGTTCTTTTTCTGTAGATGTTTTTAAATTTCTCACCACATAATCTTATTACATAAATGTTAAATGACTTTACCGTTTCTAGCATATAAAATTTTACAATTCAGTTGACAAGATACAGATATCTCAAACATTCCTTCGGCAGACAAACTAAGGGGATAACTGAGTATTACTTTTATTCTTCTCTGATTTTATGTGTATTCCGAAAATTTCGAATAGAGGTTCACACAAAATCCATTAATAACAATAAAAAAAAAACTTCCTCTTTCAGTTTGAAAATTCTCCATCCAGTCAAAAATCTGTTCTTTCAAAGATAATATTGAAGCATATTTTGTTCAAACAGACGTCGATCGAAAAACTGCGAGAAAGATAAAAGAAAAGAAAATCTTCTCAGAAAATATAGGTCGATATCGATTTATATATTTTAATCCCGAGTCACTGACAAAACCCGGCGTTCTTTTATAGAACAATATTGCTTCTTTTTATGTTCTTAACGTAAAGCGATACAAAGGAGTGAACACTCAAGCAGATAAATATAAAACTAGCGCTGATCCTTCAGCACCCTAGTCAAAAAAGTCAGGTGCATTTATTAACTTAAGCGCGAGCAATGCCGAGATAGAAAACAGCGCAGAGAAAAAAAAATGACAAATGACACGTAAAATGAGGAAGCAAAGTAAAATGCAACAAAAATAAGGAATAATAAACTTGGCAATCTTTTCTACCTCAGTTGGCGCATTATTCCATTGTTTGCATCGTAGAGGACGCCAGTTTCGTTTCGGACTAATGACAAATGATTCTGTCTCGCATTTTCACTCAACTGATAAATAAGGTTTGCTACGAGATACCGACTCTTTGTTGATACAAAAATCTTAAAAAGATGCTTCTTTTTTTTATTTGTGATGTTTTTATTATTCCTCTACTCATTTTTTGGACGTAGCCACCGTTTTTTTTTTTTTTAATTTATTCATTTTGATTCAAATGTAATGCTGTTTTTTTAAAGCATGGAAAGACCTAAATACGTGACTTGAGTTCGAAATGACATTAAAATATGCTTTTGGATATGTTAAATTTACGGTGGATGGTAATAGAGTAAAAATAACATATATTTAAAATTCATGTTTTTATGACTTATGCCCTGCCTACTTCGCTGTTTTAGTTTTTTCCAGCCGTATACAGCTATACATATCTTCAGTGTAATTTGTTTTGTGTAATCTTACAAATAAACTCAGTCTCCAGAGTTTAATGAAAGAAGTAATTTATTTTTTTAGCTTATTAAGTGTCATACGTTTTGAAAATATAAGCCTGAGACATTTTTAAGCTATGAAACCAAAACCTTTCTCATTTTATTTCAAACTTCGTGAATTTAGAAATATGGCATTATTAGTAAAGGCGAGAAAGCGGTGTGTGTCAGTACATCGTCTGTAAAATAGCATTTTGAAACAAATCACAAATCTTATTGTCAAAAAAATTAACCACAGTAAAAATAACTATTTGCTTAGGAACCATTTGTCAGATGAATCAAATTCAGCATGCAATTTTCCAAAAGATACATCTTACAATCCTAGTATAAGTTATTTGTCATCCAATCTGCAACAACAAAAGTCACACTAATGTTACTTTAATTTGAATTACCCGCATAACTAAAATACTTATAAATATGCAGTGCACATGCACACAAAAGGTGTTTTTTTCGCAGTAAATAAAGAGTGTTGTGTTAGTATTTAGTTTATTTATTTTCCTAATAAACACTACTTTAGAAAATAGTACGCCCCTGGTTTAGTTAGTTATAAGCTTTAAGTACTATTAAGATTTTTTTAATTAAAAAATGAATATTTTTACTTTAATTGCAATTAACTCATATCAATAAAAGAAAAATTTAGATTGAACTTTAAAGCTAATAATGAAGTAGTTTTTACCCCGCAAAATAGAGTACGTTTAATATAGTTTTCTTAAACTATATTAAACGTACTCTACTTTGCATTTTCTATGCATCCATTCGTAAAAAACCGATCATAGATCACTGAAAGGAAATAAAATAAGCAAATAAATTAGATAAAGAGAAAATATATATGTATATAGAAAAAGATGAATAGAGAGAAAGAGAGAAGAGAAAATAAGGAAAAATATGTATTGAAATAATTTATGTTTGTGTAGTAATTCACTTTAATTTCTTTTTTCAAGTTTTTATTTTGTAATGGTCCTTTGGCCCTCCAGGACTTCACTTGAATGTTAATTACCTGCATAACGGGATATAACTCTAACTTTATCTCTTTGAAATTAAAACATCTGTGTATTAAAATTACTTAACGAATCTCGTCCAACTATCCGGACGAACAAAAAAAACGAGGTGTCTTCAGAAATCATATGAGTTTTGGAACTTCTAGTTGCCGCTTTGTATCAATACTCCCATTTTCAGGGAAAATCGGCCGGTCGCTACTTGTTTTATAATGTTCCTGTAATCGTGTGGCCATCGTCTTTTTTTTCTATGTTTGTGCTTTTTAAGTGTCTGAAAGTAAAATAAGTTAGAGTATCACCTACAAGAACATGCCTCATCAATGTACTTTTATTACATCCATCGCCAAATAATGGGATTTAAAAGTAAACAAAGCCTACCCCCCTCGCGAACCATGATATATGTGTATATAAATAAAATATATATACTGAAATTGTTTGGATTTTATAGAAATAATGTATATATAAGGTTTTGTTAAATATTTTTGAAATCAAGCATAGCTTTAAAAAAAGATTTCCATCTTAATTAGCTTTTCAAAAGTAGTATGCAAATAGGAAGGTAAAATTCGAATAAAATATTATTATTCGATGCCCACAAAATAGGCTTATAACTCTGTCTACATAATTGCTTGTCATCAATGAATCATAGTGCATTCGTAACTGCTACTTTGCCAAGAAATAAATACAGAGAATATTAATTGATTTATCCAAAGAAGCGGGCAAATATGGACAAAATAAATATTAAATTGAACGAAATTAAAGCTGCATCAGCTGTATCCTGCGCCTTATAAGCTGGCTTGTATAATTGCTTGTCAAGCACATCATCAGTGAATCATACTCGATTTATAGTCAGTACGTTGCCAAGAAACAAATATACTTAAGAGAAATAAAAATTAGTTAATAAATCAAGTCCCTACATATGTGATGACTGACTTTCTGTCATCGAAATGACATAATAATATCAATTAGCTATATTGGTCGGTAATAAATCTACAGTGCATAACGCATAATTTGTAATTTGATTTTAAAAGTTAACACAAACTTAGAACGTGCGTGTTATTCAAAAGGCTCTGACAAGCTTAATTCCACGAGACACGCATACATTGGAACGCGATGATTTTTTTATTGATATGTCTTTTACATATATTGATATGCAATGCTAATCTGGCTCTAAAATATATAAAAGACTAAGGTTTTCGTCAAATGATATTATGCTCTTGAAACTAAAATATTTTTTTTAGGCATTCATATTTTTTATGGAATAATATAAAGATAAATCATATACATAAGCATTTAAGACGCTTCGGGATTTTTACAGAACGTAAATAAGTTTTTTTTAAGTGTATATGCTGCTTCAAAAACGATGAGACTCGTAGGTAATTTAGTTCAGTAATTCCAGCCTAATAAATAATTTAGAGTTAGTATAAAAATATTGTAATGGAAAATGAATTGCAATTAAAATGTTTTCTTTCATTTGAGAAGAGATTTGAACAAAAAAAAAAGAGCGTATTTTAAAGTATTGAAAAACTTCATTCTCAAAAATACATTACCTTGAACATAAAACGTTTGTCATAAATTAATGACTGTCCATTTTATTAATTAAGGTTAAAAACAGAAATGATTTTTTTTTATTTATACTGTAAAATTTTTCAAACAATTTAACGTTATTTGAACTTTAAAAATATTAAAAGGAAAATTGAGTGTGCGTACTGTAAAAAAATAATCATTAGTTGCTTAAAAAACAATCTTGATTTTTTTATACAATATTTCTCCACAGCATTTGTAATTGTTTCCTACTTTTCGTTTTTTTATAACACTTTATTAATTACTAAAAGAAAGAACCATTTCGCAAATTTAATTAATTTCGGAAATGATTTCCTTTTTTTATTTAAATACATAACTCATAATTTTTTCAATGAAAATATTTAGCAAAAGAAATATTTTTTTTTCCTCTCGTGAGCACTTTTAATTCATCAAAAACCTTTAAAGCTTTTGAAATTTTGCTAAATAAGTTCCAAACACTTTTTTTTTCCATCCTTCGGATCTTTTTTAGTTCTTTTCCAAACCTGACTGGACCCGTTAAGAACTATGACACTTTCTTTTAGCAGAACAAACCTTTCACCATTCGTTATTTTTCTAAAGCACCAAGGGTAACTTAATAACGGCAAGCCACAGTACACCTAGTACAAGTACGTACCAAATGGTACTTGACAGCTACGGTTAACTTTTTATATCACTAAACATAACCTCTTACGACTGGCTAATGTCACTCTTAATTTAGTCGAGCAATTTAAGAGCCCCGGATTTTTAATTAAAGCGTCACAGAAAAAAAGAAGACTCATTTTGAAGTATTAATTCAAAGTTCATTAATTTTCAGATTCTAGTTAAGAAGTGTTCGCTGAAGTTAAATCTGTGAATTAATTCCGTCCCTCTGTTGGCTCCACTATTCTTCCTCCTTTTTTTCGGTCACTGTAATAAACTTGATTATCTTGAATTTCCATTGGAGCTTTAAGCGATTTCATCTCAAATCGCTGTAGATGAGGCGTCATGGGGAGATGAAAATTTTATTTGCTTTGGCTGATTAAAAATTCTTGTGAAAAATTCTAATTTACTCTCATGAAATGAAGTACAGGCTTTATGAATCATTTTTTGAGTTAAAAGTTTCATATAAATAGTTATTTAATCAGTGAATTTTGCTCGGAAATTATGTAATACTTTATGTATCATGCTATAGCCGTGTCTCTCAAACTGGGGGGTCCGCCTGCCTAAAGGGGCGTGATAACCCTGCGAGGGGGTCGCGAGCATATCGAAAAATTAAAAACGAAAGATGAATTTAAAACAATTATTAATTCACTGAAAGTAAACAGACAAAATACATTCTGACATAATAAAAAATATAATACACATTTACTCTGATATAATACACTTATAAACACATTAGTACCCCATGGGCTTATCATATATAGATTATGACCCTATGGGTTTATCATATATAAAATTATATGTAAAAATTAAAACTTATCTTGAAAATTTCTACGGTTTATAATTAATCCCTTAAATGCCGAATAAAAATTACGTGATTCGCTCCTTAATTCCGCTGTTTAATACGTAGTTGAGAGTATGAGTTGTATTGTGGAAGGGGGGAAGGATAGAAAAGGATTATATATATAATCCAAAATATAAAAATACACTGATAGTTATAGAACATAAGATAACTATACTAAATAGGAAGAAATAGGCACAGTAGTACAATAACAAACTCCTGGCCTTAGGAACCAGTATTGCAGGTATAAACAAGTTTTAGGGCTAGCCAACCTTCACCTGTAGTTTGTCATACTACGTACCAAGAGGAAAAGAAAGAATAACACATTTAGAGGAATTTAAATATTATAAAATCACTAAACAAATAAAATATAATTATAAAATTATAGCCTACTAGTATTCACAGTATAGATTTAAATTTGATGCAAAACGTTGATAGTAAGACTTCGGGAGTGTAACAACAGGTTATGTTTCCCGCCAAATACAAGAGAGGGAAAACAGTTCCGCATAAAGTTAAATTATGGTAGAATAATATATATATATATATGTAATAATTCCCTCTAGATTTCTTTTAATTAACTCTTTTAATAATGAAATAATCTTTTAATTATTTGGTTCTACACTAACACCCTGATTTTAATCTTAATCGAGTACTCTTATTGCATCAGACATCCCAATCCCGCCCATTCTATCTAATCAGAGCTGTTATTACGTCATAAATACTTGTACTATAAAAGCCGAAACCTTGTGTAATCTCGCACTCTTCTCTCTTCCTTCTTGCCGTCATCATGTAAAACTGTACATAGCTGCTCTTTGTGTTTTTGTGTTGTGCCCTCCAAGATGTTGCTATTGTTTGTCTCCTGTCCACTTTGCTTTAATATCGTCGCAAGTTTGTGTGTCTCGTCAACGTGGAAATATACCGAAAATTTGTCCTAAGCTTTGATGTGTGCTTCAAAATAAAGATGTCTGTTCACCGAAGATGTGTTTAATGAAAACCTACAAACACACTCGGCAAAATATACCACTCGGCCAATATTTTACATATATATGTGGGAGACAACAAGAGGTCCAAGACATTTATCTTTTCTTTAACTTTATTTTAAAACTAACAAAAATTAATTAAAAAGGTAGATGAGTTTGACAATGATATGCAGAAGGTAACGCCTGCTCGCGCACTTCTCGCGTTCTTTTTTCTCTCTTTTGCTTTTTCTCAAGAGTCAAAGTTTTTACAGTTTCAGTTCTGCTTTTACTTATCTGCGCCTTCGCGCGAAGACTGCGTGGAGTTGTCGATAACTATTGGTTACTATATCCGGCCAGCCTGACTGTACGCTGTCCGCAGCGGTACTTCCATGGAGACCAGAGGAGAATCTGAAACATACAAAAAACGACGGAACAGACAAGGACTATACGACAAATACACTAAGGTTTAAAATATCATAATTCTGCTGAACTGAACAGTTTCTCCATCATGTGAAGGCATCTCTTCGACATCCGGAAGGTTCCACAGGAAAACATTGTGTTTCACAGGCATAAGAACGTCTTTTTTAACAAGTTGATCTTTGGTTGAACGCATCGATATTTTCCTCTCTAGAGTTCTGGACGTCTGTTCAAAACGATTTCTCTTTTTCCTTCGTTTCCACTGCCAGGGCTCAAAGATTTTCCGGAGCAACACAAACCGTCGATAATTACGTTCCATAGGTGAAGGGGTAGGTGAGCGGGAGATGAATTCCACGGAACTCGTTTTCATGGCACCATTAGCTTTCTTACACAATACTATATCAGAACATTTTTCTCTTATAATACTCAATTTTAACTTAGTACTCTTAATTTTATTACATTTATAATCCTTAATTAGAGAACTCGAATCACTTCTAGTATTAAAGTTTTTAACATGTGGCAAATCATAACGAGTTTTTATCACATTTGAAACAGAAACAACATTAGGATAAGCATAAGCATGAGCACCTAAAGAGGATTCACTTTCATTCAATAAAACATCGCTCTTTGCGTGGCCTAGTTTCTTTATTTCAGAATATACACTGGGATGTATAATAAATTCTTCGGTCAAGGTCGGTGATATTGCCGTTCGAACACTTACGCTGGGAGAATGTTGATTAAGAGTAATATTTATGGGTTTAACTTCTAGCATTCGCTGTTCGCCAAAACATGAACTTAATGTTATGATTTCTTCGGAAGGCTGGTTCACTCTAATTAGTGAGGAATTTAAAACTGGGATCTGGCAACCTGAATCGATCAAGGCTGTTACGGGCTGATTTTCCACAAAAATATTTACGTATTGAAGATTTGCGCATTCATCGCTATTTTGTTTTTCGCTCTCGATTTTCAAAGTATGCACGTTTATTCTATTATGGATGTGGTCGTTAGATTCTTTAGGTTTAAAACGCTTCTCACAGTCTCTTGCGCAATGAGATGAATCACCGCATATAAAGCAATTTTTATTTTCTCTTTCAAGATATTGGGGATAGTTCTCTTTAATCTTTGGTTTAAAGTTTTGTGATCTATTTTTAAAGGGGTCTTGGGTATGTCCATAAGTAATAGGAATTTCTTTACGTGATCCGTTTTTAGATGAAAAATAAATATCACACTCTTTAGCTAAATCAATAGGCCTGAACCAATCTTCTGCTTCTCGAATGCCAATATGAGTTGCGGTTTCCTTATTTAAAGTTTTGAACTGTTTCTCTTCGACTTTAGCTGCAGGATTTAAACTTAATGCTTTATTTTTAACCCTTTGAAGTTCGACTTCTTTTTCTAATTTTGCTAACTGAAGTTTCGCGAGCTCAATTTTCTGTTTTCCTAAAGTTACCTCTCTTTCGTTTCGCGATACTCTCTCATCTATACAGTTTTGAATTAAAGTTTTAACGAAATCTGGATCACTTTCAAATGTACTACTGTTCTCAATTTTAGTCTTTAGTTTAACTATGGTGTCCGTACTCTCCACAGTACCGTCTAGATTCTCAACAACTCTTATGAGATCCTCTTTAAGAGCGTTTTTATACATTTTAGAAAAATATGGAAAGATCCTACCTTTTTTTTTCTAGCTCCCTTGTTGCTCGCACGTACGATGTATCCAATAATTGAAAAAAAAAAATTTCGATTCCACTGATTTCACCTCTTCGCAGGTAATATAGTTGAAATTGTTCGAATTGACACCTCTTCGCAGGTGTTTCTGAAATTGTAGTTCCGGCCTCTACACAGGCGGAATTTTCGACGATGGGTTCCAACCTCTACACAGGCGGAATATTTATGCTGAGTTCAAACCTCTACACAGGTTGAACGAAGTTTTCGAAAAATGGCGGCGCGTCTCCTCCACGGACGGCTTTTGTTCACGTTCCAAACTTTGATCAAAATCGAAATCTTTTTTCAATCCCGGCCTCTACACAGGCGGAGTATTCATGCTGAGTTCAAACCTCTACACAGGTTGAACGAAGTTTCAAAAAAAATGGCGGAGCGTCTCCTCACGGACGCTTTTGTTCATTGTCCAGACTTTGGTTCAAAATCGAAATTTTATCGATCCCGGCCGAGCCCCCATAATTTGTGGGAGACAACAAGGGGTCCAAGACATTTATCTTTTCTTTAACTTTATTTTAAAACTAACAAAAATTAATTAAAAGGTAGATGAGTTTGACAATGATATGCAGAAGGTAACGCCTGCTCGCGCACCTCTCGTGTTCTTTTTCTCTCTCTTTTGCTTTTTCTCAAGAGTCAAAGTTTTTACAGTTTCAGTTCTGCTTTCACTTATCTGCGCCTTCGCGCGAAGACTGCGTGGAGTTGTCGATAACTATTGGTTACTATATATATATATATATAAAGAAAAAATCCTCTGAAATAAGAGTAAATCCTTCGAAAACAATGTCAGTCATTTTATTGCATTCCAAAGCATTCGGAATAATTTTATTGATAACAGTTCACAGAAAAGATCGTACTTCGAAAAGAGGTATGTATTATGTATACGTCCGGGTCAATTAACGCATTGGCCAAGCAAGACGTTTATGTACGCCGGTGGCACTTAAGAGGTTAAAGTCGTATTGTAGGTTTAGCGTCAAAGTATAGTTTTGTTGAATTTAGTACATTGTTATTGTATTGAAGGGGGGGGCGAAGAAAATTATGATTAACTGTTGGGTCGCAAATATTGAAAATTTAATAAGTACTGTACTATATGCATGTATTGATTAACCGCTTTACTGCCAACGACGTATACATCCGTCTCGCTCAGCTGGTGTGATAAGTGCCCCAGACGTATATATACGTTTTTCAGAAATACGATTACTTTGCACTGCTATCAGTAAAACTTTTCCAAAGGCTTTGAAATTTAATAAAATTAACTTGATAGTGGTTTCGAAGGATTTATTTATATCAGAGAAAATTTACTTATTTATTCCTTTTTTTCCTCTCCAATACTCCGCATTCGCGCGCTTATGTGAACACACACAAATAATATAGAAAAAAAATTAAGTAAGTTCTTACTTAGATCAACAAAGCAAAAATTTATTTTAGCTACTTTTTTATTAAATAGTTACAATTAATAAAAATATGTATATATATATATATGACAGAATCACAACATTGAGTGGTAATTAACTTTTATTAATTATCATTAAAATAGCGTTTTGTCATCCAAAACAATAGTGTACATAAGATTTCAGTTCAACAGAATGCTTTAAAATGGGAGAAAAAAAAACTTTAAAAGTTTTGATCCAAGTCGCTAAAAATGAAGCCAACGTATCTGCATCTGTAATTCTTTAAATAATTAGTTTCAGTCAATTACTTTTAATTAATTATAATTAAACTATCGTATTTTTACCTAAAACAATAGTGTATAGAAAACTTCAGCTCAATTGAGCGCTTTAAAATGTATTTTATTAACGATTGAAAATTCCACCAAGATAAATAAATAAATATATATAGGGAGAGTGTGAGGTAATAGTAGGAATTGAAAAATGGTGGCAGTGGAGAGAGAATCGCGTAGATTTTATTCGCCAGTTAAGGCAGTGAAGGTTTAGCCATTGGGAGCTGGGAACCGGAAGGGTCCGGATAAGCTGGAATTGACCAGATTTCTGATAATAAATTTCGATCCTTCGGTGTCAATGAGCCTGTAGATCTTATGCACCCAAGGCCCGAAATGAGCTTAAATAAGCACTAAGTTGAGGGGTTAACAATACTCGTTAAAAATATTTTTTCAAACAGTGGGGCTCTTGTCAATTAGTTAACTGTAGTTATATATCGAATGTGTTTTTTTAAGATATGTCGTATTAATTTATTAAGGTTATTTAACATTTAATTAACTTTTATCAATGTTCGGTAATCTGGGATAACAATAAATGTCATTTAAAATTTATAAACTCTTCTTTAGGAATTCAATTAAAACTTCGACTGATTTGTAAATGTATGTCCGGACTGATGCTTTTAAATGATTTGGATTAAATATTAAATCCCCCCTAAAAATACATTTATATATAAAACATTATATATCATTAACATGTCATAATCTATTCCTAATTCAGAGCCTGAACAAAATACTTCATGTATAAAATTAATGAATACACTTCGGTGGTAGTAAGTGATATATTTACTCAATAAAAGGAAGGCTCAAATTCTCAAGCTTGCTGTTCTTTGAATGATCACTGTCAAAATAAATTATGTATACTGGTTTAGTTTATGTAACTATATATATATATATATATATATATATATATATATATATATATATATATATATATATACTAGGTAATGGTTTTTATATAAGATTTATTTATCTTGCGATCTATTATCACTATATTTCTATTGGTGTAATTTGGTTCTTGCTCATTGAATCTCTTCTGGTGATAATATTCTGACCTCGATAAACCTTCTCTATAAATCCTTATTATTCTATTCCTGGTCTAACTTCTCACATTTTATACCTCCTTATTTCCTTCTTTCACTACACTTCTACGCTACACTCCATAGTAATGCTCATTTATATACCTCAAGGTAAGTTTCTGATGTCAGGCATCGTGGTAAAGTAGCTCCAGAGGGTTATTTGAGGGAAATGCGCGTAATGATCTGTAATAAAAAAAATAACTTTTCTCTTTTTTTAAGTAAATGAACAAATATTAGGGCTGGATTTTGATTGGGTATTGTTGCGACGCATTGCAAGAATTTACTGTTAGTTTTGCTTTTATAATTAGTTCAAGTATCTGAGGCGGCTGATTACGTTAACACTTGAGAATCCGGGTTTTCGATAACCCTAAAACGTCCACCTGTGTCGTTTCGACCCCGGGATATAAAATATATAAAATAATTGTAATAACTAAATAACTGCACGACTATTGATCAGTAGGGTTTAGTTTTAAAACTTTTTAATATTTCATGTAATTGTTATATATTATGGCCCTTTATAGCATAAAAAAGTGACGTTGTCATTATGTTTCGCGAAGCTTGTTGGACCACTGCTTTGTCGCAATACATTTCGAGTTACAAATCTGCCATGAACACTACCATTATGAGGTATACATTCTGGTCCATCTCTAGCGACATATATATCAGGATTTGCTGGAATATTATCAATTTCATCTGCACTTTCTTTAGATTTTTCGCAGTCACTTTCACTCAATCTTATGTCTTCATTGAAATCTAAATTAGAGCAAGACAGCTCACCACCATCCGATTCATTCTCAGAAAGCTCTCTCGATAAATTTTAGCAACTTCATCAGGGCTTAGACCTTTTCTACGCATTAGTTTCAGGGCTCGATCTGCAGAAGGTTCGAAAATCGAATGCATTTTTTATGAACAAATAAGCAAATGCTATGCAAAGAAACACTTTGACGCAACGATTTTAGTATAACTGACTCATTTGCGCTGTGAACCCAATAACATTGTATTCAATGTAAAAAAAATGAGAAATATTACTTCCGGAAGTTTGTTTTGCTAATGGTATCTACTTAGTGAACTATTTTTTATTGAACGATATCTATTTATAATGATAAATTGTGCCTTGGTGTCGAAACGACACTGATGGACGCTCTAGGTATATTTAGTTGGGAAATCTCCCCTAACTAACCTAGAACCACAAATTTTGTCTGTGTAGCAACCATGAAAAATGATTAAAAGTCACGAAAAAAATTTAAATTCCCTGCAAAAATACGGAAATGAGAAACTAAACAGACTCCGGTGTCCAATCGACACAGGCGGGTGTTCTAGTGCAGGGGTACTCAACCTTTTTTTCTGCTGGGCCGCATACATATGTGAGCTATTTCACGCGGGCCGCAAACATTTGTTAGCAATTTCACGCGGGCCGCATCATGTGGATAAAGAAAGGGGGAGGCAGGGAGCTATAATATGGAAAATTGATCAAAATATTTTAATTTTGATTTGATTTATTAATTACAATTTGTTGAGTGTTTTTTTATTTCTGTCACTAACACTGAATTAGAAGCATTTAATAAAAACTCCTTCCCAGTGTCTGCATCATTAAACGGTTTTATATCGTTACCAATAATGTAACAAACTTCATAAGATGTCTTTTTTATCGCTGTGACATTACCACTGACAAAACACTTTGCTGATGTTGCAAAGATTATTCAATAAATCCTATTTATTACCTCTTGAAAGAGATCTTCGAGGAAAAGTTTCATTGAATGATTCCTGTTTATTGATATTTTTTAAATACAGCTCTTTCGTGACAAATCAAACAATTACTGATCCATAATTAATTTTCACATCAAAATAGTCAACCTCCCAATTGTCTTGAAACGATATATTTTCTTCGAATATTTTTCGCTTGCATGATATGAAAAATAGTCAAAAATTAGTTCCACCCATAAAACTATCATTACTCCACTGTTGTCTGTTATCACTAACCGTAACTGTTAGAAATAAAAAAAAGAATATCAATTTGCACTCGTACGACATCGACAGCAAAAAATAAAATTGATATGTTTAATTTCTTGACGCCAATTTTTTAAAATATATTGTTCTTAAATAAGTTAATTTTTTTGAGCAATGAGTACTGACCGGGCCACTTAAGAAGGCTCGGTGGGCCGTAGTTTGAGTATCACTGTTCTAGTGTTAAACTCGGTATCTGCGTCGTCATACCGTGAAGTCGTAAAATTGTTGAAATCGTAAGTTGAAGTGTAGAAGCCTTTTAAAAACATCGTGTAGTAATGTCGAAAACCTTTTAAGTCTATCATGGTTCAAAAATCTAACATTAGCGTATTGTGGTATTTATGAAAGTGGGATATATCAGTTGAAGTGTCATCCTCATCACTTGACCGTTATTCAAAATTACGCCCGTCCATTAGCCAACGTACTATTTCTAAGTGAGACGTTGATAAACAATGGATTAATGTATTTACTCATGTATAAATGAACATAATTTGGTTATCCCTTTTCGTTATTCATTTTACATATGACCATTTTCACGTAAAATTACGAAGGTATCAATATGCCCCTATTATTGAAGTGAATTGTAACATGTATCTGAATTAAACCCATCCTTATTTTCATTCAAGTGAATTTATCTGATTCACTTAACAAGAGATCACGTCGAACAGGAAGTTAACCCGTATGCAAACAATTGTTTCATTGAATGTGCAATATGCTTACTCAGTCAAAATACTCGAGGTGCTCGAGCTTTTCCTTTGATACGAGCCTTGTTTATATCTGCTACAATTTTTAAACAGTTGAATCTGGATTAATAAAAAAAATTAACTGAATAATGATTAATTTATGCTTTTTTTAAAAAAATTCTAAAACGATTTAAAATGAATTAAGAAATTTTTGACATTTAAGGGAATTCATTTAAGCATTTAACAACATAAGGCTATTTTCGGTTAGTGTTGAAGAATAGGGGCCGAATTTTGGAATATTTTTTCAGATATAAAAGTACTCAAACATTAATATTATATTCTGGCTACACTATCCTGTAGAGAACCGCTTATTTTATGATACTACTCATTTTTATCAGAATTGACACATTTTTTCTTTTATAAAATGTGTTTTGCCTTTTTTCCCCTATATCGTAATGCTAAATGAGCTATCCCTTCACATTTTAAAAGGAAAAACTAATTATTTATGAAATATTTTGAAATTTTAAAAACACTATAGTATAAACAAATGCCTGAGTTACAATGTCACACATTTTTATAAAAAACGAGGCATTTTTTATATCTGAAAATGTGCTCCGCATCAAGTTCTCGTTCTCGTACATATGGTGAAAACAGACTTAAGGTATCCGACAACGTTCGGAACCGTGACTTTGCAACAGCATATAATTGAATATTTGATAAATATTTAGTGTCACTTAAAATGAAATACACGTATGAAATTGTTTTAAGAATTTTATTACGATGAACAATTATTTAAATGCAATATTTTGGCTGAAAATGAACTTGGAATTTCCTATCCTCAAAAAATTCTTCTTTTATGGAAAATGCTCCTGTATTAATATTTTGCCTATATATAGCTGAGACCCCTGTACAGAGAGTTTACTAAGATTCTTGAAATGTATAACTTAGAAGTGGATTTATCCATATTTCAATATATGAGAATGGCGAAGTTCTAACAAAAAAAAAAGATAATTATTTCAATTAGTAGTAATTCAAAAAGTAACGTGAATTTTTTAAAAGTTCTAATTCAGGCTCGCTGGAGAAGTATTAGCTATATATAAACAAAATATTGCTACAGAAGCATTTTTCATAAAAGAAGAATGTTTTAAAAATAGGTAGTTCAAAGTTAATTTTTTGCCAAAATATTAAATTCAAATAATTTTTTATTATTGTAATAATATTCGTAAAACAATTTTATAATTGCATGTTAATTCATCTAAGTGGCACTAAACATTTTTTAAAAAATTATTCTTTTGAACTATTTTGAAAAATTACTGTTCCGAACGTAGTCAGATATTTTAAATAAAGTATGTTCAGTGGAACATTTTGAGGTGTGTATTGAATAAAAAGGTGTAGGGGAACAGAATAAAATTTTTAAAGGATAAAACAAAACTATTGAATTTTTTAAAACTTTTATAAGGCCATGGAAAGTATACTCATTATTAACTTCATCAGTCTCAAATCTGCATCGTTTTCCTGTAATTTACAATTCATTTTGCATGTTACAAAGTTATATCTATTTACAAATCATATTTTACACATTTGTGGTATTGACTACATACTGATTCTTGTTTTCATAAATTTCATGGATGGTAATCTATATATAAATTCTTAATTTTTTCATCAATGTGAATATGAACTTTATCTGTTTTTTAATTCTTTATTCTCAATTCTTACTATTTAGCTCACTCTCTTTATATTTATATACACTCAGGAACATTGAAAATAGCGACCCAAGAAGGAAGTTAAGTACAATCGCGAAACTTTGCAAATAAGTACAGCGTAATGTGATATGCAAATGATCCAAGTTTTGTGCCAATACGCATGTTCATACACGCCTCGGTATCTCTACAATCAGGAAGAGGGTGCTATATAAGCTAGCGCAAATTCGAAGATTCATAAACGTGACGATTACCCACCGATTGTAGGAAGAATTGGTAAGAGAAACATGCCAGGTAAACGTGCTAGAAGACATTTCTCACAGTTGAGCGAGTTTGAGAGAGGCCTGATTATCGGGAGGAAAACTGCAGGCTGATCGACGCGCCGTGTTGATGGCCAGGTGGATCATTTGGAGTGTGCCGTTAGAAATTGTTGGGAGCAGTGGACACTAGAAGGTACCCACGCGCGGAAAACCGGGTCTGGAGCGACCAGAAAGACCATGAGGAGAGAGGATCGAAGGATCGTGCGGCAAGCACTTGTGAACCCCACAGTGACTCGTTCAACGATACGAGTAGACGTAGGCGTAGCAATTGTTCCACAAATAATTTCCAGACACCTTGCAGGGACAAATCTTTAATCCAAGCGCCCTTTCCGTGCACTCCCTTTAACACTGGAACATCGGCAACTGCGTATACAGTGGTGCTAAGCCAGATCAATGTGGAATGTCACAGATTGGCAAAAGGTTGTGTTTAGTGATGAATCCCGGTTGTTTTTGGGTACAGATGATAACCGTGTACGGGTGTGGAGGCACCCTGGTGAGCGGTACAATTCCCCACACTGTTCTACGTCACACTGCCCGCACAGCTGGTGTAATGGTCTGGGGGGCCATAGCCTATGATAGCCGGTCCACTTTAATTGTGATGCGTGGAACCTTGACGGGCCAACGTTACGTTGATGATATTCTTCGACCCCATGTAGGACCTTTTCTAAATGGTCTCCCAGGGGCAATTTTCCAGCAAGATAATGCTCGTCCGCATTCAGCAAGAGTTGATCAAGACATCCTGCGTCATTTTCAGACTCTTCCATGGCCGGCCCGCTCCCCCGATTTGTCCCCTGTAGAGCACGTGTGGGATCAGCTAAAACGGCAGATGCCATCGTGTCACTCTGTACATGATTTAGAGTTGGCTGTTCAAGATTTGTTGGCCCATCTGCCTCAGGACAACATAAGGTGTCTAATCAACTCAATGCCGGACCGTGTGGCGGCATGTATTGCAGCTGGAGGTGGTCCAACGCGCTGTTGCAGTTGCCCAGTATTTGTGTCGTGGCACACCCTATATTCGTTTAATTGTCTTGTTTTTGAGATCAAATGAATCTCTCTACTGTGTCATTATATGTATTAAATTTCATTTCAACCCGATGCTTTCTTCTTGTGTCGCTATTTTCAATGTTCCTGAGTGTTATTTATCTTGTTCAAATTTTCAATCGTTAATAAAATAATTTTTATTAATCCAATCAAGTTCAAATAATTTTTTAAACTTGTAGTGGATAACACTTGATGTTAATACAGTTCTTTCAAATGCTAATTCATTAATTGAATTTTATTTTTTAATTTTAAATTTATTCTGCGTTATTTCCATCTTAGTTACAATTAGCTACAACAGATGGCGCTAGTACGTTTTTCTAACAAAGTAGGAATTGACGTTAAAAAAAATTTCTAATACTTGTTTTAGGTTTAGTAAATAAGTTATTAATTTAATGTACAGAAATTCTAAAAGAACAAAAAAAGCATAAAATGACCTGCCTGTGTTCAGCACTACACGTCTGATGGAGGATATATTTTCCAAAAAAAAAAAAAAAAGATCTTGGAAATCAAATTTACTTTGTCTATAAGCTAAATTAATATCCGTTCCTAAATCAATCCAAATCTAAAATATATTTTAACGTACCTTCACTAGAAAAATCGCCTTTATATATATATATTGCATTTTTTGAGGTAAAAACAATTATATATACCATCTTAATTCGTGAAACAATACATTCAAATAAGATATTTGTAAGTAAAAGCAATTTGTGATGAAAATGAAATATACACAAAGCTTGTATTTCTAAATAATATTGTTTTAAAAACAATTTTGGACCTAATCTTGGAAAATGACTAAGCAAAGTAACTTTTAACTAAAAAATATAATTCTGAATGAATTATATTATAATATGTAGATGCTTAAATATATTTTTGATGACGTTTCTAAATATACTGCATAAATATAACCATCTATTAGCATGAGTAATGGTTCACACAAGAGGTAATCTTTTAAAAAGTCCCCAAGTAGTGAATGAAACATTTCTGAGCATATTTATGCGATAGAATTCCCATTATAATGTCATTTTCTCTCATTTTAGATGATTTTCTTCCAGGTGGATGGCTGATTCATTTTTTAAATAAAGTAAACCATGTTTTTTCGGGTATTAAATCAAGGCATGTTTTTTTTTCCAACAGGAATACAATATCTTAAATCGTTAATGCTACATTTGCATCGGATGTTTTTAAATCGTGGATATCGATACTGTAGCATTAAAGAGTATAATTTCATGATATTTTTAGGCATGGTGGTTTTTTCCCCTAAATGTCTGAGCAATTAGCCATGAAGTAGCTTAAGGTATCCGATTACGTTCGGAACCGTGATTTTGCAAAAGCTTATCAATGGATAATATTTATGATATTTAGTGTCACTTATATTAGAAAACGTATATAAAATTGTTTTAAGAATATTATTACAATAAAATATTATTTAAGTACAATATTTTGAAAAAAAAAAAAGAACATAGAATGGCCTATTTTCAAAACGTTCTCCTTTTATGAAAAATGCTTCTATTATAATAATATCTTGTGTGTGCCTGTATATATCTCAGACCTCTGTACAGAAGCTGAACTAGAATTTTTGAAATATATAACTTAGAAGTGGGTTTATCCATGTTTTACGACAACAGAGGGGAGAAATTTTTACAAAAAACCGCCGATAATTATTTCAATTGGGGGTAACTCTAAAAATAATGTGAATTTTTGAAAACTCCTAGTTCAGACTTTCTGGAGAGAAAAATCTTTACTTTTATGTAAGCAAAATATTATTATTATAGAAGCATTTTCTCTAAAAGGAGAACGTTTTGAAAAACGGTTACTCTAAGTTAATTTTTTGCCAAAATATTGTATTTAAATAATTTTTTTTGCTGTAATGTCCTTAAAACATTTTATACATGTATTCTAATCTAAGTGACACTAAATATCACGAAAATTATCCATTTATGCGCTTTTTTTAAAATCACGTTTCTGAACGTAGTCGGATACCTTAAGTCAAAATTTCCCAGACGTCCTCTTGCAGGCTGAATTTTGTTAGCTTTATTTTAGTTCGAGATGTGCGGTGTGATTATAAAAAGTTTGTGTAATATCCAAAACAACGGTGTACACAGGACTGCATTTAAATGTGAAACTTGTAAGTTGTGCCTTTATACATGCTAAAATGTACCACATCTCCCATTGTATATAAGATATGCTTTTTTTTACTTAAAAAATTCCTCTTGGAATTAAGGTGCACATGTATCAACTGTGTTTAACTTTTTTCCTTATAACATGCAATTTTATGAGGGATTTTGCACATTTATGAAAATGGAGTTCAATATTATATAAACCGCCTACTATATATTATTATTCAATTCCTACTATTAGCTCACACTCTCTATATATTTATTTATTTATCTTGGTGGAATTTTCAATCCCTAATAAGATACATTTTAAAAGCGCTCTATTGAGCTGAAATTTTATATACCTGATTATTTTGGATGACAATACAATAATTAAATTATAATTAATAAAAATTAATTAATCAAAACTAATTATTTAAACAATTACAAATACAGCCACGTTGGCATCATTTTTGGTGACTTAGCGACCCTTTTGGTGACTTGTGTCAAAACTTGAAAATGTTTTTTTCTCACGTTTCAAATCATTCAGTTTAACTGAAATTTTATATATACGATTGTTTTGGATGACAATACGATACTTTAATAATGATTAATAAAAATTAATTACCACTTAATGTTGTGATTTTGCCATATATATTAATATTAATTGTAACTATTTAATATCGATACGCACCTAACTTGGAAACATAATATTTTATACGTTCGCGATAAGTTCCGGAAAATTATGTTTAAACTCTACCCCCTAATAGGCCGGAACTCACATTTAAGTATAGAAAACAAAGTGCTTCTCTATACAGCCGTTATGCATCCAATTTTAGCTTACGCAAGTCCAGTATGGGGTTTTTTATGGCGCTAAAACTAATATCAATATCCTAGATACCCTGCAGAATTCTCTTATGCGTATGATCGTCAAAGCCACAAGATACATGCGCAATGACGACATACGCAATGCTCTTAAAATTAATAGTTTCAAATCACATATTCAGAAAATAGCAATTAACTTTTTCAATGATTTACATGGAACCAATAATGTCAATATGCAAAATTTAACTCCGTTTACTCCTAATGACAGTACTAAAAGGCCAAGAAGAATTCTCCTTGATTCTTACAACCCTCCGTAATTCTTAATTTTCGTGCAATAATTTTTATTGCAGTCCTTAATAGCTAAAATTTTACATTCTTTTATTTTTGTCATTATTTTTCTCTTGCTCTCCCCACTGGACTGGCGCCTCCCCATTTTCTAAATCCCAGCCCTCAGGGCAGCCAATTGGAGTCAATGATCACTATACCCAGCATCCAATCAGAGAGCAACCTCTAAGCTCTCAGTCATGCCAAAGAAACCTCGAAAATTTCCCATCCTGACGAAGCACGTTAGCCACGCCTCCCTGATTCCATCGTCCAACCAATTGCCGTCATGCCACTCAGCAGAATGAAAAAAACCCACTTTCGTCAAGCCCCACATCCAAGTTCTATCAAGACATGGTATTGATGACTGTGTTACAGTCCGGATGCCCAAAAGAAAACGCCTATTCAACTATTTAATAAAAAGTAGCTAAAATAAAATGTTTCTTTTTTTTTTATCTAAGTAGGAATTGACTTAAATTTTATATATATATATATATATATATATATATATATATATATATATATATATATATATATATATATATATATATATATTACTTGTTTTTCAATCTCTTTGAATTTAATCTTAGATGTTTATCTAGAAATTTGCGCATTCAGTACATAGGGAAATGCAGTACTAGTAGAAAATTTGTTGATAGTGTTTGTAATAAAATAAATTAATGTATCACTCAAGATTATGAAATGTTCTAGAAGAGCAAAAAGCAATTCCAAAATGGAACTCAAAATTTCAGTTATACTCAGTTCTGAAACTGATTTGAAGGAATTGCTTGCACTGATTTGCTTTAAGGGAACCAACCTTCCAATATAACTCATTCATATACTCTATTGTAGTATAATTACATTTTTAGTTATGTCTTATATTATGCCTAAATTATTTTCTGAAGTGCAACTGATTTGTGACTTTTAAAAAATCTTTCACTCCAAATATATGTATAACCAATAATATGATGTGTCATTTCTCCTAACATTGAACATTTTTCAAACATTTAAAATTCAATTCTTCTCTAACATATAAGCTCTTAAATTTTCATCTTTAGAGTTTTTACTCACTAATAGATGAACTATCCTATCGAAAATATAGCTTCCACTTCCTCACAAATCGGCGACCATTTTATTCCCTCGGAAATTGATTCTATGTCCAATTACATCCATAAAATAAGATCCAGGGTAACTAAAGATATTGAATATTGAAGATCTCAAGAATATTATATAACAATGGTTAACTTTTTAGTACTCATCTCAACTAAAGAGTATTCCAGATGGAATTCGAAAACGGAGAAAGGAACGTATAATAGATAACTACTCCATCCACAGTAATAGCTTATGCGGGACAGAAGAAAAAAAACTAATAAAAAATGAAATAACAAAATGCCCCCTAGAAAATTTAACGGTACTGGTGTAGCTTATTTTCTCGTCCGATAGCTGCAATAACTTTTCGGAAAGATTGATACAGAACATTGTTATATCCAGAAAAGGAAAATTGAAGTTTTCTTTGTTTTTTGCTGCTTCCGTGGTCTCCTCTGTTTGGTTGGATGAATGCCAAGAGATACCGGAATACAGACGATTCTCCTGCCATACATTGTAACTGATCTAAATTTTGATCTAAAAGCTGCTTATTTATTGCAAAATTCTTCTTTTTTTATTATCTTTGCTGGCCTACAAGGAAGAGATAATATGAGGTTTGAATTTCGAGTAATTGAATATCACGGAAAGTCAACCAAAATATAAACTTTATTTATGAGAGGAATCAATTTTCTTTTGCTTCTCGAAAGTTTTAAAAAAACTTTACTTTTTTTTCTTCTTTTTAAACTTCCGAGTATTGCGTTTGGGATATTGTCAAAATAAGGATAAAGGTATTAATCCTTGTTGTGTGTGGTAATGCTAATATCTCCGTTTTTAAAGTCATCCAGTTTATTTCGTGAGTTTCATAAATAATTTCGTAATTTTTCACATTATAAGTTTTCTGAAATTCCTACCAAAATGTATTTATTTTATTTATGCAGCATGATGTATGTGGCATTTCTAGTTCACTATATTTTCAGAGAAAATAATCATTGAAAAGTTACATGCGTATCCCTTCTGAATTACACAGATCGTATGTATTAAATAAATTATCAGTAATGAATGGATCACTTTTTTTTAATACAGTGGTGACCGAAATTGGGGATACTTTTAAAATTACTCTGTTTTTTAAGTTTGTATGATTTGTGGGAACCTCCCTGGGTTCCACCCTGGACACTAAGATTGAATTGAGGCAAAGAATAACCAGATGACATTTTTACAATAACAAATAATTTTTATTTACATGAATCAATTATCAACCTTCTAAATACAAATATAAATCAATATGTCTACGTCAATTGAATCGAACTTTACTATTAAATTAAATCACGAAATATGATACTAATCAACTATTAAACTCAATATCGAACGGGTTTACCGGAATAAGAGGACCGAGAGATATACGTAATTTGAATTACTAACAATCATTAACTTTACATTAACTCTTATATTTATTTAATCTTACTACCCGATAATTGAATTTTAAATATCACCTGACTTTTATTACTTCACTCCTTTCCAGTCGGCTTAAACTTTCCGAATGTAGATCGCTGCCTGACAATCAGCCAGAAACTAATCACACAATCAACTTGAATCTTCTTAGCGCTTCGTCTATGTATCTCTTAGCTCAATAGCCTTCTCCGCTAACTTACAACACTCTCCTTATATACTTTGATTCATTTGCATATCCCGTTTTCTCCTTTTAGAGCTGGTTGGAAATATAGCGAATTTACAATCACCAAAGACGCCCAAGAGTATTAGTGGTAAAGTGTCGTACAGATTCGTCACAGCTTATAGAAAATGTTACTTTGCACAAAATGCAAAGTCTTTTATATCCTTTTAAAGATAATTGAATACTAAATTCAAAACAAAAAACAAAATACAAATATTCAAAAAATGATCCTGACCTCAATCCTAAAGAAAACTTGAGGCATCGTTTGAAAACTCTTGTCTGAATGAGGTACCCATGTAATAAAAAGGAACTAATTGAGGATATGATTATTTCCTGGCATCATGTAATAACGAAGGAAAAGCTTAAAGCTATTTTCAGCTCAATTAAACATCAATGTGAGGCTGTAATAAAAAGTAAAGGCTACCTTATTAAATTCTGATAACTCACTGTTATCATTAGTATCTAATGTATATAGATAGTAATTGCAGCATAACTCTTTTTACCTTACAAATATTTGAATTTTATTTTTTGTATTGAATTTAGTATTATATTTTCTCTTTAAAATTATGTAAAATATTTAGCATTTTGTGCAAGTAACATTTTCTATAAGCATAAAAAACTTAAAAACATAACAATTTTAAAGTGTCCACAATTTTCGCCAGCACTGTATGTAACTTAAACAATTACTTATCATCGCCGTAATTATTTCTAAATGCATGATTAAACCAGTTATTTTTCCCAATACATTCATTTGACAATGATTTAACTCGGATAAGTTAAAAACTGATATATGTAAGTAATTTATGTTATTGTTAATTACGTTGAATTGTTACAAAAAGATACGGAATGACAAATGTGAAGAATTGTATGCATAATACAAATTCCTTCATAAGTTTCATCCTTCCAAATGAATTGTTAGATCAATAAAAATTGATACATCGATTTTAAATAAGAATTTTTTCCCATCTCTCTGTCTAATTAGTTCTACAAATTTATAAACGTGTTTTATATGCCATGTGTTTCTTTTTTTTTTTTTCCTTTTTTTTTGTCTGATTATCTGATTAATTTAAAAATGTTTCTACGAGATATACATAGAATAAAATCCGGCATATAAAGCGCATATTTATCACAAACAAAAAAAATTAAGTCAATTCCTACTTAGGTCAACGAAGAAAAATTTTCATTTAGTTACTTTATATTGAATAATTACAATTAATATAAATATTTATATACATATGACAGAATTATAATATTAAGTGGAAAAATATAGAAAGTGATTTTCCTTGCAATTTTCCATTTTTCTTTCTATGTATGGTGTTGGGCTAATATTTTTTTTCGGTACATTTATTCATTAATTGAATTCAATAAATGAATTAACATTTGGAAAAACTGTATCGATATGGGGAGTCATACACTATAAGTTTAAAAAATGTATTAAACTTGAGTGGATGAATAAAAATATTTTATTAATAGTTGAAACATTGAACTAATATATATATATATATATATATATATATATATATATATATATATTTATATATGACAGGCCCCAGGCCTGCTGGTAAAATGAAGAGGGCATCATCTTCACAATATTCCTTTATTACGCTTTCATCATATATAATCTAACATGGCGGACCTTTTGCCGCGCAACCGGGTGTTACCAAATACAACATCGCAGCGAGGAGACACCAGCCAAGTCCTTTCTAGTATGCGTTCGCCTTCGTCAGCGCTCGTGTCTCCTTTTAACAGGCTTGTTTACTCATAAATCCTTACGCGATGGTAAAGAGTTCGCTCTATTTTCATTTATTACTTCCTTAATTTTGAACCTAAACTTTTCAAACCTGACAAATTTCCCCCTCCGCTGAAGTCTGGCACAGCCAGATTGGCCAATTCTGACTGGCAAGTCCCCAGGGAAAAAATTATATTTCAATTATATCAAATTCCCCAAATGAAATAAAAATCTAGAAGATATAATAATTGTGTAAAAGAGTGGGCTGGTGAATCCTAACATGTACAAAAAAAATAGCAATAATGAATAACAAAGTATCAAAAATTTGGTATAAAACTTTGTGTTACATAGAATTGTTTTCTGAAAAATATCACACATCTAATACTTCCACTATGACTAATAATAATGAGGTTAATAAAAACAACATAAGATAAAGATAATTCACATTAGACATTCAAAAATATAGTAGTACTAAATAACATAACATAAGATCAAGTGAAATTCTCACTAAATGTGCACCAATAGTAAACAATGTTAATAAAGTGATAAAGGTTGAAAAGTTACAAGTACTTCAAAATTGTATTGGATGTTGGAATAATGAGTACATAAATACATAGAAGAATAGGTATAGAGTAAATAACAAGATTTTAGGAATAATGGTAAAGTAAATACATAAAAAGACATACATGGAGTAACTTACAGCAACATGATTTTAGGAATAATGGTAAAGTAAGTACATACAAAGAATAGATATAAAATAAGTAATAGCAAAATGAGTTTAGGAACTCCCAAAAAAGAAAAGATTACATAACTATAACACAGAAATTTATCAAAATAAACACAACATCAACATTATATCAAAATATCACTAGAAATATAAAATGCAAAGAAAAATAAGGGTATTTCAGATATATCAAGTACAGGTAAAAGTTCAATCAATGTAATGTTTCACAGTCCTGTCTTGGAAAAATCATAGTTCAATGTTCATCATCCAATTATTGTTTATCTCACAGTTCTTTTTTTTATTATTAGTATCTTTACTCAATCAACTCATTTCAAAAACATACAACCATAATAAAATCTTCATAACATCACATACTATATTTTAACTTTCAGAATATACTTATCACAAATAATCACAATGAAATTATTATAACACAATGTATCGTAGAATTGACCTCATCACACTGTTTTCATACAGTCCATAATTCAGTTATTTTTTTTAAATAGTCTTCAATAATGTGTTCATTATGAATAAAGATACAATACAAGTTCACTTACATTAAATTTTGATTTTCATAATGTAAACAAGTCTTAAATTCAAATTTTAAACACAACTTTTATTATTATTATTTTAATAACAATGCACTTCTTTTAAAATTACAATGCACTTCTTCTTTCCCAAAGTTTGAGAAAACAAACTCTATAACAAATATAAATAAGAATTTAGCATAATTGGAAATTGGATTTTGAATGAAATGGTTTTTAATCTTGTAGAATGAACAATATCTGTTAATTTTCTTGTATATTGATTTGGTTTATCTATTTCATAAGTAACATTTGAGAGTTTCCTGACAACTTTAAAAGGACCATTATAAGGAGATTGAAGTTTACTTGAATTAGGGTATGAGAAATTTTGATATAAGACTAAATCTCCAACTTTAAATTTTGCATCAACATAATGTCTATCATACCTTTGTTTATTTATCTTATGATGCTTAATTGTTCTGTTTACTGCAATTTGTCTAGCTTGTTGTATAGGTGGATAGTTTAATTTTACTTGATTAGGTAATGGCGAATCATATGGCAAAGTTCAAACATTAAATATGCAGGTGGAAAGCCAGTAACATCATGTGGCGAGTTATTGTATTCATATGTAACTTGTTCTAATAATTTTGTCCAAGGAGTTTTGTAGTTGAATTAACTTTACATCTTAATTTTGCTACTAATGTCTGATTAACTCTTTCATTCTTTCCATTGCATTGTGGTCTATTTTGCTGAAGTTAGTAATTGTCTAATATTATGATGTTTTAAGAATTTCTTAAATTTAGATGAAGTGAATGCAGCATTTCTATCACTTAAAAGTTGTTTTGGGCATTGAATTGAAAAAATTTGTTTTAAGCAATTTGTATAAGTTTCAGAAGTGACACTTTTGGATGGAAATGTCCAAGCATATCTGGTAGCATGATCCAGAACAATATGCAGGTATTTCTTTTGTGAATTATGATAATTAAATCCTCCTACAGTGTCTAGTGAAATCATTTCAAATGGTTCTTCTGCTACAGGAACTTCTTGCAATAATCCATACTTTTTTTTTTTGTGTAGACTTTTTATTCAATTGACATGTTTCCACAACATTTAACAAAATTTGAAATGTCTAATATAATGTCTTTCAGTAGTAAATTGGAGAAATTAATTTTAACATCTTTTTTACACCTGGGTGACCAAATTGTTCATGTGCAGTTGTAATTAATTTTTTCTCTCAAAGATAACGGTACTACAATTTTAATTAAATTCTTTTTCTTAACTGTTAATACATCATTAATTTTTATATATTTTGGATCATTAATGTTCTCTGAATTTTGGTATTTAATAATTTCATCAGTATTTAAAAAATGACAAATGGGTGATATATAATGGCATACAGGGTTCCTCGACAACATGTCTGCTTCAACATTTAATTTACCTTTTATATAAACTATCGAATATTCATACATATTACATCTATCTACAAAATTGCATGTCTACCTACACAAAAAAATGAATGTGTGTGTACAACAAAAACATTTTTATAATTAAGATAACATAAAAAAAAAAAAATCATTTATTTTGATCAAATATTTTTCAATTTGAAAGATAAAAAAAAAAATGTGACAAATATCAAATAAAAATTTTAATGAAAGTTATATTCTATAACTACCTTATGTTTTCAAATGTGTTATTCAAAACATATCTACAACATTAATTATCACTTAATATATCAAAAAAAAATTGTAAATATACAGATTTATAAAAAAATATATGTGCATAAGAATTCAAACATCGGAAAAAATTGATACACACCTGCAAGAATTATACATCATTTCTCATCAAAAATTATTTCTTTCATATTTTGGAATATTTAGATGATTCCAAGTCTTGACTTAGAGACTAATCAACATGATAAGTTCAGTATCTTCTAAATCAGAAAAATGTTTATTCATTTCTTCGATAAACTTATCTACTTTTTGTCACAGGACGTGTCTTTTTCTGTTCACCTTTAAACTTTCTCTTAAGCCCCCAACGTTTTATCTGGTTAGGAGATGAAAAAGGGGTAAATTTCTCTGGTGATGAAATAAATTCTCATCATCATCCCACTCAAATTTTGCTTTTTCCATTGTTCTTCTTTTTGATATTCCAAACATTGTTGATCAAAACAGTCCATAAAACTTTTACAACTACTAAACTTATTAAGATCAAATTCAGGAAAAAGAAGGGTTCTTTGGATGTGCTGACTGGTGACTCTGCCGGAAAAGTCGTCATAGTATCGTTTTCAATGCAGTCGCTCGTTCGAAAAAATTGTTGAAGTTCATTCCATTGGTTTCCTCGCGTATTTTGCAGTACTTTAAATCATCCTGCCGACTCTTGACAGGCCCCAGGCCTGCTGGTAAAATGAAGAGGGCATCATCTTCACAATATTCCTTTATTACGCTTTCATCATATATAATCTAACATGGCGGACCTTTTGCCGCGCAACCGGGTGTTACCAAATACAACATCGCAGCGAGGAGACACCAGCCAAGTCCCAGTATGCGTTCGCCTTCGTCAGCGCTCGTTGCTCCTTTTAACAGGCTTGTTTACTCATAAATCCTTACGCGATGGTAAAGAGTTCGCTCTATTTTCATTTATTACTTCCTTAATTTTGAACCTAAACTTTTCAAACCTGACATATATATATATAATATTATATATAATATATATATTTATATAGGGAGAGTGTACGAAAGTCTATACAGTTTTTGATTCCTTCGCTTAAGATCTTCCAGTTAAACTAGGAGCCAACTCCACCAATCCACATGCAATTCTTAGACACAGTTGATAATGTCACTATATTACATTTTAGAGGATTCACAAACTTGGACAAATCCTTATCGACAAAAATTTAAAAATTGCTTTTGAACCATTCGAATTGAAATAAAAAAAATCACACTTCAACTTTTATACATATCACTTGAAATTCACTACTACACAATGAAACAAATCTAAATTCGGCATGTATATATTTCTGGATCACCATGTTTAATTTCCAACACAGCAGAGCTTCAGAAGCTGTAGAATCCAGGAGGAACTGGGAAAGATTTGATAGATTATTGAGGTGAACATACAGAGGCTGGGCGCGAAAATATCAAAAAAGCACACACGCAAGGAAGTAGATGAAAAAGAAGCAATGAAGGGAGATAGGAAAAAAAGAAGAAAAAAGTCTGGCGAAAATGATTAAATCTCTTCGTTTATTGTGACAAGTTCTCTCACCAACGGAATAGGATTTTCAATCAATGATGTTGGATTTCTAGGCTGATTTTTTTTATTCTGTTCTTTTTTTATTTCTTTTATCCCCTCTTACCTTTGTTTGCTCGTAGATATTATGATTTCTTTGACCTCCTATGTCATCTTAGTTTGAACTTCAGTTTGAGTATGCTTTGTATTTCAAATGTATAAAGGTTTTGTGACATCAGGCAATCTCACGCTACATTTTGCCTTTAGTTTAATTTTAATAGTGTATTGATTCGTATATAATTAGTTTCACTCTTCATAAATACTGCAAAGCAAATAAGAGTTCAGTGCTCTGAAAAATATTTTTTGAATAAAATTCTATTGCTGAATATCACGCAAAATAAACAAAGATATCTAAGAAAAAAATTGATAAATCTCGAAATTTTATCCATCTATACATTTTGGCACACATTAATGATGTATGCATATTTTTTTATAATTTTTTTATTTTTTTATATTTATGTTATTTAATAAAGATGTTGTATTACTGATTAAAATAATAGGCCAATTTTTAAATATAATATGAAATGCTATTGTGTAAATTAAATTTAACATAATCTAATATTCTGATTTAAAACCTCCAAACCTATTACTTTGACTGAAAACTACCATCCCTATTTATTATATTATTATCCCTTACTATTCCTTTTTTAAATGCTCTGTCTCTTAATCTGTCTTTAGTATTTTCAAACATGATTATTTATTTACCATATAATTTTTCATTTTAGTTAAATATTTTCATTTATTTATTATTTAAACGGCATAGAGTAGAAAATATCAGTTTTAAATGCTTATAGGTTAACATTTTTCTTAGTAGTAGTTGATCAATTTGGAGAAAACCGCGGTAACTGAGAGGTCAGGACTACGAATTTGACGGGCATTGCTTCTGCCAAGTCAGGGTTTCGAATACAAATTCCTCTAAAAATCCGTCATGCAGTCGAGTTGATGCACGTTAAATCAGTTTAGGTTCAGAGTCTTTTTATGTTGGTCCGGTGTGTAAAAGCTGACAGTGGGGGGTGCAACTCAAGTCCTTCACTTGAATATTTATCACTTAAACATTACTCAAAACTTTGAGATCCAACACAAATAGCACTCGTTTGCTTTGATTTGATTGTATTTTGTCAACCTTGGTCCCTGAGCTGCTAACTTTCGAGGATTTTGTACGTTCGGCAGGTTTTTTGTGCAATCGCAAGACTTTTATTTCATGGCTCGACGGAAATAACTTATCGCGAGTTCGAGCCCAGTACCACTAAAGACCCGCCGTGTAGGGCAGCGATGCACGTTAAATCTGTCGAGATCTGAAACGTCCTCCCGTTGGTGTGGTGTGGTAGTTAGGAGAGGGGGTGCCAGCTCAGGTGTCATCCACGTCACTTGACCATGGTTCAAAATTACGTGGTCCATCGCCAAAAGCCCTCGTGTAGCTGAACAGTGGACGTTAATATTCAATCAATCAATCGGCGGAAATAACACCCGCTGCGTCTCCGCTATTATGACAGTTTCGCGTACCGATATTGACTGATTGATGGAGCGCCCGATCTCAGTAAGAAATCTAAATCTCCTATCACAACACTTGGGGAATAGCATTAGTTTCTTAGCTTGCCCTTGTTAAGTTTAGAGTATGAAATTTTAAGTTATGCACTGGATTGCCGAGGTGATGAAAAGCTTAAACCGGCAAGGCCGTCTGAATGACCAAGGATCATTGCGAGAGACTCATCCGGCCAATCGGCGGGCGAATTATCTCGATGGGATTGGGAACAAGGCATGCAGGTTAGAAAAACGATCAGAAGGTGAGAGAAAATTTCTCCATTGGCCGGGCAGCTCGTCCCCCATTCGAAGAACGAGTTGCTCGGAGAGAAATTTTAAGTTAGCGTGGGGATAAAAAAATATATTATAAAAATATTTAAAATATTTAGGGGTGAAGGGATTAACTTACGCCGACTAATAAGTTTTTGACGACGGCCACTCAATAGCTTTTGTATTGCTTTTAAATACGACGTTCAATTAATCCATCGTTGTCTTCAGAATAGACCTTTGTATTCCTCATGTAAGATACACAATATTATAACAGGAAACTCAAGTAACTGATCTCAATATTTCTAATGAATGAATCGGTGTTTATTAATGTCGCATTGCAAAACAACACGGAATGCTATTGACAACGGATCTCCTTATTCTGAATCACGGACAAGTGACGGAGGGCTCCTTCTGAGTTGTCACCTTGCTCTCTGCACTTCGACATCATACCAACGAGAAGAATTTGAGCATCAACCTCCTCCAGACGGTGAGTCTTCAGTGGCACTAGGACTCGAACTTATCACATCCCTGGCACACGTTTGTGACCATGACCACTAAGGTCCCGCGGCTACCAAGTGCATCTAATAGGAATTGAATTAACTTATCCAATAGAACAAAACAAATGGATTGTCAGTAAAAATATAAATATAGTAACTCCCATCAGAGTTTTTATTTGTTTTCACATTTTATGCATTAATTGTTATATTTTATAATAAATGCAATTTGAATACATCATATCGAGGGAAATGTTTTTCTTCCAACATAAAGAAAATTTATACCTCCTTTTTATTTGGCAGAAAACTGAAAACAAAAAGTTAAAAACATATTTCCTTAATCTGCAACCTTTTCTTACTTTATAGCTCGCGAGGTCTTTTTTCAATATATATTTATTTTTTTTTAACCAAGCTTTTAAATTCTACTTTCCATACCGAGGAATTCGGGTTTAAAAACAAGTACTGAGTGAAAACTAACGACCCGTATTATGCAAGTACTGTTTTTCCACCTTTTCAAACAGACATAAAGACGGAAATTTGAGACGAAAAGAGATTTTAAATTAAAAAATATTCGCGAAAAAGTGGCACAATTAATCTATTCTCTCAAAATATTACCCTTTCGTAAAACATCTAGGAGAAATTCTAATGCTATTTAATCGCAGTTTAGCAGCCGTATATTTTCCTACTGCAACATTAACGGATAATTTAGCTTTAAGGTGAACATTATACTTTCATTTAAGCGACTATTTTGTTGCGTTTTTAGCTCTATGCTAGGGTGTCGTATCAGGTTTGCTTAAATATTATCCGTCCCACTAAGTTAATGCTTTTCAAAAGAGGGGGAGGGGGCTACTTTTCCCCTTATTTGTTAAGTTTTTTTTTCTCAGGATCATTTCTTAGTTCAACTTATTAGTAATCTGAGATTTTCAAATGAGTTAAAACATCCCTCGATGCTCTTAAATAACAAGATTTCCGCTCTTAAGGCAATAAATGCCAAGATTTCAACACCAGGGAGCAGTTAAATATTAAATTTTATGGCCTTATTGATTCTCCTCTGAAACCAAAGTTTCTCCAATTATTTCTTTTAGCAGGCCGTTTTAACTGGTGTACATGTAATTTTTGTATGTTCCTTCCAAGTGCTAATTAATTATAGTCATTATCTCCCAATTTCTAGCTGACTCTTGTGTGGTGTTGTGCCTTTTCTTAAGTGTTTAAATATTGGCTGCTGCAGAGGGAAGAGCTCTCGAAATTATTGGTTTTTGCTTGTTACAAAAGCCGATTTTCTAAACGGTGCTTAAACTGATAAAAACTGTATAATTATCTATTTTTCAAGGGATGATGAACCGTACACTTAAAGTTCATGTATTCGGTTAAGGGAAAAAAAAGGCAGACGGTTCTTGAAATTTTAGGTAATTATATTTTGTTAGCTTAGTTAATCCAATTTTGACCAAGATATTGTTGGTATTCTTGTTCGAAATCGTTAAAAGCAGATGCTTCAGCATTAATGCATCAAGCACTACTTAAAATAATATACATGCACTCGCGGAAGGGGGGTATCTTTTGTTATTACGCAGCCATTTTATAATTCTCGGAACAAGTATGTGAGGTACGTATAGCATTATGCCAGTAATTCTAGCATCATAAATTATGCATCACCAGGTTTAGTGTTCATTGTATAACGTTATCAGGATGTTCATTTTGTATGAAAGCGAGATAGGTATTATATCTGTTGAGTCATGTTTCAAGTTCTAGAACCATTGAATACCCTTCGTGTAGAGATCACTTATACAATTAAATTTGTCGAAGCTCAAGGTGAATTTCAGAATGAGAAACCAGATGTGTAACTTAGCTTTTAAATAGAGTTTTAGGTGCTATTTCTCCTTCCTGAATTGTTCAATTGTGCTTAGAGATTAATCATTTGCATAGCACGAGATCTTTCGTGGCTGCAGTAGAGGAATGGTCATGAACTGACGAGTCACCGAACACGAGTTCGTGAACGATGACTCGTCAGTTCAAGTTCTGATATCACTGAAGATCCGAGAGGGGGCAAACACGTTAAATCTATCCTAGCTCAAAGTCGTTATGTTGGCGTGGTATGGAAATTTGGAGAATGAATCAGCTTAGGCATCGTTCCATCATTTGACTGAAGTTCAAAATTTAGAGGACTAATAAATCCACATCAGATGGAATATACATTCGATAACGTGGGAGATAAATTCGTAAGATTCGTGACTGTTGCTGTTCGTTTCAAGTTGTAGATTCGATCTATTTTTAACACGTTTTTTATGAGTTTCATTTGTATGTAATTGGATCTTTGAACCCGATTTTACCCGCTCTTAAAGCTAATTCGAAATTGTGCACACTTGTCAGGGACCGATGACAATACAATAATTTCATAATTTTGTTCCATTCTGATTATTATCCTCAGGAATAACGATTTTCAGATTTGGCGAGACTAATTCCCTTTTCCATTTCCAGATTTGGCGACTAATTCTCTTTTCCATTTCCAGATTTGGCGACTAATTCCAGATCCTATTTCCAGATTTTGTGACTAAAAGATTAAGTTAAAACCCTATAAAAGCGAAAGCGTTTGAGTCAACAATTTCTTACCATAATATAAACACTTCTCCAGTTTTTCTAAAAATGGGAAAAAGAAGACACGTGTATGTGAAAAAAAATTGTGTTCTAACCCAGCTTTTCTCAAACTGCGCCCTCCTTAGTGGGGGGGAGAGGGTATGATAATCCTACGTGAGGGGCATGAGCATATCGAAAATTCCAAAATAAGATTTAAAGTATTATTCCATCTATATCCGCCATTTGAAATAATGAGGAATATATGTATTTATTAGACATGAGCTTCCCAGTCATCGTGTGGTATGATTTGGAAATCAGGTACTGCCTCATGTGTCGGAGTCCCATTATTTACACGCGATATTTATAACTCCTTAGTATACTAATATCTTTCTTTTCCATTTGCTTACTGCTTTCGATAAGTATGAATCATGAGCTTTCGGAGGCACCCAAGCGAGCTTTCTCTATTACCGGTCTTTCTTCTCGTAAACCAATATTTATTTCTTCTCTTCATCCCATACCTTGAACCCAGATACTAGATTTACATTTAAATAAATACTTGTAGATCTTATTAAGCTTTACATAGTTATTTGTTTGGCAAACCGATGAATGTTTGGCAGCTAGTGATAAACCTAACCATAACGTGGCGGATTTTTAACCGTTAAGTATCCTCATATTGTAACATACAACCAAAAATACGGCCATGGGTAGTCTAGTGGTTAGAGCATCGTACTCCAGACCGGAAGGCCTGGGTTCGGTGCCCGATGCCACCAAACACCCTCAGAGTACACACGGAATACGTGCTCATTAAATCAGTGGGTCCGAAAGTCTTTAAGGTGGTTACACAGCAAAAACCACGGGTGCAGGGTGCTGGAGAATATTTCTCTACCTTCCAGTCCATGACTAAATTGGGGAGGGGAGATAGGCAGTGTCGCCATCTATCGTGTAGAAGTCCAACCTGTCTCAGGCTCTGGCAACTTTCCTTCCATCTCTTCGGGAACGACGCACCAACAAAACCAAAAATATTCAAAACTTCTTCTTTCTTTGTTTGATTATCATTTTACGTAAATAACAACATTCAAACGCATAGATTTTTCTTGTTTATGTTTTTGTGCACAGAAGCCACGTTGTGGTCACCAACTCATTCAAGCCCCTCGATACCTATTGCCTCTGAAGACTAACCAAACAGAAGGCCAGATGTATATTAAATATTTTCCAAGTCGTCATGTTGGAGTGGTGAGAAGGTTTGGAGAGTAGATGATATCGTTCTAGTTACTTTACTTCGATTCAAAATTAAGTAGACAATGGACAAAAGTCAATTGTTTTTTTTTTGAGTGGGTCGCTAATGGATAATATATTCAATCAATTGACCATTCAAGCACAACTGTTGTAACTCATAAATTTCTAATATAAATATATGCAATATCTGAAAAAGTGATTATATAACATTCATCATACACTACCCAGATAATAGACTCCAGACTAAAATGTCAAAATTTAATTTATGGATACCATCCCATATTATACATAAAATTTATTGATTTTGACAATTTCATGAATATTTTCCCCTTCTGTATCCCCTTTTTTTTTAAACACATTTATAAGTAAATTACTTATGACGTGAACTAACATGTCCTGAAATGAAAAATATGTAATCAGTTATCTAATTGAATATGTTGTAAGTTGAGAGAAAATACGTGCTATATTGATAAAATATGAATATTTTTTTCATTATGTATATTCCTTTTGTCAATTATTTTTTGGTTCGTATTTACGAAATCAGGATTTTGGATGCTTTTTATTTAAACATTAGTAATTTAAAACAAATATATGAGAGATGAACGGACTTTGATTATATATATGTTCAATTAGTTATCTTGGTGTTTTTGTATTAACTAGAGTTTTATTTGTTAATAGTTTTCTCGTTAAAGATCTGATACAGTTAAAAATAAGATAAGTTAATATTCACGTTTTGAATAAATTGCGACATTCAAGTTGAAATTATTGGATTAAAAATTCACTAATTAAAAGTTTTGAAATCCAATTATTCTTTTCAATCTGTGTTGTGATGAATAATATTGTAGCACTAAATATAATGCTATATTAAAAGTTATTAAATATTTATTCTTTTAATACTCCCCCTAAAAATACTGTAAAATGATTCTAATGTTTTCAATTTAAATCTTTAACACTAATTAATTTTTTTCCTAAACATTACAATTTAAAGTCATTTCGTAATTCATAGTTTATTTACGTTTTAAGGATTTTAAAGTATTTCCTGATCATAATATTTATTCTTAGAATTAACTAATTATTTTTATAAGTAAAATTTATAAAATTCGTAATTACATATGAATGACAAATTAAAATTGTTCATTATTAATACATTTTCATGAAAAAAGTAAGCGAAATTTCTTTGAAATTGTAATTTAAAAGGACGCAGTAAATTTTAATTTAATACTCAATTTAACACTACATTGTTCTAATTTATAAATTAATATTTAAAAACTCATTATTTCGTATTTAATCTTCTGCATTCCTTATTCTTAATTATATAAGGCTCTGATTCGATTTCTTACAAATATTATGAAAGATCATCTATATTCATAAAGGAAATAGTTGTAGAATATAATATTGAGATAAATCGGAATATCTAGGATTAAAAATTCTTTAAACAGCAGTATTCAACTGTTTTCCCGTGATATCCGAAATAAGTTTTTTGCATTGAACAGTCATTTTAAGAATAAAAATCAGGGCTTCGAACAAGGATTTTTTTCGCGTTTCGGTTTTCGTTTCAGTTCAACTAAAAAAATATATCGGTTCAGTTCCGGTTTTCGTACCACCAAAAATCTCGGCTTTCGGCTCAGTTACGAATGAATAATTTTTATTTTATGCATATTCTCTTATTTGCACTCAAAATATAATTCTATCATAAACAAAAACATGTAATTCTATCAAAATTTAGAAGATTTTATTCTTTTTTTTTTAATTGCTACACTATGTGAATTGATACAACTAACCAGCATTTACGATACGTATGGCGAGAAAAGAAAGGCGAGCGTAGGCATTAATATACATTATCAAAATCTCATTTGGTAGCTAAATTTTTAATTCTGGTTTATCTATCTAAAAAGTTCCTACACACACATCCGTAAATGATCGCATGCTGAAATGCGAAAAATATGGCTGTAGTAAAAATATGAAATAGAACTAATATTTTTATTTTAAAAAAATCATCTCTACTAGTTAATTCAACTGAATCAAATCTACCCTCTACAAGAAGTTTTATGTGAAACTGTAACAGAAAAGTTATAGTGAACATCAAAACAGGAAATCGAGAAGCAATGTACATGTAATGGTAATTGCATGGGCCACTGAAGACGCATCGCGTCGAGGCTCAAAGTCTTCATGTTTGCGGGGTGTGGAAGCTCAGAGAGTAGGGTGCCATCTCAGATGGACTGGTACTTGACCTAGGTTCAAAATTACCAAGTCTGTAGCCAACAACCCTTGTGTTGCTTTACAATACGACGTCAGTAAAAACTTTCTCTCTGCGATGTCTGTCTTTTTGTAAGTATGGGTGGTGAGGCTTTGGGGTACTCTAATGATTTATTTTCATTTTCGATATAGGGCTGCGGTAGCCCAGTGATCAAGGTATCGACTCATGACAGGCATGTCAGGTATTCTAGCCCAGTACCACTAAAGACCCGCCATGTAGGGCAGCGATACACGTTAAATTTGTCGAGAGCTGAAATGTCCTTCTGTTGGTGTGGTAGTTTGGAGAGATGGGTGTCAGCTCAGGTGTCGTCCACGTCACTTGAGGATGGTTCAAAATTATGTGGCTCGTCACCAAAAGCCCTCGTGTAGCTGAACAGTGCGGCGTTAATATTCATTCACTCACTTATTTTTGACGCTCGTTCTTGTCAACCGATGCCCACTTTTTTACCCTTTACGTTTAAATCTAGATCACATACATAAATAGTCACTTCTAACTTGGTTATTAGTAAATTAATTACTGTTGAGTGGTAAAAAAATAGCCCAAATAAAAAACAGAAAAATGAAAAAAGTACATGTATATTGTTAAGAAAAACTTGAAGCAAGAAAATTTAATGTTGTTTAACCCTTTATCTACGGCATTATAATTTACTGCAGTTTTTCCTAGTAAAATAAATATATTGGAACAAAAATTTGTAAAAAAAAGCCAGCTAATGTGTTAAAAAAAGAGATAATTTCTTATATATTATCTCAATCATGTTGGCGAAGTTGGCGACTTTTTCGTAAAAATCGATGATTACTATGCAATATTTTTTTATCCCTACATTGAAAATTAAGGTATATACATAAACGAAATACTCAACTTTGGGACATTTAATCCGTTAGTGTTTAATTAATTAAAGATATTCAACTGTAAAATTATATACCCTGTTCACTTAAAATAGTTAATTCGTTTTCTAAGGTCTTCATTAACATACGAAAAAAATAAGACACTAGAATTTTGACATTAACTATTATTTGGGGACAAAAATGATAATCTTTGCAATTCCGCTGAAAGCGCCGTCAGCTGAAAACGCGATTTCTGCTATAAAACTGTTTGCCTTACCGCTAAAATACTCATCATAGAACCCGTGTTGACAGTGGATTTCAAAGAATATTCCTGCTAAGTATGGTCAGAATTTTCGTAAAAATGGTTATTCTCTATATAACTTTAAAGTCAGTGGTACTCATAAGTACCGTCGATAGATAAAGGGTTAATTCATTTAATATTACATACAGTCGTCCTTTTTATACGAGTATATTCTTTACTGTGCAGGATAACACTGCACTCTTAAAATTAAACAAAGTACGCCCCTTCTAAAAAAACAAATTCTTTTTTTTCTTTAAAAAAAAGAATGTTCTTTTCTAAGGAAACCCCATCCATCTAACCATAGTAAGCCCAGGTAAACTTTTCATGAGAATACTTCACCCTTTTCCTTTTTCCAAGCAAGAAGTCAATTAAATCCCCTTAAACCCCTACTTCTGATGCATTAATCCTTTCCCTCGTGGGAGGGGTGGTCCAATTAAATGGAACGCCTTTCCGGAAATGACCGTTTGAGTCCTGAGAAAGGGGTCTAAGACATATTCGGAAGGGTAAACTGTTACTTAATCACATTGCTTCCTCAAAGTCATTGGTCAGGCAGCGTAGCGAAGAGAGGCAATTTCAAGTCTAGAATAATGTTCCAGAAATGATTAGCGGTTAGCTGGCTCGGGCATTAATTCGGATTTGCATTCCCTTCCGGAATCACGGAGGTGCATATTTGGAGTAGCTCACACTGCTAACTGGATTGCGTTTCGATAACACCTGGGATGGCAGACGCACGAAGGAATTTCACTTCGCCGCTCTTCCCTTTGCAAGTGTCACCAAGTGCCTCTTCGTCGGCGATGCTTAATGGCGTGGAATGGGACGATAGATTTATATTGGAGTGGGGTTAAGTACTTATAGTAGAGTAAAATAGGACTTCTGTGCGAAAATTTTGTCTGGTGAACCCTTTTATTCGACCCCCTTAGAAGTATGGAAGCATATGTGAATTAAAGTATCAGCCAAATGTAAAGGGTGTTTTTTTAGAGGTATAGAACTTTAAATTGCAATAAAACAACGATGTATTATTCGATTGACATGAATTTATTCGAAAGATAATCTTGTGGCATTACATTTTAAATATGATTTCTGGCATAGGACTGCCACGGCTGGCTCGGATGTAGTCCAATCTGGACGTCCAATTTTCGATGACTTTTTCCAACATTTGTGGCCGTCTATCGGCAATAACACGACGAATGTTGTCTTCCAAATGGTCAAGCGTTTGTGGCTTATCCGCATAGACCAATGACTTTACATAGCCCCACAAAAAATAGTCTAGCGGTGTTAAATCACAAGATCTTGGAGCCAATTCACAGGTCCAAAACGTGAAATTAGGCGGTCACCAAACGTGTCTTTCAATAAATCGATTGTGGCACGAGCTGTGTGACATGTTGCGCCGTCTTGTTGGAACCACAGCTCCTGGACATCATGATTGTTCAATTCAGGAATGAAAAAGTTAGTAATCATGGCTCTATACCGATCACCATTGACTGTAACGTTGTGGCCTTCATCGTTTTTGAAGTACGGACTAATGATTCCACCAGCCCATAAAGCGCACCAAACAGTTTTTCTGGATGTAACGGTGTTTCGACATACACTTATGGATTAGCTTCACTCCAAATGCGGCAGTTTTGTTTGTTGACGTAGCCATTCAACCAGAAGTGCGCTTCATCGCTAAACAAAATTCGCTTATGAAAATCGACCATTATTTTCGAAATAAAATTGCACAATTTGAAAGCGTTGTTCAGGCGTGAGTCTATTCATGATGAATTGCCAAACCAAACTGAGAATAATAATAGGTCGCCATCTTGGAAAGTAATGCCAACTTAAATTTCTATATCTGGAAAATAAACACTTTGTATATTTGAGAACAATTGATTGGCTTGTTCACGACTATATTATTTTAACCTTAAGACTCATTCAAAACAATTTAGTTGATAATAAATGCGAACAGTTTTAAAAGGATTTTATTACTCTAAATATTAATTTCGAAGCTTCTTCCATTTTTAACAGCATTGAAAATGTTCGATGGAATAAATTAAAGTGAGTTCACATTTGAACGATGTTAATCTTAGGTATCTCTGTAGATTATTATTTCATACAGGCAATTTTAGTATCTAATTCAAGACGTTTGATGTTTTGGGTACTTTAATTAACCATAAAGCAACACAATATATGCTATTTACACTATTTACAAAATAAACATCTGTAAATCGCGTTCTAAGGCTACCCCGTGTTCGCGGTAGCCCGTGGCATAACGAAGAATACTGCAGCCCTCTGCAAAGTTAGGTTTTTGTCCCCAAGCCCAAATACGTACTTGGTGTTAGTCAGACTTTATGTCAGCTATGTTAGTCAATTGGGGGGGGGGGTAGCAGAGATGTACGTTACGTCACTGGCGGTAGCCTAATGGTCAAGGTCATGGACTCGTGACCGGCATCTCATGAGTTCAAGCCTAGTACAGCTGGAAAATCCGCCGTGCAGGGGAGAGACAAACGTCAAATCTGTCGAGGCTCATAAGTCCAGCATTTGGTGTGATTTGAAAGTTAGGACAAAATTCTAAGCGAAAGAAGAGAAAAAATTCAGTAAAACCAACAGATAAACCTGAAATAAAAATGGCACCACACAAACCACGTAAAAGTTTACCCATACACAATTCCTTGGATGAGGATATGATAGAGTATTAAGCGGATGAATACGTTTTGCCAGAATATTGGCAAAATAGTCGTGAGAGAGATTTAAATACGTTGACTCCATCAATTACAGAAAATGTAAGCACTAACTTTATTTATGACACATTGATTGCTAAAGCTTTGTGACTGTAAACATCCTTTTTTTTCAGTTTTTTTCTGACTTGGTGGGGAAAATACCCCACCAAAATCTGTTTGCTTTTACCATTAGAATACGCTTTTTATACTTGATCTATATTTTAACTTCCATTGAAATATCTTGTCACTCACTCACGTTAGATATTTTTTAATATTTTAACAAATGTTTGGCGCAGTATAGTCAAATTTGGCTTTTATACGCCAAAAAAACAACGCACATTCACTAACTCACTTGAAAGTTAGGAGAGAGGGTGCCAGCTCAGGTGTGTGTCGTTTCTCTTCACTTGACCTCGGTTCAAAATTACAAAGTAGGTCGCCAAAAGCCTTTGTGTAGCTGAATACCGCAATGTTAATATTCACTCACTCGGGAAAACTTTTGACTTGACACTGAACGTGGAAGTAGGTGTAGAAAAGACATTTAACTAATTTCAGAAACATATAAACCGAAAATATTCAATGATCAAATTACTTTAAGGTATCCAAATACGTTCGCAAACCGTGATTTTAAAAAAGCGCATAAATGGATAATTTTCATGATATTTAGTGTCACTCAGATTAGAATACATGCATAAAATTGTTTTAAGGACATTTTGACAAAGAAATTTATTTAAATATAATATTTTGGCAAAAAATCAACTTAGAATAATCTTTTTTCCAAATGTTGTCTTTTTGTGAAAAATGCTTCTATTATAATAATATTTTGCCTGTATATATCTCAGACCTCTCTACAGAGGCTCAACTAGAAATTTTGAAAAATTCACATTATTTTCAGTAGGTGAGTGAATGAGTGAATGTAAGGTTTTATGGCGCAAGAGCCAATTTTGGCTATACTGCGCCAAACATTTGTTAAAAAAACAGAAAATGTTTTATAAAATATGTAAAAATAATGACAATAGTTTTAAAAAGTTAAAATTTCATATCACACAAAACCGTTATCAAGTAATTAAAAGAAATAAAATTTGGTGGGGAATTCCCCCACCAAGTCAGACCATATCTTAGAATAAAAACATTGCAAAAGACGAATGAAACATGTTAGTTTAAAACAAAGTTAGGCATGGTATATAAATTAGTTTCTACTTTTCCTGAATCGAGTGGGAGTTAATGCGCGCATATATTCGCTAGGATTGCTTACAAAACATTCTATCATGGCACATTATTTTCAGAGTTACAACCAATTGAAATAATTATTCGCGTTTTTTTCTTAAAATTGCTCCCTTCTGTTGTTGTAAAATATGAATAAACCCACTTCTAAGTTATACATTTCAAAACTCCTAGTTGAGCATCTGAACAGAGGTCTGAGCTATATACAGGCAAAATATTATTCTAATAGAAGCATTTTTCACAAAAGGAGAACATTCGGAAAAAAAGATTATTCTAAGTTAATTTTTTGCCAAAATATTGTATTTAAATAAACGTTTTTCGTCAAAATGTCCTCAAAACAATTTTATGCATATATTCTAATCTAAGTGACACTAAATATCAAGAAAATTATCCATTTATGCGCTTTTGAAAATCACGGTTCCAAACGTAGTCGGATACCTTAAGTAACCTTTTCGTATACGCTTTTTCTCAATACGCAATCTGATTACTAAGAGTTATAAGCAGTGTTGTGACGTATACCTCCGCATCTCTCCCCCAAAATTCTAAGGGGCCCAAAAGTTATGGTTTTGCAATCACTTTTGTAAGATGTGTCTTTGAGCCCAAAACCTGCCTTTTCAGGGGTGCCCCATAGTTCTCCGTTACGCCTATCGTTATAAGGAGGTAAAATATATGACATTATATAAATATTCATATCAGGCAAAAATCACTCTTATTGATTAAATACAACTTTTAAAATGTTAATTTTTTTACAAACTATAATATATGTACTTCATTAATATACTATAAAAAAATAAATCATTAGTGGAAAAAAGTACTTCATTGTTGCACTTTTATAATACTCCGTTTTCCCCCTCTTATATGTAAGTATATTGCTACTTATCTTTTTGTAGCACTGCTAATTTTTTTAATTTAACAGATTGAATAATAGTTAATATTTTTTCCCCATTTAGTAGGCTTATGAACTTTAAAATATCTTGAAAGGTGAGGAAGCATTCTTCTTAGTCACTACATTCTCTAAATTTTTTAATGAATGAGCTCTAGTTTACACGGCTTAGGGTAACAAAAATGTTGCCACTAGCTACACATAAAAAAGCAGAATATTTAAACTGGCTGGGAAAAATTTTAAATTCTAATTAGACCAAGTTTACATTCACAAAGGGAGAGAGAAAGGGCAAAAAAACTATGTCATGGTTGTTTTTCCCCCTCAGAAAATAATGAATTTTCTTTTCTATAATATAAAAGCGGTAGGAAGTAAACTTTCATTATTTAGGGGCACGTTTTTCTTAATTTTAATTTAAAGTTTGCGCTTTAATATGGAAACCTTTCTTGTGAATTTTACTGCTTTAATGAAAGCAGTTCGGTTTTACATGCTGAGAGGATAATGAGATTAAAGTTTAATTCTGAGAAAAATTCCCTTGGGAAATGTAATCCATCTAAAAGCGTTTCGGGAAAAAAAGTAATATCTTTAAAAGGATTAATAGGAATTGGTGTTTTTATTTAAATAATAAAAGGCTAATTCTCGTGATAAAAGTTTTTAAAAGGTAACCTGTCGTTAAGCACAAAATGACTCTGGTCGCTTTCCAATGATAAGTGAAGCTTATACGTGAAACAGTTCTTGCACGAAAAAATTACAAGACTGTCGAAGAATCATTTGATAACTATTTTTTTTTCATTCTGAGTGAATGTTACATGCAATAAAGGATACTTACATTTAATTTTATATATTAACTTATTTTTTTGTTAAATAACTGCTACTCTGAATATACAACCTCTGACAATAAAGTTCGATGAATAGTTCTGTAACATTAACGTAGATGAAATATTAACGACAGTTACCTTAATGTCCTTCGAAAAAGTCACCTTCCATAACTATACATTCCTAAGATCTGCTATACATGTCTTGTAAACTTTGCAAGAAGTCTTCTTTTGGGATGGAGTTCAAAAACCTCGTCACGTTTTGTTGGATGTTAGGAATATAGTCAAATTCGATAACACGTTTTTCTCATCCGTAAATTCTGGGTAAGGATTTGTCGCAAGGATTCACGGTTAATCTACAGTTCATCAGCTATCATGTGCAAAGTTAGTAGACGATCTTTAGTGATTAATTTCCTCACTTTCTCTCTAAGTTTTTGTCAATGACATAGGTCGCTAGTCTTCAACTACGGGGGTTGTTAGAAATACTTTCCCTGCTTTTCGAAAATGGGCGAACCACTCGTACACACACACTTCATGGACAGTGCTTGATCATCAGAAACCAGCATCTCGTAGGGGGTTTTTTGGTGTCTTGTCGAGCTTTAAAATAAAACTTTGAAGTGATCTTTTGTTCGATCATTTTCCTGTTCTTAGTTAAGAACCAACGCACTAAACAAACACTTTTTGTAAAAAAACAAGTCTTATTCGGAATACAAAAGACTCCCAATTGAACAACGGTGGAGGCAGGTGGTCAACACCTACCACTAAGCGTATCCAGCGTTTTGTTTCGCCAGTGTAGCCAGATCGGCCGTTCTGACTTCATTCACTGAACTTTATTCTCAGAGATTGTATTTTAAAGAAGGAATCAATTACAATAAACTTCTATGTTTTAACGTAGTACGTTTCTCTCGTTACAAAATGTTACTACATTAAAACTTTATTCGTTTATTTTTAAGATACTTTAATTAAATATTAACTTACAAATTAATTGGGTTTTTTTTCATCATTTTATTACATAGTTGATATCAATATAACGGAACCAAGTTGTTTTACATAAATACTGGACCTATTCAACAAACAGAATGAATTGGTTGCAAGTCAAATATACTCCTTTCAATACTGTTTTCATGTACACTTATTTTTAAATGTTAATTTAAATTTTTGAGTTTTAAGTAATGTGCATACATAATGTGTAATAGGGTGGTAAATGGAAACTTTTTTTTCTGAATTTTAAAACCTACCTATGTGGCAAAGATGTTCTCTGATATATAGATGGAGGAAAAATTAAAATAAAAGCTTAAATCTTATGTTAAGGGTTGAAGCAAGGGACTGAAGATTAGGTCTTTGAGCTAATTTTTTTACGGTAAAAAGTCCAATAAAAATTGAAGAAAAACGGGTATTTTAGTACTGTAACATATATATCACGATGGGAGGACGCCTACTAAAGAGTTAAAAGAAGAGAAAAAAAACATGTATAGTTAACATCTTCTTCAGTATTAAATTTTTTTAAAATATAAAAAACCTACTGTTGAAATTGCAGCTCACAATGAAGCAGAAGATGGAATAAAATATTGGATTGGTCTGATTTGATGGTGCGGGTAGAAAGCAGCCATTATGAAAAATGCAATGTGCATTTGTGCTTCTGCCGACTGGGTGAGATGGTTGGTTTGTCGCTGTTCTTCTGGACCTAAGGTTGCAGGTTCGACCCAGGCCCAAGTCGGTGGATTTTCATGATGAAGAAAATCGGCAGCGGCCATGTCGTATGATTATACGGCATGTAAAAGCTCCCTAGAGTGTCTGTTTGGTTTGGGTGTTCTCGGAAAATTAAATTCTTGTTCAAAGGTTCACGTCGTCAGGGCTCAAGTGCCTCCCTCTAGGGAGGAAACTGGGCGTCAAAAATTATATGTGGCAATTGGTATACGCCTATATGGTGCCACACTAAAAAGAGATAGAAGCTTCCGGGGAATGTACTTGGTCTGCAATGGTAAAACACCAATCCGCAGTCCATTAGAAATAAAAAATAATAAAAACATATGTGCTACATGGCCCTTATTTATCAATAATCAACGTTTTTTAATCAAATATTTTGTAGAAATTTGAGTCAATAATCATCTAACCCCAAAATTAAGTCATTTTCCATTTCTTCGAAAATGGTGGCAATATTAAATTTTGAAATTATTTTTCTCCATAATGGAAGTATATTAAACGAAATATATTATTGTAATAGCTAAAATAGGGGGTGCGGAGTATTTGGTAGATTACTTTATTTTTGTAGAGCTGTATTATAAATATTTTCCATTTGCATATTTGTGCTATACATGAGATCTTCTAGCCCTACCCAAACCCTACTGATGTGTTATGCGTAACATGGTGTCAACAAATCCATAATACACACTTACATTCAAAAACGAAAGTTTTACTTTCTTATACGGTGATTCAATAACGAATTTTTGATTCTTTAAAATGAAAACCAATGTTCAAATATAGCACTCTACCTAAATTTATTATCATGGCTTTCTTTAAATGCAATTACAAATACACTACAAAAAAGTGAAACATTAGCCAAAAACCTCAAACCTGATAAGTTGACTATATTTTCTCAAGTAGAAATCTACTCTTTAAATTTAAACCCCCCAAAAATGGATGAGAGTGTTATTCTTATTTATATACATTTTGATAAATTTAGCTATTATAAGTTCCCTTTTTCTCAAGAAAAAAAAATAAAAGCATATTTTCAAAGTGAGTTTATTGCCGTTTATGTGTCTACTTTTTTCCCCACTCAACTTTAAAATATGAAAATGGTTTTGCGCTTTATATATATAATGTTTTATTCGTGTTTGTGCATACATATATACTACTTAAAGAAGTAGAAAGAGAAGAGAAAATACAAAGAAACAAAGAATCTGAAGAAAAAAATTAATAAAATAAAAGGTTTAGTATATTTGTTTTGAGAAAACGTTAATGTTTCCCACTACACTTTCATCTTTTTTTTTTCTTCTCCGGTTTTAAAGTAAATCCAAATTAAGATTCCGTCTCTCATTTTTGTTTTTAAGTGGTATGTGGGGGAGGATTTCACTTTCCAAAAAGTTACTTGAGTGGGGGAAAAAAGTCAAAGCTTTCATTTTAAATCGAAAACCCCTTATACAAACTGGCTTGTATTACCTCGCCGAGTAAAATAAATGAATCGAATTTTTTTCGCACATATAATTGAATAGATAACGTAGAGAATTGTTTCATCTTTCTTAAATAAACACAAATTTCTTACTTTGATATTTATTCAAAGAAGGGATATTTTTTCCCCTCAAACATGTCTGCGAATACACGAAAATGGGAATGTTTTCAATTTAATTTAATAAGACATTTAAATAAAGAGTCAAAGAAATTTAGAACGATATTTCAAAAATTAATTAATTATACCATTTGTGCTTCATCCTCTAAAATAAAGTAAAAAAAATAAATATTAGTGCTCGCGCTATGGTTTTTTTAGTTAATTTTCTCTATAAACTACTTAATTAAATTATTTATTTTAAATAGATTGGCGAGGAAGTTATAATTTAAAATTGGATGTAGAAAATGCATTTGTTTCCCTTCCATCCATTTGCGTTATGAAACTCAGTACAACTATCATCCAGTTAACCCTTTTCAGGACAAAGAGAAAACTTTTTTCCCTTTTTAAACTCTTGGAGATTGTCGTACTTAATTATAATATTATCTGCATTTACAGAATGAAAAGAATGGAAAGATCTGAATTATACTGAATAAAAAACAAGTAATATAAAAAAAATGTTTTTCAAGTGAGAGAGAGAGAGTCAAATCCTTCTTGGATCAACAAAGAAAATTTTTATTTTATCCACTTTTTATTAAATAGTTACAATATAAATATATGTATATACATTAAGTGGTAATTAATCTTTATTAATTATCATTTAAGGAGCGCATTGTCATCCAAAACAATCGTGTATATAAAATTTCAGTTCAACTGAATGCTTTAAAGCGTGAGAAAAAAAATATTTTCAAGTTTTGACCCAAGTCGCTAAAAATGAAACTAACGTGGTTGTATCTGTGATTCTTTAAATAATTAGTTTCAGTCGGGGTTAATTTTAATTAATTATAATTAAATTATCGTATTTTTACCCAAAACAATAGTGTATAGAAAATTTCAGCTCAAATGAGTGCTTTAAAATGTGAGAAAAAAAACCTTTTCAAGTTTTGACACAAGTCGTCAAAAATGATGCCAACGGGGCTGTATTTGTAATTCTTTGTATAATTAGTTTTAATCAAATAATTTTTATTAATTATAATTAAATTACCGTTTTGACATCCAAAATAATCATGTATGTAAAATTGCAGCTCAATTGAGCGCTTTTAAATGTATTTCATTAACGATTGAAAATTCACAAAGATAAATAAATATATAGTGTGAGCTAATAGTAGGAACTGAAAAACAAGCGTATACCCAACGCAATGACGTGCAGTGTATCGTAACATCATGTACTGGATCAGATCAAACATTTGTAATTTTAAAAAATGAATGCTATTCCAGAAAACATAAATAATTTCATTGTAGGAGACTTTATATATTCTGCATAATATTTATAATAATTTATTAGTATATAACTTAAATTCTTGTGACCATTTACTCTTATAAATATTTGAACAAAACCAAATAAAACCTCAACTACTTCTGCCAACTTTTACTTATCAGTTAATAGAAAACTGCAACAAGAGATACGTAAAAGAAATTAAAAATGGATAAAACACAGCAGTCTAAAACAGCTTTATATTTAACATACTCTCTCACTCACAACTACATACACTCCTGTCCCCTCCATAAATCAACAACAGCCTTAATATTAATGTACCGCAATTCAACACTCTAAAATTCCGTAATTAAAACTGCCATTCACTTCGAGACAGCGCGGCATCGCACAAGGCTAGACTTAAAGAACTATAAAAGATTATTTCCCCATCTTTGAACCCAATATTCATTAAGAAGCGTTTTTAAATGATTAATACCAAGTCTCCACCACTGATCGTGTTGTATGGGAAAAGATTATTATGGGATGCATTTCTGCCCGTATCACAGCGAGTTGAAACCATAGTTATTTACCCGAAACGGCCTTCATCCAGCATTTTATGCAACCTATTTAATTAGGGCGGCCACTAATTAATTTCGTGCCGATGCAGTTCCAGAGTGTGTATGTATCGACAAATTTCTGAAATAGTGCTATGCAGCATTATCTGATTACGGTGACTGCATTAATAGAGGTATGGAGGGGGTTGAGTTGAAGTGTCATCTAGCTGCGTCATCTTCAAAAATGTATTTTTGAGGCTGATAGCACGTTTCGACGTGGTGCTTTTAAATTTTCTTCGAAATTTGGCTTTAATACTTGTTTTGGGGCTTGGGGGATTTTAGATAATGTTTTGAAAGATGGAGCGTAACATTGTGAGATTTTGTTACATTTTAAAATAGATGGTATTTCTTAAGATAGATGGTATTTCAAAGACGTCCTTTTCAAGACAGGATGAAATATTTAAATTTAATACAGTTTTGACAAAAAAAATGAACTGATATGGGCTAGTTATTATTATCTTGTGTTTTATTTGTAATTTAGAGCAATACGAGCCTTTAAAGAAAAAATAATAATTGTATATATGTTTGAATTAGTAGAAAATATCGGATAAAATCTGTTCAAAATTTAAAATGGGCTTATACAGGTAATCGTTTTAAAAAGTTCTTTTAAAAATTTTGCTATCTGTATAAAATTTATGCATAATACATTAAAATTGCTAAAAAGAAGCAACAGAGAGATCGTCATAGTGCGATATAGAGATAGGATTTCATTATTATTAAATTGTTTGAATTTCATTTTAAATTTCTCTTTAATTTGAATGTGTGTGTGTGAATTAAGTTTTAATCTGTAATATTATATCAAATGCATACGTTACTAACAATACTTTCCATTTTTTATATGGATTGAATTCTAATTTACTCTGACATATCTGAAAAATAAAATCTTTTAGTTGATTATCCATGTACAAAATTAAGTTCTCTAAATAATGTTAGATATATACGATGTGCAAAAAGAATGAGATGCTTAGATACTTTTTAAAAATTTTGGGGGCATATGTAGCAATGGCTTTTTTTCTTAAAGAAATATTTAAATGTACATTATATTTTTTAAAAATTTTAATATTTATTACATTTGTCTTTTCTTTATTTTAGGTAAGAATTGGATGCCTTAAACCTCATTTTTTGATCCACTTAATAAGTAAGATTTGCTTGAATATATTAACTTTTTTCATAGATTTATATGTTTATTTCGCTTTAATTTCTTATTTCTATGCAAAATATGGTTGATTCATAAAAATGTCTTTCAGCCATTAACGAATGCATTTTTATTCAATTATAAGTTTTTGTTTTAATCGTATCAAAGCTCATAGAATTGATGACAATTTAGTTGTGTTTTAGATTATATATCGCATATTTCTGAAAATTAAACAGCTTTAATAATTTATGGTAACAATTGTTTTGTGTGCCATTTGTTCAGATGAAGAAACATAACATTTTTTCATCTATGTCATCTACCTTACATTTTTTTTTAACTCGTTAGTCGTAAAAGTTTTATGATGGAATTTTCTACTATCAAACTTTCTTAATCTTTCTTCCAGCCCATTAAATTCCTTTAACGAAATTACCAATGCAGTGAATTTCAACATTCCAGTTTAATTTACATTTTGCATTCCGATTAAACGAGCATAATCCATGCGCAATTATTTAAATGATACCCAATGAAATTTAAAAGTTAAAAGATCTTTTTTAAAAGTTACATCCACACTCAGAAATGTATTGTTATCGCCATAAATACTACAAACGAGTAAACAACAAAGTTACACTATAACTGGAATAAATTTGAAATCGTACGGATACAGCTTAAGTAATTTTCATCGATATTCTAAAAATATTTTGCTTCCAGATTACATGTTCGTTTTAGATAAATTATTCAGCAATTTGTCTCTACATTTAATTCTGCTCTTGTAACAAGAGAGAACATTGTTAAACATCGTATTATGAAATGGCCGTACAAAGCATCGGAATCATTCGTTTCTATCGTGAACATTTTGCAAAGGTTAATGATGCAGAAAATCAGATTGATTTTCTGAAATGTAACATCTGTTTGAAATATAATTTTATTCTTTATCTGTTCTTTTTTTTCTCCCTTTTCCGTTTAGTTTTTAATGGGTCTTCATAAAAAGATTCCAGTTTCAAAGAATGTATATGCAGTAATAAAAAAAGCTTAAATGTACCTCTAAATTGTACAGCAATGCTTCTCGAACTTCCAGTATTTGTGACTCAATTTTCAATCATAATTTTCATCGCGCCTTCCCTATTCAATAATAATGTATTGAATGTAATAATAATGTACTTTGACGCTAAAGTCCCTGTGCTACATTAATTATGCAGAGTATAAATTATCTAGATAAGTCTCTTGAATTTTGCACATGGTACTTTTAGTTAATGGATATTTTAAATTTATTTTTAAATAATATTTGTAAAGAGAAAATCTTTTATTTTCTAATTTTTGATAAGCCCTTGCCTCCCACGTATGTTTATCTCGTCCACCTAGGGGGAATACGCCCCACATTCCATTTGCCTGTAAATATACATCCCCCCACTACCACTTTCTTCTCTTTTAACATCATTTATTGTTCTGTTCATGTTCACACCTATTTTGTTGTATTCTCAGGCAATACTCCTTATATGCTCTTTATGTCTGTTTAAAGTAATACTTACTTGAATTTATTACGATTTCTTCACAGGATGAGGTTCTCATATCAGACTTCATAAAGAAAACCCATAGTTTAGTTAAGGAAAAAACTGCGTGAAGACTGGCTAGATTTTTGAAAATTTCTGAATATTATAAAATTTCCGATCAATATATCATTGTATGTCCAAAAGTTATTTTCTGAAAATTGTATAAAATTCATTTTGTGAACGTGTTATTTATTGGGGGGGAGGAACCGTACTTGCAGAATAGAGAGAGAAAAATATGCAATTTACTTAGCCTAAATAAAAGTTTGTATTAAAACTACATTGTTCACAGTCAATTAAAAGTTCACTGTGATAATAGTAGAGTATGGTTTTATAAAATAATGAGCAATTGTGAGAAAAAAAAAGCACTAAAGAACAGAGTGTTTTTTTTTTTGTCAGGTATAGAAGTTTAAGTTGGCATTACTTTCCAAGATGGCGACTGATTTAACAGCTGTCAAGTGATTTATTCTCAGTTTGGTTTGGCAATTCATCATGAATAGACTCCCGCCTGAACAACGCTTTCAAATTGTGCAATTTTATTTCGAAATTAATGGTCGATTTTCATAAGCGAATTTTGTTTAGCGATGAAACGCACTTCTGGTTGAATGGCTACGTCAACAAACAAAACTGCCGCATTTGGAGTGAAGCTAATCCACAAGTGTATGTCGAAACACCGTTACATCCAGAAAAACTGACTGTTTGGTGCGCTTTATGGGATGGTGGAATCCTTCTTCAAAAACGATGAAGGCCACAACTTTACAGTCAATGGTGATAGGTATAGAGCCATGATTACTAACTTTTTCATTCCTGAATTGAACAATCATGATGTCCAGGAGCTGTGGTTCCAACAAGACGGCGCAACATGTCACACAGCTCGTGCCACAATCGATTTATTGAAAGACACTTTTGATGACCGCCTAATTTCACTTTTTGGACCTGTGAATCGGCCTCCAAGATGCTGTGATTTAACACCGCTAGACTATTTTTTGTGGGGCTATGTAAAGTCATTGGTCTATGCGGATAAGCCACAAACGCTTGACCATTTGGAAGACGACATTCGCCGTGTTATTGCCGATATTCGGCCACAAATATTGGAAAAAGTCATCGAAAATTGGATGTCCAGATTGGACTACATCCGAGCCAGCCGTGGCAGTCATATGCCAGAAATAGTATTTAAAATGTAATGCCACAAGATTATCTTTCGAATAAAAAAAATTCATGTCAATCGAATAATACATCGTTGTTTTATTGGAATTTAAAGTTCTATACCTCTCAAAAAAACACCCTTTATTACTATATTCTTAAGGCGAGAAAGACATCGAAAGTATGTAAAGTTATGAAGAACATGGACACGACTATTTGAATCCTATTTGTTCTTGCATTACTCTATGCTCAATTCAGATTAAATGCATTTTCCAAGCCTTTTCAGAGTCTGCAAACATATCTCATACGCTACACTGAATCCATTTATTATACTATTACATATGAAACCAACGAACAGCCTAAATACAGAGTTATCGTATGATATTCGTACAATTAATTTAATCTCAAGTGTGAGTGTAAACAAGCCCAGATTACAAACAGTCTCATTATATTCTGGACCATTCAGTAAATAATTAACTTTCAGACTTCGGTGTAGCTTGTAGTTAGTGGACTGGTACATCTGGTACAAAGCTACAAATCATTTCTGCCTGATTGAAATGTTAGTAGATCTAAGTAGTTTCAGAACGCTTGGCTATATTAATTTAATGCTAGGTGCATGCTGTGCTCAAATTTAAAACCCGTCTGTGATAATTCTATCCGTTATTAAGTAATGTCGATCAAATTGTGTAGAAACGACTGTTTCATTCAATATACACAACCATTACACATGGCTTCATGGGTCCTGATCGATTTTGAACTATTCTATAAATGTATTAAACTGCAATCTCTAAATTTATAATAATCGAATGAATGATCACAATGCCTGATATAATAAAATTCTTTAGATTTTAAATCGTGTAAATAGGAAATGTATATGCATATTAATATAAGGAATTCCAAAATATAATTTAAATCCTCAGATTGTATGTATTGTGGTAAAATTTGTGATAGGAAAGTCCATTTAAATTAACTTTTTTTATAATTATTTAACATTTTTTTCTTTTACTTTTTAAAACTTTGTGACGTTATGGAAGGTTTTAGTGATATATCATTTCAGTAAGACTCGGTAATTAGCAATCTAAATTGATACTCCTTTCCCTATTACCATTTCTCCAATCCTCCGGTGTGGCGTGACAGTTAGAATGCCAAATTACTGACATGAAGGCTAGGTAAGACGCTTGTGATGCTCGTTTTCTGGAACCTTGAGGGATCGTCGTAGGTACTAGAACATACAAGCAAATCTCTAAGCGAGTCCAAGAGTCAGTGAGGTAGTTAGTGTGGGAGAGTGTCTGGGAGTATCTCTTGGATTATGTGTGTTTCTTCTTTCCATGTCTTTTTTAAAGTAGAATCTGTCATGCCTTAAAAAGAGACAATGACGCAACATTATTTCTGTTTGGACGTAGCCGCGATTACCAATCGGTCATTGGTCCTTGTGGGTCCTCGGCGGTGGATTTGAAGCCCGGGAGATTGTCGTGGGAACTACGCGGTCACTTCACTGTCGGCTAAACTAAAGCGAAGTCAAAAGCTGAATCCCTTTCTCTTCACATGCAATCCATTCCTCATACTTAAGCTTCGGTATTGTCCGGCCGTGGGTGCTTTCCGATACGAAGCTGCATGAATGGTGGGAAGTCATTTGTTAAGAAGTCGGTCCTCTGATGGAGACCTCTGAAACATTTTTGTGACAACCTGCATCGTCTTTTCTTATACTATATAATAATTTTTATTGTTTCACTCAACAACTACTCATAAAAATTAAATAATAGCGTTTAGCTGTAGCTTAGTGGTCATGGTCACGACCAATAGGTTGGAGTTGTTGAGTCACTAGCTCGAATCGCGATGCCAGTGTAAAAGATCAGATGCATGTTAAATCTGTCACGACTCAGAATCATCTCGTTGGAGGGGTGTAAATGTTTAGAGAGTGGGGGTCAGCTCAGGTGTCCTTGTTACTTGACTGCGAATCATTAGCCTTCATATTGCTTTAGATGGGGACATTGATAAACGCTCACACACTAATATTCATAGAATTTGCACTGTCGTGTATTCTCAATTAATTTCTAAAACTTCTCAAATCAAACACGATTATCTCGATTGTCACTACAATCAAACAAACACAGCCCGTCGAATTAAAAACTCCCAAGAAACTCTATTCTTGGTACTGCAAACCACGCGCTATGCGTCAGTTTATTACAGAAGGAATTCATTTCCTTAACTCCAAGAAACAGTCCAGAGCTCCACGCTTTCAAAATAAGGGCCTGTCTCTCACTCCTAACCGTCCTACTTGAGAATCAGTCACCTTCTTCCTCCAAATCAGCAACCCCTCCCCCGAAGATGCGGGAACGTCGCAAACTCTTAAAGAATCTACCGTCAAACTGAAGTAAGACACTACATGCACTCTCTGATGCAAAGCAACATGCTAAGAAAAAATTATCTCATTGGGTCGTTATTGTGTATGGATATACGATAGAAATGTGTAACTTTCAGCGATTAATGACTCAATAGGTTTTAATTCCAGTGCATTACAACAGAGCTAAAGTAAAACAGAAGACATTTCATTGCTAAGGTATAATTTCCAAGCGAATGTTGTTCTGTCGGCACACATAGACAGTTCCAATGCATCACAGCTGGATTCAAGAATAGTATTAGCAGTTGTCACCACTTGAAAGGACATACGTTTTGATTTAAAGGAAGCAAGATGGTCAAATCATACGATTGCTCGACATGAGTCAGAGCTGTGCTATTATTCGACAATGGTTGCAAAAATATAGTGTTGCTCGTTTTTATGGAATTTCGTTTTTTATGGGGAAAAAAATATAAGACATTTTTCTTACAGAGTATAAATATTTTATTGGCTGATATGTTCTCTGTTTTGTTCCAATAACTTTGCCATATTTTTGGAAGTAGTTTGGTTCTACGCTCATAAAACTTCTAACATCTGCTGGCAAGCAAATAATCAAAGTTATCTTTGATGTCCTCATTTGAAATTTTGCCATCTAAACATATTTGTAATGACCGGAACAAATAATATTCTGACGGTGTCAAAACTGAAGAATGTGGTGGTTCTAGTAGAACATCCCATGTACACTCTAAGAGATGTTTACAAATGACTGACCAAACGTTTGAGACATCTCATTATCTATTTCTAACGCGTTATCTTTATTTCTTTGTAAAATAAAAGAATCACATATCATTCTTGATTGGGAAATTGTTTGAAAAAGGGTAAACACATCTGTTTAACAGAATTATTCATACATTAAACCTTTATCTACCGCATTATGATTTACTGCAGCTTTTTTTATGCAATTTTTTTTTCAATCACTACATTCGAAATTAAGGGATATACATAAACAAAATTCTCAACTTTGGTAAATTTAATTAGTTAGAGCTAATTAATTAAATATATTCAACAGTAAAATTAATTATACGCACTGTTCACTTAAAATAAATAGACAAATTGCTTTCTAAGATCTTCATTAAGATACACAAAAATTAAGACAGTTACTTTTTAACCTTAACTATTGTTTCGGAACAAAAATGACAAGCTTCGCGATTCGCTGAAAACGCAATTTCTGCTATAAAACTATTTTCCTTCCCCTCTAAAATGCTCAATATAGAATCCGTCCTTCTATATATCATGGAAGAGTGGTTTAAAAAGAATATCCCAGCTAAATATCGTCAGAGTATTCATAAAAATGATTATTCTATGTAATTTTGAAGTTAGTGGTACTTATAAATACTGTCGGTAGAGATAAAGAGTTAAAATATTCGTTAAAATTACTAAAATACACTGAATGCAATATATTTATAATGTATAACGAAATTTTTATAGGTAAAGGGCGGGGGGGAATAAAAGGCTGAAAACTTGACAAATAATATTGAACGTGACATAAATATGAAATTTCAAAAGCGTGTGTGTTTTGGATTGTTTTACTTATCTCGATTGCATTACTATAAAATTTAATAAAATTCACATTCCCCACATGTGGGGTATTTTTCCAGAATTGTCTGGAAATAACTATATTTGTTCTCAATTTCTATTTATTTTGGGTTTTTTTCGTAGTGTGACACATTGCCTAAAATTACACCATGTCGCATCAAATTTCCGATTTAAATTTTCTTAAAAAGCATTTGCACCATATTTCTTCCTTTGCTAAACATTCCACCGCTAACTTCCATATTTCCCATAAAGCACTTCGACAGATGAAAAATGCTTCTTGAGGCAAGCGCAATAAATCGCGGGAAATTTTTCGCACACCACCAAAACGCGTTGGATTACAAGCGCAAAACGCACCCCGCAAAACCAACGATACTAAATAATACTTTTCCCGTTTCCAGAAACGTTAAATTTTAAATAAGCTCCGGTATTTATAGTTTCTGGAGTGTTTTACTCTGGCATTTTATGCTGTAAATCACGATGACGATAAATTCTCGTTCCACTACTTGCCGTGGAAATCGAATGGTTTTTTTTTTCTTCTCCGCAGAAAACGTGTATCGGAAAGTGCCACATACACTAATGGTTCTCCGTCGTTCATTTTTGGGCTTTTAGTCCACTTTTGTTCTTTCCATTGTCATTTGGGGTATGTTCCTGTTCTATGTCAACTCTTCTCCAAAATGGGTCACGGCCGTTCGATGGATGGAAACTTTAAATTGGGTTTTTCGTTCGTCGGCCATTTGCAATCATGTTCGTCGTCGAATTCCTAATGCAATTAAATGGCAGAAATGAGTATTATCGGCGGACGCATATAAACAGCAGTGACCATTTATTATTACAAGTCCCGTAAAAATGCCCCTTGTGATTATTCTGCCTTTAAAACGGGTTTTTTTTTATTTGTAGAACGCAATCATCGGTATCCGTTATCAATTTCTGACGCAATTAAGTGGGAAAAATATAAGTATCATTTTCAAAATTATCTTTAAAAAACGCCATGGTCGTTTATTATAAGCGTCATCAAAATAATGAAATATATATCTTTCTTGATTTTCATTTAAATCGGTATTGGTTTATAGGTTATTATTATCGATGTTTATCCTTGAATTTCACAATCTTTAAAAGCTAGAGATGTGTATTGTTTTTATAAATCATGAAAGATTGCAATGACGAATCGAATGCTTTAAAAAAATCTAATTATAGTTTTTAATTTTTTGTGTTAATTTTATAAATAATATGTGTGTGAAAACAACTCCTGAATTCTAGGAAATGGATGGAAAGATTCATGTATCTCAAATATGTGTTGTGGCATTGATATCCAAGTATTTAAGATAGCGAACTCGTGGTCGGCCTGGCATGAGTTTGAACCCTAGGGCAGCTGAAGACCTACCGTGTGGAGGGGGGGCTGATGCACTTCAAATCTGTCGCTTCTCAAAGTCCTGTTGTTGTAGTTTAAAGAGGGGGGACGAACGAACCAGAGCTCATGTGTCGTTTTCGTCATTTGACCGAATTTCAAAAAACCCTTTTGCTACGGGTGTATCCTATATACACCAATCTCATTCCCCTTTATAGAACGGCACGCCGTTCAAAACACTTTTTCTGTGTGGAAAATCAATCATGTAGAACCAGTACGAAACGCGATTTACTAGTGCATAAAATCCGACTGCCGATGACAGTTGGAGAGGATGCATCTTTGACACACACGCTCTCTACAGTGTATTCCGTTAATCAGTACATCGTCGCAAAATGTTACAAGGTTCGTCACCATAGCCCTTGTGTTTTGTGCAGCGTTTCTCAACACTCACCCGTATTAATAAAAAAAAATCAATGCTTTTTGGGTATCAAGGGTAAATTCTATTGTTTTAAATTTCGAGACAAGTTCTTAAGATTTATTTTTAAAAGATGTTTTTTATTCAAAAGCAACTCGTGAGAAACTGATAAAAACTGCAATTATAGACATCTAACAAATAACAAATATTAAATTTTTAATGAGATGATGGACGAAACGAACGATTTAAAACAGAGGACCATAGATTTTCAACATTAAAAATAAACTCAATTGGGAAGAGTCATACTAAACAAATCAATATATTTATAATCAATAAGTTTATGCTACATAGATATCGCAGAAAAAGTAATTAGCTCTCTCATCACGGTATCTCCGGAACTATTAGACCGACAGACTTGAAAATTGGCTGGCAGATTCTCCTTTTGTTGAGTAGAGATCAGCTTAGACGGGTTTTCAGGCAAAAAATTTGCCTTTTTGATCTATTACACCTACATACTAGTAATCTGGCGATTATGTTTCTTTGTTGAGTAGAAATGTGCAAAGAATGTTTTTTGCAGACATCGACTCCCAAGGGGAGCCCTCCCTGTTGCGGGAGGAGGAGGGGGGTCATAGATATAAATTCCAGTTTCTGAATAATCTTTTTCGAGACGATGTAATGATAAAACGAAAATAACGCAGATATGGGTGTGTCACATACGAATCCTCCCCAAATGTCACCGGCAGCCAGATGATACATTGGTGCATCGCGTTTTGTACTGGATCTACAGGATTGATCGTTCCCACGGAAAAAAGCTTTAAAGGGTCTTCCTCCGATTAGAGGGTTTTAGACTGGTGTATATGTGACACACCCCTCGAGAAAGGGTTAATAGACCTACGCCCTAGAACAGGGGTGGGCAGACTTTTTCAGGGTACGGGTTACTTTTAATTTTTTCAAGGTGTTGCCGTCCACCCAATGTTAGTGGCCACGGTAGCCGAGTGGTATAGGTATCGGACCGTGGCTTGCCTTGTCACGAGTTCGAGCCCAGTTCCACTAAAGACCCGCCGTGTAGGGCAGCGATGCACGTTAAATCGGTCGAGAGCTGAAATGTCCTCCCATTGGTGTAGTGTGGTAGTTAGGAGAGGGGGGTGCCAGCTCAGGTGTCGTCCACATCACTTGACCATGGTTCAAAATTACGTGGTCCGTCGCCAAAAGCCCTCGTGTAGCTGAACAGTGCGACGTTAATATTCAATCAATCAATCAACCACCCGATGTTAGTGGTGTACGCAAGGGTGCACGGGTCCGGAACCTCCCTCATAGCCTTTGATTTTTTTTCCTGATTAATTGTAATCCCACTTAAAAAGAACGTAGTATTTGCTTTAAGTATTTTTTTTATTAATTAATTTTAATTATTTATTCAGTAATTTATTTTTTTTTTTTTTGTTCCCAATAATCAACAATATCAAAAAAAAATGCTTGGCTACGTATTGGGTATGATACGAGAATGGTACACCCTCAACCCCCTCCCCCTTGAAAAATTCTTGTGTTCGCAACTGCCCAATGTCATAGGTGTAATGAGGTAAGGAAGAGAGGTTATTATTACAACTTAGTAATAAATACGGAGTACGTACTTACCTTTTGTAACAAAACTTTTAAAACCACGTTTAAACCAAAAACGCAAGATACAAACATAATAATAATAGCCACAAATATAATTATATCAAATGATGAATTTATGATGAAACAATTCAAGATACATTAAAAAATAAAACATTTTGTTCTAAAGTTCGTTTTCGTTGTTATAGTCAATAGAAGTTTAGTCTGCGTACTGTCAGCCAATCTTGAATTTTTCCGTATATAATTGCTAACTGTTAAAATCTTCAGGCGGTCACCCACAAATGTCTTGGTAATCCGCTGGTCGATCGCGATCGACGTGATGTCCACCCCGGTCTTAGAAAGTTGGCAAATATGTTTCTTTTTTGTTGTGTAGAAAACCACCAAGATTGAATTTTGTAGAAATCGAACCCAAAGAGAAGAGGGAGGTTACAGGTCGCAAAAGATAAATACACTTCCATTAATAAAACTTTCGTTATTCCGTTACAAATGAAGTAACATTTTTAATCTAAACATTGTATAAAAATCGGTGTTTGTATATATGACCTCGCTTATCTCCAACACCGTTCAAACGATCACTATAAAAATTGGCATGTATATATATATATTGTGGAGAAGGGTTTTGTGCTACCTCTTTGTTGCAGTTTCCCACCAAGTGGTGCTGCAATATATCAACTTCTGCATCGTTCAATCATTCGCCAAGTTACCAACAGGGTTGCCAAAAATGATGCCAACTTGGCTCTATCGCCAACATTTCACTATGTTTCCATTGAATTAATTGCCAAGTTGCCAACATGGTCGCCAATAATGATGCCTACTTGGCTCTATCGCCAATATTTCGCTATATTTCCATTGAATCGCCATTACAATGTAAAGAATAGCGTTGCTTGCGAATATAACAATTTTAACATAAACTAAATACATCAGAAAGTAATATTAACGTATTACACTCCCAGATATAAATTGACACTTTTTAAGCGTTCATTACACAAAATTAGTAACAATGTGTTACTTTTGCTGAGCAGAGATCAGCTTAGGAAGGTGTTTTTAAAAATCGACCCACTAAAGAGTTACGAGACGTTATAAATTTTAAAAAAAAAATCTTTATTATTATCTATTAGACCTACAGACTTAAAACTTAACAAATATAGATTCTTTTGCTCAGCTGAGATATGCAAAAGATTACAATTCACGTAAAATTAACTCATTAAAAACTTTTTTTATCCTTCAATCTGTATTGTTTAATTTTTCAATTCACCCGTGCGAAGAACAGGTATATCAGCTAGTTACTTATAATCCTTGCAGATTTGTCTATCTATGATTTTTCACTTTAAACAAGATTAGTATATGAGTTAACATTTTAATCCTTCTTGTTTCTCTTTTACAGACGATTAAGTTAGTCGAAAAATTCTTAATTTTAAGCTCGATTCATATTTACACTTCTTAAAGAATGTCCCTGGAAACGTTTCGTAACTTCGATAGCAAACTGTTCAATATAACCTTCTTACTAGGTGTGATTTTATCTGTTAAAATGTTTCAGCTTCATTAAAGTTCAGATAAGTGACACACTCTTATTGGTTTAAAAGTTGAAACAGATGTAAAATTTTAATCTGTATTCGCATTAGATAGTTTTAATTTACGCCTCAAAAATAAAAAATGGAAATAAATAAATAAATTGTGCAATCTCAAATAACAAAAATATCATGGTCATATTAAAAGTAAAAGAGAGGCTAAAAGTAAAGTAGTAGATTAATATTTAAGTTTGAAATCCAATTAATCAATAAAAATAAATTAAGTAAAAAAGTAAAATAATTTGTATCACTAAAATTATTAACACAGAGTGATGTAGAAATTAAGAGTAAGAGGTATCAACTCTTAAGTCGTACTCGTTACTCTAAATTTCAACGTTACTAAACAGCTTTTCTAGAGAAATATTTTTTAAAAACGGGTTCGATCTCGGCCCAGGTCGATGGATTTTCATGATACAGAAAATCGACAGCGTCCATGATTATGCGGCATATTAAAGATCCTCAAAGTGCCTCTTTGGCTTTGGTGCTCTCGGCAAAATTAAATTTCTACATCCTTTCCATATTGTCGTAGCTCAGCTGCTCCCTCTATCTAGAGTGGAAACTGTGCGTTAAGATTTCATTGGTGCGATTGGTATAATTCCTCCGCACTAAAAATTGTACCAATTCTCGGAAAATGTACTAGGTCTGAAAAGGTAAATACAATCCACAGTTCTAATTGGAAATAAACAAAATTGAAAATAAACAATTTTATCATTAACTATTGTGAATAGAATTGCTAAAATGAACACAAAGTAATAGACCTTAGAAATAAGAATTTCACAAAAAAAAATTCTTTTAAAATTATCATACGTCTCGTGGTGTTCTCAAATGGATTCTCTATTTCATGGACTCGCCACTTTTCGTGGATGTAAGATTTCTGCAAGCGTAAATCGAAATTCCGAAAGCGAGAAATTATAAATAATATTGATTGAATATATATATTAATGTTAATGTATTTTGAAGCTACGCGAGGACCATTAACAACAGAACTCCCTAATTTCCAACCAAGATCAAGTGGCGAATCGACAACACTTAAAGGTCACATCCCATTCTCTCACTTCTAACACCAAGCCAACGTGATTACTGGGAGCCTGAAAAATTTAACTTGCATTGACCCTCTTACGAAATAGGATTTTGTTGCATCAAAAGTCGCCAGAAATAACATAACGATCATTACATTCTGTCCGAACCAATGCAGATATTGTTTTAATGGTATTTTTTCAATCCCCCAGGTATATAATATAAAATTCACGGGTTATAATTTTATTTCAATACTTTCTCTAGTACATTATAAATATAATAAAAAGAGTAAATTTACAGAGTGGTCCCCAATTCATGGTACAAACTGTAAGGGTAGATGCAGGACATTGTAGCAATCAATTATTGTATAGAAATGTATGGGCGCAAGTGACGTGGCGAGGCGAAAACAGGAAAAATAAAAGCGAGAAATGGAGTTTTCGGTGGATTTCGTTTCAAGTAGGGGGCAGTAGATGTCTAGTCACCGTTCAACATGATGCATCTCAGTAGGGAAAAGCACCATTCGCAACTGTACTGACGTCAATGATGGGAGACTTCATGTATGCCGAAAATGTAGACATGCATTACACGTACAACCGTGCAAGTAATAATGACAGAGTTGCGCTACGAATGTATCACGCACAGTTTTCTGATGCCGGATCACAGAAATTTTCAGTTGTTATATCGTCAAATTCATGAAATACGTTCGTTCCACGTCACCAGTCATGGTTCTGGTCGACAAAGAGCTGTACGCAGTCCACGCCTGGAAGAAAGCATCTTGAACGTTGTGATTGATAGACCCGAGTCAAGTACAAGAACAATTGCTCATCTTGTAAATGTGAGTCATCAGACCGTTTGTAGAGAGTTAAACGAAAATTCCTTACACCTCTCTTTCATTTTCAACGAGTACAAGCTTTGAATCCGGCAGACTATCTTCTCTGACTGCATTTGGGGGGTCGTACAGCAAAGTGCGCTGGAGCGGGGACTTTATAGCTCATGTGCTGAACATGTATGAACAGTTATTGTAAACATTAAACTTTTCAACGGTTCTTTCAATGAACATTTTCTTTCCTTTCGTCTCTTATTTTTTGTTTGTACCTCCCTGCATCACTGGCACCCAAGCATTCCCATACAATAAATGATTGTTACAATGTCTTGTACCTGCCCTTAAAGTTTGAACCATGAATTCGGGACCACCCTGTATTAAAAATAAAGAACATACTGCTTTATAAAAGGATTTTAAACAGAATTTTATCTTTAAACATTTGTTAGTTAGGCTAAACTTTAGATGTATGAAGTGATAAAGCTGTAATGAAAAAAGAAATTAATAACTTAATAGATTAATTTGCATTAAAAAAAGTATGAAAATTGTTTTGATGACTATACATTAGTTACTAAAAAAAATATCCGTTTCAAAACATCTGTACATTATATACATAATCTGAGTTTAAGTGAAAAATTATCCGAATAATTTATCAGAAAGGTCTGGATTCTATTTTTTAGAAAAAAATATATAAAATATGCATTACGCATTATTTATATGCAGAACACTTCGAAAGGATTTATTTGGAATTTAAATAGAAGGTTCGAAAGTAATAACACTTAAATCTTTTTCTTTGGACTTATAAATGTTCGATCTAACAAACGAAAAAATTCATTTCACTCTCTCTCTCTTTTCCCAAGCGTTCTTTCAGAATTCTTCTTATGAATTTATGCGATTAAAAAGACTATAATACATTAAACACTCAAAAGCTATAAATTTTTAAGCTGAAAAACAATCTTATTTTTATATACATAAATAATGACAGCAAAAAAAATCTTTCGTAAGCATAACATGACAAATTCAATAACATCTGGACTTTTTTCCGAGACTAAAATTTAACATCTTTCAGACGTCTCGGGTGTTTACAAATATGTCCTTTAAAAAAAGATGCACGTTTTAAAAACTGGAAAAAAAATTGGTTATTTTCAAGCAGTTTAACAAAAATTTATTTCTTCAATCGCAGTTTAGTGATGATCCTTTGCTTTTCTTTTTATCGTAAATTAACGAATTTAGTGAACAACGAGCGGAATGAAAAACTAGCTCCGAAGTCAGACCCAGCTCAAACTAATCAATTTAAATCAGCATTTTCCCTGCATCTAAAGAAAGAAATTGTTCCAACTGCAATAAACTTTGGCCTTTTGTTTTTTGTTTGTTTGTTATGGCTTCTATTTCCGGAGTCAGGCTTCTTCTACTGCACCCAATGGACAGATAAAAGAGGGAATTTTAGTAGATTTTTGTATTAGAGGAAGTCGATTCATTTATTCAGTGCGTTTTAAAAAGTTTTCTGGTCCCTCAATGGACTCTCGGTACTAAATGTGCAGCAGTAAAATGAAAATAATACTGCGTCCACAAAACAGGTATGTTCCTAACTAACACGTGAGACTTTGATGCAGAAAAAATGCTAATTACAATCATGTTTACATGGTAAAGAATTACAATCAGGGATGTTTTAAGGTAGGGATGGAGATTAAGTTGATCACAATCGACTGGTGGACCGCCAAGACATTTTGGGTTGACCATCTTTACTATGACCTAAGACTCGCATACTAAAAGAAATATACAGGGAATCCGGGCTGAACGTATCCAAAAGTAATGCCTACCCATCAAAATGTAACAAACTGTGCATCTGTGGATTTGAAAACTCTCCGAGTTTTTTTGGTTCTAGTCCGATCAGCCGCACATGCTCATATTATTCGGCAATCACAGACGATAAACTTTTTACACAAGCTTCATTAGTACAGATGTGGACGCCACACGCAGTGCGTACTTTGGTTACTTAATTTATATCAGTTATGCTTGTATAGCGATGTGTTCGAACAGAATGAAATGTCGACCCTCCGACATCAAAATCTATCCGCCAAAGGGACAGAGCTTTAAAGGAGGCGAGAACTATGTTATCTCAATCTGTCAAGTATCCTTAAGTTTTCGGGATAGAATACACTGTTGATTGTGTGCGTGATTCATTTTGTAGGTGCCTTGATAAGTTAATTAGGCAATTTAGTAACGCCTTTCCATTCTATTCGAACACGTCGCTGTGCACGCGTGACTGATTCAAACTCTGTTAACCAAAGTTCGCACTGAATCTTTTACTGTGGTGTTCATATCTTTGCTAATGAAATCAGTGTAAAAAGTTTATCGCATGCAATTGTTGAATAATGCGCGCACGTGCTGCCGATCGGACTAGACCCAAATAAATCTCGAAGAGTTTTCCATTCCATGGATGAATAGTTTATTACATTCTGATGGGTAGTTCCGTAATAATAAGCTATAAATTTTAGAAAATTTAAGCCCAGACCCTGTATTTATGGAACATCGAGGCTAGAGTGGAGAATTGACTTTTTACACAATCGATGTTTACTTTAGCAAATGATTCGATATATGTGTAGATTACACTTGTACCTTTATTGGAAGCTCACGATGACGCTTAACCCGCTCGTTGCTACTATAAAAGGGGGGGAGCAATCCCTGCGATGCTAGCCGTATAAATAAATTTTTCCCCACACGACTACTGAAGGGATGAAAAAATGTTGATGATCTGCTCTTCCCGTAATGGTACGTGATTGGCTTTTGAGACACCATCCCACACCCCGCTCTCCTACGGGATTGGGTTCTGGTGTTGAGGTCATGTCCCGCGATTGCGAGGGACTCGGCTGTGAACAAACTAAGTGCATACATCAGTTTCAGATTCATCGGTACATGTATGCATTGAATACGCCCGCGCTCCATGGTCTAGCTGTCGTTCATAGTAGTGCAAGCATTCAATTTGACAATTTTGTGTTACTTGTATTTTGAAGTAAAAATAAATATCTGTCACTTTAAAAGAGGGGTGCAATATCAAAAACAAGTGTTAAGGAAAGAAAACATACAATTTTAATACAAAATGGTCACACCCCTACGCCACTGCAACACCTTAAAAACATTAGAAGTAGCCTTTACCCTGGAAAAGTTCACCCACTCCTGGTTTAGAGCAATGCAAAGCAGAAATCTGTCATTATATCTTATTTAATTGGGACCTTTCTCACCAACTAGCGATCCTAGTTGGCGCATGCTCACCTGTAACGAACTATAGTCGGATTATGAATTATTACAGTAACGATAGAAATAAGTCTGTATTGTCTAATGGCCGTTGCTGAGACTTCTAATGCGGACACTAAATTTCTTTAGAGAATTGTTCGAGAAACAGATTTAACCTTAATGGTCTTTGTTGCTATAAGAAAATGAGAATGGTTCTGAGGGGAATTGACCGCATTAGCATAAAGTTTAAATGCGGGGAAATTACTTTTCGGACTTCAGATTGCTTGAATTACTCAAATTACTGAGGTTAAACTTTTAGTTTTAGGGAGTGGAAATTCTTGAGAGATGCGGTGTATAAAATTAATTGCTTTTTCATTCCATACATTTTTGTTTCTTTCTTTTGGTATACGCTCTTTATTGACGCTTTTACAGTGAATCAAATATTTTTGCTTCAAATGTATAGATAAACAATTAAATTATTTTCCAATGGAACCTGTGAAGGTGAACATTTGCATTCCACATATACGAGCCAGGTGAACTATTCGAAAAAGTTTTTCACTTTGATTTGTACTTACCATGAGTATTTATTCACATTTCAAAACAAAACGCAAGCATTTAATTATATTCATAAATCATAATAGAATGTACAAATAGTTCCTATCATCCATATGCTTTTACATTGAGATTATTGTTGATTGCTTGAAAAATGCATTCTGGTAGAAAATATGAAATTTGTAAGTATAAACTTTTAAAACTATACTTCAGCTCAATTTTTCAATTCCTACTACTTGTTCACACTCTCCCTATATCTTGAACAAATTTTCAATCGTTAATAAAATGTATTTGAAAGCGCTCAATTGAGCTGAAATTTAATATACACGATTATTTTGGATGACAATGCGGCAACCTAATTATAATTAATAAAAACTAATTGATCAAAACTAATTATTCAAAGAATTACAAATACAGCCACGTCGGCATCAAAATTGGTGACTCAGCGACCTATTAGGCGACTTGAGTCAAAACTTGAAAAGGTTTTTTTCTCACATTTTAAAGCGCTCATTTGAGCTGAAATTTTCTATACGCTATTGTTTTGGATGGCAATACGATAATTGAATTATAATGTATTTAAATTAATTGACTGAAACTAATTATTTAAAGAATTACAGATACAGCCACGTTGGCTTCATTTTTAGCGACTTGAACTAAACTTGAAAATATTTTTTTTCACGTTTTAAAGCATTCAGTTGAACTGAAATTTCATATACACGATTGTTTTGGATGACAATACGGTCATTTAATGATAATTAATAAAAATTAGTTGTCACTTAATGTTGTGATTCTGTCATATGTAAGTACATATTTATATTAATTGTAAATGTTTAATATAAAAAAGTAACTAAAATAAAAAATTTCTTTATTGACCTTAGTACGAAATGACTTAAATGTTTTTTTTTATATATTAAGCTGGGGAAAAAGAAATCCATTATTTTTGCATGAAAATCAAGAGTTTATTTAACATGCTTCCGATTGTTCGATTTCGGTCAAATATGCATCATTTTGTTGTATAATGTGTTGCCATTTTAAAGGTAGCTTCATAATGCCTCTCTCATAGAAGTCTTGGCCCTTATTGGCGAACACATCTAGCAATCGATTTTCAAAATCTTTTCTTGATCCAAATATCTTATCACTCAGGAAGTTTTGCAATGTCAGGAAAAGGTGGTAATCGCTGGTGTCAGATCCAGACTATATGGTGAATGCATTAAAACTTCCCAACCAAGTTCCCAGAGTTTCTGGCAAGTCACTACAGAAGTGTATTGCCAAGCGTTGCCCTGATGGAGCACAACACCTTTTATGTCGGTCAACTCTGTTCATTTCTGGTCAGTCGCTAGCTTCAAACGGTCCAGTTCTTGACAGTAGATATCTGAATTTAGTGTTTGGCCATGCCGAAGCAACTCCTAATAAATAATTCCTTTCCAGTCCCACCAAATACACAATAGAATCTTCCTGGCCGTTAGTCCTGTTTAGGCCTCCGTTTGAGCTGCTTCACCGCACTTTCACCACAGTCGTTTTCGAACAATAGTGTAGTATGTAAACCATTTCTCATCACCATGTGTTTAAGAAATGGACCGATTTAATTCCGTTTGGCCAGGGCTTCACAGATAGAAATTCGATCCATCATGTTTTTTGGTGTTAATTGGTGTGGCACCCAAACATGGAGCTTCTTTTTGAATACAACTTTGCGCAAATGGCTTAAAACTGCTTTATGATCGATCTTTAGCTCCTGAGCGATGCTACGACTACTAACATGCCGGTCAACTTCGATTATCTCTGGGCTTTTATCAACATTTTCAACGACGGGCCCGCCTGTGCGAGGTTCATCTTTAACATCAAAAATACCTGAACGGAATCGACGAAACCAAAATTGCACGTAATTAGCTGTTACAGTATCGGCACCATAAACACCATTCGCAATTCCAGCTACCTGGCTTGCATTTTCTCCTTTATCAAAGAAAAACTGTAAAACGAATCGAATTTTCTTTGTTGACTTCCATTTTTAACACCCTGTAACTCACAACTGAATGGACCAAATAAAAAAACAAAATTTTTTTAGTGTGAAATGTCATCTGGACAACGAGCATAAATATGTAATTGTTTGATCGGTACTTCACGAGATATCGACTCTACAGCCGTCTAGCGAAAAATATATTTATAATGGATTTCTTTTTTCTCAACCTAATATTACTTGTTTAAAAGAAGAAGCAGCATTAAATACTAATTTAAAAGGAAAAAAAAGTTGGTGTGTGGAAGGGCTATATATAGTAAAATATGGTGCTTTAGTTCTGGAAAGGCGTCGTTACTTGTTGTGTACGTTTTGAACGGTGGTAAATATTTATATATTTAAATCCTTTAGTTCTAAGTGTAACTTTTTTTAGTTTATCCATGTACGTTGTTTATTTAGACGGTTTGATTCAAATTATACCGTGATCGTTATGAGTTTCGTGACCTTCTAAAGATATGTTGGTTCTGATGTACTGGTTTCACTTAAATAGAACATTTTTTCCTGATTATAGTATAATTAAATTTTCTTACCCTTCATTTATGTACTTATGAATAATAACTAACATGTTTCCCTGCTTTGTTTGCTTAATGCCACGGTGACAGAAAAAATGCGATACGTGTATTGTTCATACAGAATCATAGGCTAAAAATTCTAGCAGACAATTTCTTGTCATATTGTTTTTCAATTTATTACCTCAATTTAACTCCAACACTAGCTAAATAACGTCAAACGGTTAAATTTGCAAGAGAAAAGGCCTCATTTTTAAAATTTAATTTGAATTTTCACTATCGGTGCTTCTTTATAGTATTTTTTTTCGTTGAAAATGTTTTCACCTAATTTTCGTTGCAATACTTATTTTCATCTTGTTAGAAACGTAAAAATTTGCTTTACATGGAATGGCAACATATATATACCGTAATTGAATTACCAGTTAACATTGCAACATGGACTCTTATTTTTAGAAACTTTTTATCATTTTTTATTAATATTTCGGATTCTTTTCGGATTTAAATGTTTCAAAGAAGATAATATTTTAGGATTTGAAAAATAATAGGGTTTTTTTGTGAGCATGTTAAAAAATGTTTTTGTTTTTCCTTCCTGTAAATAGTTGCCACATGATTTTTTTTTCTTTTGACAACAAGAAATTTTAAAATATTTGCTTTTTAGCAAATAAGAATATTTCTCTCTCCTTTTTGCAAATCATGAATTCCAAGAAGTCCTTCAACATCAGCCTCATTAATTTTTAAAAACTGTGCAGGGCTTTACATTCAAGAAAACGTGACTTTGAATGCAATAACGAACAAATAATCAAAATCCCTGTACCAATTGGAGTTGCTTGATGGTAAACAGCTTAATACGGCTCTCCAGTATCATTAAATCTTACTAATGACAAAACAGAACTTGCTGCGAAAGGACTTTGCGCGATCTTGTTTACAAGCTGAGATTTAAATCTCGTGCTCTATCAGATAGATTTTGAACACGGGCCGTAATAAATACAAAAATATATAACTACATCATTATCTTGTAACACAGGAACTAGTTTCCACTACGGTAATGGCTAAACATCTTACAAAGCTCCGATAAATTTTTCAAAGATTCGAAAATATGACGAAAGGTATTGAGTCTTTTAGTCAGATTTTTTTATTTTTTATTTTTGATCTGGAGGGAGGATGTTTATTCCGATAGAGTGTGCTTGAGGAAGATTAATTTTATGGAGTTAAATTTCAAGTTGATCGTAATATTGTGTACCGGAGATCGAAGAAATCATTACTTGAGCAAATGACTTCCTGCCCCGTAAGCTTTACACCTAAGCAATCACATCTATGTAATGCTATATTTTTCGTTCTGAATACTTTCGGTGACATATCATCATCATCACCATTTATTATCCACAGAAATATTATGTTCTTTACTATTCTCAAGATTCTGAATATAATCCAATATAATTAAGCGGTTAAGACTAATATGCTGTTTGCACACCAAAAGGGGCAATTTTTTTGGCTCTAGAACGCGATTTTGTTGTGGTAACCTTTTCCTTAATATAAATCTGTACGATGTTTTAATAACCCATACAATTTTTTGGCGATCTAATTTGAAAGCCACTTCTACAAAACGTGAGGCTCGTTTTCCATTACCAGTTCTGTAAAAAAATGTACATTTTTTTATCAATTAATTCTTTCGAATTCTGAAGGAATTACAAAAAAAAATTGTTGGAAAGTAATGGCTTTGTAGCAGTGATTCAAATATTGACGAATGAGCGCTTTGAACCACCAGATACATTATCTGAAGGAAAAATGCTAATGGGGTTTTAAATGTTATTATACGGTGTGTTTCACTTCCATAACCCCCTTAAGACCCAGCTCACACGATTTTTCCGGTTATTAACACTATATTAATGCAAATGACACTGAACAAATAAAACAATTTTTGCTACCCCCTAACCGGAACGTGAAATGTTCCAGCCCGAACTTGCTGGGTCTTAAAGTGATAAATGCAGTAATCTTTCAACTTACGCTACCCTGAAGTTATATGATTTTCAAATCTCGTCGATTCGATTTTTTTTCCTTCACTGAAACACTCAGCAAAATCAGTGCCAGAGCGTGATGAAACTGGTAATGTGATTGAAGAAGTTTTCGATCTTACCAAGCAAATAAAGTTAGAAGTGGATAGTAATGACGTGCATGAGCTGCTGTATTCCCACAATCAATGAGCTCCACAGTAGTCACAATTGATGAAACTACAAGAAATACATGAGCAAGAGCAAGACATTGAAGAACTTTAGTCTTTAGACCCAGTTCAATCAGAAGATCGAATGACGGTTGAGAATTTGACAGAAGGTATGTTTATTTGAAAATGGGCTACAAATTTTAGAAAATATAGACTCCAACGTAGTTTTTCAACAAAAAACAAAGAATAAAAAAATTATTAGTGTACTACGAAGAAATTTTGCGGGAGAAAAGGAAATCCTTGAGCTGTCTCACTACTTCTATTACCAACACTACTTCAGCTTGTGATTTTGAATTTGTGTTGCTTAAGATTTTATTAAAACTTCTTTTATAAAATTATTATTTCCACCTATCGCCTAAGCTCGGAGTGCTGTTGTACTTCATCTTCAAGAAGCGAATATCAATCACTGCAACCAAGGTCTCTGATGCCATCCAGTAGCTGTGGTAGCCGAAGGACATGGTTGCTAAATTATGGGTTGTAAACTAGATAACTACTAACTGTAAAAAAGTTCTAATTTAGTTTTTTTTTTTTTTTTTTTTTTTTTAAATTTCAAACACTGCGTAGTAGTTTATAAAGACTTATTTTATTTTTAAACAATCCATTGAATTTCCTTCTACTGTCGGTTTTTTCCTTACCAATTAATTTTTCATAGAATAGTTATTCAAACCAAATATTCAGTCTGAATAATTCAGAAACAATTAAGTATATTCAGATTTCGATCTTTAATTAAAAGCTAACAGAGAATAATTATATAATTCCTAAAAATTTCTCGTAGGATCGTCTTCTTACGGATTGAAAAATCATGTATTCGAACTTGTTTATACGTTAAAAGATCTTATTAAATAAAAACTGTAAATGTGTCAATTGGTAGACTGAATACGTAAAGTAAATAGTTCATGGAAAATGTTATTGTAGTAAATTTGCCTAAAATGGTTATCCTTTATGTGTAAAGGCGTACTTATCTTACACTTTTGCTACTTAAAAGTACTAAGAAGTAGATTAGTGAAATTAAATAGGAACTTCAATTAAAATTTTGTTGAGCAGTTGCGCATGATTTTCTAACTTATATTTTATAAATTACTCTTAAAAATAAAAATTGGATTCACACATAAAGTGAAAATTAACAAAATTTACAAAATTCTGTGCAATTTACCACTATTTATTCAAAAATAGTTTTTCTTTACCATGAAAAACCAAACCAAAAAATTTATTCATCCCACTGTAAACACTTAAAGTATATCAGTTTATAGTTAAAACCACGTTGCAGTAAGAAACCGAGCAGATCTGAGGCTGTAGTTACAAATGTATTAATTTTTTTTATTTCTAAAAGACTTTAAGGAAAGTTGTGTACATATATTTTAAGAGTATTGCTCAAATATAGGTCCCTAAAGGGCTTAAGTTTTTTTAAAAGAAAATTTTTCGAAAATCTCTAAGCTAATCCGTAAATCCTTATACAGACGGAAACATTTTAAAGAATTTCGTCTTTACTGAAAGAAATGGCTATTGCACTATTTCCTGAAATATATGGAGTATAAACAAAAATGGTTAGATCCAGTACTTAAAAACACTTTTAAGGAGTATTTTTCTCCTTTTTTTTGGCTGCTACATTTTTAAGGAATACAATTTTTCACTTTAAAACGAACTCTAACTTCCGAAATCATGAGCTAACGTTTGAAGTATAAATTATGCTAAGATTTTGAAAATAAATATCCAATACGAAACCTATTTATTCCTTATATCATCAGTAGATACAAGGTGTTTTTTTAAATATTTTTATTGGAATGTTTAAAACAAATAGATCCTGAAATTATGAGCAAACATTGTTACAATGTCTTATTATCATCGGTCGAACCTTCTGTTTTCAGTGCTGATTCATCTAAAAGCCTATTATATAAACCAGTGGTTTTCACAAACTGTGTTCAACGAAACCCTGGGGATATCCTAAAGGAATATCCAAGGGTTCCATGAATCAAAATAAAAAATCGAAAAGATAATTATAAATGTGATTCAAAATGGATTCATTTATCTATGAAGTGTGTTTAAAACCATAAGTATTTAAAACTCATTTGTCATTAAAACTGAAAATTTTACAATAGAAAAATATTTAAAGTGAATTTCAACTAATATGAAATGGTTCATAGAGTTGCAATTGAATTTAAACTTATAGAAGCAAAAGTCGTATATACATGAATCTGTTATAAAATTTCATATTTATATCATAGTCGCTCTTAAATTTAACAGAAGTAGTATATCTTCTTTGCTTAAATTGACGAAAAATATCGGACAAAAGCAACAACTATTTAAATTGAAAGAAATTAGTATTTCCCCTCATTTTTGGCGGAATAACTACCTGATATTTCTTGTCGTTATAAATGTTTTTTCATACTATTTAACATCGCTTAAATGTTTGTACACAGAAGAGCCCTAACAATTTTTTCAGTAAATTTGAATTAGTCGTCATCATTTGCTGCTACTTTTCTGAACCCCTTTTGCTGCGTTATAAAACATGTTTTATTTACTTACACATATTTTTAAAGCTTCAAAATAGAATATATAGCATATTCTTAATCTTAATTTATTTCCTAACGTTATGGGAAATATAAACTCTACACATCTCAACTCTTTCTTTCGTTTTTAAATACCCGCAGTGAATATTTTCCCGTGGCTAAGAATGATCACAACAAGCGTTGTATGAAATTTAAAGTGCTGTGGGACTTTTAAAGACATTTTTAAGAGTCTCCTGAGCATCTAACAAGTTTTATTCCTTTTTGTCGAGTACGAGTTCACTTAGAGCCTTCTGTCATCTCTTATAAGTGGAAAGAAACAGATCTAACCACGTTCTTGAGCAGTTTATTTTGCTCCCAAATGTAATATTCTTTACGTGACGGGATTCAAAACATATTCTGCGACTATTCCAACTCTTATTCAAACCGGTGATAAATGTAGATGCATTTATGTTTCAGTTTCTTGTATCCTCTTTAAACATACATACGAAACAGGGAATGGGTCTATGTGACTTGTTACAGAATGCGTCTTCTTGAAAGTCGTCGACTACGAATGGTCCTTATCGACTGCAGACAAATCATACAATGGTGCAAGATTTATTCAGAGCTCCTTTGAAGCCGAGTATTATGTTTCGGTGAATATATTCCTTTGAAATAGTAGTAGAAAAGGCATTAATTTAAGGAATAGTGTTCCTTATGAATTGGGATGGCTATTTCAGGAGCACTCTTTTCGTCTTCAAAAAGCATATTTATTCTACAAGTATGCATAATTTATGAGTTTAATTTATTGTTACATCATTATCTACAGAATGGCAACCCATAGAAAAATTAGTTTCAAAGTGCATTATTTATTTTAGAAATTGTATATGAAGTATTTGTTGAGACAAAATATATTTTAAACATTAACCCGGGGTCACTTGCGCCTGTTTTTGATACCGTCTTTGCTCGAGAACACCCCCAAACTTTTAACACGTGTATTTAATTATGAAAAAAAATCAGTCAATAATGCTATATATTTATAAAGTGTAATATGTTTTTTTTTTTGTATTATACAAATAAAACTATTAAATTAGATTATTAGATTATATTAAACTATTAAACTAACATTAATTTAAACTAAATCTACAAATTTTTCTCTTTAAAATACATTATTTTTTTTTCATAAACCACAAGTAAAATGTATATACCAGTGATGAACTTACTTTGTAATTAATGTTAAGGATAATAGAAAGTAGAAAACAAATATTTTAATCATTCTCCAAACATTCAAAGCAGACCGTCTGTGTTCCGACATACAGTTCTTTGTTTTAGAGTGTAAAACGTTTTTAAGAGGCCCACAAAGCAAATAGTTTTAAACCATATTTTCCAGGGTTTTGTGTCATGTATTGTAGGGAAGAGAAACGACCTTTAAGTTATAAAAAATGTCCATCGATAGTGACGTATTCACTTACAGAATAATACTTTGAGCAATTTTCATTAAATTTTGAAAAAAATACTTCGGATGTGAGTAAAGTTTTAAATAAGTGAAATTTTAACTGAAATGTGTATGCGCATATTAATATATTTGAAAAAAAATGTAAGCGGGTAGAGTAAAACTTATTCTATTTTAGATGCTCCGAGTACGAAAATCTAACACATTAGTTCGCGGGGCATTCTCAGCACCCCAGATAAACTTTTGAAGGTCGTTACGTTCCAATCATCCGAGCGAGAGTGATTGTATCAAACGTGAAATTCCAATGACCTAAAATGTGCGGCTACAGAAAAAATCGTGGCTCTGCGCATCCTTTTTAGAATTCTAGGAGGCTTTTCTTGTTGCTAGGGTGTATAGAGCACTTCACACGAGTAATCGTGGATTAATACGAAACTCCGTGTATGATCAATTGCTTTAAATAATATCTGTTCATTTGATCTGTGAGTGAGAGAGTGGGTGTTTATTGACGTCGTACTTTTATGCTAAACGAGAACTATTGTGGCGACGGAACTCGAAATTTTCAACCTCGATCAATCAATGGTCATCTGAACTGGCACTTATTTCCAAAATAAGACGCCACGGTAGAACTTTGAGCCGAAACATATACATAGTATGATCCAAAAGTTCAGAGACAAGGTGTAGAAGACCTTATCCTGAATAGTTCAGAGCACCGAAGCACATCCACCTTCAAAGTAGTCCCCTTGGGTGACGATATTCTGCCAGCGTTCGTATAACTTCTGGAAGCCATTTTTCGTAACCTCCTGTAAGGCCGCCTGCCATGTTTACTTTCTCCTCATATGATGACCCAAAATGGCGTCCCTGTAAATTTTTTTCCATTGATGGGAACAGATAAAAGTAATATGGGGCTGAGTCTGGTGAATAGAGGGGATGTGGAAGCCCGTTCGTGCGAGTTTTGGTGAGGAACTCTTTTACCAATTGGTATCAATGAACTAGTGTGTTGATATGCAGAAGATACCAGTCGTCACTCTGCCAAAATTTGGGGCTCTTTACGACGAATGGATTCTCTCAAACAACGTCTTCGAGAAGTGTGTAGCCTCAGTGATGTGCGCAAGTGTTTGGTGAAGGTCTTTTCGAACACATTCAGACACCAAAGCATCATTTTCTGCGTTCCGTGAAGTCGAAGGTCGTCCAACGCGTTTATTCTCTTCGATGGATTCTCGGCCCTCTTTAAAACGCAGATGCCATTTGTAAACCTTGGATTCTCCCATGGTAAATTCACCATACGTCTTATTTAGCATTTCCAAAGTCCCCATTGGTGTTTTAACTAAGCGTGTGTTAAACGAATTTACTGTTCAGCACTGTTCAAGAAAAGCCGTCTTTCTTACATTGCGGAGCAAAGTTAGCTAGATTCAGATGATAACGGTTGCGTGTGCGGTTCGGTCACATGACATGGACTAAACCAACCTGGCCTGCTTGGTAGAATCCATTTCAAGTGGTTTTAACTTTAGGTACTTGCTTTCGTCATCAGCGATGGCAACAGTTCCCGAACTTTTGCATTGCACTATGTATAGCGTGCATCAGCCATTCTGTAGAGGGGGTGATGCTCTTTAAATCGGTTGTGACGATTTGGGAAACTTAATGAGTAGTGGGAGGCTTAAGAAATTAAATTATTGATTTATTACGTTTACAGCTAATAATTACTATATTTTTATTTAGATATAAGTTATTTAAACTATTGAGTACTATAATTCTACAGAATATATTATTGGTCACGTAGGAGGCAAAACACAACGTCTCTTTTCAAGTGTATCAAAACGGAATGTTCTTTCCATACTCTTTGGACGGTTCCATCTTACACTTCAAATTCTACTCGAGGTTGGTTCGCAGGTGGAGAGTTGTTTTTCTTCTGGTCATCGTTTGTGGGTGTGATGTCACATGAAAGGATTCTGCAAGATTTTACGAGTGCACGTGTGGATAAGAGCGGCATAACATCTGCATAGTCGATCTTGCAGAAGCGAGAAGGGAAAACGTTACACTGTCGAGACTCAAAGGATTCACGTTGATGCGGTGTAAGAGTTTGGAGACTGAAGTGCTTGCGGAAGTGTCGCCTTAATCACTTTACTGCTATTCAAAATTACAAGATCCATGGCCGGTAGCCCACTTATAGCTTCTAAGTACAATGTTAACACTAGAACGTCCAGGATTTTTCTCTCTCTCTCTCTCTCTCTCAATTACTCTTAAACGTCCACCAATGTCATTTCAACACCGCGATATCAGATTTATAAAATAATTATTTTAACTAAATAGTTAGAGAATTACTGTTCACTAGGGTTTAGTTTAAAGACTTTTTAATACTATTTCATGTAATTATCATGTATCATGACCCTTTATATCATAAAACACTGACTTTGACATTATGATTCGCGACGCTTGTTAGACCACTGCTTTGTCGCAAAACATTTTGAGTAGCAAATTTGCCAGGAACATTACTATTATGTGGTATCCAATCTGTACCATCCCTAGCGACAAATATATCAGGATTTACTGGAATATTATCAATTGCATCAACACTTTCTTTAGATTATTTGCAGTCACTTTCGCAGTCATCTTATGTATCCATCGGAATATAAATTAGAGCAAAACAGCTCACCACCATCCGATTCATTCTCAGAAAGCTATTGCAATAGTTCAGCAATTTCATAAAGATTTAGCTCTTTTCTACGAGCCATCGGTTCAGGGTGTGTGCTCTGTACTATGTTCGAAAATCGAATAAGATGGTTTTTATGAACAGATAAGCAAATGCACACAATATAACGAAACACTTAGACACAATAATTTTAGTATAACTGATTCATTTCCACTTTGAATCCAATAACACTGCATTCACGTGCGATATTACTTCCGGAAGTTTATTTTATTAATGGTATCTACTTAATGAACTATATTTTGTTGAACGACAGTTATTTAAAATAATAAATTGCCTTGGTGTCAAAACGACACCAGCGACCGTTCTAAGTATATTTATTTGTAAAATCATTCCTAATTAACTTAGAACCACAAAACGTTTTTTGTGTAATCACCAGGGAAAATGATTAAAAGTCACAAAAAATTTTCAAATTCCCAGCAAAAGTGCAGAAAGGAGAACAAAGTAAAGAATCTCCAGTGTCCAGTTGAAACTGACGGACGTTCTAGTGGTAATGTACTATAGATCATTATCTGCTGTTTTGTTTAGTCATATGTAACAGAAATCAAAAATCTGTGCATTTATTGAATTTTAATATATATAACGTTAAAGATTTTTATTCTCTTTACTTAATCAAGAAGGGCCGGTTTTCTTTTCTTTTTAATTTCTCGTTTTTATAAATCTCCAAAGCAAGAGAAAAAAAAGCAAACGTTTTTAAAATTTACATTTTTTGATAATATTTCCAATACTCATAAATTCGTTAATATTCTTTCTGAGTGGCTTTTTTACGTTAAAAAATAAAAGATTTCGTAAAAGATTTCGAAGAAAGAAACATAAAATACATAGTAATTGAGAAAAAGAAACGTTGAAAAGAAACAAAATGTTAAGGTTGATGCATTCATCATTTCTATTTCATTTATTTTTCGTAATCTAAATTGTTTCGCATCGAAAGTTTTTATAGAATACGTGAGATCGAGTTCCCTTTCGCGATCTCTTTTGGACCATTCCCAAATTCATAAATGCTATTAATTCCAACTGACTGCTTCTGAGCAAGATAAATGCCATTGAGACAAAACAGTATATCTTTTCACATCAATCAGATTTATTATTTTTTTTTCTTAAAAGTCAATTTGATTAAAATACTTGGTGCTTCATTCCCATTTTTAAATTTGATTTTAATAAGTTAAGAAAGGGAATTCAAAGTAGCAATATTTCATTTCAAAATCTGAATTAGGATGCTAGATCTTGTAAAAAATAACTGGTCATTGAAGAACATTTCAATTGTGTTTTATGATACATACTGCCTCAGGACTACAGAATCAAAATGAAAAATTCAAATGTTTTTCAAGTTTTTTTTTATGGAGTAATTATTTTTAATGTAGTCAAGTGAATTATAGGAAAAGAAAAGTTTGCTTTTTCCCGATATCTGATAAATCATCAAAGAAAAATTTGGAAAAAAGTAATTACTAATAGAAGAATGGTAAGAAAGTCTCAAATATTCAATGCATGTACTGAATAATAATTCCCATAATGATTTTGAAAACAATCGATGGAGCTGATCTTGCTTTGCAGTTTTGAGTTATGCCTTGAAAGTTATTAAATTTATTACAAAATAAAACAGAGTTTTTGTACGGTCATATGTATATTTTTTTACTTGAGCATACTACTGACTAAAAATATATTCTTCAATCTTTCACGTTGCTTGTTTGAGAAATTTTACACAAAAATGAACATAGGATATATATTTTGTGTACATAACTGTCAATAACTACCGCGATTTTCTCGACATTGATAGGGAGAAAAAGCTTTGGCTGTATTGGAATATGATTGTCGAAGCTGCTTCTGATGTTACCAAAGTTCATCAGAAGTGGCAGATGGTCACTGTTATTTTGTTAACACGTGTTTGATGGGTGAAAAAGATTCCGGGAACTAGTGAACCAAGGTAGTAGTGCAATCTGGAGAACAATTAAAATAGTCCGTCACGAATTGCCTCGTTTTTTCCTTGAAACTTAACCGTTGGCAGACTTTAAAAGTAACACTCACAACAAAATTCAAAACTTCAGAGGCGTAATGTTGACTCTTTAATGTACCGGGAATGTGTATGAAGGAGTGCTGAATAGAGAATTTAATTGCACTTCCTAACAACAACTGAAGATGGACAGGAACGTCTTAAAACTTCATGAGACCCTGTGCTGCTTCACAAAAGTAGGCTTCAGGACCCTACAAAAATATAGGAAAGACCTACGACTCTTAAAAGTAGACAGAACATGGCATACGTTGCCAAATACTCGTCAAAAATAACCCGAAACAAATAAAGATGCATGATTTACAATCGCACAAACCGGCTGGACCAACTGCTGCCTTTTGAATGAATGAGTAATAATGATGTAGGGTGGTTGGCCGAGGCCTATACTTAAACGATGGTCATTACATGTAGCCAGTTGGCATATCGTTTAAAATTCGCAGTTTTTGGAAGAATACAACCAGACATAATATTGGACCGTAGACATTATTTGAATCAGGATCTTATTAAGGCTGAATCGAGAATGAGACGAGTTCCTCATTGTGACAAAGACCCTAGGCCCGGGCCCAGTTGGCCCCTGCCTTAAAACGTACCTGGTGATGGACCTCTATAATGAGGCATAACGTGAATTCTTGCGCCACGATGCTGCTAAACTTATCATTGTCTATGACTGCTCATTTATCTATGTTCAATGTACCATTGCACCTTCATACATAGTGCATAGAGAAAGATAATCATAATATATTAGTACACCTAAATAAAAGGCAGATGAGAGCAATGCAGACAACATCGAATGATATGGATTGACAAAGATTGTTTTACAACTCAACTCTTGCACTAGGGGCATTTCCATGCATTCACTACACTTGTCCTTACTCTCGGTAGGACAATGAAATTGGTGTAATATATCCCGTCGTTTATAGGCATGGGAGGTAGTTGGAAGAGGAGGTGCCAGCTCAAGTGTCTCCACTGTCACTTGACCATGATTCATGATTATGAGGTTTCTTAATTTCGTACGACAGAAGACCCTATTCTCGAAAAAAATAATTCACAGTCGCCATAGGGCAAAATTACTTTCTATGTTACATATAAAAATATACTTGACTGACTTCTTCATTCTTTGACGAGACATTGAAGCTTCTTAATCCAAAAAGTGGGAAAACACAATTCCAGTACTTAAAAAAACCTTCTCTTATCCCTTTAGATTAGGTGTCTTCAAACTTTTAGGCCCGATGGCTACATCAATTAATTCACAAAGCTCCGCGAGCCCTGTCAAAAAATAGTGTAATCGGAAAACTCTTATATAAAAAGAGCTAGCTTGTTTTATACAAGATTATAATTGATTCTAAGTGAAGAACGCTGTTACAGATTTGTATAAATATGTTGGTTTCAAAAAAGTTAAATGGAAGTTTCTTAAAACTAGTTACAATGCATGATTTCTGAAACATTCGTCATTTTCAGATTCTTTTCTTAAATGGCTATCAACACATATCAATGGAATGTTTTTAATATCTAGAATAAGAGAAGAAAAAAATTTAAAGACAAAAAGCTGAGAAGGCAATTTTTCTTGAAATTGTTCTAATTCATGTGTGGGAACACCAAAATTCCCTTTAGTGAGCCACTCGTGGTCGGCGGACCACGGGATCAAGACCTCTACTTTGGGTAATGCTTGTAGGTGGCTATACTAGTGCATATAATTTGAATATGCACTGTAATGGTAATCATTTACATACGTTTTATACTTGGCGTAAATTTCATATTTATTGAATGATTCCCTCATGAAGGTGCGTTTAAGGTAACTAGTGATGGGAGGCTGGACGGTCCCATTTTTTCTGGTAATTTCTATATGAGACCCCCTTGACCGGATGCCGTCGCATTCCTTCAGAAAGAGACTGTCAAGATCTTGGGTTTCTTGATGGGGTAGAAAAGTTTGTAAATCTTATGGAATGTAACTTTGCGCGATTGGGAATATCCAATTAGAGACTCAGCTAGGAGGACAGTAGTGAGTTGTGCTCAAGAATTTGAAGGTGATTCGGTTCACTATTTAATGAGATGCGCGCCCATTTCAGTAGACTTTTTTCCCATCCAACTTCCACCCCATAACGCCATGTAGAGGAATATCAATCGTTATCCCCCATGGACACAAACCGTCCAACCTCCAGCCAGGCTCCTCACATTCTCACTTAAAACTAAGTTTTCTCTTATTGTATTCTTTTTTGTAAATGTAAAATTTTAAATGTGTAAAAATAAATTTAATTATAACTTGAATTAATGTTCATCTAATATTTCAGTAATTATTCTAGTTAAAATTTGTTACTTTAACATTGGCCATGATACGATTAAGCAAATCTGAACTTGGGTTATTTTGAGTGAAATTATAATTTAATGGCCTCGCATCACTAGCAGTGAATGTTACAATATTCATTGCTGGCATCTAAATTGTTCCGTTATTTTGGTCAAAAATGCAATGCTAAAAGAAGAACTGAAAGTAAATATGTATCTAATTTGGCTTCTTTTTTTCTATCAATAAGCAAAAACCAGTTAAATACATACTTACAAACCACAGATGATATTCGGTGAGAACTCAAATTACCTATGTTTAAAATTTAACTCTGTGTAACTTTTAATTTAAAATTTAAGTCTTGCTTATCATAGTGATTGGTTATGTATGACATGCTGTCACTTATTCTAAGTTGTTGTTTTACTAGTTTTCCTTACCTTATCTTTGTAGCGTATATTGCTTTATTCAAATATTCTGATGCAGTAACAAGAAACTGAATATTGCATGAACAAAAATTCGAATTTTATAGACTCGCTATACAAATTTCATTCACAACTACTGTTCTTTCCTGTTTCGTTTAAAGAAGGGGAAAAGAAGGGAAAGTATATTGAATATCATCTCTAACGCTGGAAGAAATGGAGGTCCAATTTAAAAGTCTCATTTGGAAACAGCCCTAAAGCAGAGGTGATTTCTTTTGGTGTGTGTTTTTGTTGAGCAAATATCTACTTGCACATTTCGTAAATACATATTCTCGAAAAGTACACAACACTTTTGGAGGTTTTATATTTTGCTTCTCAATCTTGTCTCGAGAAGTAGCACAGCAGGAGAAAAAAAGAAAAGATTTAACCGTGTTCAATCCACGCTTTAGTCAAGAAAAGAAGAGAGAGAGAAAAGGAGCAAAAAAAAGTCGTAAAAAATTCACACTTTGGATCATTCTATTCTTGAAGGATTTCTATTTGAAAGCGAAAAGTTGGGTAAGAAGGGTGGGGGATAGTGTAGAGGATCTTTCGAAGCATTGCACACTTGCAACTTTCTTTCAAGTTATTTATTTTACGTTCGTTTTCATTGAGTTCCATCTTATGCACTTCAGAAAACGGACTCTTTCCGAAACTTGAACGAAAAGTACAGAGGGAAAAAAAGGAAGGAAACCCGTGATGGGCGTAAAAAAAAAAAATCAGTTATTGAAACGAAGTTAGAAACTGGTAATGAGAATCTTTTTTTTTTCTTTTATAGTCCACACAATCTTCTGAGGAGACTTTTTTTCCTTTCTCGGTACTACAAGATTCACTCTAGCGTTCATCTTATTTTTATTATTTCTTACCTCACTCTCATCCGTTTGTTTCTGGTGTGTAAAACACTTTCAGGAATCGTATATTGGAGAGTTTCAAATCTTAGCTTCTTGCATTCTAGAATTTTATGCCATCATTCCAACCTTACACCCAGGGGAAGAACGGTTTTCCCTTAATGTTCTTAGCTGAATTTCCGTTATAGATTTTTTTTCTTCCTTTCGCAGAATCGTGTTTAGGTAAAAGAATTTGAGAAGGTCCGGTTCTTTCACAAACAGCTTCCCTTTTTCCCTTTTAGAAGTACAAAAACTTAGTATTGTTTCTGGAGTGAAAAAAGTTTCACGAGTGTATTTGAATTTGTTAAACTTATCCGATTTACTTCGAAAGGACGTTTCCCGATATGATAGCTTATATTTTTTTTCTTTTCATTTTGATCTCGATTTTTTTTTTAAGGTTAGAGGCAAGCAAAAAAATTGTTTTACTTTAACGAAGTATTCAAATGACAGATTTAAAATTAACTAAAAAAATAATTGGTAACTTGTAAGCTGCATTAGTTGTAAAGCTCAAAAAAAAGTATTAACGGCAAATATTGTTTAAAGTTAAATATTATATCTCATAGTTGTTATAAACAAACTATTTTCTAGTTAATGATGTTGATCTAATGATTAATTTATTGCTTGCAGTTTTAGGGCATTAAGTACTCATGGAACATATTTTGTTAAAAACATTGTTCCAACAGAGAACCCTGAGACAGCAAACAACAACATCCTCCCCGAGCAAATAGCAGTAGTTTTAATAACTTTTTATTAATTTCGAACAAAATATAGCGTAAAGGGATTTTCCTAAAAAATATATTACAATACTTTTTATAATCTTTAATTTTAATCATTTATCAAATAGACGAGTGTGTTCTTTACTAAAATCTTCAAATTGTGCTCACCTAGGAATTGTTCTGCTGGGTCATTTGCCACTTATCTTAATTTTACTCCTTCCGTATTGTCTCAATACATTCTGAAACGTAATGCCGATCTTTCCAAACATGCACACAGAATCATTGACGCAATGTGGCATCCTTCCTATCATCTCTCTTATTTACTACTCACATATTAAGTATAGTCATGATTACATTTGCGTGTATCAAGATTCCTTCACAATGTGAGGTTCTCATTTCAAAGGTATAAAGGGGCGAAATGCTTTTGAGAACCCTCTATAACTTGTTATGGATTCTTTAAAAATATTATTTTGCAGGATAGATTTTACCAAGTTATTGCCGTCAAATAGAGTTCTGTGATAGATTTTAAAATGGTTATGTAACTTGTGGCCCGAAGTTCGTTTGAATTTACTGGTAGCACTCATCGTCACACAGCAGAGCTTTATTAAAAATATTTTTAATTAAAAACTTTAATTTGCCAGTTGTCACAAAACATTTTTGCCTCAACGCATATGGTTTTAACTTATTCTTTGTCATAGCATTGGGTAGGTTCTCACCTAATTTCGCAGCACCCAAGCTGTACGTAATCAATTCACCAAATAATTAATAGTTCCTCTCTCTCTCTCTTTTCACTCTTCTCCTTTTTCAGTGACAGGATCTCCAGTCACTTGCGTTTTTGGCAAACTCTCAAGCCCGTGTCTGGGTGGTCAGAGTGGTTCTTGAGTACTGATAGTATTAGGAAGTGGCAAAACTATTGGTCTTGACCAAGAAGATTTGTAGGCGTGCAATAGAGTTCTGGTTGTTCAATCCTCCTATTTCACTTTTAACCCTGTCTTTTGAAACTTCCGAGCAGGAAAGAAAAGGTCTAACACACAGCATATTCTGACACTATTGGTCATCTGAAAACAGTGTTTAGTCTGATCCACAAATTTTTAGCACCACATGTTCAGAGTCATACGGCTGGGCCATAAACCAACATATCACTCCGTAGTATGATACACAATTCATGACATGGTCATTACAGTAGCTGCTCATCGTTTCCAAATATATGTGCAACATTACCACGTGTTTTACGAAACAGTTGAAGGAACCTTTGCCGCTGGCTACAAGCTTGGCCTATCTATGTCCCGCTTTGAAGAAAGAAGCCTTTTACTGCGTCTTTTCGCCCGAGGTACCCTGAAACAAAAAAGATGGGTAACAGACAGCTAATTAACTAAGAAGCCATGTTACAGAAATTTTCCATTATATTGTGATCACAGTTTAAATTCATTACAATCTAGTTGGACACTACATAAATCGTTTAAACGCAAATTGTTATGCTTAAATTCTAAAATGACGATTCAAAGGGGGGAATGAAAGATTGTAAACAGCATCAAATATACTCAGTCATAATAATTAGTAAATAATCAAAAATGTATTCCTCATCATGCGACGGTGGTGCCCCAATAGATTAATCATCAGATACAGTGGTGCACACAAGTGGTCCTTTGGCTCGGACCCCTCCCCCAAAGCCCTTGATTTTTTTTATTGATTATAATCCTATGCATATAGGGCGTAAAATTTAATTGTTTGGAATAAGTAATTAATTTTATCAACTAATGCTAATTATTCATTCAATAATTTAATTTTAATATTTTCTGATCCCGAAAATCGACAAAATCAAAAGAATATGTTGGATGGCGTATTGGAGCAGGATACGAGGATAGTGGACTTTTGACCCTGGGCCCTCCCCACCCGCTTCGAAAAATCCCTGTGTGCATTATTGACCAGACATAATCATATCCTCATTCTCAACGAAGTCTCATGGAAGTGATAAGTTTGGAATGTTAGTTATTGGAAGAAAAATAAAAGGTGTTTTTCTTAGAGGTTTAAAACTTTAAATTGCAATAAAACAACGATGTATTATTCGATTGACATGAATTTTTTTTTATTCGAAAGATATTCTTATGGCATTGCATTATAAATATGATCAAGGAAGGCGTAGATTCGTCGAATGGGCCCAAAACGAGATTGCCGTTGTTCCCGATTTTCATAAGCGAATTTTGTGTAGCGATGAAGCGCACTTCTGGTTGAATGGCTACGTCAACAAACAAAACTGCCGCATTTGGAGTGAAGCTAATCGACAAGTGTATGTCGAAACACCGTTACATCCAGAAAAACTGACCGTTTGGTGCGCTTTATGGGCTGGTGGAATCCTTCTTCAAAAACGATGAAGGCCACAACGTTACAGTCAATGGTGATCGGTATAGAGACATGATTACTAACTTTTTCATTCCTGAATTGAACAATCCTGATGTCCAGGAGCTGTGGTTCCAACAAGACGGCGCAACATGTCACACAGCTCGTGCCATAATCGATTTATTGAAAGACACGTTTGGTGACCGCCTAATTTCACGTTTCTGACCTGTGAATTGGCCTCCAAGATCTTCTAATTTAACACCGCTAGACTATTTTCTGTGGGGCTCTGTAAAGTCTTTGGTCTATGTGGATAAGCCACAAACGCTTGACCGTTTGGAAGACAACATTCGCCGTGTTATTGCCGATATACGGCCACAAATATTGGAAAAAGTCATCGAAAATTCGACGTCCAGATTGGACTACATCCGAGCCAGCCCTATGCCAGAAATCATGTTTAAAATGTAATGCCACAAGATTATCTTTCGAATAAAAAACGATTCATGTCAATCGAATAATACATCGTTGTTTTATTGCAATTTAAAGTTCTATACCTCTAAAAAAACATTTATTTAAATTGAATTCCATTTTAAAGTATTTACCTATATATTTTTAATTAATGCAGGGAAACTAATAATTTAAATATCATTGAGAGAGAGAAAGTAATAGCAGTACATAAACTTTTAACGCATTTACTACATAACGTATTCACATCTTAATCAATCCAATAGTTAGATGGAGTAAGGATAAAATTTATTCCAGACAAGTACTGTTTAAAGCAGTAGTGCAAAATTCTGATAACACTCCTTTCTTTTTTTTCTCCTGTAATTGGTCTATCACTTCAGAAGTTTATGTTGGTTATTGGAGTACATAATTGAAAGATAGAGAGAGTTTATTTGAAAACTTTTGTCGTGAAATATCGAAACTACTCTCTCCTAATAGGACTATTAGCTTTGTAATGTGAGTAAAATATTGAATCGATTTCGTTAACAGAATTACAAAAGCAGACACTTCTAATAAGACTATTAGTATTATATGATATGTAATATAAATAAAGTAATCTATAGAATTCGTTAAAAGAATTCTAAAAGTGGATATATTTACAGAATTGTGAGTGCGATAAAGAGATTTAAATTTAACTTAAAAAGAATTTGGGCAGATGGCGTATAAAAGTAGGTAATTAAAATTCTCAAGACTATTAGCAGGATATGTATACTTATTAGAAAATATTTACCGTAAAATCTGGAGTTTAACGCGCACTTTTATCGCAAAAAATAACATTGAAATTTGCAGGTGCGCGTTATACACCGGGTGTGAAAATGAGTGATTTAAATATGAAAAGAAGATTAGCATAGAAAAAAAAATTAGACATTTACATATATCAAAATATTGTTTATTTAAAAGAAATGACATTTTTTTTTCTTATGAACTTACGTAAAAAGGGTTGTAATTCTAGATATTTACTATCTTTTATAAAGCTCGGTGTAATACCTCAAATAAATGACTTCAAAACATAAGAGCATTGCGCCCGTACATTTCAGTTTTCTTCGTAAAAAAAGGGGGGGGTGCACGTTATACGGCGAATTTACCTAAAAATTAAAAATTGCAATTTGAAAGTATTGGTGCATGTTATACGCCGAATTTTACAATTGTATTCGCCTACTGACTGAACCATCGTAACAAATTAAGCACAAATAAAGTTTTAAAAATTCAGTAACAATACGGATGTGTGACAAACCTATACGGAACTTTATCACTAACCTTCTGAGTCGTCTCTTTTAGGGAAATTTAATTCCCCTACCTATTTCCAATCAGCTCCAAAAAGAGGACAGGACTCCTTGTTATGCAGATTAGATAAAGTATTTAAGTCAAACGGAATAGTAAAGTTAGAGCAGTAGGAGAGAGAGATTGAAGCAGAAAGGTATAATAGTGAAATTAGAAATTTATAATTGAAGATTTCTTGGTGGATAATTTAATCTCAAGAAGAGTTGAGATTGTGTGGTAAATATTGATTTATATTTAAAGTCTCATTTTTATATTAGGAGTGAGATTAAAGTTAAATGTTCAATAGGAACATTATAGAATATAATTCTGGGATCTCTTATCGTGGTAATCTCTGCGTGATCGATATTCTAATTGTTAATTAATTGGATCATTAAATATTTAAGTTAATTTAAAGGAAAGACCCTTATTAAACCTCATAATACTATTGAGATATATTTGTTAATAAGTCTTTGATTCTATTTGGATAAGATAACCAAATAAAGAAAGTTATTTATAAAAATGGCTACTGGTTCTTATCTGATTCCTACTTATTCTCGTTCTCAAAGTGAGGTCCAAGGGGACCTTCACAGATGGATTACGAAAATTAACGCTCATTCACACATCGATGTCATAAAAAGAGTTTAAAATGAAAGATTTTTACTTGAGTAACACAGAAATATAAACACAAATAATCGTTTAAATGCACAGTATTTCTAAATATTCAGAAGAATATAATTTTCTTTTTTTTATTTTCAAAGCTCTCATTTTCATACCCGGCCTATAACTCGCACCAGTAAATTTCGATTTTATTTTTATTTTTGTGTTATAAGTACGCGTTGTACGCCGTATTTTACGGTTGTAATTTTAGTATATCGGTAAATAAATATCAAGAACTAATACATTTTTCGTCAAAATTCTGTTTAGCTCTAGCATTTGAAAATTCAATTGTGATATTTCTAAGTGTGGGAATAATTAAAGAAATTTAGAAAAGGAAATTTATTTTTTAAAATTTGCTTTCTATGGAGTAGTTGCAGTGAATAGGCGGATACCATAATGATATTTACAGTTAGTTTATTTACAACATTAATATTTTTAATAAAAATAATATTTTAAGAATCTATCAGTTATTTATGCACTTCATATCTGAAGTGAAAATAAACCTTATTTTTTTGCTAGTAACTCTCATTTATAAAATGACCTCGGGCAATTGCAACAATGTTCAGGCCAGAACATGAAGGTCTGTGTGTGTGTGTGGAACGCCTTTAATACCTTTTTTGCCTTTTCGTTTTTAAATTTCACTGTGAAATGAATTCGACCTCACTTCTTCAAGATTCGGTGCAATAGAATAATCTGTGTCCATTATCTACAGCTGATATAGGAACCATAACTTTTTGTCTTGGGATACCCCGGTAGGGAACTGAAATAGCACCTACTGTCCCCAGAGATCTCGAATAGGCTGTTTGAGATAACTGGAATTCTGACCTCCATTTTGTCAAGTCCTGACTTTACCCTCAAAATGTATGAGTAGGAATTTCATCGGGTTTTCATACAAACCAGCTGCATATTAATCAGGCCATTTGTTCGAATTGGAAAGGCACCACCCAGAAAACCCATTCCTTAATTATATTTTTTCTTTTAATTTTTCAGAATGAGCACTGTAACATAATGTCAATTTATTTTACTTCATGATCCACAACATATGCTTAAATAAAAGTTATATATATATATATATATATATAAATAATTCCAACACTCTTTTTTTAACTTTAATCCGTATATATAACTAGAATATTGAAAAAATACGCATATAGTATTTCAAAAATCAATGATAATGTGAACATTTCAGTAACTGAAACAATTCCACCCCATTGATGCGATCGATATTGCTTCAAATTTCATTAAATATTCTCTTTATATTCCTCAAGGCTAGAATTGACATTTAGAAAGTTCGAAACGTCCAATTTTCGTTCTATTTTATTTGAATTTCCAATTTATTCGAAATAATGCGATACGAATGCGATTTTTATCCGCCGGCATTTTTTACGCGAGATGTTAAATTAATATCGAATACCAACACAGTGATTCTAATATATAACATGCAGTTTTTTCCCCTTTTTCTGTTTTAATTTTCAAAGGATATATGTAATGATACGGAATATACGCGTCGTTTTTTAAATTAATCTAGACAAACAAAAATCTTCAAAAAATTCATGCATATATAATTCGATAGTATTGCAATGTAAGTATTGGGCTAAACTTTTTATGCTTGATTTAAAAATTAAAAGCATTTTTCAATTGTATTCAATATCAAACTTTTCCGAAAATCACACACCAAAAATAATCCATACGATATGCATGCATATGCCAAATCAAATAAAATAAGCCCTAATGTAAGTTTTATGTTCTAACTTATCTTTTTTCAATTACATGCTGCATCAAACTAATCGTCGCCCAGCCAGTATGGTGGCTATGACCCTCGGCTTGTAACCGAGTGGGTTCGGGTTCGAATCCCGAATAAGACTTGGTTGTATCTTCGGAAAAGAAGTCGATCTTTCGCCTGAAATGGATTCCCGTCTCGAAAGGAAAAGCAGCGCACCTCTTCTTGTTATATGCTGGTATCATCGTTTGTAATAAAATCTGTATTCTTCCGTAGTTGTGTTATATGTTTCTGTTCATCTATCTCACGTCTTTCGTATGTATCCCAGTAATAAACACACGACAACAACAACATCAAACTAATCACCATTAAAAAAACTGATTTTCCACAAAGATATTTAAATATAAAATTTATATCAGGTAGCCTCCCCGCCTCGTAAGTGCAAGGTTGCGGGTTCGAACCCGGCTGGAGTTGATAGATTATCTGGATGCGAAAACCGTAAGCATGTAAACAATATCTTGTGTATGAATATAGGACTGGTAATATCTGCAAAATTAAGTAATGGTCATATTTAGCATCCTTCGAAAGCTTGAATTAAATAAATTCAAGTGTCAAATATATATTTGGTAGCAAGAGCCTCCACTAGATGGTGCTACCAATAAAATGGATTTTGCATTTAGGGACTCGCCGTGTCTGTAAAGGCTTAGCTAATTTTAGAAAGATATTTTATTAGTCTGTGAGACATCAAGACTTAGTTTTAGAGAATTATCTATGGAATTCTGGAGGTCACGCGTTAAAGAGCTCGTGACCAGTATTATATCTTGCGATTCGTGGATTCGAACCCTGGTGCCTCCAAGGAGTCTCCGAGAAGCATGTCTGTGTGATGAACTTTAAATCAGTCGAGACTCAGGGCCCTCCTGTTAGCGTGGGGAGAAAGTTTGCGAAGTAAGATATCAGCTGAGGTGACATCCTTGTCACTTGACTGTGGTCCAGGTCCGTCACCAATACCTCTAGTGTAGCTTTGAAATGCGACATTAATGAAAATCCTTTAATCAAGAAACATTTTAAACATCTTAAAATTAATATTTAAGAGATATTTTTCAATACCTACTTTTAATTCCCTCTCTCCCTATATATAAATATATAGTTCAAATTTTTCCAATCGTTTATAAAATAATTTCAATTCATTCTTCCAAAGTTAAATACATTTTTTTTAAAACTTGTAGTGGATGACACTTGATTCTAATACAGCTACTTCAAATATTAATTCATTCATTAGATTAAAAATGACTAAATAGTGACAAACACACACACAAAAAGACAATAGTCCAAAATCATATATAGAAAGGAAAACCATTCATTGTGTTCCTGTAGAAAAATGGGTAGCGCGTTGGACTTCTAATCCAAAGGTCGAGAGTTTGAATCTCACCTCGGATGGCTTAATTTCTGAGAATATAATTTATTTTTACTATACTATTTTATTAGAATAACACTAAATTTAATTAATGAATAAATAGTGACAAACAAACAAAATAGTCAACACCCTATATAGAAAGGAAAATGGAAAATTGCAAGGAGAATCGCTTTCTATTTTGCCACTTAGTATTTTGATTCTGTCATATGCATATGCATATTTATATTAATTGTAACTAGTTAATAAAAAGTAACTAAAATCAAATTTTTCTTTGTTGACCTAAATAGGAATTGACATATTTTTTTTATATATATTGTTAATTTTTAGGTTACGCTTCATCTCACTTATATGCATTCAATAATTTAGAAATTTATAAGACAATTCAACAATTAAAAATTTCATGGGAATAACAAATATCTTTTAGATAAGAGACTTAATCGAATTCGGTACGGTCAATTCTCGGAAATATGCAAGTCGAGTTTGCTTAAAACGGTAAAGAGTTGCTAACAAATCTACTTTCTTCGACATATTTTAAATGAAGGATATTGCAATTAGACGCGTCAGAACCATTTCAACACAGAAGTATATAGTTTTATCATCATGCTTAGCAAACTATTTTAAACACGACAAGCGCATGCTATCCGTATAAATTTGGAAAATTGCTGAAAACACAGAGGATGTGGTTTAAATAATTTGTAATAATGATCTTCATTTCACAATATGAAATATATATAAAATTTCAGTTCAAAATATTCATGTATTAGAAAAAATTAAAACCGAGAAATGGAATAATGGAGTGTAAAACATAAAGTTGAAAAAACATTTTTTTTTGTTTGAGAACGATAAATGAGCACTCTCCAAACCTTCCCTGGGGCTGCGGTAGCCCAGTAGTCAAGGTATAGGGTCATGTCAGGCCTCTCATGAATTCGAGCCCAGTGCCACTAAAGACCCGCTGTGTAGGGCAGCGATTTACGTTAAACATGTCGAGAGCTGAAACGTCATCCCGTTGGCGTGGTGTGGTAGTTAGGAGAGGGGGTGCTAGCTCAGGTGTCACCCACGCCACTTGACAATGGTTCAAAATTATGTGGTCCATCGCCAAAAGCCCTCGTGTAGCTGAACAGTGCGACTTTAATATTCACTCACTCACCCAAACCTTCCTTTCCAGCCAACTTGGGGACTTTGAGCCTCGACAAAATTAGAGTTTAGCAGCCCTTCGGAGAGACGGGTCTTTAGAGACACCAAAACTCGACAAAAATAATAAGACTTCGCGACCGTTATAACGCTTTCGTATGTAATTTATTAAATTTCGAATATTTATTACAGTCTAGATTTTTGAACGTACAAATAAAATTTGCATAGGATGATGAGTGCATTCACGAATTTAAGGCGACTTCAAGAAAAAAATGAATAAAATCTTGTTTTTTTTTATTCTTTCGGAAGCGGTTTATTGGTTTCAATTTAATGAGCCATTGAGGGTTTTGACAAGTAGAATTCCCACAGGATTATACCGTTAAGATGAATTCCAAATGATTGATGAGAGTATTAAGTAAAACTATAACATAAGCTGATAGACTTATTTAGTTGTAAAAAACGCAAAATTAAATATATCCAAACGTTTTCCTGACGAATTATAGGATAGCCACCCACTATATGGTGAGGTATTGGCTGTCTGTGAAGCAACAACTCAATTACTAGCTGCTGGCCTAGCTCCTGCAAAAGCTGTCTTTTTCATAGACTCCTAAGCTACAATTTTAACTTCAAGTAGTAATACACCAACTGAGTGCCTTAACACAATTCAGTTCTGGACTAAAATTGCGGAGTTCAGCTCATATGGCTGGATTGTGGCCTTACAATGGGTCCCAAGTCGTGTTGGAATCCCCAGCAATGAGAAAGCCGACCAAAAAGCCAAGTCACACCCAAACTGGAAATCCCCTTGACTCTCAAAAGAACAAAGGGATGATTATATCCATATCCTTTGACAAATATACAATCGTGACCCAAAAGACCAAGAGCCTTGGAAAGGCATCAAAAACTCTGGTCACTGTAGGTCCAATCCCAAGGCATCTTGAGAGAGCCGAAGCTATTGACGGCTTTCGCCTAACCACCGGACATAACTTTATGGGAGTATACCTCCATTGGCTTAGTCTGGCTGCTGACGAGACCTGCCCACTATGTGACCATGCCAGAATGTATGGCGACATCCTCCTCCAATGCACTGGACTCACTGAATACCCGACTGATGGCATCGTCAATCGGTACTGGAAGGCTCGGCGTCAAATGGTCAAGAATCCAACCACGGGCGCAGAATAAATCAATAAAATAAATAGTTATATGTTCAATTGCTGTTGAGAGAGAACCTTTTTCGTGAAGGAATGATACACTTTTAATCTGTCGAGTTTCAAAACCCTCTCGTTTTCATGGTGTCAAAATTTTGAGAGTTGAGTGCCAAAACTGAAATGTCATCCTCATCACTTACTCCAGGTTCAAAATGATAACATCTGATGGGTAACTGTTAAGGCCGATTTAGTGATGTGAAGGATGCGTAAGACGCATTGTGATGCTGGTTTCTGGAGCCTTGAGAGGTCATTGTAGCTGTGAGAGCGTACAAGCCGATTTGGAAACCAGGCTAAGAGAATGTCTGGGGGGGTTCTCGGCAAGTTTCTTGGAGCGTCTGGGTTTACCCTTCTCGTGTCTCTTTAAAGGTGGAATGTGTCACGTCTTCAAAAAAGACACGTGCTACAGATTAATTTCTGTTTAGATGTAGCAGGGATTACTATTTGGCCATTGGTCCTTGTCACTCCTCGTGCAGTGGACTTTGAAGCCGGAGATTGGTGAGGTAACTGCGGCGGTTACTTTTCTGTGGGCTAGATAAAAGAAAAGGTCAAAGGGTGAGTTGACCAAAAACTTAAGCATTAATATTGTCTTGTCCTGGGTACTTTCTCACGAGAAACTATGTGGCCGTTGGCAAGTCATAAGCTCTCAAACAGGAAATCGGTCCTTTGATGGAGACCCTTGCAGAACCGTCGGCAATATTCTTCAAGTTACATTGAAATGTAACGTTAATAAACAAATAAAAACAATAAATTGGCAACACAATAACCAAATGTGAAGCAATCGCTATTGAGTAAGCGGTCAGACTTTTATAGCCTATTAAAACACATGTTAAATTACATTTTATAACCATTTAAAATATGCTTCCTAACTAATTAAAATATATTAAAATTTATAACCTATTTATTTTTTAACCTACCAGGCTGTTTTAACAGATGGATATTTAATTTCTATTTTTTTAAATGCATCGCAAGTGTCTGATAATATTTTTTATGAGTTATGTAAATTCAGCAAGTATTCTTACCTCGCCATTTTTTATTTCATTAATGAAACGCAATTTACACGGAACTACAATAACATTTATTCTACTCAAAATGTTGACAGTTGCTGATTAATCAAATAATTTATGTATATTGCATAATAAAAGTAATTTGAGAGGAATATGTCAAGCTCCGTTCAGTCATCTCGCTCCTTGATTTCTACGAGCTAGTCAGCTCAGCTTATGGGAATTGTATGTTTCAATTAACAAACACTTTAAAGATGTATATGTTAATTGATTGAAGTGTCTCGCATTTCAATTTACATGCTTTCCCTCTTTCTAATGGATTTTTTGTGCATACTCAGATAACTGATTCCATGCTTATACTTAAGCCGATTAATGAAATATTCGTATCTAATGTACGAATCATGTTTTAAATCAACAAAAGGATTCGTTCATTTTGTAACTTTACCGTTAATGCATAAAATTCTATAATTGAATTAAATTCCGTTATTTCAAAAGCACGGAGAATTAGAAGGTCTAAGTTAAGAATATGAAGAGTACCTTTTCAAATAAATCCAGTCTAGATTTTAATTGGCTTAAAAGGAATATATCAAAGTTATTTTGTTTAAGGCAACTATTCGAAATGAGAATAATTCCCCAATTAAAAGGTAGAAATAATGCTCCATTTTAAGCAGACTAAATTATTTCTTTAAAAATAGTAAACAGTATATCGTAAAACGAGGGTCTTCCTGAAAATAAAGACCGGTTAGTTATGCAAAATGAAAATAATATTAATTACTCCTAGCGATAACCGACTTTTCCCTTAGCTGAAAGAGTTTCTAGGTGGACGATAAAGGTTTTGGAACTGATGAAGAGTTAGAGAGTGCAGTGTTCACCGGATATGACAAAATTTAATGCCCTTTATCTATCAATTTATGTCGTTGTTGTTGTTGTTTCTAATGCCACCTGTCTGACGTAGGCAGATCGAGGCCCACGAAATTCATCGTGGCAAGGGGCTAGAAATACGCCTGTCGTTGACCTTGAGCATCATACAGGTAAAAGTTCGATTTAGCTCGGCAAAATTCCCTGAAGGGACGATAGATGGCGACACCACCTATCTCCACCTCCACAATTTCTGTATAGAGCTGAGGGGGAGGGAAATATTCTCCAGTCCCTGCGCTCGTGACTCAGCGCACAAAACTTCGGACTCACTGATTTAATGAGCACGTGCTCCGTGTGTACTCGGAGGGTATTCGGTGGCATCGGGCATCGAACCCAAGCCTTTCGGTCTGGAGTCCGATGCTCTAACCACTAGGCTACCCCGACCCATCAATTTATGTAATAAGTATGAAAAAAAAATCGCCTATTATTTACCATTCAAAAACTGTTCCTAGTTTTTTAGTGTTCAACATTTTGTGTATGTGAGTATACTGACATGTGTGTGAGAAATATCCGACATATTTAGCTCGGAATATTTCTAGAGGGAAATCGGATGTCATATATTAAACCTTCCACTTTCACAGACGCTTCTACCGATTAATTATGACCGTATATTGGAAAAAAAATGATGCGACCTTTTTGATTCACCCTTAATCCACTCAATATATAATACATAATTGTCGTAACATATATATATGTAATGAATCCTTCGCCCTTCAAGTGTCAGTTGGGGTAAACTTCCTACCAGGACAATTCAACCCACATCCCGCATAAGGACTTTGAATTTTTCTTTCGCCGGACTTAAAAAAGACACGCGTACTAACGACTCACTCGCTACTGATCAAAGTTGAAAGATGTCTCGTCTTGTCATGGCTTGGAGTACAGACTGTTTTGCTGAACCTTGGAATAAAATACAATATGATAAACGGCTGCACGTTGCATTTCTCCTGTCAATCTTTAAGAATTGCCCCAATATATATATATATAAACACATGTTACAACGGCATATTAGAAAAGTGTGAACATTTTTATGATTAGTATAAATTATTTGTTATGCTGAAAAAATAAAACCATGTGCGCATGTTCTATTTCTTTAAAATGCACCAGTCTAAGTAATAAATGAGGCAACAAAAAAGAGGTATAAGAGTATCATGATTTTTTTGTGTGTGTTTTTATTAATAATTTATTCTATTGAAACTTAATCCCATTAAATGCATGAAAACAAATCCCATCCTATGTATATTAACATTAAATATATGTTGACAAACATTAGAAAAAATCATGTTTTTGTTCTCTTGTTATAATTCAAAAAATAATTTTATGCATTTGCATATTAAACTGTTGTAAGAAAGCACTTTTTTTCGACTGCCTTTTTATTTCAGATTTTTTTTTATTACCAATACATAGCAATAATGTGTTAAAAGTAAATGAACTATGCATGTCAACTTAATTTATCTCATTAAATAACTATATAATCGTCCACATTAAGGTATTAATACTAGAGGGAGAGAGGGTTCTATTCGTCTGTTTTTCGTGTCTAGGAATAAAAAATATATTTTCTGGTTATCAGTGTACGATGTATATTGTTTTAAAAATAGATTCTTGATGGGAAAATCCTCCTAATCATAACAACGAGAGCAAAAATTTTTTTGTAAAAAAAAATAATAAACGAGTTTTTTTTACACTTCTAAAGAAGAGCAAGCAACCTTGAAAAAGTGAGAACTGTTGACGCGTTATATATCAAGATTATTACTTCTCAAAGGTTTCTATTAAAAAAAAAGTGCCTACAATAGAAATAACGAGAAATAATGGAATTCGATAGCTAATTTTTATTCGAATCATACACACAAATGATAAAAAATAGTTTTTTATTTTATTAATCAAAAAACCAGTTCCTTGCATCTTGACATTCTACTTACGTATGTACGTGTATGGTGTTAAGAATTGAATTCATTGAGGTTCGAGTAGAAATGTAATGAAAAATTATAAAATATTTCCTACAAGAGAAAATTGTTACGTAAAATAATATTAGGAATGGCTTTATAATTATTTTTGAAATCAGTTTTGAGGTTATTTTTCCATTAAAGCATTTGACTTTATTTCCAAATTCTCCTTTTTAATTCTTATATCGTCGAATGTCTAAATATTTAATCTTATTATAAAAATTATTTTCAGCAAGTAATTGAAATCCCGCCTTTTGAAATTTCATTTTGAGTTATTTACTTACTTTTATTTAAATATCTTTACAAAAGGAACGTTTTTGTACTTCTGAATAGCATACTTTCTCATCTCTTCCTATTAAAAATCAAATCCTTATTAAATCAACTTGGATTTTCTTTAAATCTGCATCTTTTAATGTTAAAATGCTTTATCAGAAGAATATCACTGCCCTTGTAAAATAAAATTTTAATTTTAGTTTATTTTCAAACTTTTGAAATGTTTAGAAATCATTCAATCTAAATTTCAAAGAACACCTGTATTTCTTGATTTAATTTTTTAATCGTACCATTACATATTTTTGTTTAGTTAATAATTACTTTGTACTGAGCATCTATCAAAGATTTAATGGATCAAACAATGTATTTTACCTCCTCAAAAGTCTGATAACATTTGTAATTACAAACATATTTCTGAGTATCTTTTTCTGTAAGGGTCATTAAACACACATCTTATTTATTTATTTGCCAAGTATCCTTTAAAATTTTAGATCCAATGAGAAAATAGTTCATACATATGTAGGCTTAACATATACTTGGAATTATTACAATTCACACACACACACTCAAGAACATTCATGCAACGAACAAAACACCTCAGACACATAATTTATGGAATAAAACAAGAAAATTACTTTTTCCTAAAGAAAGAAAATGGAAGCAAAATGGAAAAACTATAATGCAAATCGTATCGACTCTTCTATCTTACATAAGAAAAAAGAAGGGCGAAGCAAAAAGTTTTTATTTTTCCATTCAGAGACCTGTCGAAAGTGCAAGCCTGCTTCTTCCACTAATAATGAATTCACTTTAAGAATTATTATTTATCTATAACATTCCTTGTACTTGTTTATAAAGATAGTTAATAGCACATAGATTTCCCACCGCAGGCAGTGGTTTGCCATTTTTAATGGATGGCCAACTTCTATTAGTTCTTTTTCTTTCTGCTACAGGGTAATGGCCAAATAGAATTCTTGGAAAGGCAGACACATCTTCAAAACCCCTTAGGGAACTGGCAGAAATGGAATGCTTGTTTCTCCCTTTTTTTAGAACTTGTAATATGAAAATGAGAACCAAGATGTATGAGTTGTTTCAGTAATTTCGGATCTCGGTCCGCTCTTTACAATCGTTTATCATACAATGATTTATATAGTTCTGGATAGGACTACCATAGTATTAAAACACTTTATGCGAACTTTAATAGCCAATTGTATACGTAATGTATTCAGGCGCTGAATGTTTTAAAGGTTTCCCAGTAATTATCTGAAATGTGAGTGCCCAAAAAAGAACAAGTATTTCGGCTTTGTAACGATATATTTAGTTTTCGATTGTCGTACTATCCAGTGAATATTGTGAGATGTGTTGTATGTAAATTTGGAATAAAATTTTTGTTAAAATTAGTTTATTGGTTGTGTTTTAAAATCAATATCAATACATATGAATGAGTTTTAAGCCTCTTCTCTCCACTCCCTCTTTTTTTAATTGTAAGATTCATTTTAAATTAAGATCAAAACAAGTAATATAATAAAATAAGTCAATTCCGACTTAGGTCCACAAAGAAAATTTAATTTTAGTTAATTAACTTTAATTAGTAAATTATAACTTTAAAAAACTGCATGAATATCAAGTGTCATCCACTACAAGTTTAAAAAAATGTAATTGACGCCAGGGGAAAAATTCGTTAGAAAAAACTTACTGGTGCCATCTAGTGGTGCTAAATATAAATTCGTCAGAAATAACGCATAATAAATTTAAATTTAAAAAAATAAAATGTAATTATATATAATGAACTAATATTTGAGAAAAACTGTATTAACATCAAGTGTCATCCATTACAAGTTTAAATAATGAATTTGAACTTCAGTGGATGAATAAAAAGTATTTCATCAACAATTGAAAATTTGAACAAGATAAATATATATAGGAAGAGAGTGAACTATAATAATAGGAATTTAACTAGGATGATATGAGAACACTCACAAATACACGTATAATATGCTACATACAGAACATATAATATAAAATGTATACAAAAAATTAGCACAACATAGTTTAATTTGTTACAAAAAAAGTTAAAATTCTTTAAAACTTGCTTTATTTTTATTATTTAACCTTCGATGATATGTTCATGATTGGCGATAGCTTCGAATAACTCCTTTTGAAAGGTCGAATTTAGAGCTAACTTAATTTTTAATTCTCTTCCAAGGAACTACTGTAATATTGTTTGTTACAAAAAAGTTTGATTCATGTATATTTGACGTAATAAACTAATAAAAAGCAGATATTTAAATTGAAATAAAAAAAATCAACTTGTTTTTTTTTATTTGAAATTAAATATCTGTGCTTATAATTGTATCACTGTGTTTTATTTTCATTATTTGGTTTTCCTCGCGCTCACAAGACTAGCGTTAATAAAGTGTCTTTGTGTCAAGTGATGGCAGTTGATTGATTGATTGAAAATTAACGTCGCTCTGTTCAGCTACATGAGGGCATTTGGGGACGGATCACGTAATTTTGAACCATGGTCAAGTGACGTGGACAACACCTGAGCTGGCACCCCCCTCTCCTAACTACCACACCAACGGGAGGACGTTTCAGCTCTCGACAGATTTAGCGTGCATCGCTGCCCTACAAGACGGTTCTTTAGTGGTACTGGGCTCGAACTCATGACATGCCTGCCATGATCTGATACCTTGACCACCGGGCTACCGCAGCCCCGTGAGGGCAGTTGAATTTAACATTCAACATGCCCCTTACCGAAACCCAACACTGGTTTTTTGTGAAAAAATTTATTGGAATCGAGGCAAGTGAATAATGCTATTGATATATTTTAGATATAGAGGTCGTGGTAGCCTAGTGGTCAAGGTCACTGACTTCCGGCCAGCGTGTCATGAATTCGAGCTTAGTGACACTGAAGATCCACCGTGTAGAGGACTGATGCACTTTAAATTTGTCGGGGCTCCAACGACTTCTCTTTGGTGTAGTGTGGAAGCTAGAAAAAAGGCTGCCAGCTCAGGTGTGGTCCTTGCCACTCGAACATGGTTCAAAATTACGAGGTCCATCGCCAAAAGCCCTCCTGTAACTAAATGGGGTGACATTAATATTCACTTCCTCTCTCATATTTCAAATATTCGAGTTTCTTTCAATAAATTTAAGATTAAATATCACATTTTAGAGTAAAGAAAAAAGTTTTACGAGCACATATGGATATTTTTATAAAATTACTATTTCTAAAAATTACTATTCGTTATAAATTAATTTTTATATCTTACAATGAACGGTTAAATTATAAGGTATATAATTTCTATAACATTTTTCTTAAAACAAAATCAATCCTCTAACAGCATGCCATTTTTTTAAATTAACGATGTAGAAGATTTATTAATAAATTACGTTAATAATTATCTTTTTAAATTACTTTTAATTAATCTTTATTGCGTTTAATATATAATGTAACATAATGTATCTTGTTTAATGAAGTTCTCCCTCCAGTTTAATGAATGTATAAGTTTTTTCTCTGTTCAATTAAGTTTTAATAACTTCAATTATATAACACTGGTAGGTAAGAACCTTCAGAAAAATTTATAAAATTTAGTAGAAATATGACTACACACTTTGCTGATCTCAAAATGTGTAATATTATCCGAAAAATTCTTTCAAACTTTTCAGAATATATGTATGGGGTTTGAATTTTTTTTCAATATCTTAATATTATGAAATAATTCGAAAGTGAAAAAAATTTCCTTTTTTTCGCAACATACTATTTCGAAATATAATATAAACTATTCCCCGTGATTTTATCACTCCCCATACAGTAATTTTATCTACTGAAAAATATGTGTATTGAATATTCCAGACATGTTGAGTTTTCCAAATTCGAAATCGACGTGACAACTATGTGAAATGGAGAACAATTCCGACATTTCTTTGCACAAATATTTGGAAATTTTATTCAAAACAATATTCATGGGCGTCCTTACAATTTCAGTGGTTGAACGTGACAAACTATTCCGAGTGAAAAAGTTCTTGGATAGAAATTTGAAACGACACTGAGTTTTATTTAAAAATATTCCTGATTATGACATGGCTGTTCATGAATAATATCCTTGAGATTAAGATAGATTTCACCCATCGTTACATGCGTGTGTATTTCTATGTATTTTTTCAGAAAAGTGTAAGAGAAAGACAAATTACTTTTTTCTATTCCGACTTGAAAATAAACGTAAAAAGTAGAGTATGTTTTAAAATCATGACAATAATGCAAGAGTTCACTTTAGTTTATTTATTTAACATCTTGCTTGTAAAAACAAATACAGTAGAACGTCGTTAATCCAAACGTTAATTATTCGGAGTGTCTAATATCTGAACCAGTTTTTTCAGAGACCTTGCGACGAAAAAACGAAGGTGTACAATGGTACAGCGAAAAATAACTGATTATTTTTCACAATAAGAGTAAAATTGCGACATTTTGCTTTTTCTTCAAACATGTTTCCCGCACGTGATGATTTTCAATATTCGTATAGTGTTGTCGGTTTCATATACTGCATTATATAGCATGGATCGCATTCGGTTTTCGGTTATCCAAGCAATCGCGTATCCGAACGGTGTCCAGTCCCTATTGGTTCGGATGAACGACGTTCTACTGTATTGTAAAAAAAAAAAAAATAATCAATTCCTACTTAGGTCAACAAAGAAAAATTTTATTTTAGTTACTTTTTATTAAATAATTGCAATTAATATAAACATGTATATACATATGACAGAATCCCAATATTAAGTAGTAAAAAAGAAAGCGATTTTCCTTACAACTTTCCCTTTTCCTTTCTAATAGGGTGATGAACTTATATTTTTGTTTGTTACTATTTATTCATTAATTACATTTTATTACTCTAATAAAATAGTATAGTAAAAAGAAATCATATTCTCAGAAATTAGGTCCTCCCAAGTGGGATTCAAACCCACGACCTTTGGATTAGAACTCCGATGCGCTATCCATTGCGCTACAGGGATACAAGGAACGATTTTCCTTTTTATATATGACATTGGACTATTAGTTTTGTTTGGTACTATTTATTCATCAATTAATGAATTAACATTTGAGAAAACTGTATTATCATCGAGTGTCATTTACAACAAGTTTTAAAAAATTGTATTTGAACTTGAGTGGATGAATACAAGGTATTTTATTGACGATTGAAAATTTGAACAAGATATATATATATATATATATAGGGAGAGTGTGAACTAAAATAGTATGAACAGAAAAAGTCTTTAACAAGGGATAAAATTTTTTTCTGTAATTACTTCTCAAAACAGCTGGCAATATGGATAAACTTAATTACTCTTGTTCATAACGTAATTTTTGCTTGAAGTATTTCAAAATAGCCTGAGAAAAATAACTCTGGTAATTAAAAAAGGAAATACGTTGGCCCAGTGGCAGGAACACACAAGGAGGGGCGCAACGGACAAGGAGGTTCACTGTTATAGCTTATTATTAAAAAACACATTCCAAGTGATTTATTTCACAATAAAGAAATTTGAAATGGACATGTTAAAACTATTGTACCAAATACTCTATTTTTCCTAAAGGGAAAAAGAGACTCATCACTAATCACGAGATCTCCGTAACTATCAGACCTATAGATTTAAAATTAAGTAAGTATATTTCTTTTTTGTTGAGAAGTGATCGTGATCTACAAAGAACCGGTTTTGTGGAAACAGACTCCCAAGGGCGGTTGGTTATGGGATAGTTATGGGCTCAGTTTCGGAACTATCAGACTTAGACTTGAAATTTGGTAAACAAGTTCCTAATTTTTTAAGTAGAATTTCGCAGATTGATCTTTGCGTCAATCGACTCCCAAAATGATTGTGAGAGGTTAATAAACGTAGATAAAGATTATAGCACTTATAAAAAAATAAGCGCAGTGGCGCACACAAAATGGGGCCTTGATTTTTTTCAACTGATTCTAATCCTATGTATATAGTACGTAAAATTTAGTTAAATATTTGTTGTTAAAATTAATTTTATTAATTAATGCTAATTAGTCAATGAATAATTAATTTTTTAATGTTTTTTGTTCCCGACAATCGTCAAGATCAAAAGAACGTGTTTAACGGTTTTATTGTGATATGATATGAAAATGGATTTTCGCCTCTGGACCCTCCCCCCTCGAAAAATTCATGGTTGCGCCACTTGATGAGCGAATATAATATTTTTCTCTAAATAAGCTGCCAGGTGGAGTTCCAATTATAGTACGCAGTACAAATTTCGCATCGGCAGAGCTCAGGTGCCTCCCTCTGGGGAAGAAATTGAGCATCAAATTTACTTGCGGCAATTGGTATTGCCTAAATGGTGCAGCACTAAAAAGTGATACCAGCTCGGGGAATATACTAGGTTTGCATAGGTAGAAATACCAATACGGAGCCCTATTACAGGAAAAAAAAATATAGTACACTGAGCAGGAAAATATCATAATTTTGAAATCATGATCAATAATCGTACGATTTGTGCGAAGCGGCACTATATTTTCAACTTTTCGATCTGCCTGATGATAACTTAACTCTCTGTGGAAAATTTCAATCTATTGCAGCCAAATTTAAACCGGTTTGCATCATTAAAAATTCTGGAGAGTTATTTCAATACCTCGTGCCTCATTTAGTTGGAAAGTCAAGTGAAATGTTGAAAGCTTTCCCAGTTCACCATTGTGTTCTGTTGAATTAAATTGTCACTAAAAATGTGAAACGAAAAATGGAGAACAATGCATAATGTTTCATATCAGATAGTTTTAATTTCTAAAGGATTTCCTCCTTCCATATTTTAGGAAGATTCTTTCAATGTTTTGGGCAAACTTCAGAAAACACACACACAACACTAAGTCATTTATATTCAGCTTTTCATATTTTAATTACGTCGCATTTGCTTGTCTTTCACGAAATTCTGCTTCCAACAATTTTGGATTTAAAAGATATCAATTTGCATGCCGAAAACTTCCAAAGCAATTCAGGAATTAAGTGAATGCGCTCTTTGGAAAAATAACGTTCTTCTTTCTATTCTTTATTCTTCTTCCTGGAATCTAGTGTTGACTTTTCATATTTTTTGAATAAGGAAAAGATGATTCTAAATTTAATGAGTGCGTGTGCCGTGATCTTATGCTTAGATTAAAAAAATAAAAAGATTGTGAAAGAAAAAGAATTTGTGAATATATATATATAAAAGATAAGAGAGGAAACACGATTTTAAGTTTATTTTGTTGTTGGGATAGAATTTTTCGTTCAGATTAGTTGGTTTATGCCATATTTTTCTTTTCATGTATTTAGAACGAATTTCATTTACCGGACAAGGCCAGTGGCTTTAGTAGGAAAACATAAAAATGCAATTTCTTTGATTAATTAGTGTACTATTGTGTATTATATTTTCTTATTGATTGAATTGAATTAATTTATTATAAAGGTATATTTTAGCAAGGTCTATGTATTAAAACACTTAAAAAAGTGTATTTAAATTAATCATTTATCTTTGGTTTTGTATCATTAATAAAACATTCATTCATTAATTAAAATAAATTCTAAAAATAAAAAGCGATTGATATTTATGATAATGAGACAAGAATCAATTACAGGGTGGATAAATTTTAAACCTAAATTTATAACCTTAATATATGTACTTGTAAAATGGGTCTGGATAGTTTTATTAACTCTGGTTAATAAAAACATTTAAAATATATGTAATTTCAATGTATGTGCTTTCGAAAAAATAGGTATATTTAAAAATTGAAGGTTATACTTTTTAATGGTATATTTTTAATTCTAATTTTCACTAATTAAATAATGCAAATTTGAAAAGAGAGTAATATTTATTAAATACAATTTAATCTGAACTAATTCTATGAAAATATTTATATGTAATTCTTTTTATTTACTATGTTTTAGAATAAATATTTAAAAATAACGCGGTTATTTTACTGTTGATCAAATGAGAAAAAATCCTATTCATTTCAGTTTTTGCTTTATAAATTGGTAAATATTTACGAAGCTAGGCTTTGAAAGAAGAATGATTAAATGATTTGAAATGCATAATCCAGATACAATTTCATTTTTTTCAAAATATGATCATAATTATTTTGTAGGTAAGAAATTTAATTATTTTTAAAATATTTAAATATAGAATCACTTAAAATTATAAGAATTACAAAGAAACTTCAATAAAATTAATAATTTGTTAGTTTCATCAAAAAAAATTCCGTTTTATGCCTTATTTTGCTTTAGATGTCACAGTCTCACTAATTTATCCCAGCTGCTGCATTGTAAAATGTGTATATTTTGGCCTGAGAAGGCTATTTCTAAATAAATACTCATTGCTTATTTAATATGTGAAGCATCTTGATAGAAATATTTCTTGGAAGATTAATCTTTTGGAAAACTCTCGTTAATTTTAACAGACGAGTTCTTCGCAAATTACAACGCTTGTAGAACCATGACTATCAACACTAATTAACGCTCTTGAAGAGTTTTAGGCCGCATCAAATCTCAAGTATCTTTAAAATAATGTAAATTTATCAAAAATATCTCTGTTACATATTTGAAATCCTAGTTTTCCTTTCTTTACCTGTACCTTCCAATGTGATATCTTAATGGCTCTTCTGTAAGGTGTTTAATTTTATAATGAAATGGGTTAGACACTAGTTTCTAAATCCATGGGGAAGAAATTCGTCATTGGAACATTATTTGAAAAGAAAACCCTAAAAATTAAAAACGAAAATGCTTCCGGAAACTCTTTGATATAGAAAAATGTCAAGAATTCATTAGTTCTCCTAAATGAACAAGGAATATTGCATTGTGGAAGAATCTTTGCTTTAGGATATTTTCAAATTACCGGTGCTAACCAATGTTTCGTTCCAAAAGAAATGTAGGTTTTTAACGCCGGAATATACTACGTAAAAAATGTTGTTGCGGTTGCTAATCTCTAATATTTAGCACAGATAAATGTTTTATTTATTAATATCATAATTATTTAAGGAGCAGCAACATTGTGTGCTGAGCTTCTGAATTAAATAAAATTAGTTTACTGGTATTGTGTGTGACGTAGTTTTGTTCAATTTTTTTTTATTATTTTTTTTTCATTTATGAAAAACTAGTTTGTTTTGTAACTCTCGAAATATAAGTTTTTCCTACATCGTTTCATAATAATTAAAATGCTCTCAGATTGCTAAAACAATTTTTATTAATTCAAAACACATTATTCTAAAGTAGACTGTTTCTAAAGCATGAGATTGAATTTTCTAAATTCGTCGAAAGCATTACATTATCATAATAAGAAACTATAAAAAAATTGGAAAAATTATAAAATTAAATCCATAATTATCATATTCAAAGTAATGGATTCGTTAGATGTTTCAAATTTTTTTTATTATTTTCTTTGTTGAAGTTTTCTTGAATTTCGTTGGTGTTCTAAAAATTCATTTTTCATCAGCAACTAATCCTTCATTCTGTAATATTAAATAAATTTATACATTATTTTATGCTTTATAAATGAAAATAAATCAATTCTTTTTAGCCAAAAATAATATCATAAACCAGAGAAAAACATATTTATCACTAATCATAAAAGACTAATCTGAAAATTAAGAATTTTGGTTTCAATTTAGTTATCATATAGGCTTGAAAACACACTCACTTCTTTCCACATCAGAAAATCTCCGATATTTTGGAAAAAGTTTTATGGCTAAACCTTTTTTGAAAAGTACGAAGTCCTAAAACATCAAATATCCCTATTGTGAAGTTAAAAAAATAAGTAAATATAATAGAAAATTTTGGAAAATCGATATTTGAATTAAAATGCAAATGTTATTAAGTGATATTTTTTAAGTCGATTTTATTTATTAATGAAATGCATACTTTATTTTCTTTAAAAAATCAAATTTTAAGGAATAAAAGTTGTGTTCACAAGAAAGTTTTCATGAAAGGAACATTTTTAAGACTGAAATATTTGTAGAAAAACCGTTAAAATATGGTTGGGAGCTTATACAAAATGAATGAATGAATGAATGTAAAAAAAAATAAACTAAGCTTTATTTAAAAGGGAATTGATTAGAAGAAATCGCTTACTGCTAAGACTTTATAATGTTGGTCGTACTCCTTTTCTCGAAAGACTTCTGTAATTATCTCGAAATTAACTATGACGAGAAAAGCTCTGACTCCGTCTCCTTTTTAGACGAGTTCATTTCATCTCAGGAGAACGGAGAAAACAAACTAATTAATGAAAAATTAAGAAATTAATGTAAATTAATTTTTATCTAATAATTTGAAGGAGAGATTCTATCCTCTGATTGATTTTAGTAAGGGGTTAACTCTTCTCAATATATATATACGCAGTGCACTTACTATACATATGGCACGGGCTATAAAAGTAATCAAAATACTTATTGCTGTGATTGATCTGCGTGTTTCCTTTTGTGCAACTGGAAAAATTTCCTCAATTCAGAAACCTTTAAGGGTAAATTTTAGAATTTTAATAAGTAAGAAATTTTTGGAATGAAAAGTATCTTGTAATCAGTATATAAGAATTAAACGAAACAAATAAACATAGAATGAATAAATGCATAATTGAATGCTTTAATTAAGCAGGATAGTTGTTTTTGAAAAGGAAGATTAGAGACCTTGAACGAAGACATACTGTTAGGATTTTCCACTGATTTTAAGCCCCCAAACTTTCTAAAAGGGTGTTTACTAAATATACTTTACTCAACCCATCGCGTATGCAAAGCATCAATAAAGAATGCATAATTCAATTTCCGCCAACACTAGCGAACTTAATTGCACATTGCTGTAAACATTGCAGCGCATACTGACCTTCCGATCGCCGCTCCTCACTACGCAAATAGCCCCTAGTATTGATATAAACGAGAGCACCTATCACTTTTCGCAGGTCGTGATTTGCTTGAAGACCCCATGCCATCCATTAGTTGGTCTATTTGCTTGTAGACTCTGTGCTGCTTGCACAGGGACTCGAGTGATAAAGGACCCCATTCCTGGATAAACTGTCCTTTCTTCTTCCCTTCTCATAGACATTCCGCTTCTCTGGAGGCGTGAAAAGAACGATTACTTCTTTTTATGCCCTCCCGCTATGTGTCTTGTGTATCTTTTAGGCAGGGAAGAGTTGATGCTTGAAAATATCTACAGGACCCGTAATGGTACAAAGTGTTCTTCGTGATGTTTGTTTTTCTGTCTATAGCTGTTTGATTATTCGAGATGTTTGTAGTTTTAGAGTTTTCTAAAGATTCTCAGGTGTGTTGAAAGGGTGCATGTTAAGCTGCGACGAAAATTTGTAGAAATTGAGGGTGTTTTTCAGCTTAATTCATGATAGTATATAACCAGTCGAATCTGTTTTTGTGTGGTATTTTTTTATGCGATTTTTTTTTGTGTGATTTTTTTTATGTGCGATATTCTTTTTTTATGCGGTGTATGAATTTCAATGGCTTTGGCACCACTGTTATATTTTCTATCTATTTACTAGTGGCATAATGAATTATGTTAGGACCCCCTGCCCTTGAAAGTCAGGTTTCGCCTTTAATATTTTATAAATTGGGTAAATACGTATTTAGCGTTAGTCAAACCATGGGCTCCTAGAGTCCTGCCCCCGTGGCAAGACTCAATGGCTTTGGCTCCACTGTAATGTTTTCTATCTATTTACCAGTGGTGTAACGGAGAATGTTAGGACCCCCGAAAGTCAGGTTTCGCGTTTAATATTTTATAAATTGGGTAAATACGTATTTAACGTAGGTCAGGTCTTGGGCCCCTGGATTCCAGCCCTCCCCCATGATGCGGGGGTGTACGTTACGCCACCGAAATGTTGACACTTCAAGACGCTCTGTTTATTTGTTATAAACAGACAATGCGCATTCAGTTGCTTTCTCTCAACGCTCCAGCAGCCCGCACTTGATTGAAGACGAAACTTTCAATGACAGTGACATTATCAATAATTTGATAAATTATGAAGACGGACAAGAAACCAGATTCTTTGAGAGTGAATAAAAATATGCAGGGATCCAGCTTTCCAACAAATTGGAAAATCATTTTCTTAAAATAGATACCAGTTAAGAAAGGAGTATAAAATTCCAAAAATTGCTTCAATCATGTATAGCTGGTTATAGTGATTTACGAGCAACTGACCACCCGTCCTTTGTCACAAAAACTTATCTCTTACTTTATGTTGCCAAAAAATAAATCAATTGAAATATTACGCCTTCAAGTGACGAAAGCGATTTTGAACTTATTCATTACAGGACTTCGGATTACGATGAGTAGCGATGAATTATGCATGTGCATTTTAAAGACTTATCCGTATACATAATGAGAACCTATGTTTTTTAAAATGTTTCCATTTGTAATATTTAATTATTTATTTTGTTATGGAAGTACTGTTACATAAATTTCGTAAATAATTGGTATATTTTATAAATGTGACTTTTTTTAAGCAGTAACTATCCACCGCATAAAAGTTTTTTGTAGTATTTCCACGAATTAGTTTGTTATATGTAAGAATTTATGAAATTTTTGAACACTTTTTTGTGCGATTTTTTTATGCGGCCCCTATCTACCGCACAAAAAAAAGGTTCAACTGTATACAGTCGAACCTCTATTAAACCGAGACGCTAAATTCTGAAAGAAGTTCATTATATAGAGACTGAAATTTCAATATACTTTATTAACCTTATCAAAGAAATTTTAAATTCATAAGCACTATATATTAAAAAAAGTAATTATTCACACCGTTTTGTAAATTAATATCTATTTTATGTATCTTACCTACAAAAATAGAAGGGGCAGGAGGCTGTAAGGAAACAAGAAAAATGAATGTCGACGGATACACTGCATTTTCAACAGTAAGGAAATAATTTCATAATGAAATTAATAAACTTTAAGAACATTTTCTAATTTAAAACATAGAAATAATTTCAATCATGTAGTTTAAGGTTGTTTTCACGGATCACATTTTCAGACAGAAAAATGCCTCACACAATTTTCATGAAAATTTGCAACATTATAACTCATACATCTATTAATAATATGGTGTTTCTAAAAATTTCAAAATATTCCTTGAGTATTATTTTTTTTCATTTTAACACGTGAAAGGACTGCTCGTTTAACATTACGGTATAGGAGAAAAAACGCGAAACACATTTTACACCAGAAAAAATGGCTCATCTATGTCAAAAAAGTGCAGAATAAAATATGTTTTGTAAGAGATATTGCGGCCAGAATATAAAAATTTTTCATTTCTTTTATATCTGAAAAAATGTACCTAATTCGGGTCGTATTCATTAACATTAACCGAAAACTGCCTTAAAAGGAACAACAACTTGAAATGTCCATAAGTACTTTAAAAATATGGAGACAAAAAATTGAATCACACGAAGAAAAGTTCGTTATGAAGAAAATGCACTTCGCTATTGGGAGGTTATTTTACGAAGAAAATCGTGAAATGTTCTTCGTTCCAGGATAAAGTTCGCAACATAGAGGCTCGTTATATGGAGGTTCGACTGTATATAAAAAATTGGACCCTTATTTAATGAATTCATAGGTACCGAACATTTCATCCGTTAATTCGGAATTATTCGTAACATCAGGTTCCAAAAAATATAATTTTTTTTTTTTGCACTTACCTTTTGGAAATTTTATAATAAGCAATTACACAAAAAATATCCCTAGTTAGAAATAGCACTTTTTTTTATTCAGCATCTAAAAAGTGCTATAAGTGAATTATTACGCATCAGTTAAATGGAAATTTTACAATACTAACTAATAAATATTTGACTGTCTTTCTGATTCCTGACTCAAGGAGTTCTTTTTTCGATTTTATACAGAGAAGAAAATACTGCATCATTTACATTCTGCCGCATAAGGCATGTTTGCACAGTTACAAAACATTAAGAAATGTAATAGTTTTGATAAGAGTTTCAGAAAGGAGTTTCCTGTTCTAGTCAAAACTCTCGGGACAGTTTATACACATGAGTATTCTTCACCATAAAAAAAAGTATTTTTCTTTTTTAAAAAAAATAATTCGTTTGTTTGGTGTTTATTATTTGTTAAATGGAGGTTTTTTACCATCATTTTAATCGGAGAAAAAGAAAAAATCGCTAAATCGCGTAATTTTTTTTAATAAGGGTTTGGTAAATCGGGTATATGTGTATAATAACAATTTTAATTAATGTTTACTACCCTATTTCGAATTTGTAAGTCTCATTTCATTTCTTACTGAAGGATTAAATCTCATATTTTAGAAATGATTTCTTCGTGATTCTACGTTAAAAGGATTAACTTAACTCAGTGGTGCAACAGCCCATGAGGGACAAGGCCTACTGTGCCCATCTCAGTATCGTTAAAGAGATTATACCTTGATTTTACTGACAGATTAATTCAAAATTCCTAGTAAAAGGAATATTTTAAAAGACTATACATGATTTCCTGAATGGATGAAACTTTTCCCTAAAAATATTTAGGTCATTTCCAAAAATAACTTATAGTTCCCTTCACTTGAACTTGCGATTTTATATTTCTAACGATATCTTTCCGTGATTTTTGTAATTGAATGTGGAAAATTGATAATTCTCGCTCTTGCTTGCATGGCTCTTGGACAGAGAGGATGTCAATTTTTTTCATGGTGCAAAATTTAGTGGAAGGTCACAAATAAGCACTCTCTACCCTAAGTTTAAATTAGTTAATGAATTTTTTTTTTTGTTTGCTACTCAGCATTTCTTTTGTGACGACTTCATAAAACAAACATGGATGTATTACACACACGCACAATACACGCATAATTATATATAACATGATGATTCGTATATTTTCTCTAATTAAAATAATGCTCAGTAATTATTATTTAATTATCGAAGCAATATATAGTTGCAAAATTTAATGAACATGTATACAAACTGTCCTTATATATATAGAGAGATATAGATTATTCAAATAATATCTGTAGTTTATCGTTAGTGGAAATATAAATGAAGCTTTGAAAGTTGTATCTAATGTAATTTATTGAGATCAATTACATAAAATCGATGTGCATGAATATACTTCGTTGAAACTAATTAGAAATTCGAGACAACTTTGAGAACCCGTACGGAAAATAAGAGGATTAATTTGAAATATTGCCTTAAAATAAATTTAAATTTCTAACGTAGATAATAATTGTTATTATGTGTATAAATATTATATTACTTGGCTGGATGAAAACCAAAATTATGAAGGTCATGTGAAATTGCAATCATTAATCTTTTTTATTTCATAAATCAAAGTTATAATATAATAAGTCATATTTTGTTTTCCAAACAAAGCTTATTCCTTATATATTTTTACTAAAGTAAGTACAAAAAAGTATTAATTATTCGTAAAAGGAAGTTAAATGTAATTACTTGAATTTTAAATTATAATTAACGTGAAACACTAATAATAATCAAGCAATCAAAAATAAATTAAAATTATAAATAATTTAAATACTTCTTAATCAAAAAATTTTAAGAGTCAATATTTTCCGCTTTAGTGCATTCATTACAATATTAAAGTAGCACAAACTGTATTTATTTACCTGAAAATTTTAATTATTTTCTAAAAGATAGTTATGTGGTCTGTCAAAAAAACATTTTTTTTAAAAAAAAATTAAATGTTTCATATTTTGCAAACATTTTGGAATGGTATACAATACCTTAAAATTGATACTGAATCTTTTTATGTTAGTAGTAATTTTGACAATAATTGATTACAAAATTAATAAAGAAAACTAATAATTATATATTAAGAAAATTAGTAACATAATTATTCATTACTTAACATATGAATAAAGTTAGTTATAAAGAAGTGGAAATGTACATCTAGTTTGACAAATGTTTTTTAGTATATTTTGTAATATATTTGTTATATCTAAAAGCGTTTTGTGAATGCTGCAAATAATCTAAGAACTTATTATAAAAGCATCGTATTAGGCAGCTGTATAAAATAGCTAATTAAAGTAATTACTTAGTTAATAATATTTAATTAACACCTATGAGGTTCGCAAAAGGAACTATTAATGCTTTGGATCCCAAGACCGAGTATTTTCGCAATTTTATTACAATGACCGGAGTGAATGGGTTTTTATTAATGTCGAACGGAAAGCCACAAGATTTTCATTGGCCAAACACCTCGTAATTTTGAACCGTAGTCAAGTTAATAGGACGATTAAAGTGAATAGAGCATATCACTTATCTCCAAACTTCCGTTTCATGCCACGTGAGGATTTTGAATCTGCCTCTACACGGCAGATCTTCACCGATATCATTACTCGAGTCCGTGACACCCACAACTTTAGCCACGAAATCGTGACCATCACCAAAAGGCTACTTTGACCGAAGAAATATGCACAACGTATTGTTTGTGTATTTTTATATATCCATATTTCTTAATAATACACTTCTTATATGTAATTAGCATACACCGTAAACATGTATTTGCAACTACCATCAATTAATATCTAACCACAATTAACACAATTCTGATAATCTATTTAATTTTGATACAATTTTCATAGTACTGTCTGGTGTTTTGTTACGAAATAAATATATCTTGAAAGACTGTCACCGAGCTCTTTTAAATTTTCAATGGGAATAAAATATAAACAAAAAATATCCACCCAAAGAGCTTTATAAAGAAAAGCTATTAGCCTCATCTTCTCTTTATAGCGCAGTTTTTACTTTGGCAACTTTATAATAATCTGCGTGAAAACAGTTTTGAAAATTAATCTTGCTAAGAGCTTCTGCAATGGTTCCCCGAAACTCTCCCATCCTTTAACGCTATTATATGAGGTTTTCCCATAAACCAAAACGGGCTCATCCTTCTTCAGTGCGAAAAGCAGCAGCAAAATTTTCTACGGCGTTTATCTTTAAGTGAACTCGTTAATCTTTGGGAAATGGATTACCATCGCCAAGTACTTTGACCTATGAGGTAAGGTCTAATTGGTATGGGTGTTTCATGATGTTTTGAGTCACGATACTTTTTGAATTACGCATTGTACCAGAAGCCATTAAGTGAAAGAGCCCTTGATTGAAAAATTGCTCGCATGATATATTACGCGCTCGGTCTTTACGAGATTATTGATAATGTTATCACAATCTTCAGAGAAAACGAATGCTTTTTGGAAAGACTGGAAGGACAATTAACAAAAAATTAAACATAAGCATGGATTGAATGTAAAATATATAAAAGAAAATGCTACTTATTTGGTCCTTTAGTACTTCAAAATCACTAATAATTGTTTTTAAACCGAGAACTTGAATCAGTATTCCCTCTTAGACAAACACTTCTTTTCCTTATCCTAAAATGTTTAGTCCATCTCTTTTGAAAGGAGACCGATTTCAATTCAAAATCTTTATTCTCAATTTTTCAAAAATATACCGTTAAGTTCGTCAAAAACGCACACCTATATTTTCAAGGTGCATTTTTGAATTTTTAAGTATATTCGCTGTATAACGCGTACCCTTTTTTTTTTCGAAGAAACTTGAAATGTACGAATGTAATGATCTTATGTTTTGAAGTTATTTATTCGAAGTTCGGCTTTTGAAAAAATAGTATACTTCTACAACTACAACTCTATCCGTTCATAAGGTTTTTCATTTCTTTTAAACAGGCAGTATTTCGATACCCAAAAAAAGTCCAATTTTCTTACGCTCATCTCTTTTTTACTTTTAAAGGTATCATTTTTATACCCAACGTACAACGCTCATCCGTAAATTTTGATATTTTTTTTTATGTTTTAAAAGTACGTGTTATATACGCCGGATTTTACGGTATATTTAATTTCTTTTCCTTAAATGAATATTGTAGGTTTTGATAAATATATCCAGGGAAAAAACAGTAAAATGCTCAAAATGCAACAATTACAGCTCCAAATTCGTAACTACAACATTGTTTCCGTCTAGTTGTGGTCTCAAAATCTGCCATGTAACGAGTAGTGGCGTAACGTATATCACCGCAACCCCCACCGCATCACGGGGGCAGTAGTCTAGGTGGCTCAAAGGTTATGGTTTGGCATTCCTATGAAAGATCCAGCTCGGAGCCCAAAACCTGATTTTGCAGGGGGCTAATAGTCTCCGTTACGCCACTAGTTGCGAGTCTGATACACGTTCTATATGTTGAGGCTCTAAGGACCCTTTTTACACGTATCAACTTGTGCCACATGTTACAGAAAGAGCAGACGGTCGGTAGTTAGTTTTTAGTAGAAACCACTTGGATTCTTCCACTTGTGGTCAAATGGCACTCCCTTAAACTACCAAAAATACTTGTGGAACCACGTTCTGCTACGCTGTTCACACGTGGCTTCTTGTGTATTAAAAATGACGGACTCTATCACTATACCGATGAGTCCGGCACTACCTTTTCCCTTACAGTACTCACTTTTCAATCCACTTTGTGTCCGTGTGTAAAATGAATTGTCTCTTCTCTTCATACTAGAGGAGTGGTGACAAAAAACGAGTCGACTGGCACAAAATCGTTTGGTGTGAAATCAGCCTTGGTCATCTCGTCGGCAAGGTGTGAAAATTTGGATAGTGGAGTTCCAGCTCATCATTTGATCATGATTCAAAATTAGGTAGTCTATCACCAATAATCCTTGTGTTTCCACGAAGAGTGACATTAATGAACCATCATTTAATAATTAAATCATTCAGTCGCTATCTTATAAGCCTTACATATTGCATGATCAATATTGTTTTTGTGATATTTAATAAACTATAAAATCCGGGGTATAACGCGCACTTTTAACAGATAAAATAAGATCGAAATTTAGGGTGCGCGTCATACGCCGGATATAAAAATGAGAGCTTTAAAAATAAAAAAATAATGCGCATAGAAAAAAAAATTAGACATCTACATCAGTGCTTCTCAAACTTTCAATACTGGTGACCCAATTTTCAATTATAATTTATTCGCGCCCCATTCCATGCAATAACAATATATTGAATGCAATAATAATGTACTTTGATGCTAAAATTAAGATACGATCTTAATTATAAACCACTCAAATTATCAAGATAAGAATTATATATATATATATTACTTTCAAGTAATAGGTTTTTAAATTACGTTATTTTTAAATAATAGATATTTTATGTAACTTATATATACACGGCTGGACAATTGCTAAGGACGGATAACACTATCATCCATAGCAACCACAAAATGAAAGGAAGCAAAATGTGGAAAATTAGAATAAGTGCGGGATATTAGTAAGAAGTATGAGTATGCAAATTTTTTTTCCACGTCTGTTCATCACGTGATAGCGTTCATAAGAGCTTTAAAGGTTTTGACGCGTGTGGACAGTTGTTGTTTCAAGTCAAAGTCTTACAGGAAAGATTTAATAGAGGAACTTAACATTTTTGGCATGTCTTCCCGACATCACATAGATGATTTTATGCGTGGCCGAATTATTGGAAAGATCGAAGAAGGGCGAAAAATAACAGATGTTGCCAGGGAGTTCTTCATGGCTCACAGCGTTGTTTCACGGCTGTGGAAGTCATTTAAAACTACTGGAATGTGTAGTAGACGGCACGGGGGAGGTCGTGTTAGAAGTACGACGCCTGCAGAAGACAGATATATCGTCCTATATCAGCAAAAATGAACAGGCGCACCAAAGCTCAGTAGGTGGCAAATCAGTTTCTTGCTGCCTCAGGAAAGCAGATCTCCCGAAAAACTGTTGCCAGACGTTTGAGGGGAGGAGGACTATACGCACGGAGACCTGTTGTGTGTGTCCCATTGACCAGACAGCACCGTACTGCCCGTTTGCAATGGTGTCGTGAGCATCACAATTGGACTGAACAGGATTGGGCATGCGTACTATTCTCAGATGAGAGTAGGTTCAGTCTGTCATCGGATTGTAGACGCCAACTGATCTGGCACGAGAGTGGTACTGCTTATCGTCCAGAAAATATCCAGGAAAAGGACCGATATCCGACATGCAGTATCATGGTGTGGGCCGGCATCATGATCAATGGCCGCACGCTCCTACAATGGTTGCGAATGGGACTATGACGGGCCAACGATACATTGATGAAGTTCTACTTCCTCATGTTCGTCTTTTCCGTGGTGCTGTCGGTGATAAATTTGTTTTTATGGATGACAACGCAACATGTCATCGAACACTCGCTGTTCAGGATTGTCTAGACAGCGAGGGTATTCAACGTCTCGTATGGCCAGCGCGTTCTCCAGATCTAAACCCCATTGAAAATGTGTGGGATGCTTTGGGGAGGTAAGTTGCTGGTCGAAACTATCCTCCGACAAACAAGAACACCCTCATCCGTGCACTCACAGAGGAATGGGATAAATTGCCTCAACAGCTGCTGGATAATGTTGTGCAAAGTATAGTACGACGTGTGGAATGTTGCATCACACTCCACGGTGGATATATCCCGTACTGATACCTTTCTTTAAGGTGCCTGTTGACTTTTAGATGCATTGTTCCATTTCTCCGTACGCAGATCAAATGAACATTTTTCTTTCTTTCAGATGTTTCACAGCTTTTGTACTTTCCAGAACAATAAATATTCTTTATTCTAATGTCTGAACAGTGTGGCAACTATATTTTATCCTACTAGGCCTCATGTCTCGCTTAATGTTATGCTACATAGCAATTTGTGATCCGTCCTTAGCAATTGTCCAGCAGTGTATATAAATATATACTTTTAAGTAATAATAAAAATATTATGTTGCTTTTCTTTTCTAATTTTTAAATTGGAACAGATAACAATTAAAGTGCAACGTGTATTTTTATTATGTCAGAATCTATTTTGTTTTGCTTTCTTTAAGTAATCTTTTATAATTTTTTTAAAATAACTTTTTATTCTCGACTTTTTGATATACTCGCGCCCCCAGGGGGGCACCCCACAGTTTGAGAAGCACTGTTCTGCATATATCGAAGTATTTTTTATTTAAAATAAATGACATTCTATATAAACTAAGGGTTGTAGTTCTAGAAGAATACCATTTTTTTTTATAAAAAAGTTTGGGATAACATCTTAAATAAATGACTTCAAAACATAAGAACATTGCATACGTGAATCCCAAAATTTTATGTTAAAAAGGAGGTGTGCGTTACATGAGGAATATACCTAAAACTTAAAAATTGCAGCTTGAAAGTATACGTGCGCGTTAAACACCGGATTTTACGGGAAAACATATTTCAGTTTAATTAGCAAATTATATATGCAAGTTTAAACTAACACTTGGGAAAATTTTCAAGAATAGGAATAGAATAGTATTTAGTTACATTTCGAATTTTTGAGCTAGAACATAATGAACCTATAGAATACGAACAATTTAAAGAAATTTACAAACTTTTACGTCCAGTTACTTTTAAGTTCGCAGTTTTATATATATATACTAATATAAAATTGTTGGAAAGCTTTTAATTCGTGCACTTTATCGTTTTTAAAATAGACATACATTAGACAGAAGAAAAAAATGATTTTTCTCATAATTTTGCCAATAATAGGTTAAGCTCCATTTAATGGAATATATTTATAAACGTATACATGGTTTATTAAAAAAAATTTTCAAAATTTAACTTATATTTATATTATGTAACATATTTTATTAAAGCATTTATTTATTTAATGCATTACGCACACAATGTAAAGTTATCAAAACTGCAACAAAAATCAAATTAGAATGCAACATTAACATCTCAGCAAAAATTCAAATTGTTTGAACTCACTGATCAACACGAGTGGAGACTTAAATGAGAATCATTTTCCATTCTTTGTGCATTTAATCTTGGTGAAAATCAATTAAACTAAAATGAAATTTTTCTTATAAGAATGTTACATTTCACTTGACTACTAATCCACCGAATCGTGATGCATTTCTTTTCCGCGTTATTCTGACTTCAGTCCTGCATTTAATGATTAAAGTTTAATTATTTCTTAAAATGATTAATGTTTCGTCAGTGGAGGTTACTTGAGGCTTGATTGAAACAAATGAGTTGTACTTTTAGTTGACGATTAATTTCTGCTTAAATTCTTAATGAAAGAAGGAGTGTATCTCCTTACAATTGTGATCCGAATGGTTGGTGAATGAAAAGAAAAATTTTGTTTGACTTTTTTAATACAGTTATCTAAATTAATTAAGAGGTTAGTTAGTTAATTAAAAATTAGTTTAGACAATTAAGATAATTAAATTACATGTAAACTACATTTTTTTAAAGTTACATTAACAAAATATCTGTAAAAGACATAATTAGGAAAAGAACATGATAATTAGTGAGCAATTTGTCGGCATCTTGAAGATTTCGTACTTCCGTTATTTAATTAATATTATTTTATACTTTTAAAGTTATTTTCATTTAGTTCATGGGGTTGAATTGCAAAAATGCAATAATAATACAATAATTTAACACAAAATCTTTTTTGGAACAAGCCTTATGTATTATAGATTTACGACAGTAGATGGTAATGAAATTTCTTTTATGACAACAATTATTGAGACTATTGGATGCTTTGATAATGCTCAGTAATAATTCATCATTCACTAGTGCCGTTTTCAGTGATTTAAAAAGAAAATGGTTCTTAAACTTCAAAATAATAAGTTAAGAAACTGGATGCACTCGATATAAATCCGAAATATACATATGTGTATCAAAACAATGTGAAAAATATAATAGAAAAAAATAAATCAGTTTTTCAAGGTTGGTTTATATTGAAAAATTAACAAATTAAAACGAGTAAAATAAACAGTGTTAAAAAAGACTGAAGTATTTTTTTAAAATCTGAAATCAAGCGTAAAAATATCTGGACATGTCATTCTCCTCATTTGAACGTGGTTCAAAACTACGAGGATCACTGCCAAAATTGTTTTCATGCTGCCTGTCTGTTCGAACAAATAACCAAACACAAGTAATATTAGAAAAAATTAAGTCAATTCCTACTTTGAATGGATGAATAGAAAGTATTTTATTAACGATCGAAAATTTGAACGATATATAATTTTATATTATATTTTACATATAAGCTGTCCTAAGTCAGCAATGTTTATAATAGTGCAGCATCCATGTTTTAAATTTTAATTTCTCGTATAGCCTTCAATGCATGGCTTTGTTATAATCTCAGTATTTTTCTGTTTTGATTGATAAATGTTCATCTCTCGTTTGTAGAGAGTTTAGACTATATATATATATATATATATATATATATATATATATATATATATATATATATATATATATATATATATATATAGGGAGAGAGTGAACTAATAGTAGGAATCGAAGGAAGAGCATGATTTGTCTGCATTCTTGTAACAATGCCCGCCCGGTTTGGCAAGTTTGGCTGAAAAATCGGTTTTCAACGCCAACTTTTGTCATTCTTTTAACAGTTACATTGTTACAACAAGGGAGACGAATCTATGTTGGTGACGAGAAAACCACAGTAATTAATTAAATTTAATTTAATGATTTAATATTTGAAAAAATGTATTAACATCAAGTGTCATCCACTATAAGTTTTAAAAAATTTATTTGAACTTGATTGGATGAATAGAAAGTATTATATTAACGATTGAAAATTTGAACAAGACAAATATATATATATATATATAAATAAATAAATATATTGAGAGAGAGAGAGAGAAAGTGTAAGCTTATAGTAGGAATTGAAAAATCAATCAAAAACACCACATTGTGGGTATATTCTTGACTCTATTTGAAAAACACTTAAGTTACATTTATTTAAAAAACACGAAAAAAATACAAACTAAAAGATAAATTATTTATAAAAACATTGCAAAGAAATTTCCTGTTGCTTCACCAGAATTTCCTTATTAAATAAATATATTGGACCGGAAAAAGCATAATTTGCACTGTCCCCATAAGGGACTGAGGGTTCGTGTAAAGATTATCCACTTTTTAATTAGCACAATTGTATAGACTTAATCAACTTAACTGAGAATGCACGTAAATCACTAAACCCGAGGAGCAATCAAACTTAATAAATTAATTCTAAGAGAAATAAGAGCCTTATCTGTTATCCTGAGTGCTCTTGTTCAGCACTTGATTAATTTGTCCTTCTTGATTTAACTATACCAGCGTTTCTAAAACTGTGGGGCGTGCCCCACTTGGAAGGCGTGATAACTCTACGAGGCGGGCGTGAGCCTATTGAAAAGTCGAAAACAAAAGATTATTTAAAAAATTAATTTACTGAAAGTAAACAAATAAAATACTTTCTGATATAACAAATACTTATTTACACTGATATAATACACTTATTAATGTATTAGTACAGTACAATATTTTTTATTATTAATTTAATAATACTAAGTTTATTTAAGAGCAAATTTGATAATTATGAGTGACACCAAGGGTTTGTAATAACACTTAGCTTGATAATTTGTGCGGTTTATAATTAATTCCTTAACTGCTGATTAAAGTTACGCGATTCGCTCCTCTAATGTCACCGTTTCCCATGTAGACGTATTTTGATGATTGTTCTAGGGGAAGGGAGAGAGAGAGAGGAGAAAAGGAACAAATAAACAAAAATCTTCTAAAATAAGTAAATCCTTCGCAAACCCTGCCAAGGTCCTTTTATTGTATTCCAAAGCCTTAGGAATAATTTTATGGATAGCAGTGCACAGAAAAGATCGTACTTCGGAAAGACGTATATATACGTCCGGAAAATTAATAGTTTGTCTGAGTAATGCGTTTATATACGTCGGGGGCACATAAGAGGTCAAAGTTGTATTGTAGCTTTAGTGTCAAAGTATAGTAGTATATTGAATTCAATACATTGTTATTGTATGGCGGTGGGTGCGATGAAAATGATGATTGAGTAATGGGTCACCTACATTGAAAGTTTGACCAACGATCGCTAACGCTATGCTTCCTTCTACAATTAATTTCCATCCATCATCCCGCCTATTTCACAACCTACTCTTAAATAGATGCTCTAATTTATATAAAATTCACAGTCTTCTTTATGGAAAGCGGTTTTCAACTAAAATCACAGTTAAAAAGATTATTTTACCCAAGAACATAAGTAGAAGCGCAAATACAAATTGCATAATACTTTTATGTAACACAAAAATTTCGTTAATATGAAGAGAAATATATTTTTGATGTGTATCAAATCCCACGAAACTTTTTCTTTCTCTCTCTCTCTCTCTTTAAATATAGACTCAATTAAATTATCTCATAAGTGAGAGTGATATTCCGACAGTTAATATTTTTTTTGAAATAGAGAAATATTAAAAATCAAATTATTGAAAATTTTCTCCCTCAACCTCATTTACCCAAGTCTTGAGACTATCTAAGTTAAACTTTTCATTTAATTCAAGAAGAACAAAAAATACCTCTATTGATATATGAAAAGAGATATTATTTTCAACTTCATTATTCAAAATCGCTTCTATTTTGTTACACATCAATTTAATGCATTTGTTACATATTTTCTTTTTGTCTCCTTATAACACACATTAAGGGAACTTTCAACGAATTTTTCACCCCTTTTAATAATTTCAAAGCGTCATTTAATTAGGTAGACAATCACTCACCCCCCACACACACTCCTTTCCTAGAAAAGAAAAATGAAATATATATATACCAATAATAAATTTAAAAAATGCTTAATATTGTTACAATTGAGTGGCATAATTCAATTCTTGCAAGCCATTTTTTTTTCTTCTTCGTTTTCAGCTCCACTCATTTAAAATTCATCGATTAATTAATTATTAGGTTATTAATTAAAATGCATCAATTTATTAATTCATATACTTACGAACGTTCTTCAAACAGAGAATTCTTAGTTACATGTTGACAAAATGACTGCTGACATCAACAGAATGACGCAGGGAATTAATCTTTTAAAAGAATAAGTAATAAAGTCCTTTGTTTGAGGATCCTCACGGCCTCGATTTTTCCAATCCTTCATGGTGTACCCTCCTCTCGCTCATTTTTTAGTTATTTATTGCTCATGACAAAGTGTATGAGCAAACGATACAAAGAATTTCGCTCTTTTTAAACTTTAATCCATTATTTCGGTGCATAATGTCAAATACATGCCACTCGCTTTTCGACATCGAATCATTTTTCGGAAAATCGATTGTCGTGGATTTCTGCTTTAAAGTTCAATCGATTTGTAAAGAAAAATGACATTTTCAAATTATTTTAAGCAATTCTACTACTTTAGTACTATTAACTTTTTAACATATATATATATATATATATATATATATATATATATATATATAGTATAACAAAATAAAAAATAAAATAAGAAGAGAAAAAATAGTACTTCTTACAAGACTAAAAAAGAAAGAAATTGGATTTTAAGAAACATATCAAGAAAATAAATGGTACAAAAAGAATATTGTACTAAAATTGGATAAAGAGAAACAAAATAAGAAACAGAGTTGCAGAGCTATTAAAATTGTCGGTACCAAAAGAGTCTTTGGACAAAAATGGAGACATATTATGAATTCAAAAGCTGTCGCTGAATTAGGCCTATGAATTTAGGGTTAAGCAATACTTGTTCGATCCTTCATCCCCTTACAGCAGAAGTTTTCGACATAATAGAAAAAAACATTTTGAAAAATTAGCCCTATATATATATCACACGTGGATGGAGCACTAGACAATAAAATAAAATGAAATATATGTATATATATATTTGTCGTTTTGAAGAGAATGCAGTAAAATTGCGTGAATATTCTGTCCCTCGGTATTTGAGAGTATTGGATGAAACGTCTGTAATGGCAGTTTATATATTCTCTGATTAAAATTTAACTTGTGTTAAAATTGATTTTAAAAAGGAGGACATTGACTTATTGCTACCAAAGAAATTGTTCGCGTTATTTTAATTTGTTAAATATTAAATAATTTTAGCTTTATAGTTAACACTGACTCCATATCTGTAGTTAAATGTTCAGTGGACTTCTACTCACTATCGCCAATGTATAATAATCATGGATAAAACATGCTAATTTAATTTGAACTTAACAATACTAATGGTTTATGACTCTTGTATTCTGTAGTATGTTTCCTTTAGTTGACATTGCGAGAATTGTCATGTATCGTACAACGATGGAGACAGTACACAAAGTGCTACATCTCCGTTCTAATTTCCAAACCATACTGTCTGAGGATTTTGAATTATGGTTGAAATTATTATTGAGTTGCCTCCGTTGTTTTACACGAGTAACGTTGGTGTAAATCGAGATGTTGGTGTATTCAAATCCGCTCAGTACATCGCTTTCTGCGAGTTTTATAAATTTTACCACTGAGTTTCTAGGACCTAATGTGATACGTCTGTTGGAATAGAAAAAGTAGAAGAAAAAAAAGCTTTATGCCATATTATAATTTAAATACATCTATACAGAACCTCTTCCTTCACAAGCCGAGAAAAGCAATACCTAATAATTGGCCCAAAGAGAAAAAAACCCTTTTCAGCCGAATTGTATGAAGTGCAGAAATACATACGTGAGTATGTGCAGGGACGTCTTAAAGCTTGGGCCCAGACTCATGGTCTCAATGGGAGCCTCGTCTCGTTCTTGACTCAACCTTAATAAGATCATAATTCGAATAATTTCAACGGTCAAATGTTATTTCCGGTTGCATTCTCCGAAAAACTGGGAATTTCGGATATGTCAACTGGCTGCATGTATTGATCGTCTTCCACGTAGAGAAGAGGTTCCCAAACTTTTTTGTCTCATAACTCTCATGTTTTTCGGTTTTACATAGACCCCTACAAACCTAATATTAAATTTTTGCGAATTTAAAAATTTAATGTTTTTTGACAGCCGGTATAGCACTATTTACTTTAGCAATTTTATGTGTCTCTAACTGTAGTTAAGTAGAGTGTTTACGACTCTTAATAAACACATGTGTGAGTTAATTAAATTAAAATTTAATATATAAAATAATTCTTACATAAAATAACTGAGCAACAAAAAATAATGTTTTTAATGGGTGGGTGCTTTAACATTTGGCTTCAATCTGCCAGGTTTAACCCGTAATCTCCTCGGTCAGTTGCATTCAATCTTTCTTTTTCTTTTCTTTCGGAGATTGGCAACCACGCTAAAACTCCCCCTCCTCTAGGAAAAGCAATTAAAAAATTTCTTAAGATATTCTATAATTAGAGACATTTAACAGGTATATGCTTTTAAATCCAAAATGGCTGACATTCGTTTCTAAATTTTACTTTAAGATCATCGTTAGGGCTATTAAAATCAGTTCCTTTTGTAATCGGACATTTTTTTTAATGTGACAACATGAATTCATAGCTCAATGTGATATAACCATAGTCAAAAAGCATTCTCAAACCCAGTTTCAAAACCTGAATAAAGGGAATTTAAATGTTGAACATAGGTTAAAACGTCATTTTTCTGTCAGATTGAACTGAGAAACTGTTAAAATTCGAAACGTCCAGTTTTATACTCCATTAGCATGATTCTGGCAAGAAACACTAAAATAATGGGTTTTTTAAAATAAAATTTGAGCTGTGTGTGTGTGTGTGTGTCGCCTTGTAACTGCAAACTAACCCCATTAAATTTAGTAAATCAAGTTTACATTTGATTAACTTAAAATTCAAGTCACAATCTGGTTTAGACTATAGTAGACCCCCCTCCCCATTTACATCTCATGGACCCCTAAATTATTTTTTCGCTGACGCCGACCCCTTGCAGGTCGTCATAGACCCCAGGGGGCCCATATAGACCACTTCTTTGGGAATTACTGCGTAGAGGCTTAGGCCTATCACCATACCCTATCATTACTCATTCAATCAAAAGGCGACAGTCGGTTGATCCGGTTTGTGTGATCGCATGCCATGCACATTTATTTGTTTCAGGCTATTGTTTGTGCTAGTATTTTGTAACGTATGCTATATACAGTCTTCTTTTAAGGGTCATAGGTGAGGCTTACATTTGTGTAGGGCCCCAGGGCGTCAATGAGTCTTAAGATGTCTCTGAGTATGTCTTTGGGATGAAAGGTAGTTGAAATCATATGCCTAAGTCAAGGTAAACTTCCAAATCTCATTTGCAAAATTCACTCTGATTGAATTAATAATACATATAAATATGTTTCCCCTGTTGTCTTATATTCTGTAAAATATAAATTTTATGCAAGAAAACTATAATTGGTACTTATCTTTACCATTGTTTTTAAATACACTGTCGTATTTTTTGCAAAACCATAGCTCAACTCCCATAGCTCTCCATCATTTTAATTGTAAATTTCAATACCTTTTCCTAACTTCACGAGTTACTTCAATAAAGAATCCTCTTCCATTAGAAGTTTATGAAATATCTTTCGGCTGATAAAAATATTTTCATGACTAGTCTGAGCAAACATAATTTCGTATAAAGTGAACATAAATCGTAGGTCTTGAGCAATGCTTAAAAATTTAGATTTTTCTTAATAGTAGCGCGTGAAAATTGCCGAAATCAGAATAAAAATAATAGGCTCATTTATCAGTCCATGTTAATTTGGCTTCCAACCGAAGGAAAGGGTATAATTATATTACTCATAATTGGCACTCTGCTTTTCTCAATCGCAACGACCTCTTGCCCTGCCGCGCGAACGAGTCATGCAATTTAGAATATTTTCCACTCTCTCTCGGTGTTATTAGTGACCATGACCACCAACTACAGAAAAATAGTCATATCATATAATCGATTCTTCGGCTGGTAACACGAACTATTTTACCGTTCCTACGAGTTTTCCCTTGTCTTAATTATACCCTAAAACAAATTAAACATCGCTTTTCTAGCGAAAGGAGCTTGAGAGTAAACAACACCAACCTTAATCGCTGGCATGCTTTGTCCTAAATAACAAGACCAACATCCTTTTTTTTTATTTTCTCTTTTTTCGAACTCTTTCTCTTACCCTTTTCATCTTCCCCTTATCTTTTTTCTCTCCCCCCCTTCCAAACTCTTGCTTATAAATTAGTGTTGTGAAATCCCCCTAAAAATGAGCTAATAGAACTGATTAAATCAATCTTCGAGAACCTTTGGGTAATTAGCCTTGCACAGATAAGCGTTCGCAAACTTACGAAGAATCCGTTCACTTCTACGTTACTGGTTCAACGATTCAAACTGATGGTAGGGTTCTCATGAATAATGTATAAGGTGTCTGTCCCGTGCACGCGAAGTGAACTCTCAATTTGCTATAAAATAATTTATCACCCCATTTTATTTCTTTTCTTTTTACCTTAATATTCTTTCGTTTAGTGTTACTTTTTTTTGTACTCTTTCTTTTCTTCATTGCCGTTGGTAGCTATTTCTGGGGTTAAAAAGGTAGTTCAAATATTGCACGAGCCAGGCGTGGTGTGTTGAAGTTTTGGATGGATCATTATAATCTTATTGTTTTATGCCTTCTCGTGTAAAGTGAGAGATAATGACTGGATCGTGCCAGAAATTTTGTGTCTGATTATATCTTGTTCGAGGCTCCAGAAGCTTTCGGGCACCTTTTCTTAAAATTGAATAATCGAATCCCAATTACTCTTTGGTACACATATTCGGTTGCAATCAGGTTATGATAAGGCTCGTAATTTTGATAAAAGGGGTTCATATAAAGATAAATATCGGTAAATTTTGATATCATGAATCTGTTACCGTCTTTTTTTTCTTTAAAAAAATGATAACTCTCAACCCCTGAGAATAGCTGGTTAATTTATGGAATCTCCAAAGTAACCATGGGGATTGGAGAGTAATTCAAATTTTTATTACAATTTATTACATTCTTAGACGGCATTTTCAATTTGTAAATAAAATGGCTTTAAGTATTTCAGATAATTTTAAAATATTGTTTTCAGCTAATTAGATTGATTGATTTTATAAATATCTTATATATATATTTAAAAAAATTAAATTCCAAGGAAATCTTATTTGTCTATCATAATATTCCTAGAACAAAATAGTAATTATGAAAGAACATGCAACACCAATGCTATGAATACAGCCTTGAATATCTGTGTTTTGCTCCAATTTTGGATGTAAAAGTAAAAAAAACTTATTTAAATGATTTTATGCATATTCATTAGGGTAAGCTCTGTATGTTAATCATTTAAAGTTTTTTTAATGTAGATTATTATTTAATTATATTTAATTAATATGAAATATATCAAATATTTAATTAATAAAATTAGCAGTATATATATTGCCCATGAAAAAGATTCAAATTTGTGCGGAAATGTTCGCATATACATATAATAGAACACGCCTTTTAATCAGTATTTTTTGTAATAAAAAAGACAATAATATTGAAATTTTTATCATTAATAATCTCAAAGATTAGTTTTGTTGAAATATATGGTACCATTAATCTTAGGAATTTAATTTACTTTTCATTCATTTCGGATAATGATTTCGGCTTCCCAATTATATGCTCTTTGGATTCTTTAAAGGAAAATAAAATTAATTGCAAATTTATTTTTGGAAACTATTTCCATAAAATCACGAAAATACCTTTTCGTAAATAAGAGTATAAAAAATTCATATCTTAAAGTACGTCAATTATGAATCGGCATATTCAAAAATTATACATTGGAAACCGCATGGTTTAACATTGCCGCACGTGGCAAGATGGAAAGGAAAGGTCGGATATGAAGAGCATAAAAATATTTGTAAACTTAAAAATATCTAATATACGTGTTTAAAACGTATGTGTATTTTTTAAAATATCAAAAGTAATATTTTATACAAAAGGAATGACATCATTAATGCTAATTGGATCCTGTCTTATATATTGTTCCAGATTTCCAAAATGCAAAATTAAAGCTAACCCTAACTATGTACCTCATATGTTCTAAAATACTAGACGGGAATTTCCGATCAGTTTAAGTAAACTATAAACACCACTTAAAACCAATCCAGACTCATTATTCTCCGCCATCTCATTACCGCATCCATTCTGAAATAGACCAGATCTTACCTTGGGCCTTTCAAAATCGAAGTCCAACAAGGTTTTGAGAAGTTGGAGCGCTTACCAGAGCTTAAAACATGAGTTGCCAGCAAGCCTTGTCAAATGAGCCGTGAACTTTACCGACGGTGTATCCAAACTTCAATAGATAATCTGCTTTACTGCCCCTGCTTCTGCTGCCTTCTCCTTATTATCGATTATAGTCCGAGATAGCAATTCTGCCAAGTCGTTATTCGGCCAACCACTTAGGCCATTGTCTGACATATCCAGCGTGGCTTTGCACTCTATTCCTCTTGTCAGTATGGAGTTTCTATGTATTTTTGCTGTCTTGGTATTCGCCATTTAACTATCGATATTCATTATTGCTCAATAAGCTGTGATAAATCTACTTAGGATAGTAACCGTGGCTAATCAGTTCCAGTTTCTGATGTACTTAAACTGCAATTAGACTTGCCGAACACGTAATCGCTCTTAATCTTGAAATTTACGCAGAGCATTCATTAAATTGAGGTTCTCTCTGTTCGAATTATTGCGAATTAAACTAGTGTTATTTACTCGTTTAGTTCGATCCCGATAGTTTCTAACGATCGAAATATTTCTTAGTGATGGTAGGGTATTATTATCTACTTCATAGATACTTTATTTGCTGTTCTACTTCCCACATTTTTAATTTTAAATTTGTAAATAAAATGCACTCCTTTTATATAGATCACTCGGAAACAATATTTCTTTTACTACTACATTTTTTATGATCAAAATTGTATTTTACTCATTGGAAATATAAAATTCTGGAACACGTTTTTGTGTGGTGGGTCTTGAGTCTAAATGTGTCATACAGCGCACTTTATTAATATTTCTGTATAAATCATTAAATTCAGAATTCATTTCAGAAGATTTTTATTTTGCATGCAAAAAAACTATTATCTCATAACCAAAAAGAAGTTAGTCAAAAAGTTTTATATCATATTTCTTTGTTGCTTATTTCTTTCATTTTAGGCAGTCTTGACATCCTATAGAAAATTTGTATTTTTCTCCATTTTCACTCTTTTTAAAGACTCTATAAAATTCAAAAATAGCATATTTAACATATAAAAGAAATCTATCATTTGTCTTAATGATTTTTTTCTCTTTAATTAAGCATTTCTCTGTTTGGTTTTCTCAAAAAAAAAGTAAATTATTAACGTCTTTGTAAATTCAAGGTTAATAGCACTGTTTTTATTATAATATATTTTTAAAAAAAACCTAGAGAGATTAAGATATAGTTGCTAGTAATAATTGATTTGATATTTCTTTGAAGGTTCTGATTGTTTTATTCGGTTATAATGATAAAATGAAGCTTTTACCTTTATTTAAATTTATAAGTAAGAAGCGAGAAACAATACAAAAAATCTTTTTTAAAACCTTTATAGAAGTGTATAGATTGTAACAAAAGCAAATAACATATAAGTATACATGAAAAAATACAAACAGTTATGCCAGACATTAAAAAAGGAAGAAACGAAGAACAAGAATGGCGAAAAGAAAAATTTTCAGAAGTATTTTAGTCTAGAAATAATAAAATGCACCATTTATTTATTTATCACCTTCAATTTGCAGCGTTTCGGCATTGTTTTTACATACTCCCTATTGAAATAAATGGCTTTTATAATTATTTTAATCATCTAAGCTGTAGATATTTAATTTTCAAAAGTTTTTATTTCGAAAAGGAAATAATTGGTAGAAAAAAAAGGAGATTTATATATAAAAAAAATTATATATTATTAGAAATGCAGAAATTTTTATTTGTTCTCTCTCTGAAACTTGTAAGAATACATAAGTACAGAACAACGTAGAGTAAAAAAAAATAGCCTAAAATCCCGAAAATTCACCTAATTTCTACGAGCGGAAAACTTTTCAAACTTAGAAGAGGACTTAAAATCAATATATTGGTGTGTATTCGTTACTATAGATTCTTACATCTGGAAAAGATGCTGCCAGTTTTGGAGTTAAAAACTTTTAATTGAAAAGAGAACTTGTGAATCCAACTTTAACAATAAAATTTATTCTTGGAAAAAGTAATTAGCGAAATGAAACTTATTATTGATAATCGATATATTTTTGCAAGAAAAAAAACTTTCAAGAGTGTTTGAATTACACCAATTAAAGAATCAAATTGAATAATATTTGAGAAGTTCTGAATTAAATACTGGATATTGAACTTCCTTGTAAGAATATTATTACAAAGGGTTTTTGGTAAAATAAGTTTTAATTCCTCAAATTGACGTAATTTGATCGATAATGGATATTTTTGTTATCTTTCTAATTATTTTGATGTAGCTGAATGGTCATAGTCACGAGGCCTTGACTGGCATTGTTTCCCTCGATTTGTGTATTTGAGTCCTGTAGTCTTGAGAAAATCACCATGTTGATCCGCAAGAAATTTGCAGAGCAATGATTGTCAGCCATTTTTTTTTCATTCCACCTATTATAGTTTACACTCTCCCTATATATATTTACTTATATACATATATCTTCTTCAAATTTTGAATCATTAATCAAATAACTTTATCCACTCAAGTTCAAATACATCTATTTAAACTTGAAGTGAATGACCTTGATATAAATAGTTTTTTCAAAATATTAATTCATTAATTAAATAAAAAATGAATAAAAGTAACAAACGAAAATAATAGTCCAAAACCATATATAAAAAGAAAAATCGCTCATTGTGTCCCTGTAATCCAATGGATAGCGCATTGAACTTCTAATAGAAAGGTCGTGAGTTTGAATCCCACCTGGGATGGCCTTGTTTCTGAGAAGGCGATTTCTTTCTTACTATACTATTTTATTGCAATAATTACATTTTATGAATGAATAAATAGTAACAAACAAAAATAGTCCAACAATATATATATAGAAAGGAAAATGGAAAATTGCAAGAAAAATTGTTTTTTATTTTGCCACTTAATACTGTGATTCTATACTGCACATTTGTATAAATTGTAGCTATTTAACACAAAAAAAACTAAAATTATTTCTTTGTTGGCCAAAGTTAGAAAATGACTTAATTTTTCTTTTATATTACTTGTTTTGTTGTAGTACACTTTTAACAATTTCTTAATTTTGCGGTACACTAACAATTAACTAATTTTACTTAACTTTAATACACAGTGAAAAAAATAATTTATCATAATAATATTCATTATTATCCCTCGGGTGCGCTTCTATTTGATTATCAGCATGAGCTAGAGGTGTAGGAATAACGGAACTATTAGAAGCAGACATGATCTTAACATGACTTTATTGAGATCTTTAACTTAAACATCTACAAATTAGATAATAATAATATATGTGAGAGAATCTAAGGTGGCTAAACACACAATAAATATAATACCGAAATAACGCATCCCGGACCACACTATCAATACTAACTCGCCTAAGCTCTATTCCTAGACTTTCACAGATCCGAATACTAAATAGTCACTCCTACCTTTGGTTCACTCCTAGGAGAGCCCACGTCCTTGGCGCGAATTACTTTGGTTGGTGATAATTGCGCCATCTTGGTAACCCTACTTTTAAACACTACGTATGGCAACCCTAACTATTTCTAGCATTTTCGTTTTTTGTGGGAGCGCATTTCGAATTTCATTTTGTTGTTGGGCTCCGGGCTGGCTGCGTGTGTGAGGGAATATACTTTAGAATTTTTTACTTTGTTGAATGCGAAAGGCAAGAAGGGGCTGCGGTAGCCCAGTGGTTAAGGTATCCAACCATGGCAGGCATGTCATGAGTTCGATCCCAGTACCACTAAAGACCCGCCGTGTAGGGCAGCGATGCACGTTAAATCTGTCGAGAGCTGAAACGTCCTCCCGTTGGTGTGGTGTGGTAGTTAGGAGAGGGGGGTGCCAGCTCAGGTGTCGTCCACGTCACTTGACCATGGTTCAAAATTACGTGGTCCGTCGCCAAAAGCCCTCGTGTAGCTGAGCAGTGCGACGTTAATATTAACTCACTCACGCGAAAGGCAAGAAAGAATTGATGGAATGGTGTATGAAGGAAGGATTGATTGCTTCGAGTTATGAATGTCCTAAATGTAATGATCGGCATGATGTAACATGGTCAGCAATAAAACGGTTTCTTCGAAATCGTACCAGCCACGCCGAATGTATGTTCAAACATGACCTCGCAGAATAAATATGGCGGTGCTCACACGATCATTCGCTTAGCGATGAGACCGTTAAGGTTTTTTAAAAATCTTGTTACGTTGTACTCTCCACTCGGAACAGATCAGCAGTAAGAAAGTAAGTGCTGTTTTTATATTTTTTATCTTAAATGTTTAATTTTGTATTGTTTACATATATTTTCATTACGCATCCACGTTATCCCGCTCTATTCCCTTGCCGCCATTGTCGGGTTTGCTTGGCGCCATCTTGTTTTGGCTTGGCGCTTTTTTCGGTTTGTCGCCAAGGGTGTGGACTCTCCTAGGATTTTACCCTACCTTTAATGTAGTCTGAAGTAGTGATCACAATAATCCTAGATGAAGTTGCGCATTTACTGGAGTGAAATGGTATGCACCTTAACTTAAAGGCTCTTTATCACGTATAATTTCTGTTTGCTGTCACTTAACATTTCCAAAACCTGTTCACGCTTGAACCACGGATTATCTTTTCATTTCTCAAATTGCCACACCACTTACTCTAACTTCTGATATTTAAAAGCTTCCTAATTTGCATCTTTTCTTCACGCTACACTTCTTGGGTTTGGTTGGAAAAGAGTTGCCATTAATTCTGGCCCCAAAGAACCCAAAAGGACATGTTAATGAAAAGACGCGTGAGCCCGTCTCAATTAAATTAAATAAAATAATATGTACTACAAAGACTGCAAAATATTTATTGAGGGATTAATTATGAGAATACATTTAGTGTGAAATTTGATATTGATGATTTTAAATAATTTCGCTTACATTGGGTCATAAAAATGATAACGCCACTCTCATTTCGTCATCTGCATTTAAAAGTATCAATATATTTATATTTTTTTCTTTCATTTTTATATTTAATGTTGAAAATTGTAACAATATTTTTAAAGCTTTTTGAGCTATTGAGAAATCGCATCCAATTTAAATCAACATCAATTAATTGATTCTTACGAATGCTTTGAAATTAAATTTCACTCCGATATTACTTTTTCCTCTTCATTCATAGTTAATTTATTTACAGAGGTGTCTGTTATCACAAAAATATTACGAATTTTTTCGAATTTTTTTTTATATCCACGAAATAATAAGTTAAATATACCACTAAAAGCTGAATGGGAATCGGTTCTGGAATTTATTTTTTTCTCAAAGTATAATTACTAATTTAAAAAAAAGTTATAGTTTATAAAAACTAAGAAACACCCTTTTATAGTTAATCGAACTAAGTTGTAACTAAATCTTTTAGTCACCAAATCTAGAAATGTGATCTGAAGTTAGTCGCCAGATGCGGGTGGAGATTTGAAAATGGGAAATCGTTAATCCTGATGATTCTCCTGATCTGGACAATGAAACAAAATTATTAAATTATTGTATTTTCATCATACCTGGACATGTAAGCGAAATTTCGAATTAATCCGACCTTTCAAAGTGAGTAAAAATTGAGTTCAAAGATTCCGTTACATACAAGTGAAGCTTATAAAAGGGTGTTAAAAAATGGGTGCCTTGACACATTGGATGAGAATCACTGTTGTAGAGGCTCGAAGCCAATTTGTTGCCGTGGTATAAAAATTAGAAAAACTGGGTGCCAGCTCAGATACCGTTCTCATCGCCGGACCATGGCTCAAAATTATAGGATCCGTTGTCATTAATCCTTGTGTTGCTGCATAGTGTGAATAATAAATGATTAAATCACTCCTGATCATTTTGACTCGTAAAAATACTATGTTTGTTAAATAAGGGTAGAATATATGTAGTAGTATTTTGCTAAATTTTACTTCAAAAAAAAGTAATTCAACCATCCCTCACACAGACCATTCCATAGTTTTCAGTTCTACTCAACGGGCTACATAGAAAATTACTTCTTTTATAGAAAAAAATTACTGAACAATTTTAAAAAAAGGTGTGACGGGTTCACACGTCGTTTCTTTAACATGTCCTTTGGGTTGTTTGGGAACAGAGTTAATGGCAACTCTTTTCCAACCAAATCCAAGAAGTGGAGTGCGAATGAAAGATGCAAATTAGGAAGCTTTTAAATATCAGAAGTTAGAGTAAGCGCGATGGCAATTAGAGGAATGTTAACAGTTCGTGGTTCTAGATTGAAGAAGTTTTAGATAACGTTGCGTGGCGAAGAATAGTAATTATACGTGATAGAGATTCAATGATCAAAGTGCATACCATTGCACTCAAGTTATTGCAAGACCTCATCTAGAATTGTTGTGATCGTTAATGAAACTACAACAAGGTAGGATTGACTATTTAATATTACGATCTGTAATAGTATTGGAATCGTGTTTAGGCGAGTCAGTTGTTAGTGGTTCGAGTTGGGTCAATTCGGTAATATATATATATATATATATATATATATATATATATATATATAGGGTATATCTCTTTGGGTATCAGCGTGAGCTATATATATAGAGATGTAGGATTAACGGAAGAACAAGACGTATACATTATCTTAATACAGCTTTATTAAGATATTAAACTTAATCCTTTAGCAAATTAAATTATAATATATGTGAGAGAATCTACGGTGGCAAAACACACATAATGTATAAATATATATTCACATATATTATTATAATTTAATTTGTTAAAGGATTAAGTTTAATATCTTAATAAAGCTGTATTAAGATAATGTATACGTCTTGTTCTTCCGTTAATCCTACATCTCTAGCTCACGCTGATACCCAAAGAGATAATCCCCCCCGGGGTGATTATCACAAAGGTAGAGTAAAAATAAAGCAATGAAAAGGGATCAGTTTAAAGTAACCCATTCCAGCCATTTAAATTTTGTTGCAAAACTTTGATTTTTCTTTTTCTTTCCTTTTGAAAATTACTCCAAGCTACACATGATAAGAAATCTCATTTCGTGGGAAAGCGAGCGGCAATAATACCAATCGAATATTCCTCATTTTAAAACTTTTCCTGAAAAACCAAGATCTCATAAAATCCTTTTCAACAAACTCCCTTTTAGAGCTGCACAAAATCTCGAGCTTCTGCTGAAAGTTCGGCCCGGAGAAGTTCCCTTCTTCACTTCACATCAACTTCCTACTTTCATTGATATTCAAAAGAAGGGTGGAATATATTCTCTCCTGTGCTATTTATTGATCTGTGCATTTAAAAGTTCTTGTGAGGCGGCAAAATAAAAGATAGGGCTGCACCCATTTGCGGCCCAGGAGAAGATGCTGGGGAGAGACAAAAGTTGAATCCTTTGTTCCTTTGGAATTGCTACCCAGGAAGGTTCACATAACTCCATCTCTTTCACTATTGCTCAAGACAATAAGGATGGAAATATACAACGAGGTGAACCCTGAACAGGATGGAAGTGTGCTTTGCCCGTGTTTGGGAAAATTTAGAAAACTGTGAGGGGAAGTATTCACCCCTTGTTAAAAGTTCGACATTGTCTGAAATCATTTGCTTGCTGTCTGGGCGGTATCATTTCAGATGCGGTTGCTGTTAGAAACTAAGTTTTTTTTATCTTCTTGGTTCTTCGCGGAAAGTATACAAGCTTGCTGAGTAAAATTCCTGCTTGTAAATCAGTAAAATTTTAGTTGCTCATTTATTTTGTTTAAAAGGTGTGTGATCAGTGTTTGATTATAACTCAGCATTCAAAAACTTGAATTAAATTTTAAAGAGATGTCTTTTAAAATGGTAATTTTTATAAACGCCATTTTTTTTCTTGTGCAGAGAATACTCAAAAATATTTTTCAATACTATTGTATCAATAACGCAATCAGATTTTTGATTTTAAGCTAAAACTTGAAGCTTTTAACTATCGCCAAAAATGAAACTTGTAAAACAAATAATTAAGAATCTTAAAGTTTTGTAAACTCTGCTCTTGAATGATATTAAATGAAATAACGTATATTTTTCTAATTTTTTTGTAAGTAAGAAACATCCATTTGGCCCCTTGTGCTACTTTTTTTTTTAAATTTTGTATTTAAGCATAAATTTTCTAGAACTATGGTGAGCTACTCTTGTATTTATTTATGAATTTCGAAGTTAGTAAACTCAATTGATGCAATTTCACTGTTTAATATTCTCAACAATATGACACATACTCATGAACCAACAGGTACAAGATAAGAAATGAGTGGCCTTTCTAATGCTTTTATTTAAAAAAAAATAAGTAAATTGGTTTTTAACTAACCATTAATTTTCGTAACCATGTACATTTTTTAACAATTATTTTTAAATGAGACCACACAAGAAGCGACTTTTACGTTGTAAGAGATTTTTTCTTTAAAAGCGAAACTCGTTTCTAGGGAAGCTGACATAAGAACATTGAGTCATATAATTTACTATTGTCTCCTACATCACACGATCAAATCTTTAATACATAATTACATTAAATATTTTTTTTTAAAATCATGTAATTCCTTTTATTATTTTAAGTTCAAATATTTTGCAACTGATTCTAAACATATATTCTTACCATAAATTCAAAGATCTTAAGCGAGAGTTTTTACAAATCTCTCTCTCTCTCTCTCCATAGATGTATGTAGTAAATCATGGCACTAGTAATCCCCTCCATTTTACACTCACAGTGCATAACTTTTGATTTTAAACGTAAATATTCTATGTGTTTCTTAATGGGACAAATTATTCAACATAATAGCATTATTTGATGTCTTTATCGTAAAACTATTTTATTTAATCTTTAATAAAAGTTCTTAACTTTGTTGCTGATTTTCTTTAAATCAGTGCTTCTCAAAGTTGCAATATTCGCGACCCACTATTCAATCATAATTTTCATCGCGCCCCCCTCATACAATAACAATGCATTGAATTAAATAATACTATATTTTGACGCTATAACTACGGTACGACTTTAAGGGGACTTGGCACCCTTTGAGCAAACTTCTTTATTTACGTATTTAAAAATTATATTTTAACATTTTATACAAGGTTTCTATTCAAGAAAATGTTACCAGATGAAAATTTTCATATATTATTCACACAATTTTAAAAATTTAAATTTTTTGAAGAAAATTGGGAAAATTTTAAAATTCTACTCCTTTTGTAAAAATTAATTTTTTGACATGAAATTTTTTATAATATTCTTATGGATGTTCTTAACAACTTTAGGGATCGATTTTAGAATAACTTCTTTCGTTTTCGAGAAAAAAAATAAAATGTTGATATACAGGTTAAAAATCAACGAAAAAGCCAACATGCCTTACATTTTATTTTTTTAAAAAAATAAGTATTCAGTTTATAGCAAAACGGATCCCTAATTTTATTACATGCTTTATTTTTAACACGCAGGAAAAAAATGGAAGTTATTGGTAAATAATTGTCGAAGGAGTAGCATTTTGAATGCACTAAGGTTTCGAAAAACACAAACTGAGAAAAACCACTTTAAAGTTTATAATTCTGAAAAAATAATTATTATAAGCTTAATTAAACCTAAAATACCACTTTAAGATATTACTTATACGTTTTTCTTTAAAATAATTGTATTTTCATATGTTTTCAACCCACACATTTTTATAAATGATCAACTTTTAGAGAGTACTAATTGCACAAGAAAACTCAAGAAAAACTTTAAAAAAAAATTTTTACTGTCACGACAGAAATTTTAGCTGTTTTTCTTCTTATAATATTAAAGTATTACATTTGTATGAAAAATATATCAGAAATAAGAATTGAAATTATAAAATTATTAATATAAAATGCCTTAATTTAAAAATTTTACATGCACACATTTCACAAGGAAGAAAAATTACATTATTGTATTGCCTCGGAAATATTCTGCTTTTAATACTACACATTCTTTTTTATAGTTATTATTTCTATTTATAAAATAGATTTTTTTTATCATGACGCATTTTTAGCTTTTTTTTCTAAAAAGGGGGTGTGGCTGAATTGCCTAATTTGTTTTCAAATGAAGTTTTATTCAACTTCTAACTTTCCGACATGCGCACAAGTGATATATCAATCGAAAGATAATAATGCAAAGAATAAGATTAAATGAAAATAAAAAAAAAACGATAGGTTTGTGATTTTTAGGGTACCAAGTCCTCTTAACCTCTTAAGCACCCCGAGCAGATATAAACGTCTCGCTAAACCAAAGTGCTTTTTCCTTGACGCATATATACGTCTTTCAAAGTACAATCTTTTCTGTGCACTGCTATCTGTAAAATTATCCCGTAGGCTTTGAAATGTAATAAAAGGACCTTGCCAATGTTTGTGAAGGATTTACTTATTTCAGATTATTTTTGCTTCTTTATTCCTTCCCCCCCCAATACATCACATACGCATGCCTGCGCGGAAAACGGTTGGCATTGAGAAGCGAATCGCGTAACTTTTATCGGTAGTTAAGGGGTTAATTATAAACCGTACAATTTATAAAGATATTTTTTGTTTTTAATAATATATATGATAAGTCCATGGGTTCATTGGTAATTAATAAACTTCTTCGTAACATAGTATTGTTAAATTAATTATAAAATGCATTGTGTAGCACTGATACATTTATAAGTGCAATATATCAACGTAAATGTGTACTTTATTTTTTATTATGTCAGAATGTATTTTGTTTGCTTACTTTCAGTAAATTAATAATTTTCTTGTATTATCTTTTGTTTTCGACTTTTCAATATGCTCGCCCCCCCCTCGTACTATTGTCACGCCCCCCAAGGGGGGGGCGCCCCACAGTTTGAGAAACGCTGCTTTAAATTAAAATGAAACTTTAAACAATTTTAAAACAGCTTTTTTTTAAATAGTGATGGATATAATTTCGAATCAATCTTTGAAATAAGTTAACAAAAGTTTTCTAGAATTATATCCTCTTTCAGAAAATTAAATATAAAAAATCTTTCAAGAATTATTCCTTTAATAAAAATATTAAACGCAAAAAAGTTTTCAAGATTTACCCTCAATCTGAATGTTATGTGTAAAATAATTACAAGTATTAACCTGATTCAAAAAAATGTTGCATTTAAGAATTTTCAAGAATTTCTCACAATCAGAAAGTGTTGGATTTAAGAATTTGCAAGAATTGCCATCGATCAGAATGTGTTTTATGTAAAATACTTTCTAGAATTACTCTCAATAATGAAATATATGTGTAAGAGAAATTGTTCGGAAAATTGAGCTATCGGCAAGAATAGAAAGCCTAAAGATACATATAATTTTGTTCTATGCTCTAAAACCTTAAGTGTTTACATCAGTAAGTACTGTCATTGCATTATTCTTTATGTATAACTGTATAACTAGGTCAACATTTCCTTGCATTGTTAGTAAAACTTTTCAGTGTTAGCTTGAAAGAATTCCAGCCTTTTTTATGTAGTTTAATGGAACGGGGAATCTTGTCTTCTGTTGATAAATTTACAGAACAACTTAAGACATACAATCTTAAGTGTGTAAAAGATCTGAGATTCTAGGTCATGACAAAACTTAGCAAATACAACCATTAGTTTCCTGTTCGCAAATTTCCTAAACAGAAAATAATAAATTTATAAAATGACAATTACTTGCAAAATTTAATATTAGACTTTTTATTGGAAATAAAATGGTTCATTTTATGAAATATCATTTAGCGGTATTTGAATGTCATCTTCGTGCATGCAATTCATAATTTATTTAAATAAACATTGCTATATTAAAAAATGAGTTAAGTATGTATAACATGTTTCATTTAAAAATTTATTCGTACTTTTCTTAATTCCAATTATTTTCTTCTTTACAGGTAAGAAATGGAATTTTTACTTGTAAAGTAGAAACAGAAAAGAGAAATGTTGTTTTCCATTATCTTTTACGATTCTCAAACTAGTAAGTCATTAATAAAAAGTTGTTTTATTTCTAGGCTAATTTGTATATTTTCAAATCATAATGGTATTTTTATCATTTTGACTATCATTTAATTTATATACTACTCATATTAAATGATGTATGTGTTGAATCATTGAATGTGCTTACCATAATATTGCAAAGATGTCCTCTTATTCTATCTGATAATAGCTTAAATATTTTATTCTGTTGGTGTTAACAGTTTGTTGTGTAATTCTTCAAATTAATTCTTAATCGTTTAATCCTTATTGAAATCAATTACTCACGTAAAATGGAATGATTGGTGTATGTTTTTGTGTATGATAGACGTTTGACGCAAAATATGTATGCAAAAACTATTTCCGTTTAAAGTAGTTTTGATGACCCCCCTGGGTCACACCTTGAACACCAAGATTAATTTGAGGCAAAGAGCCACCAAGAGCTATTTTGATAAATAATATTATTTATTTTGTTATAATTTCCTCAAAAATCTCTGATAACATATAATACAATAATGTTACGTCTTTTAAAGGGATTTGCCTTTATATTAAATTAAATTACTAAGAATACAATTAGTTAATAATCTAGCTCAACTCAAGTAAGGTTTACCGAAATAGGAGATCCGAGAAACACACGCGTATTCGAATTCTTAACTGTCATTAACTTTAACTAAGTAGCTCAAACTGACGCTTACTTTAAGCGTACGTGAATTATATTTACCGCTGGCTTATATCAGCTTTCTGGTACGTCGAGCAGCACGACGTCTTCACGAATCTAATCTCTTTGAATCTTCTAACTATGCGTTTAAAGGTACTGGCTCAATGGCCTACCATCATCTCTCTTGCTATCTCGCAACTCTCGACTTAAATACCTTATCTAATTTAAATATCTCGTACATCTTTTTGGAGTTGATTGGAAATAAACGCGAATTTATATTCCCCAGAAAAACGCATAAGAAGATTAGTGGAAAGGTTCCGTACAGATTCGTCACATAGTCACTGTTTATAAAAGGAAAAAAATATAACGTCAATCTGAAATACAAAAGTGCCTTTAATTAATATTTTCACATTTATTTTAAAATTTCGGAATATTTTATTTATGTATAGAAATGCTTAATGAAAAATTGACAAAACTTCATTTAAATCTGGAATATTTTAGTCACGTAAATTCGTTATAAATTTTCCACTGTTGGTTACTATAGGAGCACGATTGTGAATTTTATACCAATTGGTAAAACTTTTTTTTTGTGAATTATGAAGGAAACTTCAAATATAACAAATAGTTTTATTTCAATAAGTCGTAAAAATACAGGCTTATTTATAGCCACTGTGTTTATCAGTCCCTTATTTTTAATTTAAAAAATTGTCTTTGAAAAACACATAAAATACATTTTCAATCGATTTTTTTAAACAACGTAATTTCAGTATTTTTAAAAGGATAAATACATTTCATAGGAAGATTAATAGATTATAATCGAACGATAAAAATCGCTGTACGTAAATGATACATTAACTACACTTAAAAAAATTACAATTGCAAAATTATAAAAAAAAATATGAAAAACCAGGTTATTTAACAATTAGGTGGAAAATATTTTCAATGCGAAACTCTTTTTAACCCCTAAAAGATTAAATAGCATAAACAAATTATTTTAAATACAAAATAAATTTAAAGATGAGTACAAATAAATTTTGAGAATAAAAAAAATTCTATTAAAATATTCTCAAATGAAGATGTGGAGACACTTCCATTTGTTTTATTTACCGAGCAATTGATACAAATGATTTGTTCTTTTAAATGAGAATTTTTGTTTTTACTCGAACATTTTCGAAAACCATTCTCTTTCCCCAAAAAATAAAATAAAACAAAGCATAACTCATCACATTCAATCAGTTTTCATCAAAAAACTTTTTCCTATACTTTTCATTTCTACCTTTCAAAAATCGAGGAACACCTTCAAAAGTATGTGGCACGATTCAATTTCAACTTTTCAAGAACTTCTCAAAACAATCTCCAAGTAGTAGTAGTGGTAGTTGTAGTAGGAAGAGACGGCCTGAGATTTCCACGTATCTGAGAACGAAGAACAATATCCGAATCTCAGGAAGAAAGAATTTTTTCGGCGAGGAAACTTATTCTCGAGTAGAAAGAGCTCACAGAAAGGAACCTGATGACAGAACAGATCGGATATCTCTTTCAGATCCATTAGTAAATTGCCTTTCTCTGTAAACTTGATCCTCCTTTGACCTAATCCGGGAATGGCGGCTCTGCCTGCTCAAGACTCTGTTAAATTTGACCACGGTACAACAAGTTCTGTTCCACTAAACAATCAGAAACACTTTCCGCCATATTTCTTATTTCTATCTTTCAGCTGATTTGGATTGGAGGAAGGGAAAAAAAGCAGAGACGTCGAAAATGTGCATCAGAGCTAGAAATTCAATGTCGCTTTTCCTCCTGATAGATTTTATTTGGCTCAAAAGCTTTGAATGGTTGGAAGATTCCTGGGTGACACATGCTATTCGAAATGTACCATTTCGAAGGTTTTGATTTAAACAATGCCTTTTTTCGTGTTCTGTTATGCTGTTCTTTTCTCTCTCCTTCTTTTCTTTTAAGCATTGAAAAGTTTCTAGAAGTTTTAATCAGTATGATGGAACGAATAATTCTTTCTTTTCGAGGTATTGGAAGTAAATAGCGTAAAATAGTGCTGTAGTCCAAGCAGAAAATGACAGAATGTTCCATTTTCAATGAAATGTAATAAAAATGGCTTAGAAGTTGTTACAATATCTGTATATATAATATAACAAGTAATATAAAACGTTTTTTAAATCAATTCCTACTTAGGTCAACAAAGAAAATGTTTATTTATTGACTTATGTTTATTCAGTGACTACATCTGGAGACTGAAAGTTTTGTTTAAGATGTCAGGGGACAAATTTAATAAAAAAAAGCAGGAAGACTCCGAAAAAGGTGCTCCATATTTGTTGATGACAGAAGAACAAAAATACTATGTTTCTGAAGTAAAAAAAAAAATTCTTGGACATCCATCAGAAGTGATCTGAGTGATGCTGGTGCTTCTGTCAGTTCAAAAACTTTTAAGAGTAGATTAGCAGATGTAAGACTAAAAAGTAGAATTCCACGAAAAAAGCCGTATCTCAATTTATAGCACTAAAAGGGACTGCATTGGGCAATGGAACACATTAATCGGACAAATAATTATTGGTTACAAGTTATATATATTATAGAGGAACGAAACTAAAATATCGTTCCGTAGTGATAGCCTAAAATATGTAAAAAGTAATAATACCTGCATCCAGGCAACTCTGAAGTACCCTTTTTTTATCATTTAGTCATGCATATCTATAGATGGTATCGGTCGCCGTCATATCATCGATGAGACACTGAATGTCATAAAATACACACATTGACACCATTCTAGAAACCTTCCATCAGGAATCTATTTCCCAACAATGCTTCATTTATTTTTCAGCAAGATTCTGCTCATGGTCACACATTAAAATAATTGAAAGACTGGTACCGTTCTAAGATCATTGTTCTGTTGTCCTGGCCAGGAAACAGTCTTGAACTCGATCCTATCAAAAACTTGTGGCACCGTTTGAAAACTCTTGTCTGAATGAGATACCCATGAAATAAAGAGGAGCTAATGGAGGTTATAATTGTTTCCTGACATCATGCAATAACTAAGAAAGAGCTTAAAACTATTTTCAGCTCAATGAAACATCCATGCGAAGCTGTAATAAAGAATAAAGGCAATTTCACTAAGCTCTGATAACTCACTGCTATCATCAGTATCTAATGTATATCGACAGTTATTAAAAAAAAAAAGTGTCCACAATTTTGGCTACCACTGTACATATGTATATACAGGGGGAGAGAGAACTAATAGTAGGTATTGAAAAATATGTTTTTAATAAAAATTGGACTTATATAGAAAGATTTAAATTCATTTTTTGCTTAAATATATTGTGATTTATATTGAAAAAATTGCACTATTTAGAAATTACAAATTCAATAATTACATTCTATTACTGATCTTTGGAATTCAATTATGTATTAAAGAATATCAATGTAAAAAAGTTCATATGGATTTCTTTAATGTACATTACCTATCCATTATCAACAGTTACAATTAACAATAATTAAGTTTCTAGTTCAGTTTTATGGTTCAATTAATTGTTATTTAGTTCTTAAAGTAAAAATTTAAATTCCGATGCAACAAATTACTTATTAAAACAAATTTACAAAAAAAAAAGTAATTGAGAGTAAAACAATTTTTTTTCCGCAGAATAATGGTTTTTTAAAAAAATGATTAAAGCTTATAATTTTTATAAACAAAAAATTAATTAAAACCTATAATTTTTATAAACTAAAAATTAATTAAAATCTATAATTTTTACAAATGAAAAATTAATTAAATCTTAATTTTTTATTAAATAAAAAGCTATGTTATTTCATGATTCTCCATTTTTATTTGATTAATAACTTATTCATCAAGACAATGTTGATACAATTGATATACTTTAACTCAGTTGTTCTTAAACTGTGGTCCGAGGACCCCCACAGGTTCCCCAGCTTCTTTCTAGGGTGTGCATGAGGGTCTTTCATTTAATGTTAATATTTCTCTCTTCTACAGACTCTAAAAGGCCTCATGGAAAAATTGAAAGATATTCCATCCTACACTAGATCACTAAATTGCTCCCAATGAAAAAACTCTGCTAGAACATGTATTTTGATGAAAAATATTAATTCAGATTTTTATTGTTTACAAGTACATATAGCCCTTACAACAACATAATTATTTCAAAATATTGGGAGTCACTCAGTTTGGAGGTCACTCAACCAAGCATTTGGAGTCAGGGAGAGGTGTTCAAAATTTTGGGGTTGCGTGATGTCAGGCTGATATATAAAGGGGAAGGGGGCACAGTGATCAAAAGTTCGAGAACCGTCGCTTTAGCTTATTCATGCTCTTAACCCATTTTAATTAAATCAAATATTTTTAATGAAAAAAAAAACTTTGTGATTCATATAATTTTTTTAAGTTCTGAAAGAAATACTGAAGCTTTTGAATAACTAATGATTACACGTTATTCTGCTATTTGGAAAAGTTGGAAAAAAATAAACTTCAGCGATATCATGTAATACACCACTTTAAGATATTATCGACACCAAATACCCTCCGAGTACACATGGAGTACGTGCTCGTTAAATCAGCGAGTCCGAAAGTCTTGTGGGCTGAATCACGAGTGCAGGGGACTGGAGAATATTTCACTCCCCTTCAGTTCCATGCCAAAATTCTGGAAGTGGAGATAGGTGGTGTCACCCTCTATCGTCCCTTTCGGGAATTTCGCCGAGCTAATTCGTACTGTCACCTGCATGGTGCTCAAGGGCTAGGCCAACGACAGGCGTACTTCTAGCCCCTTGCCACGATGAATTTCGTGGGGCTCGTTCTGATTACGTCAGAAAGGTGGCATTAGCCGCAACAACAAGATATTATCATATGCAAAGCGAGTGCATTTTGTTGGACTACTCACTTCACATATTTATTTAAAATATTTTCCCTGCATCTCTTATATTGTGTAAACAGTGGTCTTGTATTGTGTAACGGAGAATATATATTAAGGCCCCCTGTTAAGTCAGGCTTTGGGCCCCCTGCGGTGCAGGGGTCACGGGGGTGTACGTTATGCCACTGACTTCAAGGCTGTCTTCGGCTAATATTAAAGAATAGGAACCAAATTCGGAATATTTTTTCAGATGTAAAAGTACTTAAGCATTTGTTCTATATTCTGGCTTCACTATCCAGTATCCACCGACATATTTTATCACATTATTCATTTTTAACCGAGTTGACACTTTTCTTCTTTTATAAAAATGTTTGTTCGCATTTTTTCTCCTTTACCATAATGGTAAATCATCAATCCCTTCCCATAATTAAAAGAAAAACTAGTTATTTATGAAATATCTTGAAATTTCAAAAACATTATATTATAAACAAATGCATGAGTTACAATGTCACAAATTTTTATAAAAATTGAGGCACTTTTTCTGGCCGAAAAAATGTGCTCCACGTTAAGTTTACGCTCTCGTACATATGACCAAAACTGCCTTAAAAATGAATAAACTTCTATCTTAACATGCTAAACCTAAGGTATCCGACTACGTTCGGAGCCATGATTTTGAAAAAGCGTATAAATGGATAATATTTATGATATTTAGTGTCACTTAGATTAGAAAATGTATATAAAATTGTTTTAAAAATAGTATTGCAGTAAAAAATTATTTAAGTACAATATTTTGACAAAAAATGAACATAGAATAACCCATTTTCAAAATGTTCTCCTTCTGTGAAAAATGCTTCTATTATAATAATATTTTGCCTGTATATCAGTGTTTCTCAAACTGTGGGGCGCGCCCCCCTTGGGGGGTCTGATAACTCTACGAGGGGGCACGAGCATATTGTAAAGTCGAAAACAAAAGATTATTTAAAAAATTATTAATTTACTGAAAGTAAACAAACACAATACTTTCTGATATAATAAAATATAAGATACACATTTACTCTGATATAATACACTTATAAATGTATCAGAACTGTAAAATGTGTTTTATTATTAATTTAACAATACTAAGTTAAGAACAAGTTGGATAATTATCAGTGACCCCCCATGGGCTTGTATTATCACTTATCTTGGTAATTTGTACGGTTTTTAATTGATTCCTCAACTGCCGATTAAAAGTTACGGGATTTGCTACCCAATGCCACCGTTTTTTGACGTATTTTGCGTATTTGACGTTTTTTGAAGGGGAGAAGTAAAGTAATGAATAAGCAAATCCTCTGAACTAAGTAAATCCTTCGCAAGCACTGCCAAGGTCCTTTTATTGCATTCTAAAGCCTTCGGAATAGTTTTATGGACAGCTTTGCACAGAAAAAATCGTACTTTGGAAAGACGTATATATACGTCCAGAAAATAAATGATTTGGCTGAGCAAGACGTTTATGTACGGCGATGGCACGTAAGAAGTTAATATATATATTAACTTAGGTTATTATAATAGAAGCATATTTCACTAAAGAACATTTTGAATAAAGGTTATTCTAAGTTAGTTTTTTGACGAAATGTTATATTTAAATATTTGTTTGTCAAAATGTCCTTAAAACAATTTTATACATTTATTCTAATCTAAATAACACGAAATATCATGAAAATTATCCATTTTGTGCACTTTTTTAAAATCACAGTTCCGAACGTAGTCGGATACCTTAATTTTTAAACTGTTATGTAATGATTCTAAGTTTTAAGAGGATTTTCATTACATGAAGATTGGATCTTATTTTAGTCCAAACTTTTTTTATCTTCAACTTGGTGAATTATTATATTTATATTATATAGAAGTAAATCGCAGAAAATAAAGCTGTTGGCGCAGTTTGGCATTATTTTATTTCTTTGTCGCCAAAGGTGGGAACTAAATTTGGATTGTGTCACTTTATTTGAATTCTGAAACATCTTTCCGTCTAAAACAAAATGTTTAGTTTTACTGTTCAAAATTTAATAGATTCTCTTAAGATTAATTTCATAACTGGCCTTATTAATCGAAACATCTACTTCATTAATTGTACACATTTTTTTAACTCAGATACTTATTTAAACATTTGTTACTATCAAAAACTTGCAGAGAAGTTTCTAAACATTAAGCGGAAAAAATTATCTGTGATCTAATTGTTAGTAAAAGAGTGTCCCATAAGTCCTGTGTCAAGAGAAGAGACGACCAATTACGGAAGTAAATAAGGTTCGAAAAGAAAATGTTCCAAAATAATATCCCCTCTTTGTTCTTTCGCTGGATAAATGGCACTGCATAGTTCTTTTACGTGGTTGTCTAACTAGCTACAAATGAACTTTTCTGAGACCTAAAACTCTGGTATGTTTTTAACTGGAAATATATTCTTTGGGGGAAAAAATCCTGTCTGTTTTTTTTTTCTTTATATTACACTAGCCGTCACCCTCCCGCGCTTTGCCGGATATTTCATAACGCTGTTTGAATATATACTGTTTATAAAATTCAAACTCAGTGGCGCAACAGTCACTGAGGACCAGGGCCTACTGTGTCCATCCCAGTACACGTGACCATTGGGCGCAGAGTTGCATGAACAGATGTCCCAGTCAAGTGGTCAGTCTTAAGCGGAACCCCCAGTGTTTAAGTCCCCAAGCAAGCTTGGTACTCATTTATCGACCCAATGCAGTAGGGATGAAAGGCTGAGTCTACTTTACACAACCCGGGAATAGAACCCAGACCTGTGGTGTGAAAGCGCGATACGCTACCACATGAACACTGAGCTTTTATACTGTTTATAAATATTTAAATTATTGATATCTAAATCCTACCATAAAGCGTTCAATTGTATTGAAAACACATTCTTAAAACTCTCACTTGAATGAAAAAAGACAAGATTTCTAAATAATTACTAATAATTTCCAAAATTGAAGTAGAACTGCTTTTTCACGCTCCTGTAACCCCCTTCTCAAAGTGGATTTCCACAAAATCCATTTGTAATGGATATCTACTCAACAAAATAAATATGATTTCCCAATTTAAATCTAATAGTATAAATATGGAAATTTTTTCCTTGATAAGCCCAGTAACCCCCTTTGAGAGTCGATATCCTTAAACCCCGTTCTTAACGCATTTCAATTCAACAAAAAAAGAGCATCATCACTATAGCTCTGAGAGTTCGAAAAAGGGAATTTTTTTTATCAATACGCCCCATTAATTTAATGCCCCTCCCCTCTTGAATTTCTGTAAAATCCATTATTAGCAGATCTCTATTCAAAGAAAGAAATATGTGAACCAAATTTCAAGTATGAGGGTCTAACTGTTTAAAAACTGGAATTTTTATCTCATTCTATCCTCTTAACCATCCACAACTCCTCTCGGGAGGTCGATTTTCGAAAAACGTGTTCTTACTAGAACTCTATGAAAGGAACATGCCAACCAAATTTCAAGTCTGTAGGTCTAAGAGTTCCGTAGATATCATTATGAGTGAGAGAGTAGGTCGCTTTTCTCTTACATGTATATATTTTTCTTAGATAAATGAAAGAAAATTATTTTTTGCAAATGTGTTAACAACAGTAGAACTTGTACGAAAATAACATTGTTATTTTAGTTCATTGTATGAAAAATTCATTAAAATTAATTAGTATAGAGCTGAAAAAAATCTTTTAATAGAAAAGTTATTCTTTCAATAAACTTTTCTTGGAAATTTAATCAGATCACTTTCAAGAAATTTTTTGATAGTTGGAAATATGAGTTCTTTACGTTATCTTTTTTGCAAAAAAAAAAAAAGAAGAACACGACCCCCTCGCCTGATACTTTACTATCAATTCTACAAAATTAACCGTGTGGGTGGTTAATATTCTACATTTAGTAAGAATAGAACTGTTTTTAGTAATGAAATATTTCAAAATATTTTTTTTTAAATTGTCGTAAGATATTTTTTGTAAGTGTTCTTTAATTGAATAAATTGCACAAAGTCGTTTTATTTGTTATTAATAATGCAGTAGAAGTTTTGAGATATTTTGATAGTAATTCAAGTTTGTTAAAAATAAAAGTTTTATGTACTCCTTCATAAGTTCAAAAAATGTTAAAGGTAAATGGTATAGTAGAATTTGAGGGGGTGTTCCAATTTTTTTTACGGTAAATTCTTTCTGGATATTTTTAGTCAATCAGATTTCTTAAGGTATCCGACTACTTGCGACAACTTTTTTTTTAAAAAAATGGAGACATGGAAATTTTTTTTTATTATTTTTAGATTTGTTTAGTATATTTTAAGGAAAAATCTGAAAATTGAAAACAGAAAAAAAATTATTATTATTAAAATGAAAAAAAAACTGGTGAAACTGTAAAAAAAATTACATAAACGGGTCCCACCCTATTCAAAAATGTTATGAACAAATTCTCCATTTTTCAATTTTGATGTTTTATCTTGCTATTAATGTTTGAAATGACCTTCAGGATAAGAGATATTTTAATTTTTACAAAAACTAGAACACCTTATCTTAGTGATTATATGAAATTGCTTAAAAGAAACAGTGATTATATTCACATAAAGGGCTCTAAATTTTGAAATCAAACAGTGATTGATAAGTCTGATAGTCAAAACACTTCTACTGTTATACAGAACATACAGAAAACATTTCAGCAAATTATTTTCAAAACTTTTTGAGCAATCGCTGTCCCCGTTTGAGCTTTTCGGAAAAAAAATTCGAATTAAACGCATTTTAAAGTTTGACATCTTGCGTAAAGTTATAGCATCTACTTTTACTTAACACTTGTAATTTTTGTTCTAGTGAATGGGAAATAAAAAAAAACTTCGTATTTTTATTAAGCTAATAAGATAGCTCATGAAATAAAATCATAAAAAATTTTTTTATGATTTTATCAATTTTTGAAAAATTAGGATTTTAGGGTATTGAATATTATTGACAGGGAGGCAGTATACTTTATTTTTTAGTAAAAGATCAAGTAAATATGTTAGACCAAAGAGAGAGAAACAAAAACTTTTTTTTATGTTAAATTTTGATGATTGTTTTTCTATCAGCATAACTGGTATTTATTCCGTATCAAATGAGAAAGTAACTGTTATTAACAGGAAAAATACTTACATTTTAAAAAGCTTCTTAAGAATAATATTTTTTTCAATTTTTCGGGGTGGTTATTCCACATTTAATTGATGGTTAAGGATTATTTTTGCATAGTAGTCAAAAGAACAAAACATTTGAGAGTTTTTTATGACTTAGTGCAGAAACGAGTAAGTGCTATGGTGCATGATACTCTAAAAATTCATTATTGTAGAGTTCAATTCATTTTGTTAAAAATAGGGGGAAATTTGATTAAAATCAAGTTTTCAGAAAGTTTGTAAATCATTAAAAATATTATAGTTTCATAATAAAATTGCATTTTTCAGTTAAACCATTAGCAAATTAACAAATCTTTTAACTGAGAATTTTGTGATATTTAATAAGAAAAATAACTGGTATCTATTGTGCATTGTAAAAATCATAACAAAAAATATTACATAACATTAAAAAGGTTCCAGAGGAATATTCTACCGGCGTTCTTTCTCTGGATAAATAGTACTACGTTTTATTCTGTACGTGCCTGCTTAACTGAACCACAGATGAATTTTTTTGGGTAATACGTTTGTGTCGCTAATTGGAGTAACCAGCAGAAGACATTACTCACAACTACTCGGCATTAATTCTGTTGCTAATAACATCAAAATGGTTTTTAGCAGGAAGTGTGTTCTAGAAATAGTTGATGAAACATTTGTTATTTCTGAGAGAAAAAAAACATATTTGCGCTTTAGAATGAATTAAGCAAACGTTTTGTGAATTCGAAATGAATGCATGTTCTTTCCAGATTCGTGATACGACACCAATGTTATTTCCCTTTCATCTTTTATGAATGGAAATGCCTATGCGTAACCATACCAGCAAGTATTTAAAAAACTTCTTGCATTTTATGTTCGAAATAATGCCAGAAAAGGAGTAGCTACAATTGTTAGATCGAATTAATAATGGAATAAAAGTATTGTAAACAATACTGGAGAATGTTTTGTTTTAAACCTTATTTATCTATCCCGGTATCCGCATTCTGACTTTAATTATCTGTCGATATAATGCCCAATTGTCTGAAATAGAATGCAATAAAATCTTTATTATAAGTCTCGTTCGAAAGCATTTAGATATCGTTGCAATTTAAATAAATTGACAAACAAAATGATAAATATGCTTATTGTGTAATAAATCTGTTCATAGAAAATTTATTCTAGGTTATTTAAAATTCTGTACGTTTGAATGAGCTATATGTAAATATATATTATGTTAAACACGATATATCACAATAGAGATAACTTAATTTTTTATTAATAAATGTATTGATAATGTCATGAATGTATTAATTATATAGGATATTGTTGAGGATTTTTTTTTTAACCTATATACAATACTAGCTGAAAAACCCGTTTTTGACACGGGTGAATTAAAAAATTAAGCAATACAGATTGAAAATAAAGAAGTTTTTAATGAGTTAATTTTACGTGAATTGCAAATGAAACGAAAAAAGGTTTTTTGCACATCCCAGCTGAACAAAAAACCCATATTTGTTAAATTATAAGTCTCTAAATCTAATAACTGATACAAAGTTGTTTTTATTTATTTATTTACCTGTAACTCTCTTGTGGGTATATTTTTGAAAACACCTTCCTAAGCTGATCTCTGCTCAGCAAAAGTAACATTGTTACAAATTTTGTGTAATGTACGCTTAAAATAGTGTCTATAATTTATATCTGGATATGTGGTACGTTAATATTACTTTCTGTTGTATTTATTTTATGTGAAAATTGTAATATTCGCCAGCAGCACTGTTTCTTACATCACAATGGTGATTCAATAGAAACATAGGAAAATATTGGCGATTGATTGACTGGTGCAGAAGTTGATACGATATAGCGCCACCTGGTGGAGAGCTGTAACAAAGAGAATAGCACGAAAACCTTCTCCACAAAAAATACAAATATATGCCAATTTTCATAGAGATCGGTTGAACGGTGTTGGAGTGATGCGATTTCATACATACAAACATCCTTTTATATATATAGATAATTAACATATCCGACACATAATACTAAAATTACGCATTTTGATAAATTGATAAAGTTCGATCCTTATAAAAAGTTACTAAAGGGCTCTATGTCATAGGAAGGCAATATACAAGTATCCAGATAGAAGTAGCATCGCGTAAAAATGTGTAAATAGGCTTTTATTTCCATTCAAGTATTTCGCATATTAAGTTTTCTGCATGATTAAGGAGTCACAGCAGGAATAAACAAGACTGAATTCGAAAGGAGCTAGATGCATGAGGTATTCCATTTCTGAAATCGTTAAGAAATTCACCAATATTTGATTCTTAGTGGAGAATATATCATTCCAAGCATTCCCTTCCATCGCGGATCGAGACCATTGATGTCTGTGTGGAATAGTCAGTTCAGGGCCGACTCTAGCAGTTTTGCCACCCCTCTCTCCAAAGCAAAAAGTTATAATTAAAAAAAGATAAATTGTTCACATAGATACTCACCAATAAATTCGAATAACTCAGGCGAACAAAAAGGCTGCATAACAAAAATATATTTATAAAACACAAAATATTTTGAAATTAAGGACATAATTACTTGTTATTATTTCAAACGAGTAAAAAGTAAGAGAAGAAATCGCCCATTTCAGCAAGCTAATTTCTTCGATAAAGAGTCTAATGATGGCGGGAATCACAAGAGTTTATTTTAAAGTAACTACACTCAAGATTAGAATAAAACATCTCTTGGGGCTCTCTATCTACTAAAAACTCTTATTACCCCTGTCCTCTTTTGGATAGCTGACACTGGACTTTGTAGAGGTGAAAGGAACCGTTTTAACCCCACTCCTGGATGAAAAAAAAATTACTAGTGAAAGGTGTGTAAACATATCAAATTTCATGATTTAGCATATACTCCTGCCTCGAAGTTTCAATGTAAAAAAAAAATTGACATTAACCATACAGAGTACAAAATAAAGAAATAAGATAAGTTAAATGAAATACTAAATTCCCACCCAATAACATTTCAGAAAATGTATCAAGTTTTTAGTTACAGAAAAAAAATATTTTTCAAATTGAATCCCAATGCCGCCCTTAAAATTTGCCTCCCCAGAAAGGAGTCCGGTTTGTCCGGCCCTAGAGCCGCCCCTGGTCAGTTTGACAAATCAAGCTGTTCTGAATTAAATAACTATCAATTCTAGACCTACAACAGATGCCTTTTTGAAAAAGTGAAGCCAAATTTGGTGTTGAATGGAATATTGCAGCAGAAGGCTGAATTCATTACCTTTATTAAGAACACATCATTGGCTGGCTATTGTGTTCTTAAATATACATCGATCCTATGTTATTGGAAGAATTTTCCTTAGTCGTTGATGAGTTTGTAGTTGAGAAGAGCTCATTACAGACTCAAGTGTGACCCTTCCCCTTCCTCCTGAGACCATGACTCTAAGACGAAGCAAAGCAATGCATACATATTTTTGGTGTTTTCATAGTAATGTTGGATGTTTCGACGTGATATGGACTGGAACCTCTGAATAAACTGAACCGATCATTGACTAGAAGTGATAATGTTCACTTACTTGGAGACACCATTTTCAACCATTTATAAACTTCCTGTACCCAAACATAATGATTTTTTAAATTTAACAATGTGCCATGTCACCTCGCTAAAATCATTCACTTTTGATATGAAAAACAAAAAAAAAATCTAGACAATTCCAGCCAAAGATTTGACCAACTGATCACAAAACCTGAATTAAAGAACTAGTTAAGTTAATAACATATATGTTATATGATTCAAGGGTTAGTTCGTACACAAATTCCCCTACTGCCAATACCAACGAAATCATGAAAAACAGTGGTAGCAAAATGGCTCAATATTCTTTCAGGGAGCTTTTGACAATTTGTTCAGCTAATGTCATGTCGAGTTGCTGCATATTTCAGCAAAACTAAAGGAAGTTCCACACTGGCCCCAGAGTCCGAAAAGGCCCAGATAAGCTGGGCTTAACAAGATTTTTGGCTATAAATTTTGATCCGTCAGTGCCAAGGGGGCCTGTAGATCTTCTGCGCCCAGGACCCGAAATGAGCTTAAACCGGCATTGCATTAAGAGCTATCTCGTGACTTTTAAATTTTCTGTGTATATGCTTTGTAATTTAATAAGTTTCTCTCCATTAGGCATTTAACTTGTGTAAATATTAATACATCTACCTCTCAATGCCAAAGCAATTTTCTTTAAACTTTGTTCGTGGGCATTTTTATGAGAATGAGAAAAACTTATACTTCTGTGTTTAATAAAAGTATTGAGATCATTAATAAAGAATTTTTATTCTATTGATTTGTTAACTTGAAAATGCATCCGCTTAAATAAATTATTAATAAAATAATTGAGTATTTTCATCATTTAAAAAAATTCAAAGACTAAAATCACACTCTTGATTTAATGTATACTATGTATGTATACTAATGTATTTATACTTTGTTCTGCATTTGAATGTAAAAACGAATATAAGACAAATATTTTAAAACATGAATATTCACATAGCAACCTAAAAACTTTTTACTGTGTTCTTATTTTTAGAAAAAAATAGAATAATTTTTCAGAATATTTTTTTAATCGAGTTTCATCGTAAATAAAATGCATTATTTGAGATTTTGGTTTTGTGAATTGAAATTACCTCTCGTCTAACAAAAAAACATGATAATAAAAACTTGTGCATAAGTACATACATTGTTATGAATACATTTGTAAATGTGAATATAAAATCTCATTTTCATTTAGTTGTCTAGACGTTATAATAAAACTTCTTTATTCCTCAGAAAACATCAAAAAAGTCCGAATCCTATTTATTTAGCGTCCCTCAGCATTACTTCTTATTACTATATGCTGGAATTTAGAAATATACCCATGCACGTAGAAGTAAATAAAAATTAAAGGCAAAATATTTCAAATTGTACCAATTGAGGTAATTTCAACATGCATAATATTAACATATTTCCAGATTTTAAAGAATTTATAAGTAACTTCATCGTCTCTCTCTCATAATATAATATTTTTATTCTACTATATATTTACTTATTTTCTTTTGATGAGTATAGTATATTATTTGTAAGTAGAAAAAACCAATTGGAATTTTAACCGCTGCTATTTTCTGAAATGTTTTGATAAAATCTTCAATTACATTGCATTATTTAACCTTAATGGTAGATTGAAATGTATGCATTTGAACAAATGTAAAACATTAGTTTATTATAACCAATGATTTAGTCTTTTAGTCAATGCTCTACATACTTTAAAAATACTGTACACGCGTGACTGATTTAAACTCCGGTAGCCAAAGTACGCACTGCACCTTTTGCAGTGGCGTGGGTATGTGTAAAAAGTTTATCGTCTACGATTGCCGAATAAGGCGAGCACGGGCAGCCGATCGGACTAGACCGAAAAAATTTCGCAGGGGTTTCCAATCCATGGATTACATTCTGATGGGTAGTTCCGCATTAATAAGCCATAACTTTTGGATACTTTAAGCCCGAACACCCTGCATTAGGACCCTTTTATGGTAGTCAACTTGCGTCACACCTAACAGAAGGAGCAGACAGGCGGAAGGTAACTTTGAATAGAAATTGCCTAAGTCTCATCATTCTGTTGTTCCACATCCTCAAACACTCGAAAACCACGCTCGCCTTCCCGCTAGTTGATTCAACTAAAAGTATATTGTGGAGGCTACTTGTGTATTGAAAATGAAGAAAGCTTTTTACAGAACCTTCAGACTCAATCATTGTTCTTATGAGTCCGGCTTTTTAATGAGCTTTGTGCCCGCGTGTGAAAGGAATTACTCTCCCCTTTTCACATTGGAAGTGTAGTGATTGGAAAAGAGTTGAGTAGCATAACGTTTTTTCGAGAAAAATCACCTTTAAAAGTCATTTTTGTGAAGTTCCTTCAAGACTCATGGCGAATTTTCTTTAACTCTATGAATTGACTCAAAAATATAACTGTCACATGGTATCAACTCTAGTGAATATGAAAAGCTGTGTTTGTCGGATGGCTTAACGAAAAATAATATATATTAATGGTATTGCGCGTAGGTGCATTATCGTGATGTAAACTTCGTGAATTTTCTAATTGACTAATCGTTTAATGTAAAATGAGCAAAATACGCAATCATTGTTGGTAGTCTAAGCAGTTGGAAGAAATTCCTATTGCTTAATTAAAAAAAAATGTGAAAGTTAGCCTGTTATTTGTACCTTAGTCAAATGCTTTTGCTTTTGAAAAACAGTCAGCTTTATGAACATTTTTGGAATACTTCAAACGTCTTTCTACCAGGAGTTCCGTTGCAGAAACAAAATTGATTCGTACATATTATACCGTCGTACAATTTCTACAAATTAAAAGACGTTACCAAATATCGCGATATGCAGCCAATAGTGGAAGTTGTTCCCACCCATGTTCAAATACACTAATAATATTCAGGACAGCATTTGGTGGTATTTTTTTTAAATTGGTGACATCTTTTAATTTGGCGGAAGGCGTTGACGGTATGATACTAAGTTCACCCAAAATTTAATGCATGTTCTTTGTTCAATTACACTCAACATTTTGGAAAAATCTGCAAAAGTAAAATTCTTTCTCATAATAGAAATTCATTTTCACACTTTAAAATAAAATAAATTCTGGAGTGTTGCCACATGTTCATAAATCATGAAATGTAATATAAGATTGTAAACGATGTATACAGTTTTAAACAAAGCATAAAGCATTCCAGATATTTCTTATCACAGTAGTATATCGTTATTGGTCTAATTTGCTCTGAAAGGTAAGTAGCGATGCATTTTACGGTTTATAAAGTATAAGTTGTTCTTAAATAAGTACAATATACCTGGATGGGATTTGAGAAGAAAAATTATTTATGATAAAAGATATTCACTCTCCAACACAAAGTAACGATAATAAGCTACTATATATGCAAATATAGGAAGAAAAATACCTAGAAAATATGACTAGTCAAAATAATTTATGTATTCAAATGATTTCTAGCTCTCAATGAAGGCGTAACATCATATGATAAAGCCATTAATAATCGTACATTGTGCATGTATTAGCGGCATGTCTCTAATATGTTTATCACTATCAACTCTATCCCTAAACATACACCAATAAGTAAATTAATTTACCTTCCTTTATAAGGAATATGACAAGCCTTAAAAATATAATGCTCATTTATAACGATATAACTATTACCTCATAAAGAATGAATGAACAAAATATGAGAATGACGGAAACTATTCATTTATAGCGTCCCACTATTTCATTCGTTGTCTAAATACTCCGATGAAAAATCAATTTGTTCTTAATGCGTAAAACAGGTAATTTAGGGAACAATATTACAATTTATTCGAACCTCTTTTATGAGCGAATTTATTATTAAGACCCGGTGGGGCTAATGACTATTTTCCGATTTCATCGTGAAAAATGAATAACTATTATTTCACTAAAGAAGCTCTGAAGCTGTCAGATGCGGTATTTAGCGTGATTTATTGTGTGTTTTCGAACACAACTCAGTTTATCTCTATAAGGTGCAATTATATTAATTTTGACGGGTGCAGTTATGGAATAAAAACCACATTAGAATATTTAACGTTTTTGGAATCTTTTTATCGTGTATATATAAAGGTATTTTTATGTAAATAAAAAAAAATCTCGCGTAATGGTAGGTTATTAAATGGATTATTAATTACTTTATGAAGTCAGATTTCCTTGTAAAAAAATGATAAATAGATTTTTCTCATTTCGTTTGCTTTTATATTACTTTTAAAGAAAGTAAGATTGTAAGTTTTTATTTTTGATTATTTTTAATATTTATTTATTCATTTATTAAGCAGGAAAGCTAAGCTCGCCTAGAAAAAGTTTAGAACCTTTAAATAGGTCTACTCCTGAAACGAGATCTTCGGTGTACGATACATTGCGTTTATGGTTAATACTTTGGGGTTACATATATTCTGAAATGCTATTGAATTAAGGGTAGCAAGAGCTATGCAAATTGTATAGAGCCGCGCATTATTTATGCGCAAGTAAGGGTGCTGTGGTAGCTACATATGTAGCGCGTACTGTGGTTGCTCTGAATTAGTTGTTGGAAATGCCAGAGAGAGAATAGGTGAACTGCCTGATTTAGACGTGTTTGATCGCGGACAAATCGTAGGTTCGCGACGCATGGGCCATTCAATTTCCCAAATCGTCAGAAAGATAGGATTTTGAGAGTTGACAGTGCCAAGAGTATACCAAGAATACATGGAAGGTGTACAAAAAAAACTAACCGGGCGAACTGAAAAGGACAATTAGCCTTGACAGTGTGGGGTGAGAGTCAGCTCAGGCACATTGTATGTAGCCTGCGAAGCCAAATATTAGCTCAAATTACCAACCAGATGAATGACGATGCCAGTCGTACAGTCGGTAAACGGACTGTCCATCGCTCACTTCACCATTTTGGGAGCCGTCGACCTACGAGAGTACCATTGCTCATTGCTTGCCATCGGGCAGCACGTCTTGCCTAGGCAAGAGAGAACAGAGACCGGAGTGTAAAGAATTGGAAATGAGTAGCATAGAATGATGAATATCTCTCGATTCTAACTATTTAACGCTGACGAGAGGCTGAGAATATGGCATCAGGGCCATGAAGTCATGGATTCCTGCATGCCAGGTTGCAACTGTCCAAGGGCATAGTGGCTCAGTCATGATCTGGTTGTTTTTTCGTGGCACTGCTTGGGGTCTTTGGTGCGTGTACCTACCTACCTCAATGCAATAGGGTACGTAGAGTTGCTGGATGGCTACCTCCATCCGTTTATGCTGTTCTGTTAACCTCACGGTAATGAAGTTTTCCAGCAATACAACTGCCCTCTCACAATTCCCGGTTAGCTACTGGCAGGTTGGATAAGCATTCCTCTAATTTTTCGGTCATGAATTGGCCACCTAGAAGCCCAGACTTAAATCCTATTGAGCATCTTTGAAATGTTTTGAAACAAGGTGGGGAAAAACCATCGCACAGCACCAACGAACCTTACTGAATTCTGCACATTTTTAGCTAATATATGGTGTCATTACCGTGGAACGTTTCCAGAAATTTGTTGAATCTACGCCTCGTCAAGCGACAGCAGTTACCAAGGCCAAAGGAGGCCCAACTCGTTACTAGGTAGGTATCGCTAATGCAGTGGAACTTCAGTGTATACATAATATTCCTTATTTATAAAAGAAATTTTAATAAATCTCTAAAAAAGCAAATCACTAAATAGAAGTATAACTAGATAGTATAGATCACAATAGCCTCAATAGTACAATAGTCAACTCCTAGCCCTAAGAACTAATATTGTAGTATTAAACGTAGTTTTAAGATCAGTCATCCTTCTATATTTACTTATACTACAAGACTTCAAGGAAAAGATTATAAGGTAAGAACAAGCTTCCCTCAATACTAATGATAATTATTTTAACAAGCTAGTAGAAAAATTGTAAAAGTACCAGAACTGAGTCAAATATCCAATAAAAAATACCTAGGTAAGTATATATGCATAAACCCCGATATATATATAGTCACTCTCAGATGATAAGGATTATGTCTGCCTTGCTATCTATGTAATTTTTACAAATTTTATACACTCTAATTAGTTAAATGTATTGATTAGTAAAACACTTCACCACATGCAATATTTATTTCTCATTAATATCTACCGCACCCATGGAAGAAAAATACTTTGTGCAATTTCCTTGAAACAGGTCTTATGGGTATCTAAGGGAAGTATTTGTATTAAAGGGGCATTTCTTTTGCTTCAGGAAATAAGGACTCAAAGCTCATAACCTTATTCCCATTGATACAGTGTCTCATAATATCATTAATGGTTTGAGATTAAAATTGGAAACTGAGAATAATCTATGTTTAAGAAAAAAATTTATTTTATGTATATATATATATATATATACTGGTGTGCAAAAATTAAGGACGAGACGGTTTTTTCAATATAACTTTGTACAAAAGCTTTCCAAATCAACACATTTAATACCGTAAGATCCCCAATAGGTAAGGACATGTGTAATGTAAGCAACACTTACTAAAAGAGAAATCAGAGGGATAACAAGAAGCTTGATTGAAAAAGTAGCATGGAGCGCAATGCGACTGAAGGCCGAAACATCCCTGCGATGGGTGTCCAGCAAGAAACATCCGGTCTTTAGTAGGGGATATGATCTCCCCTGACTGCTACGGCAGGTTTCACAGCGTCTGCCCATGCTGAGAATGAGGGTGTTAATGAGAGTTGTTGAGGCATTGCTGTCCATTCGTCTTGCAGCGCCAATCGAAGCTCCCGAATTGTTACTGGTGGTAAGGTACGAGCTGCCAAGCGCCTGCCTAGAAAATCCCATACATGCTCGATGGGATTGAGATCCGTAGATCGTGCCGGCCAATCCATACGTTCAATATCCTCACTCTCTAAGAGCTGTTTGGCAGCTACTGTGCGATGACATGGTGCATTGTCGTCCATGAAAAGGAATTGCAGACCCATAGCGCCTCTAAAAAGACGCACATATGGAAGAAGAATCTCGTTACAATAACGGGTCCCGTTGACTGAACCTGCGTCGAAGATGTGAAGGTCTGTACGACTACCAAACATGATGCCTCCCCAAACGAGAACACCGTGACCTCTATACCTGTCCCTTTCAATGATGTTCGAGGGAGGATTGCGGCTTCCCCGCTCTCTCCAGATGAGTATGCGATGAGAATCGCTACTCAAACTGAATCTGCTCTCATCTGTAAAGAGTACTCGTCCCCATTCATTTTCTCTCCAATTCCGGTGTTCCCGGCACCACAAAGAACGCCTTCTCCGATGGGCAGGCGTTAAAGGTACACACCGCACAGGGCATCGTGCAAACAGACCACCACCGTGCAGTCTTCTGGCCACGGTAAAACACGATATCGGTCGTCCAGTCGCCTGTGTCGTGTGTCTAGCGATTTCTCCGCTGTCTGCCGCCTGTTTCTTCTGGCCTGTAAGACAATATACCGGTCATATACGGGTGTGGTTCCTCGTGGACGACCACTACTGAACCCCCGGATAGCTGTTCCTGTAGTTTGAAATTGTCTCCAAAGTCGTGAAACGATGCTGTGAGCAATTCCGAACTCTGCAGCCACACTTGTCACACTGCGGCCTTCCTCCAACTTCCCAATGATTCGACCTCGGGTAAAAGCATCCAGATGTCGTCTAACAGATTGATTATTCGTCATTTCTCGCTGAGGTAGCAACTCGGTGTGATTTTAACTGCTATACGGCGTGCAATCTCTTTGCCAGAAATACTGATCTTACACCGACAACATGCTTTATACTACTCAGACACTCCCCCATTACGTCTACCTGCATATCTGCGCATATGCTAGCTTATACATCACCTTACTTAATCTCCTGATTGGTCTTTCTGTCCGCTCTGCCTCTTCGTTCAGCTGATATGCTAATTTTTCGACTTCGTCCTTAATTTTTGCACACCAGTGTATATATATATATATATATATATATATATGCTTTCAAGCTTAAGCAACAATAACACTAAAAAACATTAAATGTAACTAAACAAGATTTAGTTTTAATAGCTTTATAATCTAGGTCAATGGTTCCTAAACTTTTTAATCCCATGGACCCCTTTCTATACTCAAAACTTGCCCGTGGACCCATTTGTATAGTCAAAACATACTTACGGATTCATTTTTAATGTCAAAACTTTCCCAAAGATTATCAAGTGAAAGAGCTACACAAATGCATAGTGTAAAAATTGCAAATTTAAAAAAAAAAAATGAAATTATATTTAAATTTTTGAAATTTTTATAGAAATTATTATTTTTGTTTAAAATAAAATTTTTAAAAAATTAATGACTTGAACTTGATTAGATTCTATGAGTGTATTTATGTCCGTCTCAATGTTTGTGAGTAGCAACCGCAAATCTCCACTAGTTTTTAGTTGGTTTGTTTTTTGCGTTGTGTGATGAGGTTATGTACAGCACTGAATCTACGTTCTATCAAATTGAAATTCGGGAAAGTAGTCAACAATTGCTGTATAATAACCCATAATGCAGGATATAAAATTGGGATCTGTTTTTGTAACTAGAACGTGTGGTATCCTTGTTCAAACATTGGTTTAAGTCCCACATTTGTGGATATTTCAATAATATATATTAATATTAAGATATATTTTTATGGATTCATCTGTTTTGGGTATCTGAGCTAGTCCATGCGCAAAGGATTAAGCATCCAGTTGGGAATATCCAAGTGAATCGAATTGTTGTTATTCATTTAAATTCCCATAAAAATAAAAATAGATAAAAATTTCCTTATTTTATATTACACCTTGCGTAGACCCCCTGAGGTTGTTTAGAGATTCCCAAATCGATTTTAATTCTCTACGAACCCCTTGAATAACATTGGGGAACCCTGGGGATCAGTAAGGATCACTTTGGGAACCACTGATGTTTTGAGGAGGAAAAGTTCGATATATACTTATTAGATTAAACGTACAATTAACTACTATGTCTTAACTAAAATAAATGTGCTCTCCATTATTCTACTTTTCTTCCAAATTTTATTTTAATTCTGTTCTTATAGTGAAATTCTTATAACTCATGATTAAAGCAATAAAGTTATGTTAATTTTTATGTTCTTCAACCGCTCTTTTATTTTATATATATATATATATATATATATATATATATATATAAGCTTTTCTTTTATATTATTCAACTACCAAGCTTCCTTGTCTTCGTTTATGGTTTATGACGAGAGATTAAATAAAATTCTTTGTTTAACAAATAGTGCTATTCGGATAATTAAAATGTTTAGACAAAGGCTTAGTAAAATGGCATTATATGCCGACTTTATGACAGCTTTCTTCTTAATATTGTCTTGCCTTGTCGAGTTATAAAATTATATCGCTTTACAAACTCATCATTTTCATTGGAAATTAAAACCTATGATCATATTCTTAATAATTTTCCAGTAAAATTCTTAGTTAATAAGTTTCGTCGAAAATTAGAATTATTTTGCGCATATTTGAGAGAGATACTTTAATGTATTGGAGCTTTTATTTTTGTAGTAATTATTTGTCAAAATAAGAAATTAGTTCTATAAAACTGTGGTCCACATGCTTATGCGTGCAAATTGAGAATCTTTTTTTCTTAACTAAACAGAAAATTTTGCGAAAACAAGTTTATAAAGGAAGATATTTTAACAAAAATTATTTACTATAAATAGTTTATTTTTTTATTCAATGAAACTTTCGGTACTTATATATCCGTCAAAATTTTCAAAACATATTACTCGTTTGTATAGATTGTTGGAATAATTAACAAAATCAATATAATATATTAATATGTAATATATCTTTACTAAATAAAATTATTCCCATTCTCTCATTTTTTTAAGTTAAATCCAAAATTCTCTTCACTTTTGATGTTTAAAACATTTTCCACAGCTGTCGTTTCTCAAAATAGATAAACAAAATATTTAATTTTTGAGAGATAGATATCTAAATGCATCAAGATTTTTAAAATGAATTTTATTTGAGCAAGTAAATGGTCTAGAAAAAAAAATAAAGAACGAAGATTAAAAATTCTTTTTTTATAAGAACTAGCAAAGGCATTAATTTCCAAAAATTCAAAAGCTGTTGGATTGCGTTATCTACTAGTAAGCTTAAACATCTTCAAAATTGCTTCATCAGCTGTTGTTTTTTGTTTAAATTGACTGTTATGTCTCGAAAGCTTGACATAGAGATGAATTTGCTTAAAATCAATATTATCCACGAAGCTTTGTATTATTTTTAGTGAAGTAATCTTTAATGCTTAAGCAAAATAAATCTAAAAATACATTGGAATTGTGTATATTCAAGCTTGCTCTTTTCATATTTTACTTTAAGTGTTTATATATATATATTCAAAATCAACTACTTGTGAATGACAACTGACTAGAAAACAAAATTAACTTTTGAAGAAATGCCTTTACCCAACTTTCCATTCGAACTTCTCACGAGAATTATTCGAAATAAAAACCCCACGAAAAAGATTCCACAACTAAAAATAAGTCGTTAAAAGGGAAATCGGGCCAAGATGAATGACGTAAATTATTGCTTTTGGTGAATGCTGGGTGCCACCAAAAAAAATAATGAACAAGATTTTCGCCTAAGGAGCCAGCAGAACAGAAGATCGTTAACATTCGACCTCAAGTAAATTACTGTAACTTTCCAACAAAACTTAGGATGCGGTTATCAAACGATTCTGTAGACTTGAGTCTGGTCTCTTATTATATGTGCTCGCAATTTTCCAGACGGCGTATTTGAATTCATTAAAATACATGCTGGCACGTAAGTTAGGTAGAGGGGGAAAGTTAATAATTATGCAGCTGCCTTTTGACTTGGAAGCTTTCGCAAACTTAGAGAAAATTCAATGAACAAATATAAAAAGGAGAGGAAAAATAATAATTTCATTAGTTAGCGTGAAAAAAAAATACAACCGATATCTCCCTTAGAATTCAATTTTAATTAATTTAAATATACTTTTAGAACCGGAATTCTTGGTATATTTTTTTAAAAAAATGAAGATATCAAAATTTGGTTCATTTATAAGTAAAATTATATTTATTTTTAATTATATAATTGGATTTTTAAAAAAAAAATTCAAGAAATAATTTATTTTTTTATTTACTTATTTTTTTTATATAAATTATAAAATTATGTGAAAGTTTATTTCTTTTTGTAGTTCAGTCAATGCAAAAAATAATTAAAATTAAATTGAAAGAAATAATGATTTCTACAGGATTATTTGAGCAGAATAAGAACATATGTATTATAGCGTATGGTTATTTTCCGTTAAAATTAGCCATTATTTATGATCTTGAAGTTTTAAGTTTGCAAAATAAATATGGGGTCAGTTAAAGAATAAAACAAGTATTATATAAAAACACTGCCGATTTTCATTCAATTCAATTTTAAGGTGTAAAAAAGCTGAGAATTGTATATTTGTAGTATAAATAATAAATATCAATTATAAATGTACACACATCATTAATTTTCCCATTATCAAAATATATATATATATATATATTCTATGATTTCAAGTTGTTTGTTTATGGGTTTCTTGGTTGAAATGGTTAAAAATATTTTAACTAACTACATTTGGATCAAAAATGTCAATCATACTAAATATTGTAGCCAAAACGTTCTGGCTGAAGATATAGATTTAATTATAGATTATAAATAAATAAAGTAAAACTTTTCAAATGTCATTTCGATTTGTTATAGGACCATATTATCCATCACACCATGTTTTTATTTTATAGTTTGTTCATTATAAAAAAAAAGTTTTATAAATAAATAAGAAATATGCTATTCGAATAAAAATTGATTGAGAATAAAAATCAATAAATCAATTTAGTAAATATTATTTTCTGTTCACAAAATTTGTGGATGGTTACTTACGAGGGGAAAATTTCTATTATAGAAAAAAAATAGAGTTACAAAAATTACAATTCTTAAGTTGAATAGTGAACAGTTAAATAGTTTATTATAAGAGAAGAAGATAAACGCGCAAGAAATAATTTGACTTTTGATGACATTGTACTTTTAAAACTGATTAAATATACATTTCATGTGTCTACGTCTTGTATACGTGGATCCCAGTGAAGATTCTCCAATTGGTAGGAGGGGGGAAGGGACATTTATTTTGCAATAGACTGAAATAAGTAATATATTCTAAGATTGTGCCAAACTGAGAATCTTCCAAAGAAAGAAAATTTTGTTGTTTATAGATTTTGCTGTGTGTTCTATCCCGTAAATTCCATTCTCTTGGCTAGAACTTTGATATTGTGATAGAAAAAATAGAGCTAAACAGGCTAAAAGCCTGTTTAGCCTGCCATTTAAAAGTTATGTTTACATCCTTGAAAATCTTTTCTGTTTTTTTAATGACAAAATATTTCTTTAAAAAAAGTGCTGTGTGGTATTTATATTGGTAAACATGTCACATTTTTTTCTCTTTTTGTATTATTGATATTATTTTCCTCATATAAACTATAATATACACTTTAGTAAAAAAAGTTCATCCAAAATAAAAAATATTGTTTTCGCTTACCTCATTTACTTAAGTGTTCTTTCCAGCAACTTCTATTGTTTTGTTGAAAAATTAGGTAAAGTGGTGGAAAAAGTACTTTCTTGGTCGCTTTTTGGCCTGCCATTTACATTCGTATCTTTGGAAAACTCTAGATTCCGAAAACATTAATTTTCTTTTTTATTGTTTTACGTCAAATATTTTGGTAATTATCTCCAACGATTTGTTTTTCATCAATCATCCATAAACAATATTATTTCACAAACAAAAAAGAAAGAAAAATGACTTCTGAAAATAGTTCGATTTTGAACTCTTGCGCATTTAAAAAAGGAGGAAATTGTATCGTTCCTTCAAGAGACAAGTAAAAATGCGATTTCAATAGTTATTTATTATTAAGAGAACCCTATTCTCTTTTCTCTCCAGAGAAAAAAAAACCTAAAGAAATATCATAAAAAAGACCCGACAGGATTTATTTCGAGTTTTCTTTAATGCAATGGGATTCGCGTGACAAGAGGCAAAAAGACATTATCGAGAAGGCATCGGAATGTTGCCAAGCGCATAAAATAAAAGCGGGACCGCGATTACGCGCAAGTATTAAAAAACAAATGAATAGATTCCGAATTCTTTGTCGCCCTATTCTTCGGAGGAACTGTTGTTAACAACAAAGTGGAAAAAGAGGGAAACTGAAGTGAGACTCATAATAGGAATGGAGATGCTGGTATCAACTTCGAGATGTGTGTGGTTGGTTAACGTACTCCCCCCCCTCCAATATGGGGTTAGATTAAAAATTGAAATTCTGTAAATGAAAGGAAAATCCTATCGAACACTTACTATGTCATTCTACCTTGTGTTGAAAATTTTAAGGGTGTTTTTTTTGCTGCACTTGTATGTCTGTTGTTACACAATATGAATCAATACAGAAGCATCATTTTCAGGTAGAACAAGTGTTAAATATCAATAAAATAATTTCGCACTAATATACATTACAGTGCGTTACAGGGCTGTGGGAGGCCTAGTGGTTAGAGCATCGGACTATAGACCGGAAGGCCTCAGTTCGATGCCCGTACCGCAAAATACTCTCCGAGTATGCACGGAGCACGTGCTCGTTTAATCAGTGGGTCCGAAAGTCTTGTGGGCTGAATCACGAATGCAGGGAACTGGAGAAAATTTCCCTCCAATTCAGTTCCATGCCTAAATCATGGAGGTGGAGATAGATGGTGTGGCGTCATCTATCGTGATGTTCTATCGTCCCTTCGGGAATTTCACCGAGCTAAATCGTACTGTCACCTGTATGGTGATCAAGGCTAAGGCCAACGACAGGCGTACATCTAGCCCATTACCACGATGAATTTCGTGGGCCTTGATCTGACTATGTCAGACAGGTGGCATGAGCAACAACAACAACACAGTACGTTACATAATAATACATGAGCGCCTAAGCCATTAGTTCACTGGCTCCCCAATACTTTCAACAATATTTTCACAACTAGAAAGTGCAACACAGGGGTGTAGCTACTGCCATATCTACCGTATTAATGATATGGGTCCCCAACATGTGTAACTACAGTACCACTTGCAGGGCTTTATTTTCTAAAAAAGGACTTCGAAAGAGTTTTGATACAGTTCCCAATCAGAACTAGCTACGCTAGTGGTGCAACACAATAATTGTTCAAATGTTCCAAGATCATAGGCTGGTTAGAGTTACACAAAAAACAGTTTCAGAAATCCATCATTCAAGTTATATGGAGATGGTTACACAAACAGTTGTGTCCAGTTAGACTAACTTCTAAAGAGAATTACCGCTGTCTTGTGACGGGGCGGCTTTCATCGCGTTTTCTTTTAACAGTCCTCTTTGGTTTTTTTGGGGCCGAAATTGCAATTATTTCCAACCAACTCGAGAAGAAGAGATACAGGTCTACAATATTTAACATAACTTTATAATAAGTAACGAAACTATACTTGCATACACTACTAAAATAAAAAAAAAAATCGCACTTTTAAAACTATGTTTAAAGCAAAACGGAAGATACAAAGATAATGATGTCCTCAAAAATAATAATATAAAATGATACATTTATTATCAAACAGTTCAAAATACATTAAAAAATAAAACATTTTTATCTAAAGTTAATTTTATAGAATTATAGTCGGTAGAAGACTTAATCTGCATCCTGCCTGCCAATTTTGAATATTTCGGTATAGGATTATTAACTGCTCATCTTCCGGTGGCCACCCCAAAATGGTTTAGCGGTCCACTGGTCGATCGCGATCGACTTAATTCCCCCTTTGCCCTAGATGGTAAAGAACCATCAGAAGCTCACTAAAAAAATGTCCTATTTTTAAGTCTTGTTCTTAAAAAACGGTACATTAGGCTTAATAGAAATATATTAGTGTATAGTTGAATATCATTTCTTCGACATAAATCACAATTGTCTGCAAAATATGCATATCAATGGGAAGAATTGGGGGTTTTATCCCGCTATTGTTGGTGAGAAAAAAATTTATTTTGAAAGTAAGTCATATAAACCTAAAATAATCAAAATATTGCTGCTCATGCAACCATTCTGAGGGAAAAAAAAGTATTAAACATATTTACATAGATTGCCTTTCATTTTTTAAGTTTTTGTAAATGTCTAGTAATTTAAAAACTATCCGAATATAAATATGCATGGTTTCGAAAACAAATATCCTCTATAAAAAAATATTAACAGTATTTATAAAAAAAAATTAACTGAAAATAGCATATTTTATATAATACTCGCTTTTTTTTAAATAATATATATATATATATATATATATATATTAATAAATTTTTTTTTTTAAATATTTTTTTACAAAAATATAATATGTATAGTTTCTAAATTCCATTTTCAGAGATAGCAATAATTATATTTTGCAATTTCACTTATTTTCATTCACTCCTGGAAATTCCAAGAATGCTTCAATCTCTTTGAAAATTTTCTGAAAAATAAAATAAAAAATCCATCTTATTTTTACTCTGTTTCCTTTTTAAAAATCATAATCAAAAAGACTTGTTTTTAAGAAAAAAAAAACATTTTAAACGTTTGTTTGGTGATGAAGTGTTATGAAATTTACACAGAGCCAAAATCATTAAATATATCTATAGAAGAAACTCTTGGTAATTTTAGGAGGGAAAAAAATATTTTATATTCAACTTTTTGTTGCGTGAATGTATCTTTTAAAAAGTATGGTTTTTAAATATATTTCTTTTATTTCAAAATGTAATGTTACTTTTGCATCAAAATGTCAACTGAAACAAAGGGCACATAAAGAAACAGAATTGTAAAATTTATGTTAATATTAAGTATGACTAAAGCTTAAATAAAACAAAAAAATTAATCTTTTTTTTTTCCAAATACTTCTTGGAAGTTTAATATATTACGTCTCTTTTATTTTAATTTTTTTAAAAAATTGCTTTAAAATAATACTTCTTTTGAAATACTTGTTTAAAAATTAAAACCTTTGTCAAAATGTTTTACCGAGATTGAACGTGTCAATTAATTCGACATATGTTTGATTCATTGTAGCATTTATACAAATAAATAAACAAAACATCAATAACAAATGTATTTTTATGTTAAGTAAATTATATTTTATTCAAATTTACTGCCCTCGTATTTATATTTAATTGCTGAGGCAAGAAGTTTGATTTGTATTGCCGGAAATTACAGAATTGATTCGTTTCAAATTGTGAAATCTTTTATTACTTTTTTCCCCTGTGAATAATTGATGTCGATATTACAATTCTAAATTAGGTGGTTATGCAAATATTAAATACTACGTAAAGGCTTGAAAGCACTGACTTCATATTAGGGATGCATTTTCAATACTTTTAGTAATGAAAATAAATCCTTCATTTTTCGATTCGCGCCTCCAGCCCATTTATGAATTATAAGTGTAGTATCTGTTGACATTTTAATACAATATTTATTAATATATGAGTTTAAAATTATTCATATTAAAATATTTGAATAAATATATTGCATAAATCTTTTTCCTCTGTGTGGCCTTTTTAATTTTAGGAAATCTTTCAGAAATTGGAAAATTTTTATTTCTGTTCATGTTTTATACTTGGTAAATTGCAACATTAAAAAAATTGCTTTCTATTATTATTATTATTATTTTATATATATATAATTCTGATTGACTCAATGCATATTACAACGATAATACCCCAAAGAGTCCTCAAAGTTGTTTATACTATTCCAAAAATTATTTAAATATCTACCTTATGTAGGTTTAAACTTTACAATATTATAATTTTAGTTTCTCTACCATATTCACAGTTACGAAATTGCTCTTGTAAAACGAAATCACCCGAGCCCAATGGGGCAAGGTAATAACATCGATTTTTAAAGCTCTGAATCAAGTATTCAATTTTAGGTGGCAATGCGTTTCCTTTAAATCCCTCCTCCCCAAGTAATTTTCCATCGACCCCTCACCAATCAGCGAGAGAGGCCTTATCCCATGTTTTGTTAGATCACGCAATATGACAAATTCGCTCTTTATTCACAAAACGACTTCTCTGTACCTTATCTGAAATAGATGCATTGTATTCTTACAGTTTTTTGCCTCCTCTTCCGCGATTTTTTTTCTCTCTCATTCTGTCTCTTTCTCATATGCATATGCACACACGGTGCTTATGTATAAGAACGAGCCGTCATTCTTTGTGCCAAATACAAACACCATCTGTTAGCTTAGTTCTCAAACATGGTACTTTCCACATCACTTTGCTTTTGTTCTGGCCCTACTGGGACTGAATTGAAATCTTGTCACCCTCACTTTTTTCCCCTCCTCTCAACAGTTCTGTGTTTTTATTTTCTTTTGTAGATCAAATCGTGGTTTTTCTGAGTGACTCAATTGACTAACGGAGTCAATATTTGAGGTTATTGTTTGCCAACTACTCCACTTCTCAGTTCCTCTCCACATTCTACCACAACTTTCGTTGAGAGTATTTGCTCAGCGCGCGCATACATATTTAGTTCGTTTGCAATACGCGTTACTTCTGCTTCGGAGGAAGGAATTTGAGGATTTGAAAAGCCTCAATATCTGTCAGAATTTTTAATGAAATTTAGATTTTGAATGTGTTTCAAGCTCAACGAAAATTCAAGTTTTTGTGTTTATATATTATTGTTATTTGTTAAGAGCATACACTGTTCTTTAAATTTTCATTTTTGATCAGATATTATTTATAAACGTGTTAATATAACCGTATCACTGGCTTAGCTAGCTCTGAATTAAAATTGATTTGGGGCATTTTTTTTAGATTATGGGAGCTATGTCAGTGGACTGTAGTTACACATGTTAGGGTCCCTGTAGCTTGGAAGCCCCGTATCATTGATACGACTGATAGGTAGGTAGCTATGCCCCTGAACTGTATGTATAATTATATTAATGGGTGTTGGAAAGCTAAATCTTAATTTTGACAATTTAAGATTTTTACATTTTCAAATTTTATAGATTCTAACCTTTCTAAAAACACCTTACTTTAACCACTGGGATAATTAGAAGCCCCTAAAGCCTACTTTTAAATAATCGTTGAAACTGGGCCACGCCCATTTGAATGGCGAAAAATGTAAACAAAGTACTTCGCTTTTGCTTTAAAGTTGAACGTCTGATATAAACCAAAAAAATGCATCTTTTATTGTATTAATTGAGTCTTTTATTCATTTTTTTTATTTCCTTGCCGATTAGAAGTCTCACTGTATACATTAAAATCAATTATCTCAAAATGTAAACTTTGATGTTTGATGTACCTTTTCTGAAAAACTACTGTTCACAGGTATGTAAATTTTTAATGATGTATTTATTATGATGGCTAATATATACTGAAATGAGCTTTTTGTAAAAAAACCTAAAACATTTATTTTTTACAAATTTTTTTTATGTGAAAAGTGGGTCAAATTTCACAACGTTTGATAAAATATTTCGGAAATTATTAAAAAATTCAAAATTAGCTAAAAGCTACTTTCAGTATAATGAGAAAGGTGTACTTTAATTGTATGAAAAGTTTCAAACTCGTACATATAACATATTTTGAGAAAAGGTACATCGAAAACAGCCAATTTAACATTGTCGGTATAGAGAGAGGTATCTTACTCCCTTTAATATAAATAATACAACTGTAATATATATATAACGAGTTTTCAATTTTACCTTATACTTATTAAAATAACTTGTAATTCTTCAATTTTTAATTTGAAGGAAAAAAATTCAATTTTGATTTTAATTAAATCTAAGTTTGGTTTCAAAAGTCATGGAATTTGTGCATTTCAAAATCTTTAATAACTGTCAGAATATTTAATGAATTTTACTCATAGATTTGAGTGTGATTCAACATCTTTTTAAAAAAATTGAATTGTTTGTGTTTATTTATCACTGTTATTTATTAAAAACTGTTCATTGACTTTTCATTGTTTGTCAGTTATTATTTATAATTGAGTTATTAATAATATAACTATACATATGGTTATATAACGATAAATATAACTTTATAACTAAAAAGGATTTAACTATGTGACATAGAACAGACTGTTTATTATTTATAATTACATATTTCTTATAAGAAACACAAATAAATATGAGTTTTCAACGTTACATCATACTTATGAAAGCAGCATATAATTATGCTGTTACTTAACTAAAGGTAATTCTTAAAATTTTTGTTTCAAGTGACGTAATTGAGTATTTGGTAATTCCTAACTATGTCTACCAAAATATATATTGAAATTTGATTTCATAACATACTGTGACGGCTCTATCCACGTTCTTCCTAATAACAAGTTCTCTTGGGAAATCTTTGGTATTTAAAAACTATTTTATTTGTGCAACGAACCCTCCGAAGAAGAAAACATGATTATTTAAACTAGATCTGCTATATATGGTCTAGGCTTTCAAGCTAGAATAGAGAGGAAATGAGAGAGATAGAATAAATTATTAGCGGATCAGATATTAATAAAATTGGTAGTGTTACGCAGATATTTGCTAATTGTAATTATTAAAGTGACGATTGATTACTAAAGATTAACTAGAGATTACATAGCTAGAAAAGTAGTGTATTCGAACCAGAAGTAAGTGTACTGATATTCAAAGTGTTCTCATACTTCGCGTACCTCATTATTTATCTACGTATTGCTTCAATTGGGCGCATCTCTTATTTAAGATTTCTTGAACTTGTAGTGTTGATTGTGTCACAAATAAATAGAGTATTTTTGGATATACAGAGAGTTGGACCTCTATTCAATGAAGTCGCTAAATCCCGAAAAAAAATTTCGTTATATGGAAAATTCTCTATACAGAGGTTCATCTTTCAATTTTCTGTAAGAACCACGTAAAAAATATTTTAAATTTATAAACACTACATACAAAAAAAAGTTATTCACGCCTTAAAGTAAATTAATATATATTTATTTTATATATCTTACCTATCAAAAAAAAAGAAAGAAAGAAAACACCTGCAAGGAAAGTTTCTTGACGCCTTTATCCACTTCCTGAAGAATTTTTCGTTTCCTTTAATGCTCAAGCACTTACGTTTTGACCATTTCGAGCTACTACAAACGAATTTACCAGTGCGGCTGATCAACACTACAAATGAACGGAGACTAGTTAAAGGACACGAGATAACTCCAGTGAGGTTGAAGGGGATATGAAAGATGTTTTTTTCTAGTGAACTGGACATTTGGAGTTAAGTGTTGCACTTGGATGAAATGCCAAGAATGCTATTGTTCTCGGTGAGTTAGGCACTTAATAAAACCAGTTCAAGATTTATGACCATCTTAAAATGTGTTAAAAGGAAGAATAATTTCAAATGTCGAAAAATACTTTAAAAAATAGGCTGAAAAAAAATTTAATCACAAGAGGAAGAAAGTCCGTTACATAGAATATGCACTTGGCTATCGGGAGGTTATTTTACGAAGAAAATCGTGAAATGTTTTTGGTTCCAAGAAAAAGTTTGCTATATAGAAAAATTCGCTAAATAGAGGTTCGTTATATGGAGGTTTGACTGTATATATAGCTAGTCTTCCTTTCCTTCCTCCCATATCTCTAGGTGTGAATGAGAGAACCTCACAATACTTCAAATTGCATAAAAATATTTTTAAAAAACTTGGATTATTATTTATATTTATTAAAACTTGGATTATTATTTATATTTATTTATTTTTTGCTTGAAGTGACGTAATTGTGGATATGCAAATTCTAAATTTCTGCCAAAGTATATTTAATGAAGTTCAACTTTGAAGTTAGCTTTTAACTATACTTAAGCTGTATGATTTTAATTTTTTAAGAGTCTTACTCGTTATAATTTCTATTTTAAAAAACATAATTTTCTTGGTTGTCATACAATTAGAAAAGGAAATTATTAAATTTTGAAATTATATAATAATTTTATTTTCTGTCAAGTAATATTATTGTGGTTTTGGAAAATCTAATTACCTGTCAGGAATTTAATGAAAGCTTTTAAAAATTAAGAAAAGTTGTATGGGTGAAGACTTATTTTAATTTTCGTTTTAATTAATTAATTTTTACATGAGAAAAAAATAATATAGCTTTTTAAATTTTGTCTTCCTTATATAAGTGAATTCTTAGACTTTAGGAAATTAAATATATATGCTTAGAATTCTTGTGATAATGTTTAATTATGGAAAGGAGAAACAAGAAATTATTTGAATTGGCTTTTAACATTATGTCGAAAATATGCATTGAAGAAACATTGCTGTTAAAATATGAGTATGATGTTTGGAAATTTTGAGTTTTACAGTCTCAAAATAATTTTATTCTTAAAACATAAACTTAATCTCTCTCTTACTTTTATTCTTAAAATAAAAACATTGAGAATTGGAAATATTCAAATGTCTGTAAGAGTTTTTCATAAAACTTTCTGAATTTTAAATAAGCTTTATAATATATAAAAAAAACGTTTAGGTGGAACATTCATTTTACATCTCCAGTGGTCTTTATTAAGGGATAATCCATAGAATAATGCTTAGTTAAATGTGTGTATTTTCCTTAATGTTAGATATTTTACTGCCCTTTTTCCACTTTAAAATCATAATATCCCCGAATAAAAAAATAAAATCTATCAATAAATTTGTTACATCTACATAATGTTAAAAAATTACGAAATTAAATCTTATCTGTAAATTCAACCTTAAATTTGTTTTTCTTCTAGATATGTACATAATTTTTTCCCCGCGTCGTTTTGAAATTAAATTGGTTATTATTATTATTTTCATGCATTAACTTAAAAAGTAAAGAATGTGTAATGTAAATTCCAATTTTAAAAAGAAAATCGTAAATTTGTTTTAAATAAATTGAATCTCTTGATCTTGAAGGAAATTTAATATCAGTAGCTACAATAAAATGACATAGAAACTCTAATCATCTATATCTTTAAACTTTTAAAGAGCCTATAAAGTATATATAAACATAAAATACTGAAAAATTTCACCATAAATTAGTGTCAAAAGCATTATTATTGTAGTACACTTACAACATTTTTAAATCTAAAAGAAGCACGCTAATTCATTAATTACTTGACTTTAATTGTATTGCTTTGATAATGATAAAGGATGAGACGCGTAATTGCACAATAGAGCTATATTTAAGACCGGCGGAGTCGTTATGAATTAAGGGGCAAACTACCTCACTTCTTTTACTCATTAATTTCCTTACACCATCTATTAGGCCACACTATGCTGTATATCCTGTCTATTAAATGTCTAATATAATATAATTTGTTATTGTCGAGAAGATTGATAATTATGTCATAACCAGCCAGTTGTAAACTAACTATAACACATGGGACATCTTTTTTCTTCATTCATGAATCTCTGTTTAGTTCTGAAACATGTTTACTGCTTCTAACAGTCAATTATAATAATGTATGGATAATATTTTTGTCTGAAATTTATTTTTCCTCCATTAATAAGATAAATATTTGCGGAATTTTGGTAAAAAGTGCACCCAGCATTGCACATTCTTTTGAAGAAATCAAACTTTTTATTTACAAATAATGCATTGAATTATAGCTTAATATAGACATTAAGCAATTATTCATTGTATTCGGAGACATTTTCCTCTCTCTTTCCACCCCAATCAACCTTCAAAATATTTTTTTTATTTTATATATATCTCATTATATTTAAATTTGGTGTTTTTATATCCGCAACTATTAACAATTCATATTTACAACAATAGCGGAGCTTTAAAAAGAATATCACAACGAAAACTATGCATACTGTCTTTCTAAAAATATAGGTTTGAATTTACCGTTAAAGTATTGTCTATAGATCATCTATAATATTACGAATGTATATGAAATTTTAATTACATGTTGTGTAATTGTAGATTGTAGTTACAACAATTATATTATTTTATATTATTTAAGGACTATATAATAAATATAAAAAAATGCATTATAAAAAGACTATTATAAAAACTTGTTAAAATGTTATTAAAGGATTTATATATATAATAAGAAAAAAACTGTGGATATATTTTAAATTTTTTTTGTAAATGTGATACTTAATATAATTATTACACTCTCAAAACTGCATGATTAAATTATGCATTATTTTATTTCATGTAAAACACTAATAATGTGATGTTATTGCTATAATTATTGCATCATTGTTTTATGCCAAGACATATGCATTGTCCTATCTTTCCAAAATATATTGTTTCCATGGTGTAATGACTTCAATGGATTAAACTATTTATTAAAGTATGAAAAGCATAAAAAAAAAAAATATTCCAGTACAATTTAACTGAAAAAGGGGTCCGCCGATATGGAGTCTCTTTCGCAGTAATGTCTTTATACTGCTCGCATAAACATATTAATTAAAGTGAGACTTTTGGGAAATGTCCTGCATATTCGATGTGCCAAAAGGTCCACAGTTTACTAGAGAAACTCTGTAATTCCACCTAGAGTTTGTGTGAGCTCACTGGCTCTATCTCCACCGTGCTGTTGCTGACTCGAAACTCCTCGGTTCTAAGTCCGCCTTCGTTTTCGATAATTCGTGGTCCCCCAAATAATTATTTCCGAGAGACCCCCCTCTTCGGATTCTCTCAAGTAAAAAGCCATTGTAAACTCTCTCTCTCTCCCTTTTTAACCTCCAGGTTTCTCATGGTCATTCGCCGCCTATTAATTTGATCTCTTGTCTGACGGCCCCTTAGAGTGGGGGATCTGTCTCGGTGCATAGTTTGATTGATTGATTGAATATTAACGTCGCACCGTTCAGCTACACGAGGGCTTTTGGCGACGGACCACGTAATTTTGAACCATGGTCAAGTGACGTGGACGACACCTGAGCTGGCACCCCCTCTCCTAACTACCACACCACACCAATGGGAGGACGTTTCAGCTCTCGACAGATTTAACGTGCATCGCTGCCCTACACGGCGGGTCTTTAGTGGTACTGGGCTCGAACCCGTGACAAAGCAAGCCACGGTCCGATACCTATACCACTCGGCTACCGCGGCCACCTCGGTGCATAGTGGGAGCACTCTTATCCAGGCGCGCTGTCGTCTTAAATGCGTGGGAAACCGAAAAGCACATTGTGCCGGCGTCCTTTTTCACCCTTCGGACATCCCGTGGGAAAGGGTTAGAATTCTTGACCACCCATTTACGCAGTTTTGTCCCAGCAATTAGGGAAACAAACGGATATTTCTCAAGTTTGCTGTCGTTTTTTCTAACAATTACATAAAAGAGGCCGGGTACATCACAATGGTTGCCGAGTGGTCATGGTCACGAACTCGTGGCCTTCGTTGTTTCTGCCAATCGTAGGTTCGAGTCCTGGTGACATACAAGAATGTAGAAAGACTGTGTATTTTATATCTGTCGAGGTTCAAAATCTTCTCGGTACCATTGCATGCTAATTCAGATATCGTGACAGGAACCCAAAATTACGAGGTATACCACTAATAGCTCTCGTGTAGCTTTAAAACGCGTGGTTAACAATCATTCAATCAATTACAAAAAAAAATATGTTTACAATATCAAAGGTAGTATGCAATAATGTGAAGAATATTACGACTATTGATAACGGAATATAAATTACATACAAATTAGTAGCGCACACATGAATTTTTCAAGGGGGGTCTGGGGACGAAAGTTCACCATTTTTGTATCATATTCCTTTTGATTTTGTCGTTCTTCGGGAACAAAATACAGTAAAAAACTAATTATTGAATAAATAATTAGCATTAATTAATAAAATTAACCATTAATAACAAATTTTTAATTAAATTTTTCGTACTATATACTTAGAATTATAATCAATCTTTGAAAAAATCAAGGGCTTGGGGGGGTCCGGACCCCCATGACCCCCTTGTGTGCGCCACTGATACAAATACATGTCCTGAAATAACTTCTCAATATATTGTACAAATAAAAAGAAAAAATATATAGTCTCGCACGCACGTTTTAGCTAATAATAAATTTATTTTTTCCATGGAAGTATAGTTAAAAAATATATGAATTCACACACACAGAAGATGACATTTTGTTCCTTTTTGTTAATTTAAAAATCGAACGAATGGCGTGTTATAGCATGAAAATATAGAACAATAGAAATTAAAGCTTATATATCTATCATACATTTTATTTTAATATTTCTACTTTAGAAGATTTACAGATTATATTTATGCGTCAAATCTTCTGGATGTTGAATTTAAGGTATTTGAAAACATATTTTTTGAAATAATTTCATCAACTTAAGTTTGATATCTAATTCTCTGAGCTAGTGATAGTAAATTATTAAATTATTCGTTTTGCCCTTTTTCCAACTTTATATACTCACATCTTCAAACACAGATTCATCTTTAAAACAGTGATAATTTCCATAATCACATTTTTCTCGTTGTTTGCTGTCTGGGAATTTCATTTAATTGATTGTGTAAAGTGTAATTATTTATTGTTTAAATATTCACCTTACAACGATTGAAACATAATTAAAAATGTCTGCCATTTAAAAATGTCTCTCTACTTCTGCGTTTTTTAGCATTATTGAAACGTCCTTTGGACATCTTTTCAGAGACATTCCCCTAATAAACGCACTTAATAAATTAAATAAGTAAATAATAGTTGTCTCGATATTTTTTAGTCATTTGACTACCGAATAATTAAATTTTGAATTTTGGCAAGGAAATTGTGTGTTTATTTGTGTAGGTGAGGAAGCAAGAAGTACTTGATTATTATTGACAAATCGTTTTCCGTAGGGTAGTCACAAGAAAGTCGTATTCTTATTTTTTGACTGAAATTGCAAGTAAATATTAGTTAAATAACAAATAAATTTGACTATGTACAAACTTACTTTCAGCACATTTTTGAAGTAATTATATAGTATTATAAAATAAAATAAAATACTAAGTGAAAAACTGTATAACCTACAAGGTCAAAGAAGAAAGAAATTGAATTTCAAGAAACATAACAAATGATGATAATAAAATAGTATTTGGACTAAAATGGTGAATTGTTATGATTTCTAAAGCTGCCGCTGAATTAGGTCAGTGATTTAGGGTTAAGCTGCTTTATGGTACCACTTTCCCCGTACAGCAGAAATTGTCGACATAATAGGAAAAAAACAAAGCCATGTTGAAAAATTAAGCATATTTCTAACACACGTGGATGATAAACCAGACAATAAAATAAAATGATATTATGAAGAGATAATAATAGTATTTCTCTCATAGAGAAGAATAATAAGGAAAAAAATCTATATAAGAAACAAGGAAAAAACTTGCTTGTAAAAATGCAAACCCCAAAGAAATATGAAGACGCGCTAATGATTCTATACATGTATAAATACGAGGCGCATCCAGAAAGTAAGTTTCCCTATTTTTTTTAAGAAAATTAACTCACACTTTCAGGAACATATTTATAGGTAACAAGTTCAGCAATGTTTAGCACGATACAGCAAGTGTCTCAATTCTGGTGGTGGTTATTTTTCAACAAAGCCACCACCAGAATTGAGATACTTGTTGTATCGTGAGATCAACTTTTGTATGCCTCTGCCGTAAAACTCTGCCACCTTCAAATGGAACCAGCGTGTGACAGACGTCTTCAGCTCTTCGTCGTTGCCAAAACTCTCACCGGAGAACAGGAATGTCTTGAGGTGCAAGAAAATGTGAAAATCGCTGTGAGCAAGATAAGGGCTGTAAGGTGGATCATCAAACAACTCCCAGCCAAATTCCGTAAAAACAGCTGTTGTGCGTCGAGCCGTATGTGGATGAGCATTGTCATGAAGGAGCACAACACCTGCAGTAAGCATTCCACGCCACTTGTTTTGAATGGCGCGTCGCAATTGCCGCAGTGTTTCAGAGTAACAGTCAGAGTTTACTGTTTCTCCTCGTGGAAGGAGGTCAATGAGCAGAATGCCCTTCCTGTCCCAGAACACCGTCACATCACTTTCCGTACCAACAGCGTCTGTTTGAATTTCGTCCTGACCGGAGATCCCCTATGCCACCAATGCATTGACTGCTGCTTGGTTTTCAGGGTGAAGTGCGAAATCTAAGTCTCATCGCCCGTGACGATCCTGTTGAGAAACTCGTCGCCGTCATCGTGATATCATTGCAGAAAAGTCAGTGCTGCTCCTAAATGTTGAATTTTGTGTTCGGGTATCAGGTTTTCCGCACCCACCTGGCACACAATTTTTTGAGCAGCAGGGGTGCTTAGTGACAATCTCATGCAACAAGAATCGCGATATCTGCGAAAATGGCTGCCCAGCTCCGTAATCGTAAAACGACGGTTCTCCATCACACGCTGCCGCACAAGCTCATTGTTGAGGGACGGTCACCCACACTGAGCTGTAACGGTGTGGCACATAGTGCCCTAGAAGGCTTGACACGTAGCACACGATAGACTAGAAAGAGGGCTCTGCTGTGAACTGTTTTGGCCTTTGAGCGGGAAGGACAGAAGAAGGCGTTCTTGAACGTGAAAATGGAGGACGATGCTTGTAGTTTCCTATGCGAGTTATAATTGTAAATAGAGTTGTAGATATATAGTGATATGCTTTGAAGAAAATAATAAAAACGGTAAATTCGGTTAATCTCTGTGATGATTAATTCAATTACAAGGCGATTTTACAGCGCTCTTCATCATGGACACTTTGATGACCTTCGTAAAACTCACTACAGCAGCGACGTACCATCTGCTAACTTATGATGTTCGACCCATAGATCTGACAGTGCTGGTGATGAATTTCAATTGACGCAATGCTTAGTGCATGCAAGAACTTTATCACCAACCGTACCTTACAGGCGGCGGGAGAAGGAATAAGAGCTTCCATTTCAGACCACTGCTTTCTCGCTGCTGGCACGAGGCGGGACCTGTCCGGCTGAAACATGATTGACACGTCATAGATCTTTTACTCCTGCGCAATTGACATGGCTAATTACATTTACTTTAAAGGGGAAAACATCGGGAAACTTACTTCCTGGATGCGCCTCGAATATATATGTAATCATTGACACACACAAGAATTTTTCAAGGGAGGGAGGGGGTCCAGGGTTGTGAGTCGACCATTCTTGTATCATGCTCCAATACGCCGGCCAACATATTCTTTGATTTTGTCGATTTTCGGGAACAAAAATCAGTAAAAAATCAATTATTGAATAAATAAGTAGCATTAATTAAAAAAATTAATCATTGATAGTAAATACTTAATTAAATTTTACATACTATATACGAAAAATTATAATCAATCAAAAAACAATCAAGGATTCTTAGGGGGGGTTCAGTACCCAAGAACCACCCCACCCCTTGTGTGCGCCACTAATATATATAATTGGAAAATCTAGTTTAATTTTTTTTAATTCTATTCCTGTTATTATATTTGTATACTAATACATGAGTAATGACAGCACACCAATGGATAAATTATAAATATTAAAAACTTTAAAGTATTTACATTTATTACATCTTAGACCATCAAAAGATATGGGGGGGGAAATATCTCTTTAAATCAAGATTTTTTAATACATAAAAAAAAGTTTATTTTCCTCATTAAAAATTATTAATAAATGAAGATAAAATCTTCATACACGATAAGTAATTTTATCTTTTTTTTCCATTTTTTAGGACATTTTCCTATTTAATTTAACTTTTTTTTACATAAACATATGTTTTGGTAAATTATGGAAATTCTAAAAATTACGTTGCTCTCAGTTGATGTACATCCGTAAAATTGCAATCACATAAATTCTTTACGCTATTCAACGCAGGAACACAACTCTACACCATTTCGTCCAAGGCCAGACGCACAAAAAAAAAAAAAAAAAAAACTTGTCCCACGAAGCAAAATAACAAGCGTGAAAGCGACAACGTCATCCCGACAGTAGTCTGCAATTACAGCAATTTTCGCACCCCCAAACCCATGGGTCCCCTAATCAGGGGTTAAGAGGTCACAGGGGGCGTTGCTCAGACCTAATCGAAATCGCGCCTCCTGTTTTCTATTGGACCCTTTGACAGCCCGCTACAACACGGAACGCCGCGTCATTAAATTTCACTTCTGCTCGAATAAGAAGATATTGTGTATTTTTGCTGCACACTGAATGGGACGAGTGTAAACTTTTCTCCGTGGGTGGTATTCGTTTTTTTTCTTTTGTCCTTTTTTCCTCATTTCTATGCTGTGAAAGTTTGTTTGATGTAAGTCAGTATGTTATTAAGGTTTGCTAAATTACATAGCCGTTGGGTTATGGTAAGTTGCAATAATGCCGACGACAGCTTTCGCATTCAAGCTTGGTAAATAATTCATGGGAGGCAATACCTTTTTGACAAACATACAGGTAGAATTTGTGTTTTTATTACTGCCGAGGAAGTGTGGAAAATGTTATTTATTCCGTTTTTCACTTGTTGAAGTCTTGATGTGTGTTTATTGCCAGTTCAGGCGTGATGTATCGTATTATCAGATGAAGCTTGTCTGTCTTTTTAACATATTTGTATGCTACCATAATTGTGGTGTGAAAAATAATTTTTTTTTCCTCCCGTGTTCAATGAACAGGATGTTTTCTCACGCTGTTAAAAGGATTTTTTTTAATGTGCTTGAACATATTAATTTCTCATTTTTCTTTCTCAATTTCATTTAACTATATCATTTTTTCGTATTTCTTGTTGGTGAGAATTAACGTGTGTACATCTTTTATAAATGGGGTTTTTTTCTCTACTCAGATTTTTTCGGTAAGACGACGGAGAAAGGGACAAATGATCATCCACTTTCTGATGTCAGAAATTTGTACCGAATATTAAGGGAATGGTGGACCATTAAAACTAATTTCTTAAATTAGTAGCTTGGTTAGGGGAAAATGGAATCAGTATAGTAAATGATTATTATATATTTTAGAATTTCATGTACATTTTTTTTAAAAAAAACTATTATAAACTGATTTTTTTTAGAAAGATTTAATTTTTTACACTATTTTTAAAAACGCTCCTTGCGCATTATTTTTTTAAGATATGTACATAATTTTTTATTTTATGTATAGATGAACTATAACAAAATATATCTGTGCATGGATTTTAAATTCAGAATAAAATTTGATGGGAAAAAAAGATAAATTTTCTATACTATATGAAATATTTCACCAATTATCACCCATTTAAGGTATTCAAAACAACACAAAATAAGACCCATTCATTATTTTAGAAAACTAATGCACAAATTTGTGAATATCATCTTTTATAAGTTGTGAAAATTTAAAAGATATATGACGTGATTTGAAACGCATGGAGCAATTTACGTAACAATGAAAAACGAAAATTTACGAACTAAGATAAGTGCATTTTAAACATTTATTTGAGTAAAATGAAAAAAATATTTTAGCAATTATTAATCAAAGTGACAAAATTCTTTGACAGAATTATTCTATGAAATGTAAGAAATATTATTAGTATACAAAATCACAATTGCAGTTTTGACCTAAATTTGACATTGTGAAGGTCCACCATCTCTAAAGTACATGTACAGAAACACAGTAAAAATAAATATAAGTGGGAGAACCCTCTCAAAAAACATTTGTAAAATATTTTTTTGAGATGTATTTATATATAAATAAATTGAAGTCTGGCTTGTTGTATATGACCACGGTAACCTAGTGGTCAAGGTCACGGACTCGTAGCCGGCGTGCCTTGAGTTCGAGCCTAATGCCGTTGAAGACCTGCCGGTCAGAAAGGATACGATGCGAGTTAAATATGTCGAGGCTTATTGATTTGGTGTGATGTAGTAGTTAACAGAGGTGAGGGGGAAGTTCCAATTCAGATGTGCTTCTCGTCACCTGACCAAGGCTCAAAATTACAAGGTCTGTCGCCAGTTACTTTATAGTGCAACGTTATTTAAATACTCGCTCTCATTGACTGGTCTGTGGCGTACACAGATCTATTTAATGAGGGGAGGGGGTTACATTTTACAAAATATGTAGTGAGAGCTCCGAGGGGTATCCTCTATGGCAGGGTTCCCCAACCTTTTTATCACCGCGGACTGGTCAACGTTGGATAATTTTACCGCGGCCCGCTGAGGTGGTGGACGTTGATTGTTTATATTTTAGATTCTTTTGTTTTAATAATTTTATTTTAATCCCTGTGTCTATGGGTGTGCGAACCCTTAACTACACCCATGTGTACGGCTCTGTGTGTGTATCTGGTTTTTTATTCACCAAAATATGGTTGGATTCTACTGCCCCCCTCCCTTGTCCAGGGTTACAATTAGAAAGTATGTCACCAATTAACCATTGTGTTGCGGCAAAGTATTACGTTATTAAACAATAGACCAATCACCCGAACCTCCGGAGTTTATGAGCGCAGTTGTGCCTTTTTTCTATTGCCAATCGTGCATGAGATTTACATTCTCTAATGCAGTGGTTCTCAAACTTTCACTACTGGCGCCCCCCTTTTCAATCACAATTTTTATCGCGCCCCCCTTATACATTAATAATGTACTGAATGCAATAATAATGCACTTTGACGCTAAAGCTACAATACGATCATAATTATAAATCGTACAAATTAACAAGATAAGTATTACATTTTGTATATCTTACTTTTAAGTAATATATATATATATATATATATATATATATATATATATATATATATATATATATATATATATATATATATATATATATATTGCTTTTTAGTTCGATTCACTATAAAAGCGTGTTTTTAAGTTTGCTTTAAAACTATAACTTATTTTATAGTTATTTTTACTATACACTTTAAAAATCACAATTCCAGTGAATAATTTAATTAAGAGAAAATATACTTACCTACTTTCAAGGACTTCTCAATTTTTCGTAGAAAATTTGAGAAAAAATCCAATAAAACTAAAGAAAATGTTCCAAATAAATAATGCCCTTAATAAAGGACATAAATCACACACAGACACTTTTCGCTAAAAACACAGGAACGTTATTTTCCAGCTAAACTCAAATCAACTCAAACGTTTCATGTCTCACGCTTTTCTGATATTTACCTCCGCTATCTTGATTAATATGCATTATTTCAGTAGGTTCTTCAATTGCTTGATCAGTTTCAACTTCCTTTAATAGGGATCACAGATGCCCATTTTTTAAAAAATATTCTGCTTATTTACATTTATAAACCATAATAAGTCGTACAACACAGCAATCAAAACTACAAAATTGTTCATGGGGAAAGTGTAGCTTGTTCTAAAAAATAATTGTGTAAACCGTTTTTCATTATGCATTATATGTTTCAGAATACTCATGCTTATCCATATATCATAAAACTCTTTCACATGGAAAAAAGATGAAACAGAAATATATTATATATATATTTACAACTTCCCTAAAAAAAGACGGGGATAACCATACCAGTAAATTCGAAGGTCAGCTAAAGTAATATTTTAGGTTAAAAGAAACGTAATAAAAAATCTCTCATCGTTCTCATATTGACCGCAAAGCAAACAAAATATTTGTTTAATTTGGTTATAGAATCAAAGATGGCTAATGAGCGTTTAAAGTGGAATCTTTTATTTTTGATGATCACCAGATGATAAAAATAAATTTTATCAGTGTAAATGTGTTTTTTTTATTATGTCAGAAATCATCTTGTTTTACTTCATTCCAAAAAATTATTTTTTAAACCTTTTATTTTCAATATGCTCGCGCCCCCCTCGCAGGGATACCGCGTCCCCCCAAGGGGGCGCGCCCCACAGTTTGAGAAACACTGCTCTAATGAGTCGCATTCTGTTGAAAAGTGTCGACTAGAGGGTGCTTCTCCGTAATGCGAAAATTTTGTTTTGTTATGTGGGAGAGCTCTCAGTGTCAGTTATAAGCTGTAACTGAAGGGCCGGTTGCCCTAATAATACAACCTAAGTTTTAATCATGTATGTTTTTTGCTGTGCTTCTTAATGTACGTATTATCCCGTAATAAAAGTTTTCTAAAAGACAAAAAAGGAGTTGTCTTTATCTGACTGAATCACCAGATGTTACGCATTCTTCCATGACAACGAAATTTATTAAGACTCCCAGATGCTACTTGAATGTATAATTCTTAGCAAAACAATACGATAAACAATCTATACCAATAAATATTTAATATTAAGAGTTAAATCTATGAGAAATAGTGTAAATTTTACGTGAGTAAAATATACAAAATTGAAAGCTGTATTTTCTGCTAAATACGTATACACGCTTTACTTCTTTCTTAATAATTTCAGTTCACGTTAAGTACTTATTTATGGGCCTCATTGTGATTTCGTTATTTTACTAAAATTTTTCTCACGTAAAATTCATAAGCGTCACGATAAATTATTGGAAACACAAATTTCAAAGATTAATTGCTTTCAAGTGCAGAGTACAAAGCTATGAATTCATATGAAATGGTTTCACGTGCCAAAGTCATCCATCAAGTGACTGTAGAAATAATACTTGTATGTGATAAGTAGTAGGGATTTTTTTTTTGTGTGTGAATACTAATTACACACATTCACATTAGTTCATGAAACAAACAAATATTAAACAACATCTCTATACGGAAACCAAAAGCATGAAGCATTTCAAAAAATTTTAAACACAAATCTCGAAAAATTGAAACTGTAAGTGCTGTTTTCATTTATAAGTATATATAATATAATTTTTAAAAAAAAAATCATATAAAAGTGGTTGTTAATATGTTTTGTGGTCAACCAACCATCACCCTTTATGTTAATAATACTGAGCAAAATCCTATTGAAAATAATGGACAGAATATCTAAATCCATTACAAGAATATATATACAGTCAAACCTCTATATAACGAAGTTGCGAAATCCCGGAAAAAAGTTCGTCATATGGAAAATTCTTTATATAGAGGTATATCTCTTAAAATAATTTAAAAACCACATAAAACAAATTTTAAATTCATGAATACTATATATTAAAAAAAGTAATTATTCAGACCTTTCTTTTAATATAGATGTTTATTTTATATATCATACCCATCAAAAAAGAAAGAAAAACTGCAAGGAAAACAAGAAAAGGGAATGTTGAAGAATTCACTGTATCTTCAATATTAAGAAAATAAATTTATACCAAAACTAATGAAATTTAAGGCCATTTTTAATTTGAAATTTAAGGCCACACACAAGTAATATTAAACATACATTATTTTATAATTAGAACATGAGGACCCGGGACAAATCCACTGAGGGTGAAAGATGATATTGAAGATGTTTCTAGTGAACTGGGCAGTGGGGTTAAAGGTTGCAATCCTTGGATGAAACGCCTAGAACTCTATTGCTCTCGGCGAGTAAGGATCTAATTACACAATTTCAAGGTTTATGACCACCATAAAATGTGTTAATAAGAGAAAATAACTCGATTTTTTTTCAAAAATTTTTTAGGAAAAGGAAGAACAAAAATTGAATCACAAAAGAAAAAGTTCGTTACATAGATAATGCACTTCGCTATAGAGAAGTTATTTTATGAAGAAAATCGTGAAATGTTCAATGTTCAGTGGCGCACACAAAGGGGGGGGCGGTCCAAGGGGTCCGGTCCCCCCCCTCCAAAGCCCTTGATATTTTTTTTCCGATTGATTATAATTCCAAGTATATAGTACATAAAATTTAATTTAAGTATTTGTTATTAATGATTAATTTTATTAATTAATGCTAGTTATTTATTCAATAATTAGTTTTTACTGTGTTTTGTTGCCGAAAATCGACAAAATCAAAAGGAGCATGATACAAGAATGGTGAACTTTCGACCCCGGACCTCCCCCCCCCCTGAAAAATTCTTGTGCGTGCTACTGATACGGAATACGTATTCACCTACAGAGCTAGAATAAAAAAATCACTTTAAAAACGCGTTTAAAGCAAAACGCAAGATGCAAATTTAATAATAAATAGCCACAACTGTAATTATATCAAATGATGCATTTATTATGAAGCAATACAAAATACATTAAAAAAATAAAGTTTTTTTTTTATTTAAAGCTAGTTTTGTCGTTGTCGTTTTTAGTAGTCGGTTGAAAAGTGGACTTGAATTTTCCGTATATGATTACTAACTGCTAAAATCTTCAGGCGGTCACCCCAAAATGTCTTGGCGGGGTAACGGTAGATCGCGATCGACGTAATGCTCACCCCTGTTATAAGACGTCCCTACCCAGTGAAGCGGGTAGATAATAGCTATTCACCAAAGTTAACGTAAAATCAAGTTAAAATAATGCATTTATTTTCTTTTTTCTAAGTACTCTTTTATATTACACAAATACGTTGTAACCACTGTCGAAAGTCAGAATTTAGTCAGTTTTATTCTCACTAACTTCCTAGAAAAATTTATCTTTCATGATGAAGAAATGAAAACTCGAGGGAAAAGGATAAATAACACAAAAGCGAAAACAGTAAATTGTTTCTGCTACACACATACACGCATTAGAATGTGTTCATTTTTTAAATTTCCAGGAAAAGCTCGCTATATAGAAAAATTCGCAATATACATGTTAGTTAGATAGAGGTTCTACTGTATGTATAAAATAATTTATGTAAAAAAAATTCATAAAGTGATTGTGAACATGTTTTGTGGCCAACCAACCAGCCCCCTTTATGTTAATAATACTAAGCAAAATCCTATTGAAAATAATGGACAGAATATCTAAATCCATTACAAGAATATATGTATACATATTTAAACTCACACACACACATATATATATATATATATATATATATATATATATATATATCCACATATATATATATATCCACATATATATATCCACATATATATACATACATATATTCATATATATACATATATATATACATATATATGTAATAATTACCCCCTAACATCTTTTAATTAACTCTTTTTAATAATATTGAAATAATATTTTAATTATTTGGTTCGAAACTAACACCCTGATCCTAATCGTAATCGACGAATATTATTGCATCAGAAATCCCTGTCGCGCCCATTCTATCCAATCAAGACTAGTATTACGTAATCATCACGGCCGCGGTAGCCGAGTGGTATAGGTATCGGACCGTGGCTTGCTTTGTCACGGGTTCGAGCCCAGTACCACTAAAGACTCGCCGTGTAGGGCAGCGATGCACGTTAAATCTGTCGAGAGCTGAAACGTCCTCCCGTTGGTGTGGTGTGGTAGTTAGGAGAGGGGGTGCCAGCTCAGGTGTCGTCCACGTCACTTGACCATGGTTCAAAATTACGTGGTCCGTCGCCAAAAGCCCTCGTGTCGCTGAACAGTGCGACGTTAATATTCAATCAATCAATACGTAATCATCACGCGCTTGCACTGTTGGTATAGAACCAAACACCTCGTGTAATCGCGCTCTCTTCTCTCTTTGCCGTTGTCATGTAAGCATGTAAATAGCTGCTCTGTGTTTTTGTGTTGTGCCATCCACGATGAGGCTATTGTTTGTCTCCTGTCCACTATGCTTTGTAATCGTCGCAAGTTTGTGTGTCTCGTCAACGTAAAAATGTATCGTAATTTTGTCCTAAGCTTTGATGTGTGCACCACAATAAAGAAAATGAACGTCTACTGAAGATGTGTTTAATGAAAACCTACTAACATTCGAAAAAATACTACACTCGGTCAATATTTTACATATATATATATATATCGTTCCATATAATTATCTAACTTCCTCACATAATTTTCTGATATTCTTCAAAGTCATCTTACACTAAGTCTCTCACGGTACTGATACTTTAATCTCATTCTTTCTGATTTACTCGAGTTACCGTTAGAATTAAAGACGGAAAAAGCATGTTTCCATATTAGTTTATGTAAATGGGGCGTTATACGAATGTCTCGTATAATATTCATGTACTCTCTCAATAAAGAATCATAACTGCGAATAAGTATTTTCTTTCTACCTCTTTAAATGTTCTTCAGAAAACATTTTTTTGTTGATTCATTTTCTTTCGCATGAAATTGGAATTCCGCTGAGAGGAGAGGAACTAAGTCGAAAAAGAAAGAAAAAAAGGCAGTTAATTGTAGAACTGGGGAATTAATGTTGAAAAGAAAAGAGAATCTGTGAAGAATTACTCATCATTTTCCCTGCACTCAGGAGGTTTTTTCTTTAATTTTTTTTCTTCCCATATTACATTTTTGGAGCGTTTTTATTTATTTGTGTTGAAACAAATCAGGAGGAAAGAAGTTTCCACTAAGATTCATCTTTTTGCATTTTGCTTTACTTTAAATTATTTAGTATTCTATTTCCCTTATTTATTTAGCATCCCTTTATTCTAAATAATTATTTTTTATATATGTGTATATAAATTTTGTTATGCTGCAAAATGTATGGAATATATATACATAAATAATTGAGCAAGTGAATTGCGATTTTTTTTCTTTTGTTTTGTCTTTATATATTAATGTAAATATTAGATATTAAATATTTGTTCTGATTCTAACTATTGTTACACCGAAATAGACAGCTTGTCTAAGATTTTTAAATAAAATTATTTTAGAAGAAACGTAATAGTGAAAGATGATTGGGGGAAAAAATCAAACATTATGGGTATAAAGATAAAAAAGTTTTTTTTAACAAATAATAAAAAAACGATAACATATGCATTCTAATTAAAATAATTGCATAATATATAAAAAAATTTCGTCGAGGAACATATTTACAATTTCATTTCGAATTATTTGTGTATCCTTAGTTTATTTTGCATATAATATTTATATAATGATTTAAATATTGTATTTGTGGATAGTTTTATGTGATTTTTTTTTAAGGCAAATTTGTCATTTTTTAGATAGTTCTTTTTAAAAAATCTAGGCACTTTTTTTAATATGTAATATTTAAATATTTCTAAAACATTTTTACCTGGTAATATATTATTTTTGATGGTATGCATTTTTGATTCACTAATATAATTAAATTAATTTTACCTCCTGGTTAAATTTTAAAGGGAAATACAAAAGTTTTACGATTTATTTTGAATAAGTTCAATATTTTTATCATTATTGGCATTTCAGTTTTTTAATCGTTTTGTTCATTTATGTTGTATATTTTTTACAGGCCAATTTTTACCGGCTCCACCTCCATTCTGAAAGATGAAGAGGTGGAGGTTTTCTTGTTCCAACTAAATTTTTGAGATTAAATGCCTCATTTTTTTTCTTTTTACAAACTCTTACATGCTCGTTAGAACCAAAAATGTTGAATTTTCTGTCATTTCAACCAATTTGTTGTCTAAGTTGACTTTTCTGAAATTTAATCTCACGAAACGCATAGGAAGAGGGAAGGTGTTCTTGCGAGTAGGGTGTAAATTGGCTTCAGGATTATGTAATTTGCGGTATTTTCTGATGATATTGCGAATCATGAGCTCTATTTAAGTATTTTAAAGAATATGAAATTATCCACTCAAAATTTTGATATTGGAGACGACTTCATTTTTAACAAGATATATATAATGACGCCAAACACCCTGCTCTCAATGAACACCGCTGGTATCTGTAACTCTCCAAATTCTGAAAGCACCTCCTAAAACACCTGATTTAAGCCTAGAAGAATATATTTGTAGACAATTTGATTTTTAAAACAGAAAACTGACGTATAAAAACAAAATGTGAAGTAAAAGCAATAATCACACAGAACATGAATGCAAAAAGCTGATAAAATCAATACCAAGACGTTTAAAAGTTGATGTGGACACTAAAAGATATCTTACTAAATACTAAATTAAGAAACAAATACAATACTAAACGCTATGTTGAGATTTTTCTTAAGTATGCGAAGACTTTTGTGGCGTAATTTTTTAATAGTTTACTGATTATTAATTTTTCAAAATAATAATTATGTCTTAAAAATTGATTATGTTGCTTCAATAAGAACAAGTTGCAGATATCATAAGAAAATAAATTATAATGCGATATTATTAATTTTTATTAGTCGAAAGCATTAAATTGTATAGAAATTTGTAAGTGTATGAATAATTTTGGGGTCCACTGTATATACTTTTTTAAAAATAATTCAAAGTTTTGATGTATTTGAAGAATTAATATAGTCATTTTTTTTCAAAAATAACTAAATAAGTTAACAAACGGAAAAGTAATTCGTATTCGAAGCTTTATACTTATCAATTGCATTAAGAAAATTTCTGAAAAAATATAGAAGTTATTAACGTTTGCCCGTCGAGATAGACTATAATGACCACTAGTTCGCGAAGATGAGTGTGTAAGCTACTACAGCCAAACACACAGCAAACAAAATGTCAGTAAGCAATTATTTCTTAAATATCATTGTAAAATATAAACATTAATGATAAAAAAAGGAAATATGTCAAAATATAAACATTAATAATAAAAAAAAGAAAATATGTCAATGCAAACATGTTGCATGTCTGTCTATCCAAAGTACCTTATGAATTTACATAAAAAAATATTGCATTTTCAATGAATAATTCATGTTTAAGTATTTGCTTTTTAGAGTTTCGAATACATCGCTTCAGGGGTGTAAAATAGAATGAAGAGTTTTTCCCTTTGCTTGGCTTGAGAAGTGTTAATTGATCTATTGACATAATGTATTTGCAACTGCACTTGACAAAGGAAAGGTGAGATCAAGGTCACACGAGTCACGTAAATACTAGAGTGAAGAAGAAGAATGATTTATGTTGTTTTTATTAGTTCCTGTAATTTTTTGTTTGCATTCTTAGTTTTAAAACGAATAAAAAGTTTGAATTAGAATGAACAAGATAACTTAGGAAATGTTACATATGAATAACTTGACATAATTTAAAAGAAACAAGCAAAGCAATTTTTTTAGTATTATAATTTTTACTACAGTATTTGAAATATCAGTAAACATTTAATAAAATAAACTATTTTTTAAAAAAAAATATGAAGATTGCTTAAATGGAGCAGTTATAAAAGGCACGTTCATAGTCAGTGTCCAAGAAATTGTCCCTTTAGAATCATGAAATGAAAAATTAAAATGCAGTTTATTGAGCATTAATAATTTACTCATTTTTAATTATCATTTTGCGAAAGAAGCATGCCGAGAAATTCGTTCATATAGTGAAAGCAATACAAGTTTGTTTTTTTAAAAAAATGTACAATTTGTAGCGCATGCGCATATAATTTATCGCGATATATTTTACATGCTTCCAGTTTGATCTTATACATAAAACATTTTTATGCAGTACTAGAGAAAAATGTCAATATCAGTTAAATCGCATATGGTGGCTATTTTCTTAAACTATATTTTAATAATTTAAATTAAAGTACAATATCTCCACGCACAAGAATAAAAAGTGAACTTTTAATCTCAGTAGAGCATTGAACAAAAATAAATGAAAAAAATGCACACAAATTTTTGATAAATATAGAGCAGGAGTGGGCAGACTTTTCCAGGGTAGGGCTACTTCTAATTTTTTAAGGTGTTGCGATCCAACCAGGGGCGTAGGTGTGGTGAGGGGAGAAGAAGGTTTTCATTATTTATTATATTTTAGTAATAAGTTAGGAATAAGTACTCTCTCTCGTTTACATAACTACGATAAAAAAAAATTCACGCTTTTCACTGGCGTAGCTAGTCTTGAGTGGCACATGTATCAAAGTTCTCCTCGGGGTTCCTTCCTAAGAGTAATATTTTGGGATTTTTTTTCCAACACATTTTGGGGCCTCCAAAGCTTGGGTGCTCCGTATCATTGATACGGTGGTAGGTACGCCCCTGACACTATTCGGAACCGTGATTTTAAAAAAAACGTATAAATGGATAACTTTCATGATATTTAGTGTCACTTAGATTAGAATACACGTATAAAATTGTTTTAAGGACATTTTGACAAAAAAAAAAAAAAAAAAAAAAAAAATATTTATTTAAATACAATATTTTGGCAAAAAATTAGCTTAGAATAGCCCTTTTTCAAAATGTTCTCCTTTTATTAAAAATGCTTCAAAAATAATAATAATTTGCTTATATAAAGCACCTTCTGAGGATTTGAACTACTTTCTTGAAAATTTCACATTATTTTCAGAGTTACCACCAATTGAAATCATTATCGGCGTTATTTTCTTAAAATTTCTCCCCTCTGTTGTCGCAAAACATGGATAGACCCACTTCTAAGTTATATATTTCAAAAATTCTAGTTGGGCCTCTGTACAGAGGGTCTGAGCTATATACAGGTAAAATATTACTATTATAGAAGCAGTTTTCACAAAAGGAGAATATTTTGAAAATGGGTCATTCGATGTTCATTTTTTGTCAAAATATTGTACTTAAATAATTTTTTATTGCAATACTATTCTTAAAACAATTTTATATACATTTTCTAATCTAAGTGTCACTAAATATAAATATTACCCATTTATACGCTATTGCTAAATCGCGGTTTCGGTTTTTCACGTATTCGGATACCTTAAAAGGAAAACGCAAGCTACAAACTTAAAAATATAGCCACAAATGTAATAATATTAAATGATGTATATATGTCTTACCAAACAATTCAAAACATACGTTAGAAACTTTTTCTTCCCGTAATTAAAGTCAGTTGAAGACTTAATCTGCGTACTATCAGCCAATCTTGTATATTTTTTCATAAATTGTTAACTGCTAACCTTCAAGCGGTCAGCCCAAAATGTCTTGGTGGTCCACCTGTCGATCTCGATCGACTTAATACCCACCCCGGATATAGAGTATGTTAATTTGTCGTATCCACACTTGGTCATGGTCGTGAATATGTGGTTGTCTTTGTTTCTGCCGAATCTTGGTTTGAGTTCTAAAGACTTAAAATATAATATTTTAGAGGGGCTGATGCCCGTTCAAATTGACCTAGAGATGAAGTCGGGAGAAAAGTGTTCCAATCCAGGTGTCACCCTCGTTATTTGATCGTGTTTCCAAATTACAAAGTACTTCGCCTATCATCATGATGTTGATTCGAGCTACAACGCTAATGAACAATCAATTAAATATTTCTTGGTCAATCAAATGCTCGGTTAAATAAATAATTGATTTAATCGAGATTGATTAACTGGGGACTTAGTGATAAACACCCATTTGATTTACATTCTCATTTTATTATCTCGTACAGGCCTCATGTAGTATTATTGAAAAATTATCTTTCAAGAAAAAAATTAAATATCTTTTAAATTATTTAATTTATGAAATTGTAATAATATACTTTTTTATATATATATACACACATTTTAAGTCTTTACATATTTTCTTTTTCAAGTATAGTTACCTAGTTTATGAACAGTGGATATATATAGATATATATTTTAAATAAATTTTTGTTAGTTTATAACTATTTAATTTACAAGCTTGAAAGTAACATTTATACTTGAAAATAATCAATCTATTTTGTACTGTATGAATATCTGATGCAATTTATTCATTCTAATTATTAACAGAGTGGATTACTATGGACCTCGTATCTAATTAACTCTCTCGCTAATTCATTAAACAATTGCTGACTATAAATATTCTGTGCATGAATAAAATATGAGCTTCAATGGAAAGGCATTTCCAAGCTTAATGATTCGAAGCTCGAAATTGAAAATTCAAATTTTTCTTTACAAACCAGTGTCCCGAAAGCTATTTAGCTCAGTACAATGACGTAAAACGGCACATTATACTCTAAAATAAAGCACATTAGATACAATCGCCAAAAATAGAGGCATTCAACAATTCTAAAACTTCTCTATTCTGATGTGATGTGGCACAATCACAATTAAGCTGCCAACGAACTGTCTACTGCAATTACTTATACACTTTGGCATTTTCATGTGCGATGCATTTTTAATTTCCCTTGGCCCTTTCAACGGATCATATTCGGGCCTAGCCTACAATCCCATTCGTCCAGAGCTCTGGCAGGTAATGAAATATCAAGTTCCTCAGGGTACTTCCCCACCAAATGCAGGCCTGGAGTTAATCGCCAGAATTGATGTATGCAGGGTTATTTTTTTCCCCTTACTCGTTGAGAAGGCAACCCCCTTGATGATCGCCAGGCGATGAAATTGAAAGATAATTGTCGCCAAAGTCATTCACGAAATTACGTGTCCGCCTGAATAATTGCCAGCTTTAAAGAATTGTTCGGCGTTTTGTGTGTGTGTGTGTGTGGTAATTTTCAAGGATCTTTCAAAGAGGGTGCGCGTTCGGAGGGAATGTTCGACAATCATTAATAGACACTTTTTTTTCATCCCCGCCCTTTTTGTGACGTTTTACTTTCTAATAGGTTTTAGAGTGGATGGTTTTCGGATATTTTGTTGGGAGAGGTATATCGGTGAGATTTAAAATGAAGGTTGTGTCACCATTTTTGTTTATTTTAAAAGCCATTGTTTCTTGAAAGGAATTGCTGAAATTATAGCAGTATAGCGTAGTATTATTATGTATTATTAGCTTCTAGGACAAAGACGAAGAATGAAGGTTACGTCATCAAAAATATTTTTTAAAGAAGCATTTTCGTTACTTTAATATGTAAGCTCTAATTTAAAGTACTGCTGGTAATCTTTTGAAATTGTGAGAAGTCGTTTCTGTTTAAATAAAAATATGTATTGATTTAAAAAGCTTATTTTTAATCTAATGTTTTATTAAAAGTTTTTCAAGAATGACAAATGTCAAGTACAAATTTGAAATATTATGCATTTTTTTAATATATGCATATTATTTCTTTCAAGATTCTATGATTGTGAAATACAATACTTGAATAATTAATTGAAATTTAAGGGTTAAATCTGTAACGTATGGTACACCAAAATATTTGTTTTAATAATAGGTAAACGGTCAAAAATTGGTTTGTTAAGCAGTCAGAGAAGATTCTTTTATTTTTCAATACCTTTCATTTTTTCGTAAGAAATAATGATTTGTATTACACATTTTCTCATCGTATTTTAAATACATTATAACACACATATATTTTTCAACGCATTTATCTCTTATATTAAAATAATTGTACATCATTTTTATAAAACAATTTATGCTATACATATATTAATATAAATATCTTATCAAAATAAGTCTCATTATTTGATAACTGTTAGGGTTGGATCTCCGTTCAGCTCGTAGTAGCTCTATTATTCTTTACTAGAATCAGGACTCGAGCCCATACCTTAACTGGAATATTGCTAACCATGATGCTGAATACCATGGCAGGTTCTGAATGTTTACGAAATAAACTATAAAAAAAACCCATCAAGCTTTTAATAATCAGAACAGGATCAAAAAACATATTTCCTCAATAAGAGCAGTATATTTAACTCACACACAAATATATAATACAGTATAGAAATTATAATGAGTACAAATTTATTTTGTTTTTCATATATTTTTAGAAGCTTAGAAGAACTCAATGAACGTAAAATATTTCTCTTTGAATGCCTTATTAACTTTTTTCAGTCTTTATGTATTTAGAACTCAAAGACTTGCACCCCCTCCCCCTACAAAAATGTTGTTTCAACTTAGGCGAAATAAAGTATTAATAACATACATATAATTAGAGTTGTTTTATTTTTCTAACTTTCAACTACAATATTTCTATTTTCGCCATAAGCGTTTGTGACTTTAATAGTATCATTATAAATTACATCATGAATATTACTATAATGTAATTAGCTGCATTCAAAGCTAATTTCTCTCTCGTCTCTTTATATTTTTGTTAGATGTTTGCACTTTTCATATATCTCTTTAAAGTAACTTTTTTCTTGTAGCTTTTCATCTCTTGTAATTACATTATAACGACGCTCCTTTTTTTTTTTTTTTTAACACGTGTATATTATTTCCTGTCATTTTGTTTTATTAATATTTTCCCCCTTTTATCTGTTATCACATAGTGTTATTTTCGTTTTAAAATAATTTTTTCTGCACCGTATCAAATTATTCAAATGGGAAATGGTGGGTTCGCATTAAATTATTCGTAATTGTTTCTTCCGAACTAATGTTCTCCGGTCATGGCTTATTGCACTAAGTAATTCAACTATTTAAGAACAATATACTAACAGTTTAGCAGGAAGTTCTATCAATCAAGCAACCAAGTCAATCCGTTTTGCTTTTTTTTTGTTAGTAAAGGGTATTTTTTTGAGAGGTATAGAACTTTAAATTGCAATAAAACAACGATGTATTATTCGATTGACATGAATTTTTTTTTATTCGAAAGATAATCTTGTGGCATTACATTTTAAATATGATTTCTGGCATAGGACTGCCACGGCTGGCTCGGATGTAGTCCAATCTGGACGTCCAATTTTCGATGACTTTTTCCAACATTTGTGGCCGTATATCGGCAATAACACGGCGAATGTTGTCTTCCAAATGGTCAAGCGTTTGTGGCTTATCCGCATAGACCAATGACTTTACATAGCCCCACAGAAAATAGTCTAGCGGTGTTAAATCACAAGATCTTGGAGGCCAATTCACAGGTCCAAAACGTGAAATTAGGCGGTCACCAAACGTGTCTTTCAATAAATCGATTGTGGCACGAGCTGTGTGACATGTTGCGCCGTCTTGTTGGAACCCCAGCTCCTGGACATTATGATTGTTCAATTCAGGAATGAAAAAGTTAGTAATCATGGCTCTATACCGATCACCATTGACTGTAACGTTGTGGCCTTCATCTTTTTTGAAGAATGATTCCACCAGCCCATAAAGCGCACCAAACAGTCAGTTTTTCTGGATGTAACGGTGTTTCGACATACACTTGGGGATTAGCTTCACTCCAAATGCGGCAGTTTTGTTTGTTGACGTAGCCATTCAACCAGAAGTGCGCTTCATCGCTAAACAAAATTCGCTTATGAAAATCGGGAACAACGTCAATCTCGTTTTGGGCCCATTCGACGAATCTACGCCTTGCTTGATGATCGTTTTGATGAATTGCCAAACCAAACTGAGAATAAATCACTTGACAGCTGTTAAATCGGTCGCCCTCTTGGAAAGTAATGCCAACTTAAACTTCTATACCTGGGGAAAAAAACACTCTTTAGAACAGTGCTTCTCAAACTTTCAATATTTGCGACCCAATATTCAATCATAATTTTCATGGCGCCGCCCCACCCATACAATAACGATGTATTAAATTCAATAATGCTATATTTCGACGCTAACCTACAATTCGACCAGCGTCTATAAACATCTCACTCAGCCAGTAAGTTAATTGCCCCGTACGTATATATATATACGTCTTTCCAAAGTACAATCTTTTCTGTGAACCGCTATCTATGAAATTATTCAGAAGGATGTGAAATGCAATAAAATTACCTTGACAGTGTTTGCGAAGGATTTACTTATTTCAGGTGTTTTGCTTATTTATTTCTTCAATACCCCCAAAAAAAACACCACATACGCTCGCCTACGTGTTAAACGGTGGTACTGGGGAGTGAATCGTGTAATTTTTAATCGGCATTGAAATAATTAATTATAAACCGAACAAACCATTAAGTCTTAATTTTTGCATATATTTTTACACATGAAGAGCCCCTGGGTTACTGGTAATTGTTAAACGTTCTTAATTTAGTATTGTTAAATTAATTATAAAATACATTGAGCAGTACTAATATATTTATAAGTGTATTATATTAGCGTAAATGTGTATTTTTTTTAAAATTTCCCACTGTATTTTGTTTTGTTTTTTTACTTTCAGAAAATTAATTATTTTTTAAATAATCTTTTGTTTTCGACTTTTCAATATGTTTGCCCCTTCTTGAAGGTTTATGATGCCCCCTTAGCCCCCAGTTTGAGAAATACTGTAGTAGAATGTAAACAAGAGGCTTGGCCCTCTACGAAAGGAAATCGAAACTGTCCCATAAAGATGCATTTTGTGTGTGTGTTTGATAGAAAGGCTAAATATAATATTAAATACCTCCCCCAAATGAGTTTTAATATTTTGATTAATTTTGCTTTGTCCAATTTTGTTTTAGTCTTATAGTGTTTTTTCCGCGTGAAAGGCCAGTCATATATATATGTGGCCCGGCGGGAAAAAGATTGAATACCCCTGATTTACACTAATAAAGGAAGACGTTTGTGTACAGCACAAAAACAGAACAATTTAGGCAATGAAATTTTGCACGTTGCGTCTATCAGCCAAGATGTGCACCTCAAAGACATTCTTTTTTTGAAAAACATTTCAGAATTTTTTTTTAAAAAAAATGGGGGGGGGGGTGAATTTTGTTAGTTGTTGAGATGTGATGTCACACCTATTACGAAGTTTGAAACTTAATATTTCACGCATTTTTTCTTGAGGATTGTTAGGTACTTTTATTAAAATTTCATTTATTGCTGAAAATATCCATTATTTTGTCAAAGAATTGCATTCGAATAAATATATAAGTTTTTGAAAGCTATTCCTTCTATAACTGAATTATAGTCTTCTTGATTTGGCAACAAGGTTTTTGCTTAGAATTCTAACTTACGCAGCAATGTTTTGTCGAAAAAAGGCTATCTTGAAATAAATTGCTTTGATTTCTATGTTTAAAAAGTTTTAAGCTAGGATTTGCTTTGATTTATAATTTTTAGGTATTTTAATGTGAAATCAGTATATTGCAGCTTTTTCCGTCTAATTGTTTTGCAATTAATTAAAAATGATTCAAAATATTCAAAAATTTGACCTCGTACTTTTAAACTTTTCATTTCGATTATCATATACATATTTTTTTCAATTCACCCGAGCAAAGAACGGATATACCACAGCTAGTATATATATATTGTAACGTTTGAAAGAATAACGGTAGCGTATTCTTGGTGAATTAAAATAGGTAATTTATTTACGCCACAACTATTGAAAATTATTTACAAATGATACATTAAAGTTATTAAAATTAATTAGATTGTTAGAGTCCACTATTTTGTGAGAGGAGGTTTCGTTGGTTACCGCTCCCGTGCAAGTTCAAAGCATCTCTCCCTCTCTCATCTTCCGGTCGGGTCGCTAGATTCCTCGGGCGGGTCAAACCGGGGTTGCGCTGGATCGGAAATTGCACGTGTGGGCGTCGAATCTACAAAGAAACCGACACCAGATGTTGTTGTTTTCGAAACGTGACGTTACAGCTCTCGCCCTCTCTTATGGAACTTTTCCGTTGAGAAAAGTTTAATGGGATGAAGATGAGACAACTGACAGATTACCGACACATCCCTTCATCAAGCACCACTATATTTCTGAGCTGCAATTTTAATTACTAAAGAAAACGCTGAACTAAATTTGGAATTACTTATTTCTAGTGAGTGAGTGTTCTTGCTAGGGAACTTACACAAATCTATATCACGAAATAGCAATGTAATCAATGTAAGAAAACATACAATACATTAAATAAAAATACAAACACTCCTATCACAATGCCTAGTATCAATTATACTAACATGGTATATCAAATGCTAGTGTAAGACCTTGCACATAAAATATTCTTCGCCACAATACTTAAATAAAATTATACTAACGACATGTTGATATGATATGCGAAGTGTACAACCTTACACACAAAATATTTTCACAATATGTCTCTTGCGTAACCTAAATACTCATGTATATTTTAAAACCCTGTACACAAAATTAAGCATATTAATACATTTGCTTTCATGGCTTTATCTTTTGACCCGCATCGCCATTCGATATGATATACAGTACTAGTAAATAAATAAAATTTAATACAATTATTAACCTTTAACTAAAAAAAAACATAAGCAACAATTATTATTCATGAGCAAGAGAACATTATTAACAATCCCTAATTATCTATCACCGATCTGCTGAGACTATCTGCATTTTTGTGACTTTTACCCGACCGATGTACAATTCTAAAATTATATGGTTGCAAAGCCAAAGCCCATCGCATCAATCTAGGGTTAGAACTAACATTTCTATTCAACCACACCAACGGGTTGTGATCGGTCATAACTAAAAATGAATTTCCATCTAAGTAATAATGTAACCTTTTAATTGCGAAAACAATACTAGCACATTCCTTCTCCGTCGTACAATAACGCTTCTCTACCTCTGAAAATTTCTTACTCAGGTAAAGGATTGGATGTTCCTCACCTTGTTCAGTTAATTGGGTTAAAACTGCTCCCATACCTGCGTTCGAAGCGTCCGTTTGAACAATGAATTCTCGTTCAAAATTTGGCGCGTACAAGACGGGCTTATCAATTAGTTTCCCTTTCAGTTCTCGAAATGCGTTTTCACACTCGGTCGTCCACGTAATTTCTCCCTTCTTTGCTCTTCCCTTCAACGCATCCGTCAACGGAGCAGCAATTACCGAGAACAGATTTATATATTTTTGGTAATAACCCGCTATACCTAAGAAAGCACGTATTTGGGTTTTCGTGCGAGGGGTAGGGAACTCTAGAACAGCCTGAACTTTGATCTCGGAAGGAGTGCGAAAACCCTGACCCACAATGTGACCCAAAAATTTGACATTTTGTTGCGCAAACTTACACTTTGAAGGTTTTATCGTTAACTTAGCTCTCTTTATTCTCTGCAGAACCGTTTCCATATGTTTAATATGCGACTCCCAAGTATCTGAGAAAATTGCGATATCGTCTAGATACGGGACAACGAAATCCTCTAGTCCGTTAAGTAATTCAGCCATGAGTTTACTAAAAGAAATATGGAGCATTCTTTAATCCGAAACTCATCCTTAGGGGTCGGTATGTACCAAAGCTAGTACAGAAGGCTGCGTATCGCTGTGCTGTTTTACTCAAAGGTATTTGCCAATATCCTTTAGATAAGTCAAAGACGGTAATAAATTTAGCCGCCGATACTTTTTCTACGCGTTCTTCGATATTCGGAAGAGGAAAATATTCCGTTCTAATGATCCCGTTTAATTTCCTGTAATCTATACATGGACGAGGTTCTTTCCCAGCTATCTCAACTAAAATCATAGGAGACATGTAATCCGATTCTCCTACCTCAATGATTCCTAATTTTAACATTCGGTTAATTTCGTTTTTAAGATTTCATTTTGTCGGTGCGACATTCGATAGGGCTTCGTCTAACTGGTTGATCGCTAACTAACTGGATTTCGTGTTCAACCAGATTAGTTAAACCGGGATTGTTTGAAAAACATTTAGAGTATTTATTTAATAATTCGCGCAGTCGATCCATTTGTTTGTCGTGAAGGTGTTTGTTCAACTCGCTAGCCTGGATTACGTCCTCGAAATCATAAATGAGAGAATTGTTTTCTAAGTATGGGATTTCTAACTCCTGGTCTGCGAGAGAGTTTTTGTTTCATCATTAATAATTACGTTAACGTGTTCTGGCCTTTTGTAATATGGTTTTAGCATATTTATATGATAGATTTGAGATGTTTCGCGTCTGCCGGGGATTTCGACTAAATAGTTCGTTTCCGAAATTTTATTTAAAATTGTCCCAGGACCTATCCACTGCACTGCTAATTTATTTGCTCTGGATGTAGCTAACACTAGGACTAAATCTCCATCCTTAAATTCACGTTTTACTGCGTTTTTGTCATACCAAGTTTTCCGCTTAACTTGCATTTCCTCCATTTTATTTATAGCTACTTCTTGACATCTTTTTAATCTATTTATTAACTTAAACATATATTCAGTGACGAGATCACCCTCTTCTTCCGGTTCCATCCAATGTTCCATTACTAACGTCTCTGGGGTTCGCAAATTTTTCCCATACACCAACTCTGACGGTGTATACCCTGTACTTTCGTGAGATACAGTTCGTAACGCTAAAAGAATTGACGGAAGATGTTTGTCCCATTCGGAGCCTGCATCTAAACATAAGACTCGTAAGAGTCGTTTCAACGTTCGATGAAATCGCTCAACAGGGTTACTCTGTGGATGATACACAGAACTATGCCTGACAAGTATTCCGAATCTTTCAAAAAACTCGGTAGTCAGAGCACTAGTAAAAGAAGTACCCTGGTCACATTGTATTTCACGGGGAAACCCCATCCGACTAAAGATGTTTAACAGCGCATCTGTGACACTAACGGAACTAATATCAGACACCGGAATAGCTTCAGGGAATTTTGAAGACATGCAAATGGCCGTGATAAGATATCGATTCCCTTTAGATGTGATCGGGAGAGGCCCACATGCATCAATATTTAGCTTAGTAAAAACCTCCTGAATAACAGGGACCAATTTTAGTGGAGCTTTCTTTTTATCATTGGGCTTCCCAGCCCTCTGACACTGATCGCACAAGTTTTTACAAACTGTTCCATATCTCTATAGCAATTCGGCCAATAAAAATATCGGTTTAATTTGTCTTTGGATTTCGTAATTCCCAGGTGTGCAGATGTTCCCTCATGACACAACGATTTAATAGGGTCGCGCAACCCTTCCGGCACTACTATTAACTTCACCACGTTACCTAACTTATCTTCACGATTTTTGACCAATAATTCCTTCTCTAGCGAATATACCTGATTGGTAACCTGCACTTGATTGGCTGCCTGTTCGTATAAGTGTTTAATCTCCTCGCTATTTTTTGAGCATTGATTAAATTTTCTCGCGTAACCCTTAGCAGCGCTAATTCCGGAACATATTCCTGGAGTGCAGGTATTAAAATTTCGTCCTCTGCATCCGAAGAAACAATTATAACCTCATCTTCCCCTTTTTTAGCATCACCACTATCTATTCCCCTTTCTTCTCTAGCCGCTTTGACTTGAGACCTTGTTTGGACAGCATTCAATATTTCGACTGGCAGGAAATTATAGCCTAAATTTCCTTTTATTAGCTCGGCCGTTATATTTCCAAGCAAATATCGACCGTGTTGATTTAAGTGATTTCCACAAACCGCTGCCTTAGTTCTGCACCGTTCCAAAATTTCCGGAAATTTCCACGACCGCCAAAGGTAAACAAACTAATTTTGAGCTTAACGGTTGTTTTACCCAAACATTTTCACCAGAGAAAGAAGAAGTATTTATGTATTTTGCACATACTAAATCTATTGTCGCTCCCGTATCTCTAAGAATGTCTATCTCGTGACCATTCACAGAGCCCTTTGTTGTATATGAATTAAGAAAATCCGGGTTTTCATTTCCTTCAATATTATTGAGAGTTTCCCTCGTTTTGTTTTTTATTAATTTAGGGCAACCGGCTTTTATATGTCAGGCATATTGCAATGATAACATCTTTGTATCACGCGTTTATCAAAAGTTCTCTCTCTAGTACTCTCCGGAACAGAAGCTCTAATCTGGGGGAAGTTTTCCCAAATCTATTTTCTTTTTCCTTGACCCCTGAGTATGTCAAAATTTTATCATTTCTGCCCCACCTATCCATGGGTTTCGAATTTACCTTTTGGACGTCCTCATAATTATCAAAGAGTTCTGCTATTTGAGTAGCTGATTTAAGGTTTGCCCAAATATCTAAAAAATGATCTTTCATACTAGCATTGGCGCGTTTTTTTAATTGATCTACCACCATTAGATCTTTAAGATCTTGAAAGGTATTTATTTCTAAGCCAATCAGCCACTCATCTAGATAATTCGTAATTTCAAAAGTGAAATCCTTCCAGGTGCTATCGGATTTTTTCTGGTGTTGGACAAATTTTTGCCGAAAGACCTCCGGACTTAACTTGAATCTTTTAAGTAATAATTTCTTTACATAATCGTAATTTTCGGCTTGTTCCTCCGGTTTGCGAGCAATAAATTGCACGATCTCTAGGGGTAACAAACCCAATAATTGCCCCACCCACTCTTTCTTTTCTATTGACGCCCTTTTAGCCTGGCGTTCAAAGATCACTAGATATAAACTAATATCTGACTGCTTAGGATCGAAATCTGGGATCAATTTTTTAAAGTTTAAATTAGAGGTTACAGAACATGCATTTGTAGAATCGTTTGATTCATCGTTTACCCTAAATCCGGATTCTATTTTAAACCTTTTAAATCAAATTTCAGCTGTAATTCTTTCTCTTTTAATGCCTGCTCCCTCACTAACTCCTCAATCTCATTTTTTCAGCCCTTTCTAACTCTTCCAATCTTTTTCCGTTTGCAATGATAGTCTCATACAGATTTTTAACAAATTCCTCTTCATAACCTTCACTGTTAGTGATTGCAATTTTTATGCTAGGGACAGTCATATTTAAAGTGGCATTTATTCCTAATTCCTCAGCAAGTTGAAGCATGTCTTGCTTTTTCCCTTTACCAAGGAAAGCCATTTTTTAAACAATATCAAATAAATGTCACGCTAAATTTTGCACTATTGTTACTATTCTCTATTAATACAAAACACTGGTCCCATGCATACACAGAAATACACAAAGAAAAACTTAACACTAAAAATAATCAAAATCATTCAAGAGACTTAAAACACAATAAATCTTAAGCTAAAATTGCACACAATGCTTGAAATACAATTACAATTCTCTAGAAACAAAATAACACTGTTCCCATGCAAGAAAAACACTAAGTATTTCAAAATTTCTAAAGAACACTTTAACCAAAATTCCTAATACAATATGCAGTTTGCAACTCAAAAATATAACAGTACTCACCCATTTGAAGTACTCAGCTTGCTGTCAGAAGCAAATTATGTGCACTAGTGGTACGGCTTCCGTGTGAAAATGGTCCTTTTCCTTCGGACACTCTCGCCGTTAACACTGTAGATGTGGTCAGTTTGATCTTCTATGAGCAGAACGCTCCCTTTCTCCGAAGCTGAATTTACTTGCAGCACGGCTTCCGAAAATCGCTTTCCTTCGGACACTCTCGCCGTTAACACTATAGATCAGTTTGATCTTTGAGCAGGACGCTCTTTTTCTCCGAAGCTGAATTTACTTGCAGCACGGCTTCCGAAAATCGCTTTCCTTCGGACACTAGCCGTTAACACTATAGATCAGTTTGATCTTTTATGAGCAGGACGCTCTCTTTCTCCGAAGCTGAATTTAATTGCAGCACGGCTTCCGAAAATCGCTTTCCTTCGGACACTAGCCGTTAACACTATAGATCAGTTTGATCTTTTATGAGCAGGACGCTCTCTTTCTCCGAAGCTGAATTTAATTGCAGCACGGCTTCCGAAGATCTCTTTTTTCTCCCTGCGTTGCGGTCCGTCCGTAAAAATCCAAAATTTTCCTCCTCTCACGGGTCCTGAATGCTAACTTTTTATCCCAAAGCGCTGCCACCAAAACTCTAAGCTGTAACGTTTGAAAGAATAACGGTAGCGTATTCTTGGTGAATTAAAATAGGTAATTTATTTACGCCACAACTATTGAAAATTATTTACAAATGATACATTAAAGTTATTAAAATTAATTAGATTGTTAGAGTCCACTATTTTGTGAGAGGAGGTTTCGTTGGTTACCGCTCCCGTGCAAGTTCAAAGCATCTCTCCCTCTTTCATCTTCCGGTCGGTCGCTAGATTCCTCGGGGGTCAAACAGGGGTTGCGCTGGATCTGAAATTGCACGTGTGGGCGTCGAATCTACAAAGAAACCGACACCAGATGTTGTTGTTGTTTTCGAAACGTGACGTTACAATATATTTCAATGTGCGGAAGAGCTTCAGATTTAGATATAATCAGTAGAAGCAATGCTTATTACGCATGACCATCTTGAGTGAAATTGATTTTCGAATCATCAGCTATCTTTCCTCTCATCTTGAGTATTTTGGTAATATTAGAGGGGTCTTCATAAATTCATATATTTAACGATTTTGTTTTTTAAATTTAATCTTCTATATTTTCCCGAAAAATATCAGTATGCATTTACTGTACAATATACAGTAAAAAACAAATCATACCTTCTAAAGTTAATACTAAATAATTGGCTTTTTAAATGTATGAAACGAAAAGTAAAATAAATTACTGCTGTTCCAAAGGAAATAACAGACGAAGATTAGCTTTTATAAAAAAACAAGATTTTCATCATGTATGAGGCCAATTGGAAATAATTTCTTATATTAATTTTAGCTTAAATACTATCTGTCAAAACATAAGCATGTTTTATGTGTTATAGCTTCAACAGTCCAGTTAAACATGTAATTTATAAAAACAAACTTTGAGCTCAAATGCGAATTTCTTTATCGCTAGACATTCTCCTTGAATACAAACAACTGCATTACTGAGCTCTGCATACAGAAGAAAAAAAAAAAACTCTTATAGAAGATATCTACTGTAATCCGAGTTATGTATTAAAAAATGGAAATCCATTTCAGCTCTGATTGAATTGTTTGTAACCTTGGAAACAGAGAATTCATCTAGAACGAGAACTATAATATGACCAATTCGTAATTTAAATTACAATATTTTACCTTGTTTTTGACAGTTGTGATGGAGTTAATTGCTGTAACCATTGTGTGTATTTTCTTTTCAAAAGCCAGATCCTCTTTGGAAAGTCTTCTTAATAGAGTTGGCGAAACTAGTATGCGTTAATTGGTTTTTCTAAGAAAGAAGAGAGTTGTCAGAAGTGAAAGCAATAAATTATGTTAAATCTGGTTTCTTTTTCTTTTTTTATAAGTTCTCTCAAGGAGTATTCTTCAAGAGCAATGTTCGGTTTAAGAGATGTGTTTGCTTGCTCTTTTTCAATTTATCTCCTATCTGTAAAAATGAGCTTCAAGAATTGTCTTGTGAACACAATGAATACAATCACTTGTGCATGAAATTAGTTTACATTTACTGGAGACAAATTTAAAAAATGAACACATTCTAATGCGTGTATGTGTGTAGCAGAAACAATTTACTGTTTTCGCTTTTGTGTTATTTATCCTTTTCCCTCGAGTTTTCATTTCTTCATCATGAAAGATAAATTTTTAGTTTGAGAATAAAATGACTAAATTCTGACTTTTAAAGTGGCATTACAACGTATTCAATGTAATAAAAAAAATATTTAGAAAAAAAGAAAATAAATGCATTATTTTATGCTGATTTTACGTTAACTTTGGTGAATAGCTATTATCTACCCGCTTCACTGGGTAGGGACGTCTTATAACAGGGGTGAGCATTACGTCGATCGCGATCTACCGTTACCCCGCCAAGACATTTTGGGGTGACCGCCTGAAGATTTTAGCTGTTAGTAATCATATACGGAAAATTCAAGTCCACTTTTCAACCGACTACTAAAAACGACAACGACAAAACTAGGTTTAAATAAAAAAAAAAAAACGATTTTTATTTTTAATGTATTTTGTATTGCTTCATAATAAATGCATCATTTGATATAATTACAGTTGTGGCTATTTATTATTAAATTTGCATCTTGCGTTTTGCTTTAAACGCGTTTTTAAAGTGATTTTTTTTTATTCAGCTTGGGTAGTTTACGTATTCCGTATCAGTAGCACGCACAAGAATTTTTCAGGGGGTTTATGATGCCCGGGGTCGAAAGTTCACCATTCTTGTATAATGCTCCTTTTGATTTTGTCGATTTTCGGGAACAAAACACAATAAAACACTAATTATTGAACAAATAATTTCATTGATTAATAAAATTAATCATTAGTGACCAAATCTAATTAAATTTCTGTACTATATTTTAAAACAATCGGAAAAAAATCAAGACTTTAGGAGGGTAGGACCCCCTTTGAAAAAATGTTCCGTATTTATTATTACAGCAATAATAACCTTTTCCTTACGGGCACTACATCTACATCATTGGGCAGTGATTGCAGTCACAAGAATTTTTAGGGGGCGAAGTTAAAATCTTCGTTGTTCAGGGTGTAGCTACCGCCGTATCAATGATATGGGCCCGTAAAATAGCAAAGGGCTATGTGTAACTAGTACCACTAACAAGGCGTTCTCTTCTAAAAAAGGGCCCGAAGAAGTTTTGATCACCTTACCCATGAATATCACGCCAGTGCTTTTATCGTATCCAAATACGCAATCAAACACATATTTTTGATTTTGTCGATTTTTTTATTGAAAACAATTATAAAATCCCCGTGCACCACAAAATATCACACGGGGCTTACAGAAGTAAGCATTAAACACACATTCAAGGGTAATAAAAGAAATTGAGGTTAAGAAGAATTACAAATATTTACAACAAATTCACAAAAATTTTTAAAAGCATTTCTGGTGGAAAGAAGTTGGTGAAATTTCGGTGGTCAATTAATTTTAAGTCTCTTGAAAGCCAGTCTTATGATCTTTCTCTCTCTGACATACTTGGAACACGGAATGATTGCATGTTCTACATTTTCTTCGCCACCAATATTACAGTCATAGGAAGATGAAGGAACTAAAATTAAATTTGTTCAAGTAGCTTTTGAAATTACCATGACCAGTGAGAAATTTGGTTAATTTGTAGTTAGTGTAAAAATGATGACATGATAGTCTCTTATTAATGGTTGGAAAAAAAATTCTTTGTTATGCTCCCTTTATTAGAAATGAGATATTCTTGGTTCCAAGACTTCACCATTCTTTCTTTCGTGATCTTGTAAAACGATTTATTAATATCAACGACAATGCCAATTTTGCGATTGGTTGCAGCTTTTGCGAGACTATCGGCTCGCTCAATCCCAAGAACGCCCGTGTGTCCGTGAACAAATGCAAAATCTATTGAGATGTTTTTATCTTTTAGGCTTTTAAGTTGCTTTTGGATCTCGACGATTATGTTGTTAGATGAAGAAATGCATTTAAGAGAATCCAAGGAGGAAAGAGAGGCAATACAGATGAGATATTCTGAGATTACACTATTTGGTTCAGTGATCCATTTAACGGCGAATTATTGTAGGTTAATAAAAAATAGAAAAAAATAAGTTACTGAATAAATAATTAACATTCACTAATAAAAAAAACTAATAATAACAAATACTTAATTACATTTTATGTACATGGGATTGATTATAATGAATAGGAAAAAAAATAAATAATGGCTATGATAGAGGGTCCGGACCCACGGACCTCTCCCCCGCCCTTGTGTACGCCACTAACCCTGGGTGGACCTCAACACCTTGAAAAAATTAGAAGCCCGTACCCTGGAAAATTTTTCCCACCCCTATCTAAAGGCATCGGTCATCTGGATCGAGACTCAAGGCCTCGCCCCTGTGGGGGCCTCGTTTCGTTTTTCTACTCAGTCTTAATAGGATCATGATCCGGCTAATTTTAATGGTCAAATATTAATTCCGCACATATTCAAACAGATAATTTCAAATTGCATGTCAACAGGCAAAATTGGCAGACTGTATTATTATGTGATGACATTTGTCCATGTCTAAGTCTAGGTCTTATTCCACAAAAATCATTCAAATCATTTAGTTGAAAGGCGGACATCGGTCAAGCTGGTTTGCGCCTACATTTGTGAGACTGTGAGTTGTGCTCATTTATTTGTTTCAAATTATCGTTTATGCGAATATTTGACAATGCATGCTTATATACTGTCTATTTTTAAAAATCGCAGGTAAGGCCCACTTTTGCATTGGGGCCCAGGGCCTCAAAAAGTTATCAGACATCACTGTCACTGGGTATTGCATGATCCTGTATCAGTGGCGCACACAAGGGGGGGGTCTGGACCCCAGGACCCCCCAAAAGCCCTTGATTTTTTTCCGATTGATTATAATTCTAAGTATATAGTACGTAAAATTTAATTAAGTATTTGTTATTAATGATTAATTTTATTAACTAATGCTAGTTATTTATTCAATAATTAGTTTTTTACTGTGTTTTGTTCCCGAAAATCGACAAAATCAAAAGGAGCATGATACAAGAATGGTGAACTTTCGACCCCAGATCCCCCTTGAAAAATTCCTGTGTGCGCTACTGTCCTGTATGATTATATATTGATTTTCTTAAGTTACTGATATCTAAGTACTAACATTAAGATTTCAAGCTTTCAATTGTTAACAAAAAACATTCTCATAGCCTTATAGGGCAATTATAGATAGCCTTACAAAACTGTATATATCTTTTACTTTCCCGTAACCCTCTTTCGACCCTGGAAGTAAATTTCTGAAAACCTGTTCTAGCTGATTTTTACTCAACAAAATAAAAATGCTTGCCAAACTTAAAATCTGTAGGTTGTACGGTTAAAAAAAAGGGAATTTTTATTTATAGCACTCTCGAGAACCCCCCCCGACCTTGGCATTCGATTTCCCCGAAACCCGTTCTTAGGGGATATCAAGCCAACAAAACAAAACAAAAATATGCCTACAATATTTAAAGTGTGCAGATGTAATAGTTCAAAATCAAGAAATTTAGTCTTTAGCACCCTGCAGCCCCTCTTGGAATTCGATTTCCCCAAAACTTTTAGTTTATCTCTACTCAACAAAGGAAACATGCCTGCCAATTTTCAGATCTGTATGTGTAACAGTTAGGAAGATTTCGAGAAGAGTGAGTCTCTTTTATCCGATGCATATAGAGATGTAAGTTAGTTTTATTAAATATTTTGAAAATTATCGGTAATTATATAAATGACAAAAATACGAGTTACGAGTGTGAGAGAGAAACACTTTGCGATGAATAATTCTACTTGAATTTGAACGCGGTGAATTATTGAAGCATCAAAAATAAATTGTTTTTACTTCTATCATCATACTATTTTGAATTATAGCATATTCTACATATAGCATGTTTATGCGTATGTCTGCCATTTTAATAAATTTTAACTTCACTTTGAAATTTTATAACGCAATTTGCGTCTTATCTACTTAACACAGAGTAATTCACATGAGAAAATTTGTTTGATCTTGGCATTAAGGCTTTTAGATCTGAGTTTTCAGCTAAAGATAATATCTTTTAGACTACATTTTATTTAGTCATGTTTGGGAAAGGATTTACGTAAGAGGATGGGTGCTAAGACATCTGACAAGTAATGTAGTTAACTCGAAAGCACTTCGGGACTTAAAATAGTATCAATCACAAGTAAACCTGTTAGATGAGATTAAAGGTATATGATGCGCTTTGCATTTACTGAGAGTAATACCCCTGATTTAGAATAATGATCGATAAAAAATATACGTTAAGATTAAATAAATAAAAGGGAAAGATTTCACATTAATGTGAATTGTAAAATTAAAGATTTGGATTCTGTAAGTGACCTAAAAAAATCAAGTGTTTTATTTGCCTCTGCATATATTTCAATCCATACAATTCACATATTTTCCCTCTAACTAATGGACTTGCTATGTTTTTCCTTCTGCGTGCATCGAAACAAAGATTTAAGTATTTTTTCCCGATAATACACGCATATATCATTAGTAAAATTATTTATACATCACTAAGTGCTCCATACGCTTAAACTGCTTCAAGATTTGAAAAATAGTTCAAAATATTTCTCTTCCCCCCCCAAATGAATGGAAAGTAGTAAAATTTATGAAACTGTCCATTTCATTGGAATCGTAAATAAAGGATAAATCGCTATTAACTGAGGAATGCAGTGTACCGATAAGTCAGGGGGAAAAAAAGCAAGAATAATCTATTGGAACGAATTTACCAATGAAAGGCTTTACCGTTATTTACAATCCAGATAAATATTGCAGATAACTTCTGCAACTTCCGAACATATAACTCAGAAAAGCCAATTCTGGAGATACAAATCTCTCCTCTCTTTCCTCAACACCCCTTTCAGAACTTTTCCAGTTTAGCAGCAGTCGCATCGGGAAAAAAGGAATAAATTAAATCCCGTACAAAAGGTAACAGAAAAGTCGTACGTTTTCCCAAAGGTTCTCTAATTACGGGGTCAAAGCCAACGGCCGCTTTATACAAGGAAACTGTTTGTCATTCAAGAATCCCTTTCTATGGTAAAAGGAAGGGGGAGAAAATTCGCGAAAGAAAATAAGAGGGGGTTGCCACCGAACATCCAGCAATTTCCTCCCTTTTCACCCAAAGACTCGTCTGTCATGTGAGAACCACCACCAGAGTTCCAGGGCTTTAATGGGGCGTCGTAAATTTGGGGCAACTTTTAAGGTTATGGCATGCATGCCTCTGGATTCAAGAAGTAAAATATGGCATCGCACCTGTCATCGGCTCGCTTGCCTTGGCAGGGGCTTTTATTTTGTTTTGTAGGTCCCGTTAGGGTTTGTATGTATTGGCTTTTATTATTTCAATCTTTAAAAGGGAAGGAAACGTGTTGAATGATCCTTCTTTTTTAAGTGTTGCGTGGTAAGGAGTGGAGAGATAAGAGTGGTATGTTATTTGGTAGAATTATGATTTATTTGATATCGGAATTTTGTTAGAGAGAGAGTATAAACTTTTCCTTGTTTGCCTCCTCCACGTCCGTGTTTCGATTTTTCAATAGAAGCTAACTGTTATTCGGGGCAGCAAAACAGATTTATCGATATCTGAATCGATTTAATTTGGTCGATTTTATGAATTACTAGCTGGTGTACCTATTCTTCACACGAGGAATTGAAAAATTAAACAGAACAGATTGAAGGATAAAAAAAAAGTTTTTAAAGAGTCAATTTTACGTGAATTGCAAATTAAACACACACACACACAAAAGATTTTTTGCATAACAGCTGAACAAAAAATAATATTTGTTTAATTTTAAGTCTGTAAGTCTAATAGCTGTTAAAAATTTTTTTTTTTTTTTCATTTATAACACGCCTGTAACTCCCTTGTGGGTCGATTTTTGACTACACTTTCCTAAGCTGATCTCTGTTCTACAAAAGTAACATATTATTAGAAATTTTGTATAATGAACGCTTAAAATAAAGTCAATAATTTATATTTGGATGTGTAATACGTTAATATTAATTTCTGTTGTATTTATTTTTTGTAAAAAATTGTAATATTCGCAAGCAACACCGTTTCTCCTCATCTGTTGTTCTTACTCTTCAGTAATCCCTGAACCTCCATTTCGAATAGCCTGGAGAGCTGCTTTTGAGTCATAAAAAATTACGAGATCTTTACCCTGTTTTAGAATTTTGAAAGCCTCATATAAATCAAGAGCCTCCATTATCGCCCGAAGTTCATAAGCGAACTTCGGGGGATAGTCATATAATATATTCATGATAAGTAATTATTAGTATTCTTCTTTCTTCAATGGCTCGACAGCCCTGAGTGGATACTGGCCTTCTCCAGGCATTCTTACTTTTGGCAACTGTTTTCCAATTTTTGACCTTAAAAATTTTTAGTTCTTTTTCATAACTATTATTAATTAGGGCTAACTTGCTCTCATTAGATGTTGTCAATTGTATTATATTTGGAGTAAATTGTAATAAATGTTGGTGAAAGAATTTTAAATATGTCTCTTCCTTCGTTTGCATCTCACACTAAAGTGGACTGACATTCGTTACATCCTGAACAAAAACACTTCTGTTGTTCTAGCAAAGTTATTATTTTCACTTTGACACACACAAGTATATAAATGATTACATGCAAATTATGTAGAAGAATGTGTGGAAATAGAACTGTTTTCTGCACTCTAACGAAACAGCCTTGTTCATTTGCAATTTATTACCTGGATAATTTACGCACTACCTGATTACCGCGCTCACGGTAACATTTTTATACATTTTCTTAAAATTTCTCAACCTGTTTATGTATGTTTTATATCAGGGGTGGGCAGACTTTTACATGGTGCGGTCTACTTTGAATTTTTTCAAGGTCTTACGGTCCACCGTGTGACCGTGGTGTGATGGACAAAGAAAAAAGTTCAACAATATGTGTATTATAACAAAAATAAACACAGAATATGTATACTTACTTACATAACTACAGCAGAAAATCTCACTCTTTTAAAACTACATTTTAAGTAAATTGCAAAATACAAACATAATATATAATTATACCCATAAATTTAATAACATAACATTATGCAATTTCAAACAATATTGACAATACATCAAAAAATAAATAATTTTCACTTAAAATTAGTTCTTGTTGCTATAGTTTCAGTAGAAATTTTCATATTATCCACCCCAATCTTGAATACTTCGGTATATAATTACTAACTGCTAATCTTGCATTAGATTCTAAATGATCGTCTGTGAAACGAGAATGATATGCTGTCTTAATTATATATATTCTTCGTTGAAAAGATGGATTCACACACACACACACAGATAGGCAGAGCGAAAGAACGATGATAAACGAATTGCAGCTTTTTTAAAATTAGTATACTTTACTTCATCTATTACATTCCAAAGGTTATTCTTTACAAATTGTGTCCTTTTGAAGGAGAAAAGCTTCGTTTTCCTTGAGAGATAAAGAGAACGTATAACATATTTTTAGTTATATTTTCCCCCTCAACATTACCAAATTGGTAACCCATGAATGCAACTTTTGATTCTCTAGTTAAGTAAATTCTTGAAAATATCTCTCAAATTTTTAGGTTGCAGTTTTATTCATGGATGTTTCCGTTATCTTATTGTGCCCGGGTTTCACACGGGTGTTTCTTTTAGTTTGCGCGTCTAACGTTTTATGTGAAGGCGGTCCCCCCAAAATGTCTTGGCGGTCCATCGATTGATCGCGATCGACTTAATGCCCACACCAGTTTTATATATTTTGAAAGAGTTTTATTGCAATTAAACTTAATTTTAGGCAGTCACTGTTAAGATTGACTTCTTTTAATCAGTTTATTCCTATTTAGCTACTTAGCCTGCTGTTATTCTAATAGCTAGGCGACTAGTCAATCTGTGTACCAACATTCTGATAATAAGGACAGCATATATATATATATAGGTTGGGCTTTACTCCCTTTGATTCCAAGCCTCGTCAAATGAGGACTTCGCGGGCCAATTATATTTTATGTGCGGCAACCACAGTAATTCCAGATAACAGACTTGAATTAAATGGAATCTCGCTCCATGGACTTAACAAGGCACTCAGTAGCGATTGCCATGACTCCGGGCAGTTGAGAAATATACATGTGAATGGTTGTTTCGCCTTTTAGAGCCATTTTACGCGCGTTTTTTTATCGATCTTTCTTGTTTTTCTATGGAAAAACATCTTCATTGAAATTCATTTTGTATTTTACGGATGCTCATCAAAATGAAATTAGCACTACACCGATTTAGTCAAAATTATTTTTCTGGAAATTGTAATAAAATTGTTTTTTTAGGTTTCAAATTTATATTGGCATGGTTAATTTACTTGGGGAATTTATTTACTTAATTTTATTCTCCAAATTTATATAATTTTTAAGATTGCGTGTGAAATTCAGAAATAATTGGATTCTGTTTGTGTAGAATTGCATATTCAAGCAAGATTTGCTTAAAATTGAAAGCAAGTCTCTTCATCACTGAATGAATTATAGTTCTGCTTAAATTTCAACATTTCTTAAGATAATTTTTATATCTAATGCTAGAAAGTATTATCTAGAGAGATTCGAAATCCCCCCCCCCAATAGAAAATTCTCGAACAACCATTTAAAGTTGCCTGTTCACATAAACAGTCTTCAAATTTCATGAATGTTTCAGAAATATTCATCAAAAAGTACGAAATGAATTTCTAACTTTAAATACTAATATATGTTTAGTAGATTTAATCTCAATTGTATTTTATGTGTGCGAAAGAAATGAATTTATTGTTACGGAAATAAATATTAAAATGTTTTGCACACTCTTAATGAGCAATTTTACGCTTTGATTGTTAATATGTAATACTATTTCTATAATAAATAGTCATGTCAATTGAACAGCCGAGTTAAAAAACGAACTTATTAATGTTTTTAAACAATAGGAGAGAGTCTTTTTTTGCGTCCATTCACTGTAAGTACAGTTCGAAAAAAGAAACGAGTGAATCCCCACTTTCTCTCAGCTAAGGAAATTACAAAAGGGACAATAATAAATGTGTCAAAATCACGTGATGAAATATAGAGAAACAGTAGTTATTTTAAGGCTGTCTTCGGTAAAAGTACTTGAGCTTGAACAAAACGAGAAACACATTTTCAGACAGAAAAAAATGCCTCAATTTCTATAGAAATTTGCAATATTAGAGCTCATACCTCTGTTAACAATAAAGTGTTTTTAAAAATGCCAAAATATTCCATGAATACTTTCTTTTTTGTTATAATACGTGAAGGCATAGCCCATTTAACATTACGGTATAGGAGAAAAAGCGCGAAACACATTTTATACCAGAAAAAAATGAATAATCTAGGTTAAAAACGGGAAGTATAATAAAAAGTTCTGATCTCTAAAAGATAGTGAAGACAGAATATCATATTAATGTTTCATTTCTTTTATATCTGAAAAAATATTCCAAATTCCGATCCTAATATTTAACATTAACCGAAGACAGCCTTAAGAAATTACGTTGCTGGCTTTCGGGAAAAGTTTGGTGTCAGTTATAATTTTTTTTTCTGGGAAAAGGAAATAAATCTATCATATAACACAGGGTTTATTAAACTTTATGTCTGGAAATGAAATGAAACTGGTACTTAGAGAAATGGTATTCGTAATTAGGATTAAAGAATGTATAAAATTAGAATCTATATTAATATTAAGTGAAATTATATTTCATGGTGTATACTGAATAACATATGCTAAATTACTGTAAGTCAAACTTGAAATAAAATTATTAGCTTGACAACAATATATTGCAGGCAGAGACAACTTAAGGCATGGTCGAACTGGGCTCAGAACCTCGTTCCTTTCTCGGCTCAGCTTCAATACGATCGTAATTCGAATAATTTTAACGGTCAAATGCTATTTCTGGTTGTATTTCCGAAAAACTGGGAATTTCGAACGACACGTCAACTGGCTACATGTGATGACCATCGTCCACGTACAGGCCTAAACCTACCACCATACGCTCTCATTACTCGTTCAGTCTAACAGCTGCAATTATTTGAGCCAGTTTGTGCGATTGTCATACCCATTTTTTTTTATTTCGGTTTTGTACGAGTATTTGACAACGAATACTATGCATTGTCTACTTTTGTGGGTCCCTTTGTGGGGCCTATATTTATGTTAGAATCCTGGCCTACTTTTGAGTAGAAGCACAGGCCCTCAAGAAGTTTTAAGACATCACTGATTGGAAGTCAAAGTAGAATATTTACAGTAATATTATAGCAAGTTATTAAACCTAGAACTAAGTTTGTAGTGTTAAATGTATAAAAATGTATGGTTAAAACATGGTTAAATAGGTTAAAAATGTAAAGGGTGTTTTTTTAGAGGTATAGAACTTTAAATTGCAATAAAACAACGATGTACTATTCGATTGACATGAATTTTTTTTTCGAAAGATAAACTTGTGGCATTACATTTTAAATATGATTTCTGGCATAGGACTGCCACGGCTGGATCGGATGTAGTCCAATCTGGACGTCCAATTTTCGATGCCTTTTTCCAACATTTGTGGCCGTATATCGACAATAACACGGCGAATGTTGGTCAAGCGTTGGCAAATGGTCAAGCGTTTGTGGCTTATCCGCATAGACCAATGACTTTACATAGCCCCACAGAAAATAGTCTAGCGGTGTTAAATCACAAGATCTTGGAGGCCAATTCACAGGTCCAAAACGTGAAATTAGGCGGTCACCAAACGTGTCTTTCAATAAATCGATTGTGGCACGAGCTGTGTGACATGTTGCGCCGTCTTGTTGGAACCACAGCTCCTGGACATCATGATTGTTCAATTCAGGAATGAAAAAGTTAGTAATCATGGCTCTATACCGATCACCATTGGCTGTAACGTTGTGGCCTTCATCGTTTTTGAAGAAGGATTCCACCAGCCCATAAAGCGGACCAAACAGTCAGTTTTTCTGGATGTAACGGTGTTTCGACATACACTTGTGGATTAGCTTCACTCCAAATGCAGCAGTTTTGTTTGTTGACGTAGCCATTCAACCAGAAGTGCGCTTCATCGCTAAACAAAATTCGCTTATGAAAATCGGGAACAACGGCAATCTCGTTTTGGGCCCATTCGACGAATCTACTACGCCTTGCTTGATGATCGTTTTGATGAATTGCCAAACCAAACTGAGAGTAAATCACTTGACAGCTGTTAAATCGGTCGCTATCTTGGAAAGTAATGCCAACTTAAACTTCTGTACCTGGAAAAAAAACACTCTTTGTAAATGTACGGTTAAAACATATATTTATATGTGTGATGGAAAAATATTAATTTATCTTTGATATTTAATGTGTGTGTGTTTTAGTAGAAATGGTTTCAATTATATTTGTTTCAGATACTGTTTTTAGTTTTATAAGAATATTCACAAACAGATATTTTTCCCCTTAGAATCGGAAGGATAAAATCAACTAGATGCTTGATTTAGTTGCTATAGGATATTGTTTTGAAGATTGGCTCGCCTTTCCTGTTCTTTAGAATTCAATTAGAACACCATACGTATGCATGTTTATGAATTTATAGTTAACTAAATAATAAGATGAAATTTTTGTTTTATAAGTGGGAAGTTGTTGTTGCTGCACGAAACTTGCCTCCTCTAATATTGTTAGAATTTAAAGCAAAAATAAGCCTTTTTATTATGTAAATGCTCTTCTCTTTACAATTGTTGGCACACTTCAGTTTTCAGATGCAGAAGGAATTTTTTGTAAATAAGATATTAAATATAAAGATTTTTCTATTTTCCCATTTTAATTGAATTATGTCTAATTTTTATGTTATAAAAACTGTGATACGATCCATGCTGAAAGTTACTTTTTATAAACAGTGTTAATTTATTAACTTTCTTAACTTACTCTTTAACATCGTTTTCCTAAAATTACTGTGGGAAGAAGTAAATAATTACATTTATTTTTGAAAATTATTGCCTTCGTTTATGTATAATGTATCTTCCATCTTTTGTTTATTACCACATTGAATGTTTTAAAACTATCCAGAAAAAACGGAGAATTATTAACTTCATTACTCAACTTACAGCAGAATTTATAGAATTAAAAATGAGCAAATGTCGACAAAATCTTATCTATAACATACACAAGAAAACAAAATAATTCCAAAGATGTTCAGTAGATTTTTATATGTACTTGAGATAAAAAAATAACATAAACAAGATGTGATTAAGAAAATATTCGAATAACAAATACTAATTAAAAGTAGAAAAATCTATATATTTAAACCAGTTTAAAGTCAAAAAATTAAAAAAATAATAATAATAACTTAAAGCTTGAGCGTCAACTTTAGCGTAGATAGCAGCAACTTTTCATTAAAAATCATCAACTTTTTAATTTTAAAAAAAAAAGTACAACAAAATGATCATTAACATTGTAAGACATTATATTAAAACAAACTTCTTTCTGGGTTAAAAATTTAATCATGAACCATTTTTACCGAGAATTTTCATTTTGAAGCCGATGTTAAGCTAAAAATAGAAGACCGCGATTTATTCAAAAGTTCTTTTTATATTTTGGCAACTTTGCTCTTTTTTTTTCCTTTCCAAAATAAGTCTTTTGTTAAAAATAACATTTTGTCTCTTTTAAAAAACAAATAGGTTTAGCCGCCTTATTTTTATTTTAAATTATTTTTCTTTTTTAGCTAAGTATTAATTGTTCACTTTAATCAAACTTCACGGGACACCTTACGGCGTTCGAAAAAAAGACAAACAAGATCAAAAAATTTAAAATCGAGTATTTTGAAAAATATCGCATCATAAGGTGAGTCATTAAAGATAATGCATGTACGCTCATCTCCGTTTTTTTAGCACATTCTGCCATTTTAGTAAACTTAACTGAGTTGAAAACCGAATAATCGATTTTGTTAAACAAATACAGTTATTAAGATAAATTTTTATAAAATATCTCACGCTCTGGAAAAAAAAACTGTTGCTTCTGAAACTCTTTCAACAAATAATTATTTGAATAAATTAAAAGAAAAGAGATGTTGGCGTATTAATTAATTGAGAATTTACGAATATAATAGAAGAAAAAAATTTTTTTTCATTGTTGTAATTTATTATTGAAGCATAAATGCTAGTGTGAGTTTTTGATTGGAAGAAAATGATGTTAAGTTTTGATTTATTGCATTAAAAAAAATCTTTCATGTAGTGCTTGATATATTGTGTTCTGTGTTCTCTGTTATTATTAGGTTTTTTATTCTTTTTATAGAAGATGATTCAACTTCATTATGTACCTAAATATTTTGCGTGTTTCGTTAAAGAGTTAATTCAGTTATTTCTCTGAATACCTGAATATATAGGTTAGGTGTTTCGTAAAATAACTAACCGAACCAGTTAAAGTGTGTTATACATTAAAAAGATTAATTGAAAAATTTCTGATAAAGTATAAAAAAGTAAAGTATTTTATAAATTAACTAATAATGAAACGTTACAGTAAAAAAAAAAAAAAAACTTTAAAAAAATTCTTCTTTAAAAAAATATGTATGATATTATATACATAAATAGTCCAAGCCTTTCAAAAAACACATTCTATTTTTTTATGGATAGATTTACTGATGAATAATATTATTAATTAAAAAAACAGATTATGGAATATAAAGTTTTTGCCGGATGACTTAATAAAGTAGGCCCAGGGGTCGAGTGGTAGCGTATCGCACTTTCCCACCACAGGTCCGGGTTCTATTCCTGCGCTGGGCAAGGTCGACTCAACCTTTCATCCTTACTGCAATGGGTTGATAAATGAGTACCAAAAAAAAAAAAAAGCTTGGGGACTTAAACACTTCAGACTGGCCACCTGATCAGGACATCTGCTCGTGCACCTCAGCACCCGATTGTCACGTATACTGGGATGGACATAGTAGGCCCTGGCCCTCATAGGGTGTTACGCCACTGAGTTTGAGTTTACTTAATAAAGTAATAAAAATGCAACATAACATAAATCAGCAAATGGTTATTTTAAAATTTTTAAAACTTATAATTATATACATCAAGTTTTTTAGTCATACTGGTAAAAACAGGTTGTTAAGAAATATAAAAATTTTGTCCAAACGCATTTAATACATAAGCAATTTGGCAGAAATGTATGTACTTTAACGAACGAGATCAGTTATTTCATGAAACAAGTAATTATTTTAGTAAATAACTACTGATATGATTCCATGATTTAACGCATATTATTTATTTTATAAAATAAAAGATAAGCCTCTCTAAATGTATCAAGGAAAAAATTCAAACTATGTATTTTTTTTTCATTTGTATAAACAAGTCTGAATCACAATTTTTAGTATTCAATGTAAATAGAGAATGTATTTCTTTACATGCGTACAATTTCTATTGTTTCATTTTTTAATGTGACGGAAAAATTTCTTTTACTGCTCTTTGTGTATTATTTTTAAGTTTTTTTTTGTTGTTGTTGGTAAAAATTATTCTAGTTACAAATCCTACATTCTGACCTGTAAAAAAATTGTTTGTATAATCACAGACAAAAAGGAAGATAAAAGAAACTGTGCTATATGATGAAATATTTTTTTTATCAGTCTCTCTCTCTTTAACACTAATTTCATTCTTCTTCCCCTGACCCTTTTATAGTTTTATTATTTTTCTAATTAATATGCTTTATCCCTTTAATTTAACAACGCATTGTTTTTTATTACATTTATTGTATAAATTCAATTTATAGATTTATTTTAATTATATCCCCATCGATTTATTTATTTGAATTAAATTATTTCCACCATAAGAGTCCCACCTATCCATACATTTGAGACCACAAAAAGGGAGTAATTATTGTTTAGAGCTTGTAGCCGGGAATGTTTCAGTTGTAGTAGTTGTTTAAGTCCTCATTCCACTTATGATTGGATGTGTTTTGGGTGGAAACGTCTTAAGACACTCTGAGGCTCTTGGCCCTGAGAAATCTTAAGATATTTTGAGGCCACGAGTCTCTATGCAAAAGTAGGCCCTACCTGAGATTTTTAAAAGTAGACATTATATAGTATGCATTGTCAAATACTCGTTCAAACGGTAATTTGAAACAAATAAATGTACACGACTCACAATCTAAAAAACCTAGGTGCAAGCCGGCTCGACCAACGGCGGCATTTCGACTGAGTTGAATGGTTGCTTACGGCATTAGACCTAGACATGGACTGCGATCATCACATAACAATACAGTCTTACCACTTTTGCCAGTTGACATGCAGTTTAAAATTCCCTGTTTTTCGGAGAATGCGTACGGGAATAATGTTTGATCATTAACATTATCAGGATCAGGATATTATTAAGACTTAGTCCAAAACAAATTGAGGCCCCCATCAAGGGCAAGGCACTAGGCCCGGGCCCAATTGGACTTTGCCTTAAGACGTCTCTGATTTTGGGTGTAATGTTTTTGGGGGGACTTAAATGTTCGCACTTAAGAGCAAGGTTAATAAGCTCATGCGTGTTTCGTCCTGGTTCAAAATTATGAGGTCCATTGACACCTGACTTCATGTTGATTGTCAGTGTCAATCAATTAATGATCTTTGCTTTCAATGTTACAATATTCTTGTAATTAAGATCTATATATATAGCAGGAATTGGAAACCTTATAGATGTGGTGTGCCAAACTAATCTACCAGTATGATTCTAGGTGCCACGCAGCAAGAAATATTTGAAACATTTCGATCCCCATGGCAATATATGCATAGCAAGGGAACAGAGTTTATTTTAAAAAACTAAAACTTCAATGCGAAATTTGTCTCTTAACATCGCAATGTCACGGGTATGAGTTGTGACTTTCAATTTGACACATGGTTCTGCATGTGCAGTTGTTAAACAACTTTGTAGATTCAAAATGTGTTTCATATGAGAAAAAGAAATTTTACATATGCATGTAAAAATAAAAGCGGAAAGCAGAGGATATACTTAATAGACAATTAAATAGCTCCGCCAATGACAACAATTTAAAGTAACTGTCAATTTATCTCAATTGAGTTCATTATCCAGATATTTTCATAATTCCGTAAATTTTGCTTTTGATTAACTCTGGAGATCTTTTTTCACGACGCAGCAAGGAGGGGTTATTTATTTTATACGATCGTTTAAATTTGAATTGAATATTTAAGACTAAAAATAAGTCACATTTAAACATTTTTCACATTTTTTTAAATTTTTTATTATTATCATTATTATTATTATAATTTTTTTTTGAGTAAACTACACACAAACAGGCTCAGGGAAATCGTTTTATATCAAAGAATTGAAACTAAGAAACATTCTTTATGTGTGAGAGAAGAAACAGATTTAACTGAACTTCATAACTTTGTCTAATGCCACTGAGAATTGCTCCGCATGCCACATGTGCCATAGATTGCCAACCCCTGATCTGGAACATCGTGGCTGGTGCTATTCTTGTCAAACTACAGCAAACAACCTTAGACAGGCCTACTCAATCAAGATAATGAAAAATTGGCTGAAATGTTATAATTTGGTCTCGGTCTGTATTATGAAGGGGCGTTGTCCTTGGATGCTAGGGCTTATTACATTTATTATTTATTATTTAATACAATACTTGTATATATATATATATATATAATGTAAGATTTTCCGTTTGAAACATTTTGTAAAAAGGTTTTGAGTCATATCCTTTTCAGAGGACTATTGATGTCAATTTTGTTTATTACTGCATTCCGAAGCAGCGCCGTCTAGTGAGCTTTTGGAGCGCCGGCTTGAATAATTTTTCGGCAGAGGCCTACTAACCACCACCGGTTCAACACGTCACGTTTTTCGCGCATTCCGCGCCCAGCGCGATATCAGTCCAAGCGTCCAAGCATGAAAATAGGTAATTAATTTCCCCGTCTTCTAAAGGTATAACTCAACTTTCAATTAATCTAATTTCTGCATGTCTCTTTCCCTTTGTAAATATTCCCCTTTAACTTGAAATAAATTCTTTTTTACTTAAATGAAGTATCTGCGTTTAAATGACTTTGATTCAATTAATTCATCACTAACCCTTTAATACTTACCCCCTACACAACCACCTCGCCAATTTAAAATCCCGACTTCTGAAGAGTCTGATTTTTATTCGAAGATTTTATTCGGACTCCCGTATATATATATATATATATATATATATATATATATATATATATATATATATATATATATGTGTGTGTGTGTTAGAACATATATCTCGTTATACAATTAAGGAGATTTTATACCCAAGGGCATCTGAAGGCATGGCCTGAGCCCAGGGCAGGACCTCTACCTCGGGGAGGAGTTTTGTCTCGTTCCCGACGCGACCTCAATAAGATCATATTAGAAATAATTTTAATAGTTGGATTGAATTCCCAAACATATTCTCTGAAAAACTAGTAATTTTCAACTAGCAACTCAACTAGCAACAATGGCAAGACCGCATTATTATGTCATGTACGTCCTAGCCGAAGTACCATGCACCCTCACATTACTCATTTAGTTGCAATAAGGCAGTCGGTTTGTGTCTAAGTTTGTGAGCCAAGCACTTTTAATTGTTTAACAACGTCTAATTGAATGGTTGGTATAAGGGGTTAATTTTACATAGGGCCCAAGGCTGCAAGAAATCTTAAATCGCCACTGTTTGAGCCATGTAAAAGTAATTTTTAAGTGTGTTTATTCTGATGTAATAAATGTCCTTGTATGGCAGAGAGAATTTGGAATACCTACTTTTACCCAATGCACAGCAGTAATCGAAAACATTAACTTGATTGGGAGAATCACAAATCTTATACTTGAATCATATTTATTTAAATGCCAATTTTTGATAATTAGCAACATCATTCCATCCTTTTTTCGCTCCTGTCTGTGAATCCGTCTCGAAATGATAATTAAAATGCATTCACGGTCCAATTTTCGTTCAAAAGGTCCCTTCAAAAGTTCGGAGAGAAAAGAAACTTAACAAGCACCTCTTCGGGTTAAATGACTGCAATGGGAGAAAAAAAGGGGAGTAAATGCTTTCCCGTAATTACTAAATGAACATTTTGAAAGTGCGAAGTGGTAATTTGAGACGTTAAACGGACAATCACCTCTTCAGAAATCACCGGTGTAATTGCTGACTGCCGTAGATAAGCACTTGTCACGGATTTGTCGTGAGAAATCAAGTGTTCTGACTGAAAAAAAAATACTGACCTAGAAAATTGACAGTTTAATAAACGAAATAATAAGTAATGGACGTCTGGCTATTGGTAGAAGTATTTCAAGAGTGTTAAATACTCTGTAATGGTAGGTAATCTGATTTTAATTGTTTAACGATAGCTACAGACGAAATAAACCATCACAAAATCTTTTGTTTCTACAACATTTTCCTCTGGAAATACAATACATCATTCGAATTAAGGACAATGTTTTCATAGGTAGTTTTTCAGTCCAGGTAGCCAGGTAAATTCAGATTTAGGTAGGACATTTACAACAAGATTCTGAAAGACGAACTATTTTTAAAAAAATCATGTTTAAAATGGGTAGTTTTAAAAAATCCGGAGTAAATGTTTCAAAAAGTAAACGGGAAATTTGTAAATCCAGCCATCAACCAATTTGAATTTTAAAAATCACTGAATGTTTCAAAAGGGGTTCAATTATTACGTTGTAGTATTTATAATTCTTTGATTGCTACTCGTGGGTTATGGTGCATTGGTAAAGGTTTTGATTGGGTCTAAAAATATGCAAATAGGGTTTTCATTATTTTCCCGTTAAGGGGACATGGTACGTTTTTCGCAAAAATTTTTAATTTAACGATTTTTAAATTTTTTTTGATTGCCTCATATTTGTTTATACTATGTAAAACAGATTTTGTGCTCAAAATTTCATAAAAAGCTAGACATTTAATTTTTTAACGAAAAAGCTTAAAATTTGTTAAGTGATTTTAAAATGCTACTCCTCACACACACACATACAAAAATTTACGTACATGCATGAAATTTGATTTACAAGTACGTCAACTATGTATAACAAAAGTTGGTATGGGTTTTGCGATAACGTGATGGGTATTCGTACAATACCCCTTTTTATGAATGATTATTGAAAATTCCTTAAAAAAACCCTACAAAATCTGAGTTCAATTATTTTTAAAAAAATAAGTATTGCTTTGATTCAAAAATGCATACCAACTTTTGTTAAGTGTACTATTTGCAATAGGTAAAAAAAATTCAAAGCATTAGGCACAATAGAAAAAAAGCCTTAGCATTTTAAATGAAGACAAACTAGTTATTTTATCTTTCTGAGATAAATAAGTTTAAAGTTTTGAGAGAGAGAGATTTGCCATAGGGATGTGAATAAAAACGAACGTAAAAGCTATCATAATTCTGCGTTTTTTAAGTTAAGAGCTTTCAAATTTTCTTAGGTTATATAGAAGAGTACATACAGAATTATTTAGAATAAAAAAGTTAGATTTGATTTTTTTGACCGATTTTGGTCAATTGAATCGTACTGTGTCTTCTTAAATAAAATTGCATTGGGAAATGGAATTTTTTTACATTTGAAGAAACATATTTTCTGTATTTCTTAAAAAAAAAGATACATTCAATATTTTTATGCATCACAACTACTTTTTCTTTTTTGTATAATTGCAAATATACTTATCTTTTTGTTCTCAAAGCAATTAGAATGACGAGACTGGGAGACTTAAACCTAATTTCAGAAATTCAAATAGAAGTTAAACGATAGTTACTAAGATATAATAATTTATTACAGCTTTTGCTCGCTAATAATTATTATTATGCGTGGACTTTTGATAACAGATAATTAAAATCCTCGTAATATTTACAATTAAGTAAATTAATATCACAAAGTGTGTGTTTTTTGTTTTATTATTTATAAATGTTGTATTTTCAATCTACTTTAAAATAAGTCAGGCGAATGTTGGACCGTAGTTTTATTCATAAAATTTTAATACTCATGACTCTTCGTAAGAAAAAAAAATGCTAAAACTTCTACAAAAACAAAATATTTATCTATTCAAAAGAAATTTTCTAGTCGTCTATCCTCAAAAAGATACAATGATAAAATACTTTTTTTGGAGCAGTATTATGAATAGCGAGCAAGAGAAAAAAAATGTTTTTCATAAAACATTAAAATGTCGACTCTTTAATTATAAAGTTAAATTTAAACGAATTTCGATGAAATGATTCATAAAACATTTCTAAATACATATGACTGTTATTTTACTTATCTTCCTTTATACATGAAGTAATATTTAATATTCAAAATCAGTTACAAACTCTAAAAGAAAATAGTGTTAAAAAATTAGTCTACTTAAGAAAAATATAGCGTTTCTGCGCGTTGTCTATGTAACCGAAAAAAAATATAATTAAAGATAAATAAAAAAAAAATATTATATGAGGTTTTTTGTGGCATAAGTTAATGTTTGGATTAAATAGATAACATTATAAGGACATGACATTGCTGCTGCGTTGAGTGACATTAACACTGCATGCTTTGAATAGCATTTAATCTAAAAAATTAATGCGAGATTAACTGATCGAGTAAATCGATGTACCAATGATATAGAGAAGTTGGTTTATATACTCTAAATTAGTTTGAATTTATTTTTTTAGTTTACATTTTATATTTTGTAGCAATGTTAATGAATTTTTAATTTTGCAGTGTAATAAAACGTTATCTAGTACAATTAATTATTGAAAAAAAAATAAATAACGGTAAAATTAATTATTAATTAGCTTATGGAATTGACCTGAAATTTCCATAATCAGTTTATCTCTGTAATATATTTCTAGAATTAAACATCAGTAGTTGACAAGAAATAGAAAATGTCTGCAGCAAAGTTCGTGCTCAAGTTGTATGCAAATAATTTTAAGCTAACATAACTATTACCTAAAAATTACATTTACATAAAGTTTATAACGCAAATATATATATAGTGTGTGTGTGTGTGTGTGTTTAAAACAGAGGGCTAATGTTGAGCAAATACAAATCCATCGAATTCTTTAAAATTTACTCTAATACAGCATGATTTAAGCAGTTTTATCGAAATATTGCAAGGCGTTTACTATATCTTCTTTGACATAAAACCTTATAAATTGATCATTCTCTGAGCGAACGTAAAACAAATCAATAACGCCCTTTTTTTCATTCCAAAAAACGGAAAGAAAAACTAATATTATGATGCGATCACTTAATGCAATTATTTATAATATAAACATCATTTGTCATAGTTTATGGGTCATACATTAAACTAAATTGACTTCATTTGTCAATATTATTATTTTTTTCTCTATTTGAGTTTCAGGCTCTGAAAAAGAAATAAAAAGGGAGAAGAATTTTTGACATTGTTGATGAAATATATTGAACGAAAAAAAAACTATTTTTTCCCCTTTTGAAATCTTTTTTTTTTCTGGTACGTTGATTTTGTATAATGCTAACTATAGTATAAAATTCCAACAATTTATTCTATTTCCTCAAAATATTAGCTTTAAAAATACCTCGAAAGTAACATGTGATTTAATAAGAGGTTTTTACTTATATGCTTTGGCATAAAGTTTTGGTTTAAGAAAGAAGTGGTGTTATTTATTTCAGGTTTTTTGTCTCATTTTTTTTAGGATCAGCTATGAGGTGAATAATTAATTTTGATCTATAAATATAATATATAGGTTCTTCTCTTTCTGTTTTGTTTTGTTTTATTCTAACCATATTTTGTTTCAATTTGTTTTCTTGTCTATTTTACTCTGATCCGTATTTATTTTTTCCTTGGAAAAGTGCCAGATTATGTAATTTATATCACTTTCATTGTTTGCAATATGCATTAGACTCAAGTTTGCAGTACAGATTTGTGTAATTTGTATTATGTAAAGAGGTTGTTTGTATTCAACACAGCTCCAACGGAGTTAAATATGTTCCGTGTTTACCTTATAAAGTAATTGCAGACATTTTCAGCATAACCTCCAGACAAGTTATTGAACCATCCAGGAAACTTTGGCTTCCAAAATGCTTAGTTTTCAGGAAGTTGACAGCCAATACGTTAAATGTTCAGCACAGAAGGCACGATTAATAAAATTTGATAATGTGATTAAAATATCAGATATGTCACTTTGGTCTATGAGCTAAAGGTAGAGCACGACAGACGAATTGTGAAATCATGATAAAAACGCTTGATAAACAGATTATTGTGTTATGATGTATATTATTCTCATTTTGAATAAAAGGGAACATTTTCAGATATTCTGAATATGTTTTAAGACTATAAAGCTGATGTAAAGTAAGTTAACAAAGTGAGATTTAAATTTTTAACACGCTTTTATAAGTTTCACTTGTATGTAATGGAATCTTTAAACTCAATTTTTACCCACTTTAAAAGGTCAAATTAATTCGAAATTTTGCACACTTATCAAGGACCGATGCCAATACAATAATATCAATTTTGTTTCATTGTCCTGAGTAGGTAGAAAAAGCCGATTCTGCTGTAAAGGCGGTGCAGGCGGTGCAGGCGGTTGCAGGCGGTTGCAGGCGGTTGCAGGCGGTGCAGGCGGTTGCAGGCGGTTGCAGGCGGTTGCAGGCGGTTGCGGTTGTAGGCGGTTGCAGGCGGTTGTAGGCGGTTAACGGCAGTGCAGAGTTGAGTTGTTTCGTTCCTACTGACGAGTTGAGTTGTTTCATTCCTACTGACGAGTTGAGTTGTTTCGTTCCTGCTGCCGAGTTGAGTTGTTTCGTTCCTGCTGCCGAGTTGAGTTGTTTTCTCCTGTTGAGTTGTTTCGTTCATGTTACCGAGTTGAGTTGTTTTCTCCTGTTGAGTTGAGTTGTTTCGTTCCTACTGACGAGTTGAGTTGTTTTTCTCCTGCATTGGCTTTGGTTTTCGAGCTGAGGGGGCGAGTTGAATTTTTTTTTTTCTACAGCTAAGTTGAGTTGTTTTTAAAAAATGTGCACAAAAAATGGAAGTATGGGAATGTTAAACGTGCTCATGGCGCCACCTATTGATTAAAATGTACACTAATTATAGATTTTAAAATGATGGAAGTAAATAACGCTCAAATTAAAAAAAAAAAAAATCCAGATTCAAACTCACGGCCTCAGATCAAAATGTCTCCACAGGACAATAGTTTTCAGTTACGCTAACCATTATCCTATGAAGGCATACAGACCTGAAGAAAACTTATGTTTATAATCTCATGAATTTAATTTTGCAGGCGAAGCAGACGGCGACATGTTTTAAAATCATGTTCTTGATTAAAATGAAATAAAAAAATATTTAATTTATATTATTATTTTAATAATGTGTAAATTTTAATTCAGTATAATGATTACATACACACACAGTAAAGATACAAAGTAAATTGATTATTCAGAAAAATGTGCCGTAGTATACTCGTCATCAGCGTGAACCGGTTACGATTTAACTTGTTTTAGCTTGTCTGATCTTGATTCTACAAGACGGCGACTGAATTCTACGTCAGAAATTATCTCAATGCTTAGAGCGGATGAATACATTGCTTTCAACCACTCAGCGAACGCCGCTCAAGTGTAATTCGGTTGATATGCGTTAGACACTTATCACATTTTAGTTCACAATTCATTTCGTTTGTTAGTATTGCGGTGGGCTGTATTCAACAAGAAAAAAATATGGTGATGTCTGAAACACATAGTGAAAAACGAAAGTTTGGAAAAGCCGGGGAATCTTCTGTAAATAAGAAAGCCAGAAGAGAAGTTTCAAAAGTAAGTAACAACATTAAATAAATTTAATATGTAATTTTTATAATGTTTTTTACACATTTCTGATCTTTATTAATTTTGTTATATTATTTTCAGAAGTATGGAAAATTTACCGAGGATTGCATACCAGATGGAGTATTTCCAATTGGAGATGATGTTTTTGTCTTTGCAAGCACCTATTATGATTCCGCATCAGTACACATAAGACGTTTCAAGAAATATGGCAAAACATACTACCCAACTCCCGAGGGAATAACATTAGACCCACGGTGGATTGAATATATCATGCGTAAAAAGAAAGTGCCGGAATCACTGGAGGAATTACCAAGTGGACTTTTCCCTCCTGAACGACACATTCAAATAACTAGTGAGAACTTCAATGATTTTACTTTCAAGCGCATTAAATACAGTCCGGATAAAGAGCCCACTTTTAAAGAAATAACCATATCCCGAGAGCAGTGGGCTGAAATGATTAAAAAATATGGTGCTATTGAAAATGCTGCTATAGACAATATGTTTCAGTGTATGGACTTTTTAACTGCATATAAAACCTTCTGCGAAGGCCCCATAGAAAATACATTACCTTCTTCTTTGGATGTTAGTCTGGGTCAACAATACTTGACGCAAATTTTGAAAAAATCTATTTGTAGCCTCCTGAACGAAAAAGGATTGAAACAGCCTCAGACTTTCGCTGAGGAGTTATGGGGGAATCGCGAAGAAACATTTAATTCATATGTTTCATCACTTGAAGCTAATGAGATAGCTGATTGTTTTTATCATAATCTTTTTGAAAATGAACACTTTTATTGTTAAAACCTGTACATTATGTAACTCAAGAATTTTTAAAAAATCTTCGCTTGGATATTATTTTAAGAGAAGTAAGAGACATGTTATGTCCACCTGATTGTTTTGAATACTATGAGGATTTTGTTTAAAGATTTTTATAAGATTCACACAATATTTTGTTTTTATAAATTTGAATAAAATTCTTTTTTTTTTTTTTTTTTTTTTATATGCTGAATTTGAGTTCTTATTATTTTTATTGTTTGTTAGTTTAATTTATGTTGAAATCGTTTCACATCTTAAAAATAAATAAGAGTATTTTTAAAAGAAATTATCAAAGTATGTACAAGTGATATTTTAAATGTATTTCATATGAAAGTGAGAAAATTTATGCTCATGTTTTTATACATAAACTTTTTGTCTTTCCCAAAAAGTATATAATAATATAACTATTCATTGTAATAGTCATTCAATCAAGTTCTTTTCATCGGTAACAATGCATCAAGATTTAGCAGCGTTTTACGAAAATCCTGAAGTTCCAAATAGCTTCGGGGTGTGGAAGCATTACATCGCTCTGTAAAAGGGAAATATAGTAAAAAAGACGTGAAACATTGGTTATCGCAGAAAGATGCTTACACTCTTCATAAACCTGTTCGACATAAGTTTCAGCGGAATCGAGTGTTTGTAAGTGATATTGATCGTCAGTTTCAAGCGGATTTAGTCGATATGCAATCTTTAGCAGAATTTAATAAAGGGTATAAGTATTTGTTAACTTGCATTGATTTATTTTCAAAATTTGCTTGGGCAGTTCCTCTGAAAGATAAATTTGGAAAAAGTGTAAAGTCTGGGCTAGAAATTATTTTTAAAGAAAGGAAGCCTAAAGTGTTGCAAACAGATGCCGGTAAGGAGTTTTTAAATAAAATAGTTCAAAATTATTTAAAAAATCTGAATGTAAATTTTTTTTTTACAAATAACGAAACAAAAGCTAGCATTGTTGAAAGGTTTAATCGGACATTAAAAACAAAAATGTGGAAATATTTCACTGAATTTAACACTAAAAATTACATCGACGTCATTGATAAATTAATACACAGTTATAATCACTCGTATCACCGTTCAATTAAAATGGAACCTGTTTCTGTAAGTAGACATAACCGGAAGCAGGTATTAAAAAATTTATACGGTGGTCTAAGAAATGAGAAACCTAAAGCCCCTAGATTTAAAATTGGTGATATTGTACGCATTAATAAACAAAAACTTCACTTTGAAAAAGGATACGAACAAAACTGGAGAAGAGAACTTTTCATAGTTTTTGAAATCGTGCAAAGAATTCCGATTGTTTATAGATTAAAAGATTTACAAGGTGAAGAGATTAAAGGTACTTATTACGAAGCAGAATTACAAAAAGTTGTCGACTCTGGTTTCTACCCTGTAGAGAATGTTATCAAACAAAGAAAAAGAGGAGGAATCACTGAATATTTTGTTAAATTTTTAGGCTATCCTGAAAAATTTAATGATTGGGTGACTGATATTCAAAAAGTATAAATAGTTAAACTTTTTTATTGCCGACTCATTTTCAAAATGTCTTTCTACGTAACATTACCTTCTGATAGTTCTATGCATTTCTTTCCAGAAAACAAAATATCTCATTTCAAAACTCAATTACCCTCTCCTGTTTGTTTAAATGGTGAATGGGAAGTGGGATTGTCTGAAATAATCTACCCTCATTCTTGGCTTAACGTAAATGAAACTAACAATTATTTTCTATACAAAGCTGGTGACGGCAATATCTCTTCAACTGTTAAGCGAACAATTGATGTGGGTTGTTATGAAACAATGTTAGATATTATATCAGCCGTACAACTTGCTTTACCCAAAAATCCTAATCGGTTCACAATAATTTACAATAAAGCAACAAAGCGGGTGAAAATTAATGCAGTTCAAGGTAGCAGCCTTCACTTAGAGAATTTAGGCGAGTTGTTAGGATTCAAACGCAATGCAATTATAATAGGTAACATGAAAAGCGAATTCGTTGCTGATGCATGGTCTAATTTTTCAGTTTTTTACGTTTACTCCGATCTAATTTCACCCCAAATTGTGGGGGATACACAGGCTCCTTTATTGCGAATCGTTCGCACTAAAGGTAAAGACGGGGAAACGATTAGTCAATACTATGATAGACCTCAATACTTACCTTTGGTGAGACACTCGTTTCAAACTATTCAATCTGAACTGAGACTCAATTCTGGTGATTTTGTTCCCTTTGAAAGAGGTAAAGTGATCATAGTGCTTCATTTTCGAATGAGGCAAATACTATAAATAAAGCAATGCATTTCTCATACCCTCATTTGGAGATAAAAGACCAAGATGAGTGTACCATACGTTTGCTGTACTAAAAGATTTGAAGATCATTATGCAGGTCAAATAGGTTCGGGTCTGACTCATTACAAGGGCATTAATTTTCAAAAGGGTTATGGAATCGGAGGAATATTTCGTCGATTGTTTAGAGCAGCTTTACCTTTTTTAGTAAAAGGAGGTAAAACTATTGGAAAAGAAGTATTAATGACAGGGAGTCGTGTTGCCTCTGATGTATTGTCAGGAGAAAATTTTAAAGAAGCTGTAAAAACAAGAAGCAAAGAAAGTGGAAAAAAATTAGCTCAGAAAGCTATTGATAGAGTTCAGTCTATGGTAGGAAAAGGACAGTATAAAAGAAAGCGTAAGAAACAGAAAAAATTCATTTCATCCAAAGCACGTAAAGTGAGTGTACGTGACATTTTCGACTCGTAAAAATGGCATTTATTCTTAAAGATTCTCCTGAATGTGTTAAATCTGAATTGGAACTTTTCAACTTACCAGGAACTCAAACAGTTATTCAAGATGGGCAGTGGAAACAATTTCATCCTCTTTCTAACGTTTTCGATAATGCACCTGTAGAATTTCACATTTCCGGAAGTGCAGAAGATTACATAGATCTCAGTCAAACACAATTATACGTAAAAGCGAAAATAGTAAAAGTGGACAATACGCCTATTACTAAAGATGATACTATAGGACCTGTGAATTTATTTCTACATTCACTATTTTCTCAAGTAGATGTATCCTTAAATGATCGCGTGGTTTCCAATTCCAGTAATACATATCCCTATCGATCTTATATTGAAACTCTCTTAAACCATGGATATGACAGCAAAACTTCCCAATTAACGGCTGAACTATTTTACAAGGATTCTGATGATGGTCTCAAGAAAAGAACCGAATTTTTTAAAGAAAGTGCAACTGTAGACATGATTGGTTGTATACATTCGGATTTATTTCATCAAGATCGTCTTTTACTCAATTTAGTGGATTTGAAAATAAAATTAATACGAAGCAAGCCCGAATTTTGTTTACAAGGATCTGAGGGATTTAAAGTTGTTTTGGATCATGTTTCTTTATTCATACGAAAAGTTCGTGTGAATCCTGGAGTTATTCTTGGTCATGCGAAAGCACTGGAAAAAACAAGCGCAAAATATCCCATTAACCGAGTTCTGTGCAAAGTGTATTCGATTCCTAAAGGAAGCATGTCTTTTATTCAAGATAACATATTTTCAGGCCAAATGCCAAAAAAACTTTTTGTAGGATGTGTAGATAATGAAGCTTTTCACGGAGCATTTTCAAAATCTCCTTATGAGTTTAAACATTTTAATTTAAATTTTATTGGAGTGTATGTGGATGGACAACCAGTGCCTCACAATCCATTAGAACTCGATTTTTCTAAAGATCAATACATACGGGCCTATCAAACTCTATTTGTTGGGACAGATCGAATGGGTCAAGACAGAGGTATATTTATTTCTAGAAAAGAATATAAAGATTCAAATACATTGTTTGGATTTAACCTCTCACCGGATTTATGTTCTTCAGGAGAACATTTAAGTCTGATAAAACATAGCAATTTGCGATTAGAATTAAAATTCAGCAAATCTTTAGAACAAACCGTATGTGTTATCGTTTTTGCCGAGTTTGAAAATTTAATCGAAATAAACAAATCGAGAAATATCTTGTATGATTTCGGAAATTAAAGAATGGATGGAATGCAAATGTATACAGTTTTATCTCAAGAGAAGACAACGTCCCCCTATTTTCAAGGTGTTTATTCTAGAGATACGCTCCCTCCTCTGCAAGAAAACATGTGTGCTATTGTGAATTCTGATGACTCATCACAACCTGGAACACACTGGTTAGCATTATTTGTAAATGATAAAAGAGAATTAGAATTTTATGACTCGTTTGGACAACCTCCTGTATTCTATAACATTAGTACTACTACCTATTTAGATGTATTATGGAATTCTAAAGTGTTTCAATCACCAACATCTAATGTTTGTGGGCAATACTGTATTTACTTTTTATTCAAACGCAGCCAAGGCTATTCTATGCATTATATTTTGAATCAATTGTATATAAATGATTTTCAAATGTATCAATTTGTAAAGAAACGATATGGTGTAAGATTTGTATTTAGAAAATAAAAAATGGAATGAAACTAAATATGTGTGTGTCTTTTATTTTCTTTAATTTTTTTTCTATTTTCTATTTATTTTCTTATGATAATTTTTTTCTTCTAAAAAAAAAAATTAATATTTTTCTATGTTAAATTTCTTTTTCTCTCAAAAAAAAAAATTTTTTTTTCTATGATAAATTTTTCACCCAAAAAGATTAATATAATTTTATTTAATTATATATTTGAAACTTTTAAATTTTATCAAATAAGTATATTTTCTTCAGCAAAAGAAAACTGTTCAAATCATAAAGAGACAACTGAGACATTTTTTTTTTAAATCAAATGAGTATCATTTATTTCAAAGTTTCAACCATGCATTTCTGCGAGCATACATTATTGGTTTCTTAATAATTTTGTTATTCTGATACAATTTTTTATTTACATCTAGATTTTTCGGTAAATTTACATCATTCAAAGCTCTTAAAAATACATATCTTCCTTCAGGTGCTGATTTTCGATTCCGTAGAAAATCATTCACGAGAAATGCAATATTGCTTCCTGGAATAACAGTGTTTTTGTAAATAATTTCACCATCAGAATTCCAACTGAAAGATTCTTGAAGCTTTAAAAACTGGAAAATATTTTTTGCTTTTTCTTTATACCTAGCTGGAACAATTCTAAAAATTTCATCCTCAAACACTTCTTTTTCCGTCTTTACTACTGACTCTTTTAGATTTTCTTTTAATGATTCCGTTTCTTGATTTTCAGATAGAGATGCTTCATTTGGAACTGGTTCAGACTCTCTTCGATTTTCGTTAGAAAAGTGCGTATATTTTTGTAAAACTTGTAAATAGAGAATTGTTTTTTCTTCTTCCGTTAAATCCTTATTATGGAGAATGTTTTTCATGCGTTGATCAAGTTCCGATAAGTGTTCCGTTACTTGAACTCTTTCTTCGGGTACCAGTACAAATTTTTGCTAAATTCCATTTTGAATTAAAGAACTGATGACTGAAATAGCTGCAGGCAATAAAATATTTAAGAATCCTTCTCCTTTTTGAATTAAAATTTTCTTTTTCTCGTAAAGAGGTGTTTTTTTTGTTAGAAAGTTTTCTTAAGCTTTCTTTATAGGGAGATAAGCGATTTTTTTTAATTTTAGTCAATAATATGTTACCACATAAAACATTCAGCACACACTCGCACAAAGTTTTTATTTCTTTCTTTGAACACTTTTTCAAAATAGATTTTGGGTGTTTTGTTTTAGAAATTAGTTTTAAGAGCTCTAAAGTTTGTTCAGAACACACCAACATCTTGTGAACTATTGAATATTCATTGAACAATTTGAATCTATTTATATGCTTCAAAATAATGGGTCATCGAGGTTGATATACATAAAAAATATCTCCAGGAAACATACCTGTGCGCACACGCAAGGATTCATCAGTTTCAGGTTTTAAATCAATAAGTAAGTATCCGTACGGTTTTGATGTGGCATCTGCGTAACATTCTTGAAAAAATTTCACTTTACGAGGATACAATTGGCGACCTAAATGTGTAATTTGGGATTGATCTCTTCGATTCTTAAATAATACAAGATAATGAGCGTTTAAGGAAATTTCTCTAATTTCTTTCCCTTTATGAAAAATATTCTGTACCACAAAAATTATACTTAAATTTCTGTGATGCGAAAATTTTACAAATAATTTTGTTAATTGGGGATCATTTCCTAACTCTCCCATAAGATCGTCTATAACAATTAACGCATCCGAATACTGGTGCAAATTAGAGGGGATACCTTCATGAAAGGAAATATTCGGCATTTCTTCATACAACGCTTGGTAAACTCCATAACACCAAATTATATTTTTAGGAAAGGGTTTAATCATTTTATTTTCGATTAATTTTTTAACGAACTGACTTTTACCGCTACCAGATGGCCCAGCCAAGATTAAAGTAAATGGATGAACTAATTTGAGAGAATCCATGATTAAACTAAATAATTTTATGAATGATGTTGCTATTTATACTACGAGTCACTTAATTCTATAAATTTCATTTTGTGTGATACCGAAAGGAAAATTCTTTCCCTGTCCGTAATTATATGTATTGTATCCTGTATTTTCCTGTCTTGATTCGTTACCAGATAAAAGTGAGATCGTGATATACATTCAGTAGAATATTTTCTCATGGTGTTTGATGGATTAGAGCAGATAGGGTTGGGGACAGAGCACATGGCCTTGGGCGTCATTGTTCATTGTTGGGATTCTGGTCTGCGACGTCAGTGGGTCTGTAGTCTTAATGGGCTGGACGAAACCCCGCTGTTCATCTTTTGACTGAGTTCGTCTGACTCGATACATCGGCGCCTCAAAAACGGCGGGTGGTAAGGGGGTCAGGTGTTCGGGCGGACCTTGTGTCGCCAGTGAGTGTGAGAGGGTCAGAGATAGAGCTATTGTCAGATTCGAACCAATAAGGACGCTTATGAGTCTGCGGGCCGTGTGCAGATTTCTGTTGGGTCGACCAATGAGAAATGACGAGGGGGTGAAGTGGACCCACCTCTGGAGTTTAAAAGGGGTTGGTGGGAGATATCCATTCCAATTTGCTCTATCGATTCTATGTATTGCACCTGATCGTCACAGAGTAGCAGAACACAAAATTTGATTGCTGATTTAGTAGTGTGTGTGTGTTTAGCAACGTTCTATAAGTTCTACGTCTTCATTATGTATACTTGTAATATTTGTGGAAAAAACTTCGCTACAAACTATGTTTTAAAACGCCATACATTACAAGTTCATGAAAAAAATGCTGTCCTTCAATGTGCGGATTGTAGTAAAAAATTCGTCCGAGAAAGGGACTTAAAAAGGCACAGAGACTCTGTGCATTCAACCGAGAAAATTACTTGTAAATTTTGCTATACGTCCTTTACCCGTAAAGACAACTTATTGAAACATTTGAACAATAAAAGATGCGAAAGAAAGTTGGAGAAAGAAGCGGGGAAAAGAAAGAGAGTGGATTTGTCTGTATCAAGTAGGAAAAAGAAAACACAGTTGTCCACATCTGCTGAAAACTCTACGGCTGATCCTGAAAATATCTTCTTGCCACCAAAAGAGAACGAGAGTGCTTTTCAAAAAGCATATAAAACTTTTAATCTTCCCAATAACGATAGTTCACTGGGGATAAAAGAGTTTCTACTCTTAAGAAAAGAAGAGACAATCTTTATTTTTCGCAATGAACTGAAACTTACAAAGCTTTGAAAGTGAGTAAATGGGTTCATTGCATTTACTCGAAAGCGACAGATGCTGGAAAAATGATAAAGAACGTAGAATTCAAAACGCCGAATAATGATGTATTACAAGGAACTAATCTCGCCAGACTTTATGACGACATGTCTGAGAAAATAGTGAAAGAAAGCGAGGATTTTGAAGGTAGAGACTCGGGCTGGACACTGGACGAAATTTTAAGACTCGAAGTCCGCACGAACCGTTATTCTCCTTTCAGAGGTTCATCATCCTTCATCGAGGTGCCGAAGCAGATCGCTGAAACAAAGGCAATCATCAATGTCATCAATAAAAAGGACTCTCAGTGTTTCATGTGGTCTATTCTCGCAGCTCTTTACCCCAACACCAGCAACCCCAACAAAACGTCAAGTTATGTCCCCCACCTAAATAAGCTGAACTTTGATGGAATATCCTTTCCAACACCGCTTAACGAGGTGAAAAATTTTTCAAAAATGAACGATATAGGAATAAACATTTATTCTTTTGAAGAAGATTTAAAAATATTTCCTCTCCTCATTAGTGATATAGTGTGTGAGAAACATATAGATTTGCTTTACGTAAAAAATGGTGAGTTTGGACATTATTGTTTCATTAAAAGCTTATCTCGACTTGTTTCGAAACAACTCTCAAAACATCAACATAAAACATTTATATGTAAAAGATGTTTAAGTGCTTTCCAAACAGAATACAAACTTCTTCAGCATAATGAGATGTGTATACATAAAAATCCTGCAAGGGTAGTAATGCCGTTAGAAACAAGTAAGTTTTTAAAATTTAAAAATTTTCAACATTGTTTAAAAATACCTTTTGTTGTATATGCGGATTTCGAGTGTGTAACTAGGAAAACTGATACTTGCTGTCCTAATCCAAACTTTTCGTTTACAAATATTTATGAAAAACATGTCCCAATAGGTTTTTGTTATTTTATCAGTTATCAAGGGGGACATTATAAAGATCCAGTAGTATATAGAGGTATTGATGCCCCCAAAATTTTTATTGAAAAGTTAGAAAAAGATGCAATAGAAATTGATAATATTTATAAAAAATCAAAACCGTTATTACCTCTTACTGAATCAGAAAAGCAATTGTATGATAATGCTAATAATTGTTATGTTTGTGGTCAAACCTTTCACGAAAACAATATCAAGGTTAGGGATCATAATCATGTTACTCAAAAATTTAATGGCCCTTGTTGCAATAGTTGTAATTTAGCAATGAAAACCCCCAAATTTTTACCTGTTTTCTTCCATAATCTCTTTCAGGATATGACGCCCATATTTTTATTAATGAGTTAGGATATGATGAAAAACAAATTAATTTAATTCCGAACACCGAAGAAAAATATATTTCCTTCAGTAAAAATATTTCAAATGATTTTCAGTTAAGGTTTTTAGATTCTTTCAAATTCATGTCTTCTAGTTTGGAAAATTTGATAAAAACACTAAAAAAGATGAATTTAAATATATGAAACATTATTTTGACTCAGAAAAAATAGATTTACTTTTAAGAAAGGGAGTTTTTCCGTATGATTATTTTGATAGTTTTGAAAAGTGTAAAGATTCTTGTTTACCACCTATTAGCAAATTTTACAATAAACTAAATGAGGAGGCTATAAGTGTAGAGGATTATAATCATGCATGTAAAGTATTTAATGAATTTCATTTAAATAATCTTGGTGAATACTGCGATCTATATGTAAAAACAGATGTTCTATTGTTAACAGATCTCTTTGAAAACTTTCGAAAAATATGCATGCAAACTTATAAACTTGACCCCTGTTGGTATTTTACCACCCCAGCTTTATCATGGGATGCTATGTTATTACATACTAAAGTAGCTATCGAACTGTTCACAGATTACGACATGCTTCTTTTTATAGAAAAGGGTGTAAGAGGAGGTATAAGTCAGTGTTGCAATCGTTATGCTATAGCTAACAACAGATATATGTCTAATTTTAACCCAGATGATGAGATAAAATATTTAATGTATCTTGACGCAAATAATTTGTACGGTTATGCAATGAGTAAATATCTACCCTTAAAAGATTTTGTTTGGAGTGATAACGATTTAACTGAACAGGATATTTTAAATTTATCAGATGAATCCGATGTAGGTTACATCTTGGAAGTAGATCTTGAATATCCTTCCGATTTGCATGACAAACATTCAGACTTTCCCCTTGCCCCTGAAAATAAGCCCCCACCTAATTGTAAAGAGCCTAGACTTTTAACTACTTTGGAACCAAAAACAAAATATGTTCTCCATTATTCTAATTTAAAGCTTTATTTAAAATTAGGGTTAGTCTTGAAAAAAATTCATCGCGTTTTAAAATTTTTTCAATCTCCTTGGCTTAAAAATTACATAGATTATAATACTAAATTAAGAACTAAATCTGTAAATGACTTTCAAAAGGATTATTACAAACTAATGAATAATAGCATTTTCGGGAAAACGATGGAAAATGTAAGAAGAAGAGTAGATATACGTTTATGTTCAACAGAAGAGCAGGCTCGAAAGTTAATAGCGAAATCAAATTTTAATCGACGCACAATATTTTCTGAAAACTTAATGGCCGTCCATCTAAAAAAACCCAAATCAAATTTTTCAAACCAATACAGGTAGGAATGGTAATTTTAGATATATCAAAAGTTCTAATGTATTCTTTTCACTATGAGTACATGAAGCACCGTTATGACTCAAAAGTACGGCTCATGTATACAGACACCGATTCTTTTATATATGAAATAAAAACTGATGATTTTTATAGTGACATGAAAGAGGATATTAACTTATATGATACTTCAGACTATGATGAAAACAATATTTATAATTTACCTCTTGTTAACAAAAAAGTCATCGGGAAAATGAAGGATGAAAATAAAGGAAATATTATGACAGAATATGTAGGATTAAAATCGAAAATGTATGCCTACAAAACAAACAATAAGATTGAAAAGCGGTTAAAAGGAATTAAAAAACAAACTATAAAAAATAAAATAACATTTGAGGACTACAAAGCTTGTCTTTTTAATGAAAAAATAAAATATGTTGACATGAACTTAATTAGATCCAAATTTCATTCATTACATTCAATAAAGCAAAACAAACTTGCTCTGTCATATAAAGATGACAAAAGGTTTATTAATGGTGATGGCATTACTACTCTTGCACATGGTCATTGGTCGTTGATGAATTTAGAATTATTTAATGAGCTGTAGGACATAAAATCCAATAATGGGATTTTTTTTTGTGTGTATAAATAATTGATTGTAATGTAAAACGGAATGCTGTTTTTGTAAATAAACAACTCACTTTGTATCTTTACTGTACATGTATAATCATTACACTGAAATAAATTTCACAAATTGTTGTTCTCCTGTAATGTAAATATACGATTGTAATGTAAAACGCAATACAAGATGTTGATTTCTGAATAAACAATTTACTTTGTATCTTTACTGTGTGTGTGTAATCATTATATTGAATTAAAATTTACACATTATTAAAATAATATAAATTAAATATTTTTTTATTTCATTTTAATTAAGAAAATGATTTTAAAACACGTCACCATCTGCTTCGCCTGGAAAAGCCGTCTTGTAGAATCAAGATCAGACAAGCTAAAACAAGTTAAATCGTAACCGGTTCACGCTGATGACGAGTATACTACGGCACATTTTTCTGAATAATCAATTTACTTTGTATCTTTACTGTGTGTGTATGTAATCATTATACTGAATTAAAATTTACACATTATTAAAATAATAATATAAATTAAATATTTTTTTATTTCATTTTAATCAAGAACATGATTTTAAAACATGTCGCCGTCTGCTTCGCCTGCAAAATTAAATTCATGAGATTATAAACATAAGTTTTCTTCAGGTCTGTATGCCTTCATAGGATAATGGTTAGCGTAACTGAAAACTATTGTCCTGTGGAGACATTTTGATCTGAGGCCGTGAGTTTGAATCTGGATTTTTTTTTTTTAATTTGAGCGTTATTTACTTCCATCATTTTAAAATCTATAATTAGTGTACATTTTAATCAATAGGTGGCGCCATGAGCACGTTTAACATTCCCATACTTCCATTTTTTGTGCACATTTTTTAAAAACAACTCAACTTAGCTGTAGAAAAAAAAAAAACAATTCAACTCGCCCCCTCAGCTCGAAAACCAAAGCCAATGCAGGAGAAAAACAACTCAACTCGTCAGTAGGAACGAAACAACTCAACTCAACAGGAGAAAACAACTCAACTCGGTAACATGAACGAAACAACTCAACAGGAGAAAACAACTCAACTCGGCAGCAGGAACGAAACAACTCAACTCGGCAGCAGGAACGAAACAACTCAACTCGTCAGTAGGAATGAAACAACTCAACTCGTCAGTAGGAACGAAACAACTCAACTCTGCACTGCCGCCGTACAACCGCCTGCAACCGCCTGCAACCGCCTACGACCGCCTACGACCGCCTACGACCGCCTGCAACCGCCAACCGCCTGCAACCGCCTGCACCGCCTGCACCGCCTGCAACCGCCTACCGACCGCCTGCAACCGCCTGCAACCGCCTATCGCAACCGCCTGCAACCGCCAGATTTGGACAGCGACCGCCTGCAACCGCCTGCACAATATGTTTAGAAGAGATGATACAAATTAACGCCTAGCAATACGTTTAAAAAGTGAAAAATTTATGTTTTAACTGCAATACGAATTAACGCCTTTACAGCAGAATCGGCTTTTTGAAGATTAAGACTAATTCCAGCAGCCATATAATTCTGGCTCTCCAAATATCAAACTCAAGAATAAATTCAACAAAGAATAAATTATACTTTTAAAAACTAAAAAACAGGTTTTAAGATTGTAGATCGAATTAAAAAAATGAAAAATAAATTATTGCTTAAAAAAACTAAACACGCTTTTATAATGAATCGAACTAAAAAGTAAAAAATAATTCTCAATATAAGAATAAAATGATTAACGAGAAAATTAATGTCATTGTGGGAAAAGCGTGGGGTGTGCTTTGTACTACATTTTTACACTAACTCAGCATTTCGGAATAGAATTAGTGAGAAATTATTACAATTAATATAGAGCACCCCACGCTTTTATCCCAATGACATTAATTTTCTTGTTAATCATTTTATTCTTATATTAAGAATTATTTTTTTACTCATTAGTTCGATTCACTATAAAAGCGTGTTTTTAGTTTTTTTTAAACAATTTATTTTATTGAATTTTACGTTCTAGATTTGAATTTTGACCTGTTCAGTGGTGGGCTTTTAAAAAATAGTACAGAAATGACCAACTACTTTTTCATCTTTGTTTTTAAGACATGGTTTATATATACATTTTATTTTACAATTTTTTTTCTTTTTAATTCGGAAGACATTCTAATTATTTCTCTTCAAACATACTAATTATGTGAACATACACTTGTGCTATTTGGAGAAGATGTACATATGGTGCGGGAAAAAATAAATTCCCTTATCTCCATTACATTAACAATGCTATTTGTGAAAAGGATTGTAGAAAACATACTGCTTATATTTTAATGAAACGTTTCAATAGTATTATTCTTTTCATAGGAAGGTTTCGTATGAACATAAATTAAGGTACTTGTTTAAAAAAGCCTTGTTTATAAATCTTTCAAAATAAATGTCAGCACTTTTCATCACCTCCTCTAACATTTGATACACACCTTTATACGAACTAGTCCTCTAAATTAAAGAAAAACGGATTGACATAAATTGAAAATTTTGAAATTTTAATTGGAAGAGAAATCACGAGAGCATCCTTCATTAAAGCAAACTTCTTACGGGGTGTTGGAAAGCTAAAATGTTATTTTTTTGACAATTTAAGACTTTTACCTTTTCAAACTGTATAGATTTTAACCTTTCTAAAAATACCTTACTTTAACCTCTAGGGTATTTAGAAGCCCTTAAAACGTATTTTTAAATGATCATTGAATTTGGGACACGCCCATTTTAATAGCGAAAATTGTAAACAAATTACTTTGCTTTGCTTAAAAGTGTAACGACTAATATAAACCAAAACATGTATTTTTTATTTTAAATTGAGCCTTTTATTTTTTTTATTTCCTAGTCGATTAGAAGTCTCACTGTATACATTAAAATCAATTTATCTCAAAATGTAAATTTTAATGTGCGATGTACCTTTTCTGAGAAACTACTGTTCACAGGTATGCAAATTTTTTATGAATTATTTATAATGATGTCTAATATATACTAAAATGAGCTTTTTGTAAAAAACACAAATTTAATTTTTACAATTTTTTTAAGTAAAAAATGGGTCAAATTTCGCAATGTTTGATAAAATATTTCATAATTTATTAAAAAATTCAAAATTAGCTAAAAGCTCATTTTAGTATGAGAGAGGTGTACTTTAAAATAGTGTGAAAAATTTCAAGCATGCACATAAAACAGGTTTTGAGAAAAGGTACATCGAAAACAGCCAATTTAACATTGTCAGTATAGAGAAAGAAAGAGGTTTCCTACTCCTCTTAACATAATTTCGTAAACTGGCAGAAATTTTAATAACCGACTTATGGAATTATATCTTTTCAAAAAAATCTGAGTTTCTCTTTTTAGAATGCAGAAATTTTGTATTCACTTTCATTTCAGAAACTGAGACGCGTTTTACCCTTGTGTGAATGAATATATTTATTTCTTATTCTTTAAGGATATATGAAAATTTAAGGCAAGCTTTTATCTATTAAATTCATGAAAGTTTGTGCGTTGTGCATACGATGTAGGAATAGATGCATCACTTTGGACATTTTCAAAAACAATTACAACAACAACAACATATAAAAGACAATATAGGACTTTTGGAAAATAAAATGCATATCCTGATTTTGATTTTAGGAATTGAAATTTATTTTTCAGTTCTGAGAAAGGTTTATACATTTTCTTCAATTTTCATAAATGTAATTTTTTTTAAACACATACAGTAAAAAATTATACATTTTAAAAATTTAAAAGATAAATGATTTGAAGTACTGTTTTAGAACAGTTTATAGTGTACAGTTTAGATTAAAAAATAATTATTGTAAAATTAAAACCCCTTTTAGTGAAAAAAAATATAGAAATTGAATTTATGTATTATTATTATTTAATAAATGTAAAATATAGAGTAATAAATGTTTGTAATTTAATAGCGTCTGCAAAAATTTTTTCCCATCTACGAAAAGAAAGTTTGAAGGGGAGATGGGACTTTTTTTTGTCATTTATATTAGCTGAAATAAGTATCAATTTATCAATTAACAAACAGATCCGAATCATAACTATAATATACATTGTTTTTTTTTGTTGGTCAATTGTACAGAAATCTTAATGTCTTAAGAAAACTTGTTTACTGTATAAATTTTTAAAGTTTTATAGGTACCTCCCTTTTTCTTTATATTTGTGTATTTCCTCCCATCCTTTTATTTACTTAAATGTATTTTTTATTTTGTTTTAAACTTTATAATGATGTTACCACTTACGTCTGTAAATGTCATGGTATGCAATGTGGAGCATGAGGAGCTTTGCAAATAAGTTTATTTAAAAAAAAATACACTGTTAACTCTTTGCCTTACATTCTACAAGCCTCTCTGCCTTACAGCTTGCTACGGGCCTGCTGGATGGCGTAGTTGGTTTGCCGCTGGTCTTGTTCGCCTAAGGTTGCAGATATGACCCCGGCCCAAGTCGGTGGATTTTCATGATGCAGAAAACCAACAACATCCATGTTGTATAATTATGCGGCATGTTAAAGACCCTGGAGTGCCTGTCTGGCTTGGGTTCTCTCGACAGAATGAAATTTCTGGTACAAGTTCCCATCGTCTGGGCTTAGGTGCTTCCCTCTGTGGAGGAAACCAGGCATCAAAATTACATTGCGCCTTTTTGTATCCACCTATATGATCCCGCATTTTAAGAGATGCCAGCTCCCGGAGAATGTACTAGGTCTCTAATGGTAAAAATACCAATCCACAGTCTCATTTGAAAAAAAATAAACATGCAGCTACGGTAACCGAGTGGTCATTGTCGTTGTCGAGCCGTGATCTCTGTGTCTGTTTCATTGAAATCCCGCCATATGGTGATGCATGTGTTAACTGTCGAGGCTCTAAGTCCTCACATTGTCGTGTAGTGAAACTGGCCCAGTTCTGTACCCTCGGTGGGGGTCTCACTTCGTTCTCGACTCTGTCTAAATAAGATCATATTCCTGATCATTTTAATGGCCAACTATTATCCACGTATACACTCAGGAACATTGAAAATAGCGACCCAAGAAGAAAGCCTGCATCGGATTGAAATGAAATTTAATACACATAATGACACAGATGAGAGATACACTTGATCTCAAAAACAAGACAATTAAACGAATACAGGGTGTGCAACGACACAAATACTGGGCAACTTCAATAGCGCATTGGACCACCTCCAGCTGCAATACATACCGCCACACGGTCCAGCATTGAGTTGATTAGACACCTTATATTGTCCTGAGGCAGATGGGCCCACAAATCTTGAACAGCCAATTCTAAATCATGTACAGAGTGACACGATGGCATCTGCCTTTTTAGCTGATCCCACACGTGCTCTGCAGGGGAAAAATCGGGGGAGCGGGCCGGCCATGGAAGAGTCTGAAAATGCCGTAGGAAGTCTTGGGCAACTCTTGCTGTATGCGGACGAGCATTATCTTGCTGGAAAATTGCCCCTGGGAGACCATTTAGGAAAGATCCTACATGGGGTTAAAGAATATCATCAACGGAATGTTGGCCCGTTAAGATTCCACGCATCACAATTAAAGTGGACGGCTATCATAGGCTATGGCCCCCAAACTATTTTACCAGCTGCGCGGGCAGTGTGACGTAGAGCAGTGTGGGGGAAATTGTACCGCTCACCAGGGTGCCTCCACACCCGTACACGGTTATCATCTGTCCCCAAAACAAACCGGGATTCATCACTAAACACAACCTTTTGCCAATCTGTGACATTCCACATTGATCTGGCTTGGCACCACTGTAGACGCAGTTGTCGGTGTTCCAGTGTTAAAGGGAGTGCACGGAAAGGGCGCTTGGATTTAAGATTTGATTCTACAAGGTGTCAGGAAATTATTTGAGGAACAATTGCTACGCCTACGTCTGCTTGTATCGTTGAACGAGTCACTGTGGGGTCCACAAGTGCTTGCCGCACGATCCTTCGATTTTCTCTCCTCGTGGTCTGCCTGTTCGCTCCAGACCCGGTTTTCCACGCGTGGGTACCTTCTTGTGTCCACTGCTCCCAACAATTTCTAACGGCACACTCCGAACGATCCACCTGGCCAGCAACACGGCGCGTCGACCAGCCTGCAGTTTTCATCCCGATGATCAGGCCTCTCTCAAACTCGCTTAACTGTGAGAAATGTCTTCTAGCACGTTTATCTGACATGTTTTGCTTACCAAAGTCGGCCTACAATCAGCGGGTAATCGTCACGTTTATGAATTTTCGAATTTGTGCTGGCTTATATAGCACCCTCTTCCTGATTGTAGCGCAACCTCGGCGTGTATAAGCATGCGTATTGGCACAAAACTTGGATCATTTACACATCATATTACGCTGTACTTATTTGTAAAGTTTCGCGATAGTACTTAGCTTCCTTCTTGGCTCGCTATTTTCAATGTTCCTGAGTGTATATTCTACGAAAAACTGGAGATTTCAAAGTGCATGTCAACTGGCAAAGGGGGCCAGACTTTATAATTATGTGATGATCGTCGTCCATGTCAAGGCCTAGACCTAATACCTTAAACGATCATTCAACTCATTTAGTTGAAGTGTGGCCTTGAGTCGAGCCGGTTTGTGTCTACATTTTTGATTGTGAGTCGTACACATTTATTTGTTTCAAATTAACATTTCTAACAGTATTTGACAATGTATACTGTCTACTTTTAAAGATCTTAGATAGAGTCTACTTTTACATGGAGGCCCAGGGCCTCAAAAAATCTTAAGGTACCCGACTATCCTAAAATCATGATTTTTTTTCAAACATTCACAAATTTTTTTTATGATTTTATTTTATAGGCCATTTTATTAGCTTTATAAAAGTACCAAGTTTTTTTTATTTTCCAATCACTAGAACAAAAACTACAAACGTTTTAGTAAAAACAGATGCCATAACTTTACACAAGATGTCAAACTTTAAAATGCGTTTTACTCGAAACGTGTTTTTCTTTCGAAAAACTCAAACGGGGACAGCGATTGCTCAAAAAGTTTTTAAAATAATATGTTGAAATTTGTTGTGTATATTCTGTATAACAGTAAAAGTGTTTTAATCTGCATATTTATCAATCACTGTTTTATTTCAAAATTTACAGTCCTTTATGTGAATATAATCACTGTTATTTTAAGCAATCTCTAGTCTGTAAAAATTGAAATATCTGTTACCCTGAAGGTCATTTCAAACATGAATAACAAAGTAACACATCAAAATTGAAAAATTGAGAATTTGTTCATGAAATTTTTCTATAGAGTGGGCCCCGTTTGTGTAATTTTTTGTACATTTTTACCAGTTTATTCACATTTTCATAGTAATAAAAAAAAAAATTCAATTTTAGAATTTTTTTTCTTAAAATATATTAAATACATCTAAAAAACACACAACAATCCCCTTATCTCCATTTTTTCAAAAAAAAAGTTGTCGCAAGTAGTCGGATACCTTACGATTTTTCTAAACTCAAGGGCCTCAAAGTGTCTTATGATGTCCCAATGTAATCGCCACGAATTTTTTTGGTAATAGCTCTCATGAAGCTTTAAAATAGGACGCCAACAAAGAGTAAATAAATTCAAAGTAAACTTGCATTTCTATAAATTATTCCCACGCTCACAATTTTGGTACCCACACATTTTTCTTTATTTTCTGTTTTAGTAGCTCTTGTGTATATTCCAAACCAGTGGTGCATACAAGGGGGGTCTGGACCCCCAAAGCCCTTGATTTTTTTTCGATTGATTATAATTTTAAGTATATAGTATGTAAAATTTAATTAATTTCTTGCTAATAATGATTAATTTTATTAATTAATGCTAATTATTTATTCAAAAATTAGTTTTTCACTGTGTTTTGTTCCCGAAAGTCGACAAAATCAAAAGGAGCATGATATAAGAATGGTGAACTTTCGACCCCGGACCCCCTTGAAAAATTCCTGTGTGCGCTACTGTTCCAAACTCAACCCCAATAAACAATCAAAAATCAGATCATTAGTACAAATACAAACTTTCAACTTCTCCAATGTATTATTTGTCACATAATATCCTATGGAAGCTTTGCAACAAAGTACTATTTAAACAATCCAAATAATCAGAAATAAATTTCAAGAATTCACTTTTGGTTAATGTGAGGAACGGCGGCAGAATGATTGGACGAATATTGAGTGTGTAAGAGTGTTCTCGGGATTAGAGATTTGCTAATTAGACGGCAATAAAGCTATAATCGGCTTACCTCTACTTTCGTATTTCCTTTCTGACGTGATTTTCTCGAGAAACATTAAACCTCAAATATGTTTCGTAAGGATGTATGTTTGATAGGAGTTAACTGGATTGTTTCAGTTTAAAATGGAAATCAACAAACAGAGAAAGTAGATATGTACCTGATGCCTGGTAGAAAATGTCAGAATTACATAGTTTCTTAGTAGCGAGCTTAATTTTAAGAGGAAAGTTATTTTGTACAAAATGTAAATTTTATTCACTAAACTCGTTTAAACTTCTAGATGTGCTGTTAAAAAATAGTTACTTATATGGTCCCCGATGTAAGAGGGTTCGGGGAAGAAGCATACATGATTTTAACAAGTAATAAAAAAAAAAAAAAAACCTGAGCCAATTCCTACTTAGATCAACATTTTTTTTTTTTATTTTAGTTACTTTTTACTAAATAGTTACAACTAATATAAATAAATACATACATATGACAAAATCACACCATTAAGTGCCAATTAATTTTTATTAATTATCGTTAAAGTATCGTATTGTCATTCAAAACAATCGGGTATATAAACTTTCAGTTCAAATGAATGCTTTGAAGCGTGAGAAAAATGTCTTTTAAAGTTTTGACACAACTCGCTAAAAACGAAGCCAACATGGCTGTATCTGTAATTTAAATTATTAGTTTCAGTCAAGTAATTTTAATCAATTATAGTTAAATTATTGTATTGTCAACCAAAACAATCATGTATAGAAAATTTCAGCTCAAATGAGCGCTTTAAAATGTGAGAAAAAAACCTTTTCAAGTTTTGACACAAGTCACCAAAAATGATGCCAACGTAGCTGTATTTGTAATTCTTTGAATAATTAGTTTTAATCAATTAGTTGTTATTAATTACTCTTAAATTATTGTATTGTCATTCAAGATAAACGTGTATATAAAATTTCAGATCAATTGAGCGCATGTAATACATATATTTGCATATTGTTCTTTCAATAATTTTTTAAAAAAATAATAGATAGTCGAACATATTTTTTCTTTGAAATGCGAGTTATACATTATACATGAAGCACAATGCATTCAAGGGAAAAAAATTAATTTAGAAAGAAAAAATAAAATGATAAAGTCAAAATGGAATATCTGAAAAAAGTTTTGTATATTAATAACGCGTTTTTGTTTTTAAAGTAAGCAGGCGCAATCTTAAGCAAGAATATAAATTTCTCAAGAAAATCGAAATCCTTCTTATGAAAATTGCTTCTAAAAATTTACATATTCATTATAAATTCATAAAATGTAATCATTTTTTTTTACTTTTCTTAATCAATCTTATGATACACACGCACACACACACACTTTAATTCTTTAAAATGTATATTATATTTTGTTTCAAATTTTAATTCATAATTTTTTTCCCTCTCAATTATATATATATTTGCTGTTAAACTGTGATCGAAGTTTACAATAATAATAATAATAATAATATATTACTCGAAATAAAAGTGCACGGGTGAATTAAACATTGTATTGAAGCTCGAGTCCTTTTTGAATTCCATGATATCGTAGAACTTAAGCAGTAATTACTTTAGAAAAAGGGAATTTAAATTGTTTCTGAGAAGCATTTTTTTTTTTTAAATTTAAAATGCGAATCTGATATAAATCAAAGAAAATATACGCTGTTATGCATTAGAATTATTCACAGAAATTAGTCTTAACATTCGATTTGACAAAAAAAACTTATTTCGTCTATAAATATCTCTGGGCTGGGCAAGGTCGACTCAACCTTTCATCCCTTCAGTGGGTCGATAAATGAGTACCAAGCTTGTGCTTGGGAACTTAACACTGGGGGTTTCATGTCAGGCTGGTCACCTGATCGGAACATCTGCTCATGCACCTGAGAGCCTAACGTCACATATACTGAGATGGGCGCAGTGGGCCTTGGTCTTCATGGGCTGTTGTGCCACTGAGTTAAGTTTAGTTCAATAAGTGAAAATATATCAAACTCTGTTTGTGGTATATGTAATATTTTTTCTTTTCTTTTATAGTTCTACATTTCGATGGATTAAAAAGTTTAGCAACTTTCAAAAGTGTAAAAGTTTTTTCAAGGTATTTTGCGAAAGAATGATATTCGGGATCATTTATTTCGAAGAATTGCAGACAAACCTTGCAGGATATTGTCAGACTTATGTATTACCTTCGTAATAACGATAGTAACATACGAGACATAGATGGGGCAAAACTAAACAATATTTAAAATTTAAAGATGATTCTAAGACATAATCCAAAGTAATTACTACACAAAATTTCGAAATCAACAAAAAATGAATTTAGCATCAGATCAAAATTAAAAAAAACGAAGAAAATTATTCTCTGAAATGAATTCTTACGAAAAAAAACATAACATTAATCGATAAAAAAATATGTTCCAAGTAAAAAAGGTAGTTTCTTATTAAAAATGTCGAGGAGGAGAAAAAAAATGCTTCCTGAGTTATTCGTTTTGAAAAGAAAAAAATTATTAATAAGAATTTTTTTAAAAAAGTTTTTAAACACAAAAGATACAAAAAAATATATAAACGTATTTCAAAAAGAGTAATCTTTTTTTTTTTTAAAAAAAACTTCAGTTTTTTGTATACCTTCATTTTTTCTGAAAATACAATTCGGAATGATATCGAGTTTATTGCCAGCATATAACAGGAACTTTTAAAAGAAAAAAGAACTTTTATCCATTTCTGCTACCGAAAAGTGCAACTTCGTATTGTAAGAACTCACAGTCTAAAACAAACCAAAATGTAAGTAAGAAAAGCGACCATATAAACCTTACTGGCATCAACGCATTCATTTTTTATTCCTGGAATTTTAGAAATTTATTGAAGTGCCACGAAATTTTTCCTACAGAAATTTTCTTCTCCTTTACTCACTCTGTTAAGTCCCAAGTTTAAATATTCATTCATTTCCTATAGCTTTGCGTCAAGTTGCTTCTTTTTTTGGGATTCTTTTCTTGTTTTTCTCTTCTTTTCTGTCACCGGAGCCTTCTTCTTCCAGATTTACGGAGCTGTTGAGGTTATTCAACCCTTTTTGTTTTTATACGCTTATAAAATAGAAGATGTATTTTACCCCCTGTATTGTTCTCCTTGTTATAAATGTATAAGTTTTTTTCTGGGATTTGAAGAATATTTTAAGAAAAAAAATATAAATAAAATAAAATATTTAGATAAATATTAAATAATAAAAAAATGCATATATATATATATATATATATATATATATATATATATATATATATATATATATATATATATATATATATATATATCCCGAAGTTAAATTTATTGATATACAATTCAAATGCCTCCCCCCCCCTTTAATTAATGACTGAGTATGGAAGTAGTAAGTTTTTGTTTCTTCAAATGCATAGCTTAAAAATATGTAGGTTATTAACTTATTTCTTTCATGTAGTTCTGAAATCAAATAAAATTCATATATAATCAATTTAATGCGCATGATTTTTTTTATTCCTAAAAAAATAATCAATTATAATCCAGTGCTTCTTAAACTTTCAATATTTGCGACCCAATATTCAATCATAATTTTCAACGCACCTCCACCCCTCCATAGAATAACAATGTATTGAATTCAATAATACTTATTCTTTGACTCTAAACCTACAATTCGACTTTAACCTCATAAGTGCCACCGGCGTATATGAACGTCTCGCTCGAACAGTGCATTAATTGCCCCCGGTTGTATATATATGTCTTTCCAATCTTTCCTCTACACTGTTATCCGTAAAATTCTTCCGAAGGCTTTGAAAGGCAATAAAATGACATTGACAGTGTTTGCGAAGGATTTACTTATTTCTGAGGATTTGTTTATTTGTTCCTTCTGTACCCGACCCCCCACCACCACAATACACTACACACGCTCGTGTGCGTGTTAAACAGTGGCGTTAGGAAGTGAATCGCTTAATTTTGAATCGGCATTTAAAAAATTAATTATAAACCGTAAAAATTTTCAAGATAAGCGTTAATTTTTGTTTTTAATTTTATATATGACAAACCCATGGAGTCACTGGGAATTATTAAACTTGCTCTTAACTTAGTATTGTTAAATTAATTATAAAATACATTGTGCGGTACTGATACTTTATAAGTGTATTATATCCGTGTATTTTATTTTGATTATACCATAATGTATTTTATTTGCTTACTTTCAGTAAATTAATATTTTTTAAAAATTCTTTTGTTTTTGGCTTTTCAATATACTCGCGGCCCCCTGGAAGAGGCACCCCAGGGCACCGCGACCGCAGTTTGAGAAACACTGAATTAATCATTTTCAATATGCGGATCTTTTTAATTATACTATGTTGTAACACAAAAATTGATATTTATTTTTTTAATATATTATCTAACAAATAATATTTAATTATTGGTATACCTTTTTTTGAAATTTTTCAAGTTTGCGAGTGATCAGTATCTCGAACTCGTAGTTAGTGCCTGTCTAGGCGAATGTTCGTGTTTTGGTTACCCTAAAAAGGCCCTTTTAATATAAATAAACTTCGGCCACTCCTAACAGAAAGTACAGACAACGGGAAGCTTACTTCAAACAGAAATTCGCATGGGGTATTTTACGCGTGCATCAATGACATTCTTTGCTATGCCACTTCTTCCAAAACACTCAAAAATCACGTTCATCTCATTATTAGTTGATTGAACTAAAAGGATATTGTTGAAGTGTTAAGCTCTTCACACGTGTTAATTTGTGTATTGAATATGGAGAAAGCTTTTTACTGCCTCTTCGGACTCGATCATTGTAACGATGAGTTGGACACTACCTTTCCCCTTGCGGTACTTCCCCAGGGACGTCTTAAGACTCTTTAAGGCCCTGGGCTAAAAAAAAATCCTAAGATTTTTGTAGCTCCGATCCATACTTGATCTTTAAAAGTAGACAGTAACATGCATTGCTAAATGCACTTCAAATGGTAATTTGAAACAAATAAATGGGCACGACTCGCAATCTCAAAAACATTGGCACAACCCGGCTTGTCCGATGGCCGCATTTTGACAAAATGATTGAATGTTATTAGACCTTTATGGTATAAGGACTAGACCTAGACATGGACAGAAGTCATCACATAATAATAGTGTGACGGGGCTTTATCGGAACTTCTTCTAATAGTCCTCTTGGGATTTCTTTAGGGTGCAGAATGGCAATTCTTTCCAACCAACCCAAAAAGTGAGTGTTTTTATGCAGATTAGGAATAATATATATTGGAATGTTGGCATTAGCGAGGATCGCTAAGTGAAGCTCTGAGCGCGTGAAGTGAGATAAAGCCCTAGGAGAAGAGTCTTAATTCTGTGAGCTGGTCTAGTAGTGCCATTCCAGTGAATTATAAGTGTATCCGAGACCAGAGAAGTATTGTCTTAGCCAGAGCAAGTCAGATTAAAGGATAAATTGATGGTTTACGGACTGTAGCTGTTTGCCAAGGAAATAGCGGTAAGCTTGTTCATTTAAACTTTAAGTATAGAGCGGATACTATTAAGTTAAGAATTAATCTATAAAGATAGATTCAGCGGTTAATTGCGCTATTTATCAGTAATACGTTTTGCGTCTCATCACTCTTGATCATTATCCTCCTATTCAAGTGTTGTTGTATTGTATATAAATTAAGATCATAAAATAAACTGATTTTATTATGGCTCAGTTTATTGGATCATCTTTCATTCCCTTAGACGCAGGTCGCGTAGATAGTGGAGAGAGGGTATCCCCAATGGAGAGTATATCACAATAGTCTTACCGTTTTTGCCAGTTGATCTGCAGTTTGAAATTCCTCGTTTTTCGGAGAATATGTATGGGACTAAAACTTGATCATTAAAATTATCTGGATCATGATCATACTATAACAGAGTCGAGAACGAAATGTGGCCCCTACCCAGGGCCCAGTTGACCCATGCCTTAAGGCGTCCCTAGTACTCCATGTCCCTAGTACTCCCTTTTTAGTCAAACTTTATGTTCATATGCGAAAGGAATACCCTCTCATCTTCACACTAGAGATGTGGTGGTATTAAACTAGTTGAGCTGTACAAAGTGACCTCGAGTGAAACCAGCCTAAAGATTCGCGCTGTAGAGGAGCTGATATATATCAAATTTGTTGATGCCCAATGGATTCTCGTTGATGAGATTTGGAATTTTGAAGAGTGGGAAGAGGGGGAGGGGGTTCAAAATATCAAGGTCCGTCAAGTTAGTTAGTAGTCCATCAAAGTTACACGGTCAGTTGTCCCGTGTAACTTTGCAATGCGCCGTTAATAAACAATCAATTGAACAGAATTAAAAAAAATAAGCCAAATATATTCTTCCAAATATTTAAAAGAGTACGCATTTTCAATTAAACGTTATATAACCTAAATTATTGATAATATTATTTTGTTTAGAACTTTATTTTCATCAACCTTGGTATAAATTCTTAGTGTTCATTATCAAAGGAAATGTTTATTAAACAAATACTTCACTTCAGATTTAAGTCCTTCTATGTATTTATTCAACTCATTTTCTTTCTCAACAAATCCATTAAACCGATGAGAAATATACATATTATTTATCTTGCGTGATTCCTTTCCCTTGTTACTGTTTATCCCAATTTGCCCGATGTATATTTTGATTACATCTCCTGTTTACTTTACCATTATTCCAAGTTTTCATATTTGTCTCCTCAAACATGAAGCTCTTTGTCATCGTGCTGCTACTTTAATTGAATTGTTGTCTGTGAAACCTTACCCTTGGTACACAAACCTTTCCTTCGACATGAATTCAATCATCAAAGGCGCATGCTTGGAAAACCACCAGGAATTCTAGAACATTCTTTATCTGTGTTGACGCGTTTTGCCTCGCTTCAACAAGCTCTTCTGCATCAATGGGTTGAATAAAGTTGAATGAAGCGTCACAGACTGTGCCAAGGATCCTGTTTGCTTATTGCCTGATCATCAGATTGAAATGGACTCTCTGCCCGTAGAAAATGGAAGAGATTTTATCGATTCTTTGGGTAGATGCGCAGCTTTTGAAATTTATTTACCATAATGAAAGATCCTCTGTATCCAAATGTATAGGTGGCTCACATGGTGTAGCTGAGTAAATTCTTTTCGATGTGTTTGTTCCATGTAAAAATCCTGTTTTGATCACTTTGATCAATGAAAAATGCATATTTGGAAATGTTTTGAGCCATCTGAGCTGAAAATTTATTCCGAATGCAAATGAGATTGCACTGTTTGCCGACGGTAAGATGGAGTTCTGCGAAGAAAATGAATGTGCATATAAATAGTGATTAAAGTGAACTCGTTTTGCTTTTAAAATCAAATTTAATGTTTTTAAAAATGGTACAACATGTAATTTCTGCGCCGACTCGTAATTTTTCCTCTTTTTTTTTTGCTAGTTTCTTTTATACTTCGTGAAACAGATGTAATCGGGTTTTCATTTTTTTTTTACTTTTGTATTTTCATTTTTATTTTACTTTCCTTTTCCTTCAAACTCTTAAAGATTTTTTTCTATGTTTTTGTATATTATGATTAGGGATTGCAATATCGGACCAAAAATTTAATACCGATATTTGGTGTTTTTAGATTTTGATACTGGTTTTAATACCGGTAGTTCAAATTTTTGAAAAAAGAAAAAAAACACAGGTGCTCTCTCTCTTCTTTGTTTTATTTGCCAGTTAATTCAAAAAAGAAATCGAGAAACGTTGCTGTAAACTTGATCAAATTTGAATTGGTTAGTCTATTTTCTTCTTTTTCATTTTCATTTTTAAATAATTTTAATTATGTAAATACCGTAAGAAATTTTCTATTTCGGTATGCCTTTCTTCTGTGTGGTTTTTCAATGTAATATATATTTCTTCAGATAATGATGTGTGTTGTTCTTTCAGTGACTGCAACATGAAATTTATTATTGCATTAATGTTAATAAATTAGAATATCTTCGACGTAATGCCTAGCCAGTTTTATTGGAAGTAGATCTGATACAGTTCTGGATATTAAGTCGAATTCACTATCGGAAAAATTAACTTGCAGGTTTAAGTCAATCATTATTTTTTGGATTGCATTTTTCAGTTTCAAAAATCTTTCATCACTAGGAGTAAACTGTTCTAACGTGCTTTAGAATCTAATATTAAGATAAGTTCTGTGTCTAGTAAACACCGAAAAAACGGTATTTAAATTTGTGAATACCGGTATTATAAAATTGTACAAATGGCTCAAAATACCGGTATTCAGTATCCCGGTATATCGGGATAGTAATCCCCAATTATGATATTTAATATTTTGCTCTAATAACATAATACTTATAAGTTACATTGATGTGTGTGTATATTTTTAAACAAAATTATGCTACTAAAATATGAAATGGATGCTTCAGTAAGTTTTATACAAATTTTATAAAATAGTAAATATAATATTTACATTTGTTGTATAACTGAAGAGGAAATTTTGCTCCTAATAATAACTTGAGTCTGCGTAATCTTAAAGAATAGGACCCAAATTTGGAATATTTTTTTCTGATATTAAAGTACTCGGGTATTAATATTATATTTTGTCTTCGCTGTCCCATTAAAGAGAGAGTGGAATATATTTTAACATACTACTTATTTTTATCATAATTGACACATTTTGTAATCTGTCATCTTGTAATTAACTTATTTATCACATTTATATTTTGAGGATATTTTCATAAAACAATAAATTTGACATGCATTATGGTACTACTTTCAAGATTTAAATAAATCCAGATTTTACTTTCAAGTATTCTGATTATTTTGAAATGTAATTATTGAAAATATGTTAATCATAATTTTTTAATACCGTCAGTTTAATTTATTTTCTCTTATAAATATTTTATTTGAGTATACTTTTAAATCTCATCCTAAAAGCAGCAAAAGGCTATACATTCTTCTCATACTTTCGAAGACTTAGTTGTTGACATAGGCTTTTTTCGCTACTGTTCAATAACAGAGAACATCCACATGTTTCGTGTAGGCAACCTCACCTGTGTCTTTCCTTCAGTAATATCAACTGGCAGATCTACGAAATTACAAAAGTAGGAATTTTCGAAATTTCAACACTCTATATTTGAAGTAGAACAGCGAGAAGCGTGCATACTGCGGTCTTTGATGTGGATCAGCCGGTGGTTCCGGCGGCAACATCAAACACTGCATAGTGCATCACAGGAGAGTGGAGGAAATAACGAGATAAAGATCAACCCTCCACTACTTTCAAGTTTTCCAGGAAACCCCACTTTGGTCTAATTACAGTTTTAATTCTACGAACTTTTGTATGCGTGTGTGAGTGTTATTACTAATTTGTGGGTAGGAAAAGGCAAAAATTTGGTATCTTATTTAAAATCGGTGAGAGTTTCCTTTGGCATATTACAGTAGTCTTCAAACTGTGTTTCATTGAACCCTGAGGTTCCACGAAGCATTCCCGGGGCTTACATGAGTTACAATAAAAATTCGAAAAGAAAATTATAAATATGGCAACATGGATTACCAGTTTCTCCGAAGTTTGTATAACCACAAGTATCTAAAGCTAATCCTAGTCATTTTAACTGAAAATTTTATTTATATATAGAATATAACTTAATTTTGAAATACTTTTTTAAAAATTTTTTTATAATAATAAAAGGATAAATTTTTTTTTCTTTATATGTACTACCTACCAGATTGTGATTATTCTATTATTTAAAATATTCTAAAATCGTTATAACCATAGAAAAAAAAAAGATCTGTGAATACATTTAAATCCTGAATAGCTTACGTCAGACAATATTTATGATTTATCTTCAACATACTTTTACTTTTTCTCTGGACGTTAAGTAATTTTAAAAGAAAACAATTGAGGAAGCCCTTAAAGTGTTTTAAAATATCCAGCTATAAGGTAGTAAAAGTTGTACAATGAGTTGTGTAGAATGCACTGGCGTAGCTAGTTCTGAATGGGCCCCGTATCAAAACTCCTTCGGGGACCTTTTTTAAAATGAAAACCCTGTTAGAGGCACCATATTTACTCACGTGGGAGTCCCTGCACTTGGGCTCCCGTATCTTTGATACGGTGATAGCTACGCCCTTGGTAGAATGGATATCAACTGTGCTGAAATGCTGACTGCGTTGATAGAGCGTTTCTTAATTATAGACTGCTATATGATATTACAATATAAATTATATTTAATGCTTATGTAATGCATTTGACTTATATAATAAAGGAAATGCGTCAAATAGTACTTAATAAGATAATTTTAGCACGCATTAAATTTTAGTAAAGGATATCTAAGTAAGTAATAAAAAAAAAAAGTCAATTCCTACTTAAGTCAACAAAAAAAAATTATTTTAGTTACTTTTTATTAAATAATTACAATTTATATGAATATGTGTATACATATGACAAAATCACAATATTAGGGGGCAATAGAAAACGATTTTCCTTACAATTTTTCATTTTCCTTTCTATATATTGTGTTGGACTATTATTTTTGTTTTTGTTACTATTTATTCATTACTTAAGTTTAATTATTCCAACAAAATAGTACAGTAAAAAGAAACCACATCCTCAGAAATTAAGCCATCCCAAGTAGGATTCGAATCCATGACCTTTGGATTAGAAGTCCAACAACGAGCTATCCGTTGCGCTACAGGGACACAACGAGCATTTTTCCTTTTTATATACGGTCTTGGATTATTATTTTTGTTGCTATTTGTTCATTAATTAATGAGAATTAATGAATTAATATTTGAAACAACTGTATTAACATCAAGTATTATCCACTACAAGTTTAACAAAATGCATTTGAACTTGAGTGGATGTTCTTTCAAAGTATTTTTAAAAAAAAGATTAAAAATTTGAACAAGATATATATATATATATATAGGGAGAGATTGTGAACTAATAGTAGGAATAGAATATGCATTTCTCTTTCGCACTCTATGTGAGTGTGTGTATGCTTTTTATATTATTTTTAAAATTATCTCGTTCCTGCATTATATCTAGTAGTAAATATATCGAAAATATTTATACAAATTTTTTTTTTCTAACTGCAAAGTGATCGGGATATTTATTATACTCGTATATAGTTATACTTATCGAAAGGCTAGAAAAATATTTATTTACCCGAAATAAAATGAATAACACAAAAGAAATACTGTAGTAAGTCCTATTTGCGTCCAAAACAATTTCAGTGCGAAATTCAATTACGTTATTATCCCATTTAACATCATAAAATGAGATTAACGTGGAATCCAGGCATTGTTTAAGGCATTTTTCAGAGGTAATTGTAACCTCCTCCCGCACTCATCTCAGATCATAGCTTTCGTCAAATACCGAAATAGTTTGAATGAACAATTTGAAGAATTTCCTGCAGCCCGAAACTTTTCTATTTTTCGCAAATATCTTATTTCCTCCGGATTTTTAGAAGATAATCGGTTGAAAAATTCAAAAGTCAGGGGAAAATACAGATCACTGACTTCTACGACTTTTGAAATCGATTTTTTAAGTTATAACTGAGGGATTTAGTTTTTGCACCCATAGGAAAGGGAAATAAAAACAATCCATGCGTAATAAAACAATGGAAAGAATTAAAAATCGTAAAAAGAAAAAAAAATGTATAGTGAATGATTAAATAAAATATTGTGAACAATATAATATCTATTTGAAAATAGGAATGTAAAGAATACTGCGAGCAACAGTTCCTTATACCTGGGAAATAGATAAAGAAAAAAAAGAACTTGTTACTTTTAACGATGAAAGCTTCTTAATGTTAAGATATTTATCGCTAATCTTATTAATTGTAATCTGCTTATCTTATTAAAGGAACTAAATTCCATGGATTGGCTTAAATAAGCATCTCTTATATATATATATATATATATATATATATATATATATATATATATATATATATATATATACACATATACATTGTAAAGAGGGTTTTCAATTGTATTCAATACATTTTTTTAGTAAAACTTTTCTAATTCTTGATGTACATATTTTGAAAGACGCCTTTCAAAGCATAAAAAATTGATATATTATTTATTATTATCACCAGTATTGAAATGTGTTGCATCTTCGCATGCGTTACAATTTAATTTTTTTTACCTACATTTCATATAATTCAATTCCTACACTATTATATATAGCTCACACTCTCTATATATTTATTTATCTTAGTGGAATTTTCAATCGTTTGTAAAATACATTTTAAAGCGCTCAATTGAGCTGAAATTTTTCATACATGAAAATTTTGCATGACAATACAGTAATTTAATAATAATTAATAAAAATTAATTGATTAAAACTAATTATTCAAAGAATTAGAAATACAGCCACGTTGGCACCGTTTTTGGTGACTTAGCGACCATTTTGGCGACTTGTGTCAAAGCATGAAAATGTTTTTTTCTCACATTTTAAAGTGCACATTTGGGCTGAAATTTTCTACACACTATTGCTTTGGTTAAAAATACGATAATTTATTTATAATTAATTTTAAATAATTGACTGAAACTAATTATTTAAATAAATATAGATACAGTCACGTTGGTTTCATTTTTAGCGATTTGGGTCAAAGCTTTAAAAAAAAATTTCTCGCACTTTAATGCATTAAGTTGAACTGAAATTTTATATACACTGTCGTTTTGGATGACCACGTGACATTTTAATGATAACTAATAAAAATTAATTACCACTTCATGTTGTGATTTTGTCATATGTTTATACATATTTATATTAATTGTAACTATTTAATAAAAAATAGCTAAAATAAATTTTTTCTTTGTTGATTTAAGTAGGAATTGACTTAATTTTTTTTATATTACTTGCTTTCAATAAAACTGTAAAAATCTAAAAAGTAATGCTATGTTTGTTTATAAATTTTTTATATGAAACTTTTGCTTAACTTTTTTCCGCAAGTTATGTAAATCATGTTCACAAGATATATGATTAGAAATGCTCTAGTTGAGCTACGGACTTGGAGTTAAGCTGTTGACCTTGGCATGAACGTTTTACTTGAACCACCAACCTGTCGGTCCACAGATACGCCATACACTCATTAGATGACTGGGGCGAAAAGGAATCCCTTCTCCAGCCAACTAGGAATCACTTTTTTATTCCTGTCTTTTAACGCATGAAAATTGTGGTTGAAGGGGTCGCTGCATATCCCCTTCCTAGAGAGGAAACTTTTTTGCTGTTCATGAACTTTCAGAGCGATAAAATGAGTTGATGTTCATTTCCCAATGGAAGTTTATGCGAATATGTGTTTAATGAACAGAACAGCATCTTCCAGTTTTTTATATGTTTTGTTCTGAGATACCATAGAAGTAGTAAAAGTTGAGCTTATAGTAAAAGCAGGAGGTATGATCGTGTTACATCTTATTTTAGCAAACTTTTGGATACTTTCAAATTAGATTTAGATTTGATCAGTAATTCGAGCAACTATTTCACAATTTTCATTCCCCCTCCTTTTTTTTAGTTAATCAATCGAAGGTTTATTTTGTTAGAGTATATTGTAAAATAAGAGTTTACTATGCAGCGTATTTAAATAAAAATATAAATATTAAAATAAAAATTATATATATATATATATATATAATTCTTTATATGTCTTGTGAAAAGTTGCGTCCTGTATATTTGACACTTTGGAGCCTACAGTCAAGCTTTTATTTTTAAAATATCTGTGAAAAAATGAGAATATTTTAAGGTCTGCTGTAAGTAATTTGAATATGATAAATGACGTAAATATTGATCAAATACAGTTTTTTTTTCCTCAGCGGAAAAAAATATTAGTTTTAGTTCCATTTATTTTCAACATCCCCCTGATATATGATCAATTCATCGCATTCAGACGAAAATCAATAATTGTCATCTGTTATCTTCCGAAATAGTTTACATAAGAAAATTTATGTACCTGCGTTCTTTGCCAGACAGGTCTTTAAATAATTATTTTTTCTTTACCGCATAAATCATATTCATAAAAGAACTACAATCAAAGGGAATATTTTCCTGCGTCTAACAAACCAGAGTTTCTATTCCTTCGTCTCATCGTTAAAATGTTATTAATCAAGACTCTGACTACTCCGCCGATTCCTGAAATGGACAACTTCCTTCTGGAAGAAAGGGAAGTCAATAATTGACTACTCTTATCCACTGACAAGATCTTGCGTAAGAAAAATGATATAAGTGTTTTTCATTGTTGAACCGATTCTCGCTAATTCGTGGACCCCGCAGACCTAGAAAGGAGAGCGATAGGCATGCCCTTGTTTGCCAGATTAATCACCGCTTCTAATGATTTTGTTGACCGTCTGGATTTCGGTAAAGTGTACGGTTTACCTGAAAATGTCCAGATGATGGTTGGTGTCATCAATAAAGTTCAGCTGTCGCAGACAGTCATTAGATGGCCCTTTTAGAAGCTTTTAATCGGCTGTTCTAAGTGAACTTGCTAAGTTTAATTCCGAAAATATTTTGAAAGATGTTTGTCAGTTGTCTCTAAAAGACATTGATTTAAGATTTACTTTCGAAATGAAGTGGTTTGCGCATCTTCGTTGTACTTGTTAACGACAGTAATTAGAAGAATTTTAATTGCCAACTCTTAAAAATCCCATTCAACAATTAATAATAGATACATATGAGGCAATCTTAAATTCGTTGCGATATTAATTAAAAACCAAAATTTTACTTGCCCATGCACGTCCCAAGTAAAATAAAATAGCAATCAAATTTAGTGTCTAAATGTAATTAAATATAAAGCTAATTTCAATTTTCTTAATTACACTTATTAAACACAAAACTCCATCAAATTTGGACGTCTCTAGATTTGGGTAAAAGTTTCGGGCATTTTATAACTTTCGGAATCTTTCTTGATATTGATGGAAAACTAGAAATTGATGTGTCTCATTTTAGTATTTCGGTCACAAATGGTCGATTTCATTGTTTTTATACGTATGTGATGAATCCCCAGCCCTTTATGTGTCAGTTGGGGTAGGCTGCCTTCACACCAAACGACTCCGATTCATTCACCATCAAACTTGTCTGATCGACCAGGATTCGGCTTCGTAATTTCCCGCTGAAATAAGCCAAGATTCGCTTTCCGCATTCACACCAAACAAAACCGGTTCAATCCGCCGTGATTCGTAAGCGTGATTCGGCATGTCAGATTTTCTTCCGTGATTCACCAGTAGCCGGGAGCTATTTCTTAAAGAAAAAGTGAATTTAAACAAACAGTGTTTATTTTTATTGTTTTTTATATTATTAGTGATTATATATCACATAAAGTTTCTATTAAAGAAGCTAATTTTAGATATTTAAAGATTTTAATGTTCTTGTTAGAGTTAGCATGAGTTTGTTTTTATGTCAATAGATGGCGCTTATATTTTTGTGTGGTATTTATTCATAGTATTCTTTTTCATTATGTAAACTAACTCTAGTTCTTGTCGCCGAGTGTTTAGGCTGTATTTTATTCCTGCTAATCTTGCGCAAATAACAAAATTAATTTTGCATGTATTATTTTATTCAATTTTAGAAATTTGAAAACTTTATTCTTTACTTTTTAATACTTTACAGGAAAATGTGTTGGGTTTTTTTTGGGAGGGGAGGGAATATTCTGAAGGATGTTTGAAATAGCTTCAGAGATCAATTTGATAAGAATTTATATAATTTTGGGAGAGAAAAAAATTTAAATATTTATAAGAATGCTAAAATAAAATAAAACACCGATATTGTAGATAATTTTAATTTTTTTAAAATATTTCATTTTATTACTATATGTACTATATGAAACAAACAAAATGTGATTGGTATGTAAAATTTTTAATTCATATTAATGTATTAGCAATTTTTAGATACATAATCAAAAAAATAGTTATTATATGCTACAAAAGCTATAGTATATAACAACATTTGAAATGCCTTTTAAAAACATTAGATGTATTATTTGTAAAAGTAATTGCATTATAATATAGTTACAATACATATTTATTATTTGTTACTACTTTTCAGACTATAATTACATTTGATACTAACAGGCAAAATATAAAAAAAATAAATAAAACCGTTTTTATATTTTTTTTTGTTTTATGTATTTCAACTTCAAAATAAATGAAAATGCAGTTATGAAATTAATAGCTTGAAACTTTAATCGTCTTAAAATATTAGAAACAGCATCCATGTTTGACAGCAACTGATGGAAGAATGATTGACCCGTGGCGGTGTGAAGGCAAATCTCTGTTCATTCAGAATCGCTGTGAATTGGAAAGATTGCTACAAACTCAGAATCGTTTGGTGTGAAGGGAGCCGTAAACTTCCTACCAAGACAATTCAACCCACCTCCCGCATAAGTACTTAGATTTCTACTTCGGATACTGAAAACACGTGAACGAACGATTCACTCGCTGTTAAACGACGCTGAAATCGGGTTTGTCTCTGTCATGGCTTGGAGTACGGAATGTTTTTCTGAATATTGGAATAAAATATATGATAAACGGCTGCACTTTACATCATTTCTCCTGTCAACCTTAAAGAATTACTCCAGTACATGATATATATATCAGTGGCGCACACAAGGGGGTCCTGGTGGTCCGCCCCCCAAAGCCCTTGATTTTTTCCCGATTAATTAATTACTTGTTATTAATGATTAATTTTATTAATTAATGCTAATTATTTATTCAAAAATTAGTTTTTTACTGTGTTTTGTTCCCGAAAATCGACAAAATCAAAATGAGCATGTACAAGAATGGTGAACTTTCGACCCCGGAACCCCCCTTGAAAAATTCCTGTGTGCGCTACTGATATATATATATATAGAGAGAGAGGTGGCTTATATTCATTCGGACAAATATCTCTATAAGAAGGGAAGCATGATTGTGTGTGATACACTGGGTGTTGCCGAATTCAACCGACGACTAAAACAAAGGGGTGATAGTAAGCAGCATGGGGACGACAAATAACTACCTGGTCTCAAGCCACGTTTAGTCGGTCAGAATCACGATAACAGTAGCCGTGGAGAGGACGATGAGCCATACGAAAGGAGTTGCCAAACGAATGCGAGAATATACACTGGCCTCAAAAAGTTAAGGTACAACCGGGTTTTTGTGTCTAATTTGCAAATGAATGAATGTAGAAACAAAAAATTTGGAGGATATGTGCATTAAATAGTTTTTTATTGAATGCGTCATAGAAATTTGTATAAGTGTATTGCAAAAACGATTTATAACAAAAAAAGCAATCTCTGCGGAAAAATCCATTCTTGGAGAAAACAGCACATCACTGTTATGTGGTAAAATGGCATAAAAACAATACAAAAATGGGTTCTAATAAGGAATGTGTCCTCCCCTAACTTGAATGCATTGGCGGCATCGATTTCCCATGTTGTTTATTAAGTTGTCGGACACCGGAATAGGAAGCGAAGACCAGACACAGAGTAATCCTTGTTTCAGCTCATGTAACGACCTTGGAGGAGGATTTAAAGCAGCAACCTCTCTGCCAAGATAGTCCCAAAGATGTTCCATCGGATTCAGGTCTGGAGATCGAGCTGGCCATTCCATTCGTTCCAAACCGTGATCCTCCAGATACTCCTCAACAATCCGAGCTCGGTGAGGTCGTGCATTATCATCCATCAGAATGAAGTCGTTACCAATAGCAGCAGCATATGGGCGGACATATGGATCAAGGGTCTCATCCCGATATCTAAGACCAGTTACGGTTCCTCCGTGGAACACATGCAGGTCAGTGTGGCCACCGAGCGAGATCCCTGCCCAAACCAGGATTCCACCACCTCTATAACTGTGTCTTTCAACAGTGTTGGATTGATGGTATCTAGTGCGCTGTTCCCTCCAGATCAGTAGACGCCCTGAATCACTCTCCATTGTAAATCTGGACTCGTCTGTGAACAGCACAGAAGCCCATTGTTGCTGCGTCCAAGAAACATGTTCTCTTGCCCAGCATAAGCGGTTCCTTCGCTGTCGTCCGTTGGGGAACGCACACAACTGGTCTTCTTGCATACAGACCTGCATTGTGAAGACGATTTCGCACCGTAGTAGCGGAGATTCTTCTTCCTGATGCTTGAAAGTGGTCTGCAACGAGCTGCGGCACAGTAGTGGTTCTTCTCCTTCGTGCCGAAAGAGCTAGAAAACGGTCTTCTGCAGGTGTTGTAGCTCGTGGTCGGCCTGGAACAGGTCTTCTGGACACAGAATCTTCGGATTGGTATTGATCCCAAAGTCACTGAACAACACTACGAGACACATTGAGACGTCTAGCAGCATCAGCCTATGACAATCCCATTTCCATTCATCCAACTGCCCGCCACCTTAACGAATTGGGTAAACGACGTCTCTGAGACATTTTCTAAACTCTATTGACTATTGTCACCGAAACTGCCAACAACTGTTGAAAATCAACACAACTTACACACAAAAGTACGAAAGCTTGATATTTCATATTTTTCTCTCACTCATAAATATACTTTCTTTTCAATAAAATAAAAGTGTTGTAGCAATCGTTTTTGCATTAATGTTTTTAAAGTTCGTTATTATCATTCATGTAAACTATGCATTTTATTGTTACTGTCATTTTTTTTATGGTGAGCTTCGAAAAACATGTTGTACCTTAACTTTTTGAGGCCAGTGTATATATATATATATATATATATATATATATATACTGTGCAATGGCGCAAAATACATTGCTTTCTTATGCACGTACTCCCGGAATTGTTGAAGGGAATACCGGCCACTACGCACAAGAACATGTAGTTCAGGCACTATTATGCACCAGCTTATTTTTCGATTGCGAGACATAACCATCGGAATGCGACATATCCCGGGAGGTGGATTGGACTCAGTGGACCTATGCTTGGCCTCCACGCTTTCTGGACTTCAATCCCTTGGATTTCTTTTTCTGAGGCTACTTGAAATCGCTTCTGTATTTGACGCTAGTTTCTAGAGGGGGGAATTCCTCGTCCGTCGACTGTGGTATGACCCCCCAACACAGTTACAATTTCAAACAATTCCTGTGACAGTCATTTGTCATTGCATTTCTTGGGTTTGAATTGTGATGCATTGTTCGTATTGAAAACATGATTTACGTCTTAAAATGTATTTCTTCCTTTTTATTGCCCTTTTTCATTCTTCTCGACATTACTCCCTTCATAACTGTTTTTGTTTCTGCAATTTACTCCGACTGAACGGGATTTGCGTCCCCATATTCTGTGGTAATTTGTCATCCCCATGCTGCCTACTAGCACCCCAATAAATTTGGCAACACCCTGTATTTTACACTATTGATGAATGCACACATTTCAAGGTCGGAATTCATCTGGTTTTCTTTTTCATTGACCGCCACTTCTAATTCAGTCAAATGCCTTTTTTCATCCTTGGTGAAACATTTTTGATATTTAAGCAGTGGTACACACACACCTCGGCTCCGGACCCCTGCCCACAAAACCCTTGATTTTTTTCCCGATTTATTATTATCCTATGTATATAGTACTTAAAAGTTTAATTAAGCGTTTATTTGTAATTAGTTCTATTAATTAATCCTAATTATTTATTCAATAATTATTTTTTTACTGTTTTTTGTTCCCCAAATTCGACAAAATCAAAAGAATATGTTGGCCGCCACTGTATTTTAGTATAGCGGTATTTTCCACAAACATAATTATATATTTGGTACTTTTAAATGCATGTGTCTAACATTTTTTAATAAAAATACATCGCCTTCAGTGTTATAAGCAAATAGTTTTTTGTATGTTTTACTTAATGAATTGAAAATTAAATGAATATATATGATAATGTAAAATGCAAACCATCTTCACCATTTTGTATAATTAATTTGGAACGTTTGATATTGCGATATTTCATTGTATTACTATAAACGACAGACATGACAGTGGATAGGATAACTTTTTTTTATTTAATTTTGAATATAATTAATATCAAAAACTTTTGTGTAGAGTGGTTTGATTAATCAAACTGTTAAAAAATAATCATGAAAAAATATTACTTAATTTGAGACCTAAAATCCAATCTTCCAAACGCTGAACTTGAATCTACCTTCTAGAACTTTACAGGTGTGTTACTTGAGTCCTTTACCGAGTGTTATACAATATAATAATCTCTAATTATTTCTTATCAACTTCTCAATCGCCATACGTCATTCTGTAAGCATCCACATGCATCAGAGTAAATTTGGGTAGTTGCACCACTGATAAGGTGCTGTTAAGACCAAATCACTGATGTAAAGGCTGCGGTAGGACGACATGATGTTCGTTGTGTATTAGCCTTGAAATTTCCAAGAGTAGGTTTTAGAGGGTCCAAGAGAATCTTAGAGAGTGTTTTGGAACGTCTTAGGGCGTCGTAGAATGTTTGTCGGTTCTTCTTTTCTTCTCTTTAAAGCAGTGCTTCTCAAACTTTTAATACGTGCGACCCAATTTTCAATCATAATTTTCATCGCACCCCCTCTATACAATAATAATGAATCAATTTAAAAAATAACGCACTTTGATGCTAAAGCTACAGTATGACTTTAATTAAAAATCTTACAAACTATCGAGATAGGTATTAAATTTTGTGTATAATTTTGTATATAACAAGCCAATGGGATTCACTAGTAATTATTAATCTTGTTCATAACATAGTATTGATAAATTAATTATAAAATACATTGTGCAGTACAGATACATTTATAAGTATGTATATTATATCAAAGTATTTTACTTTTATTATGTCAGAATGTATTTTGTTTTGCTTCCTTTTAGTAAATTTGCTGTTTTTTTTAATCTTTTATTTTCGACGTTTTGATATGCTCGCGCCCCCCTTGTAAGGTTATCACACCCTTTAAGGGGGCGCGCCCCACAGTTTGAGAAATGCTGCTTTAAAGGTGGGATACGTCCCACCTTTAAAAGCGATACGTAACACAGAATCACTTCTGTTTGGAAGTAACAGGGATTACTATTCGGCCCTTGGTCTTTTTTCAGCCCTCGCATGGTGAACTTTGAAACTTAAGATTGACGTGAGAATTGCGCCGGTTACTGTTGGCTGAATAAAAGGAGATCAAAGGTCGACTTGCCTTAGAATTTTTGTGTCGGTGCGGTCCTGTCTTGGGTACTTTCCCACACGAAAATACGTGACCGTAGGGAAGTCATTAGTTCCCTAACAGTAAATGAGTCCTTGATGGACGCACTTTAACAAGACGAGGTTTTTATGTCCAATAATGTCTTAAAGTAGCCCAAGAGGTTAGTTGAAGGTAATGCACGTGAAAAACTTCTCCAAACAGACTAATTTGTCGAATCAAGATTTATTACATTTTTGCATTTCATAAAATATTATAAATTTATTTTCCACATATATAACTACCCAAACACGTTTCTTATCTACACTCCGTGAAACTTCGTCCTATATTATTTGACGTAGCTTTTAATCTCTCTCACTTCTATATATCTAATCATTAACAACTCAAAATCAGTGGTGCAACAACCCTTGAGCCCTCTGTGCCTATTCCAGTATACGTGACCATTGGGCGTTGAGGTGTATGAGCAGATGTCCCGATCAGGTGATTAGTCTGCAGCGAGACCCCCAGTGTTTAATGTCCCCAAGCAAGCTTGTAACGGATCTTTACGGGTTCTTCTCACTAATCCTGTTGGGGAATCTTTGGGATAGCATTCGCGTTTAATTCACAGCAATCCCTCGCAAGAAGAAACCGTGGTATGTAGATTAGTTAGGCTATATAAAGTCAGAGTTTTGTAATTGTAAGGAAAAGGAGCTGAGAAACTGTTACAGTCACCACGAAGGTGAGATAGAATAAAGTTTACTTTCGCAGCTTAATTTTAAGGGCAGTGTATGGCACTGTATTTAATTAGTGGATTGGGAATTTGTAGTCAACGATAGATAAGGTTAAATTAAATTGGTTACTTGCGCTTGTTCACTTAAGGTTTATTACTTTCCCCTATCACTCCTAGGACATTCACTTAAAAGGTTAATCTGTTGTTTATTAGTGTGCTTGAGTGAAATAAATATTGCTTATAATGGATGTTTCTTTTTCTGCTTTTAATTCTCCCACATTCTTAGGTAGCAAGCCAGTGAAGGAGCAAGCAACTTCAAGGGCAAGTCCCTCACAAGCTTGGCACTCATTTATCGACCCACTGGAGTAAGGATGAAAGGCTGAGTCGACCTTACGCAGTCGGGGCATAGAACCCGGATATGTGGTGTGGAAGCGCGATACGCACCAATCGACTACTGGGTCTTAATTATTAATAAACGGACATAATTACATGTATATTTAATGAAAATTATGAATGAAAGTAATTTAATAAAGTACTCGTACATCATAACATTCACATATATTCATAAAAATGAATTGAAGCGGTTTACTGCAGCTTTATTTTACTTCGATGAAAACGTATACCTACGTATTGGACGTAAATCGATCGGGTTGCAGCAGTCGGACCATAACATGGCAAAGTGACATTCAGGAATAAATGATGCTCCTATAATACATTATTCAAAGGCGATATCAAAATGGTCATCCTTTATCATATCTCCAGCATAAGAAACTATAAGTATATGCTTCATTCATTTAGACAAATATAAACCTGATTTCCGACCGAAGGGAAATATTAATGATATTCTGTGCTTCTTTATTATAAAAGGAATAAATGGATTCACTGAGCAACATTCTCCGTGTCAATGATTGATCGTCGGGAAAGTATTCAGTTTTGGAATTCCACAAACACTCTGTAAACAATTCCTGAATTAAACGGTCTGGTATTTGCGCCTTTTATACTGCGAACCAGACGCATTCCGAAACATTAATCGATGCATAATAATCAACGAGGTATCGTGAATTCTGAATTTCGAATCTTTTTCTTTCAAAAGTAGCACATTTGTCAATCAAGATGAAAATATTCGAAATACTCTTGATTAGATTATCTTTTGTCCATTGACAATAGGTATGTTGCGACAAGTTTGGTTAAGAAAACTGCATGCATATTGAATGAAAGAATTGATAAGGAACTGTTCTTCGATATTTTTTATACTTATTTTTTCAGTAATACTCTCTATTCTGCGAAGCTAAATGATGCTTTTCTAACTTCGCACACACCATTTTATGAGCTTTTAAATAAAGTTAAATTATGAACTCTCGGTATTTTTCTGATTTAAGTATTTTGTGGAGAAAAGTTTGCGAGCTTCAAACTTTGTGATTCCACCAAAAAAGAATTATTGATGCAAGAGATAAAAATTATAAATTTGTCGGACGGCTCACTTTTTAACACTAAAGCTACGCTTTCAATTCCTACTATTAGTTCAAACTTGTCCTATATATGCTTATATATATATATATATATATATATATATATATATATATATATATATATATATATATATATATATATATATATATATATATATATATATATAATACATATCGTTCAAATTTTCAATCGTTAATAAAATACTTTTTATTCATCCACTCAAGTTCAAATACATTTTTTTAAAACTTGTAGTGGATGACACTTGATGTTAATACAGTTTTTTTAAATATTTATTCACTAACTAGATTTACTTAATGAATAAATAGTAACAAACAAAAATAATTGTCCAACATCATATATAAAAAGGAAAATCGATCGCTGTGTCCCTGTAGAGCAATGGATAGCGCGTTGGACTTCTAATCCAAAGGTCGTAGGTTTTAATCCCAACTGGGATGACCTAATTTCTGAGAATGTGATTTATTTTTTACTACACTATTTTATTAAAATAATAAAATTTAATTAATGAATAAATAGTAACAAACAAAAAAATAGTCCAGCATCCTATATAGTAAGAAAAATGGAAAATTATAAGGAAAATCACTTTCTGTTTTGTCACTTAATATGTATATACATATTTATATTAATTGTGTAACTATTTAGTAAAACTTAACTAAAATAAATTTTTACTTTGTTGACCTAAGTAGGAATTGACTTGACTTTTTTTTATTACTTGTTACTTTCTGTTTTGAGAAGGTAAATAATGCTTTTCTAACTTTGCATACACCGATTTTTGAGCATTTAAATAAATTTAAATTGTCGACGTTCGATATTATTCTGATTTAAGTATTTCGGGGAGAAAAATTTGCAAGAGCTTTAAATTTTGTGATTTCAACAAAAATAATTACTGAAGCCGGAGATAAAATGATAAAAATTATAAGTTTGTCGGACGGCTCAGTTTTTAGCATTAAAGCTATTTTTTTTAAAAAAAGTATTGAATTCATTGATTTAATTGATTCATGATTAAGTTAATAATAATAAGAGTTTTTTATAAATATTGGTATAGTTGTAATGCATTTTTCAATGCACTTTGGTGGTAATTTGTTATAAAAAATTAAAGTATAAAACATGCTGCTGCTGCGTTTAAATTAAATAGAAATACATATATTGTAAAGCAGCACTTCTCAGACTGTGGGGGTGTGCCCCTCCCCCTCCCTTAGAGGGTGCAAGCATGCTGAAAATTCGAAAACAATAGATTATTTTTTAAAATTATATAAGTTACTGAAAGTAAGCAAAATACATTCTGAGACAATAAAAAATAAAATACACATTTACACTGATGTAATACGCTCATAAATATATTAGTAATGCCCAATGTATTTTATTAGTTTAACAATACTAAGTTAAAAACAAGTTTAATAATTACCAGTGTCCCATGGGCTTGTCATATATAAAATTAAAAACAAGGATTTACACTTATTGTGATAATTCATACGATTTGTTATTAATCCTTTAACTACCGATTAAAAAAGTTACACGATTTGCTCCCCAATGCCACCGTATGTGATGTATTGGCGGGGAGAAAAGGAATAAATAAGAAAATCCTCTGATATAAGTAAGTTTTTTTGCAAACACTGTCAAGGTCCTTTTATTGCATTCCAAAGCCTTCGGAAGAATTTTATGGATAGCAGTGTACAGAAAAGATTGTATTACTGAAATTTCGGAAAAATGCATATGCCCGGAGTAATTAATGCTTTGGCTGAGCAAGACGTATATATACGCCGTCGGCACTTAAGAGGTTAAAGTCGTATTGCAGCTTTTGGGTCAAAGTATAGTATTATTGAATTTAATACATTGTCATTGTTTGAAAGGCGGGTACGATGAAAATTATGATTGAATATTAGGTCGCAAATACTGAAAGTTTGAGAAGCACTGCTGTAAAGAATTAGCATATAGACAGGGTCTGTTTTGATAAAGAGAGAGTGCTGGTGCTGCATAAAGAAACTAGTTTTTTTTTCTGCGAAAAAGATGGAATTGTAGATAAAAGGAGTGACAGAGTGAAACACTTTAACTGAAAAAGGTATAAAAATTATTTGTCGTGTGTATTTGTAAATAATATTTTGCTTTTACACAAAATTAACAAATGGTTCCGGTGAAGAAAAGTCATATTTTCCAAATAGAGAATAACATGATTTTAATAGAACTCATTCCATCTTTAAGAAAGGAAATTCACGTTTTTGGCGAAATAAAGTTTAATATTTAATACATTCAAGGAGAAATAAAGTTTTACTATTAGTTTAAATGAATCAGAAGTAGGACGAGGGATGTATAACATCCTTTCGTCACCTTTAAATTAGGTTATGTAAGGGTTTGTATCATATTGCACCTTTCCTCGCTAGTATAGAATAAATTCTAGCTTACCAAAAGGTTTGTATACTTTTTTCCCAAACTCTATTTCTAATATTTAGATTGAGAAATTAATTTGCACTTATCTATAATGTTTATATAAAAGACGATAAGCTTCGCATATTGCCTTTCACGTTCCTATTGGCTCGCTGGCACTGAGTTTGACTTATTGAGAAATATTAAACGGTATTTATTGACACTATGAGGAGCATAATTCTAAGGGTTATGTCTGGATGTGACATTATAGAAATCATAAATCCTAAGAGCTCCATGCAATCCTTTATTGTGTCTATTATCGATGGAACCTTAGTCTATGTCAGGAGACTTAGAGAACAATACATAAAATTATTATTTCCTTTATAATAAATCATCACCTGCGATTATACCGTATGGTTTGGAAGATGTGTTAAAGACAAAATTCAATCTGTATTACAAGCAAACTAATTTATAAAACATTTTTTTTAGAAAAAAAAACTCAGGTAATTTGAGTTTTAGTTAGGTATGAGTAGTCCTTAACAATTTTACAGGTCATAATAGTAAATGGTACAACGAGAAAAACAGATTTTTTGTGTGTGTGTTTTAAGTAATTATCAAAGTACTAGAAAGAAGTAAATGCACGTAATAATCCACTTAAGTTTTCTAGAAGGATTTTAATCCATAATGGTGTCGAGCCCTCCAAAACTTCACGTGCTAATTTTTATTTTATTCACCTAAAGCGAAATAAGCATGATTTTATCTTTCAAAAACTAAACCGATAGCATTTTTAAAACAGGATGATGCAATATTGCATCGCCCGAGTATTTGGACCAATCAAAAAATTATTTGCCGAAAATCATATGATTCTAATAGTTTCGTGTGGACCAAAATTATGAAGGGTTGAGATCTTGGTGCAAGCAAATGCTGTTGAGAAATGACATAAGTGTTGGCGTGTGGTCGTCTGTATGTATTTGCTTTGCTGTATTTAATGGCATCGTTTGATATTTGTATAAAATAAATGGGGATTTTAAAAATACCCCAAGCTTCTTCATCCCTCAACAAATGTAACAAATTAAATAGTTTTTACCCAAAGCATGCCTTCAGTGTTATTTTTAATGATATTGTACTTAAGACTGTTGAATTTCTAATTCTATGTGATTTCGTATATGCTCAGAAATTATATAAGAAATTAAAAAGCATGTATAGACACGTACACTCAATCTCATTTGCTGCACACTCAAATTAACTCTAATTCATTGGAAGGTTATAATTACTCAGTATGAAAGGTGAAAAATTCGTTCCTAGCTAAATGGAACAAAGAATAATATTTCAAATATTCAATAATATTTTAATGCCATATTATAACTTTCACAGATACAATGTAATAGCTTCGTACAAAGTTGTCTCATGGTACAGAAAACATTAGCCTTTATTCTTATTTTTCGTGTTAGTTAATTGATGATTATTTGTAACAATAACATTTGTAGTCTGAATAAGTCTATTCAAAACTCGAAATCAATTAGCTTAATGATATATTTAACAGTTTCTCTCCTTGGAACAATACGCAATTGAATCGTTGAAAAATGTTTCTGTACCAAATGGCTCACATTCATATAGTTTGGTATTGTAATGAATCAATCGAAGGACATAAGTATTACAAAGATATCTATAGTGGCATTTAAGTCTTTCCGGATGAAACATTTCGTATCCTAGTTACAGATATACATGCATAAATGCCTTCTTTGTATTTCTGATTATTTATAAGTTATCCATTGGATGAAAATCATTGTAACAGATAGATATATTGATATAGGATATATGCAAACATGTTTCAGAATTGTTAAAATGTGTCTAGATTTTACTCTTTACTTTACTGAATGAAAACGTAATAATACAGTATAGTTTCAATTGCAGAATTTCAAAAAAAAATTTATGCAGATGTTTCTAACTAATTGAAAGTTATGCTCTTAGACATAGGCTGATAAGGAATCTTTTCCATGTACTATTTTTCAAAGAGGAAGTAATTTCTTATTGGAACATAATGGGAGAGAAATAATTCTCCATTTATCATTTCCATAAACTTTGGTGAGCTGATTTAAGGTCGTGGATTTGTTTGTGTGTGATTAAAAGAGAAAAAAGTAACAAAAAGCTAGCCAACTACTTTGGATTCTCAGGATTTAACATTGCTCGGAAGCTATCTCAATGAGTCCATGTTTGGGCTATTTATGTCTGTAATTCATAATTTTTTCCCCACATCAAATGATATGTTTACCCCTCTCTCAGTTATAAAAAAGTGTAGGCAAAAGAATGTTGAAAAACTTTTATGTTTTTAAGCACTTCTACATTGGTGACCATGTTGTCAGCACATGTTGACATCATGGTGTTCTTCTGTGGGCATCTGGACTGCATGCAGGTTCTCAATCCCATATCTGATATTCTTCGATGTGAGAGACGGTGAATGTGGAGTTTCTCAGTCTGCTGAGAGGCATGATGGTGATTGGCTGTTGCGAGGAGATCCGGGAGGCGTGCCTAAAAGCTTCTTCATGATAGAGATTGAAGAATTTTTGTGGGATTGAGAGCTTAGAGGCTGCTCTCTGGTTGGTCAATGGTGAAAGTGATCACATACTCCGATTGGTTCCCCAAGAGGCTGAGAATAGGGAAGTAGGAGGAGCTTGTCCAGTGGAGTAGTTTAGAACTTAAAATGAAAAAAAATATATATAAAGAAAGAATGAAAGACTTAAATTTACGTCTGTCTGACATCATGATTTATACTCGAATCGCCTTGTGGATGCCACATTAATCTCCACATTACATATGCATCAGCCCACTTAAGTGGATACTATTTCCGTCGTTAAATCAGTACGAACACGAGTTTTTATGGCAATTGTTATCCTGGAGTTCCATCTTCTTTTTCAAAAAAAAGGACAAAATTTGCATTCGGAACATTACTTGCAATATGACTTTTAAACTAACTTGTCCTTTGTAATTCGTAGGAAAAGGAGCCGCGTGAAAACTAGCTAGCCGTGAGAATCAGGAAAGATAACTATAAAGTTATAAACAATGCGACGTTTTTCTTAATTATAGTATTATAATGAAAAAAAAATGCCTTTCTCTAATCAGCAATACGTAATGAGATGAATTTTTTTTCTTTTTAGAAGGCATAAAAAATGCGAATAATTTCGTTTCCTCATATTAAGAATCAGTTGAACCAAAATAGAATTAATGTAGCAACAAGGTACAATTTTTTAATGGGAATAATAAGATAAATATACTCCTCTCTCTCTTTATACAGGGCTTATGGATTGAAGTTCTATAGCAGCGGTTCCCAAACTTTTTTAACCCATGGATATCTTTTTATAGTCAAAACTTGTCCACGGACCCCTTTTTAAAGTCAAAACTTTCCTCTCAGTTGTTTAATAGAGACTTAAATTGCTACAAAAATGCATAGTATAAAAATTAGAGCTTTAAAAAAACCATTTTGTTGAAGAATTATTTAACGAAATTATAACTTTGAAAAAATTAATGAACTCGATGAGATGTTATGAGTGTATTTATGTCCGTCTCAATGTTTGTGAGTAGCAACTGCAAATCCCCACAAGCATTAGTTTTTAATCGGTTTCTTTTGTGTGTGATGAGGATTTTTTACGGCACTGAATCCTCGTTCTACCAAACTGGCAAACGAGAAAGTAGTCAACAACTTCTGTAAAATAACCCGTAATGCAAGATATAAAATTGGGATTTGTTTTTGTAACCAGAATCTGTGGTATCCTTGTTCAAACATTTGCTTAAGTCCCTCACTTGTAGATATTTCAATAAGATGCTCCTGTATTAGTATGGGCTCATCTGTGTATGGGATCCGAGTTAGTTCACGCGCAAAATAGTTCAACGCCCAGTGGGGAATATCCAAGTGGATTATTGTTATTTATTTAAATTTCCATAAAAATAAAAATTGATCTATTTTTTAAAATTTTATATTAGACCTCTGACGTTGTTCAGGGACCATCTGATCAATTTTAATTTTCCACGAACTCCCTGAATAATATCGGGGAGCCCTTTGGATCCGTAAGGACAACTTTGGGAACCATTGTTCTAAAGTATTACATAATTTTTCCTCAAGAATTCACAAATTTTAGTTTGAAATAGTTTTATTTAACCACCAGAATTATTTTTGTTTCAAAATTGTACTAAAATGAAACTAGAGGGCAATTAAGATAAATTATAAAAATAGTAATTGAAAAGCAGAAAAGAATAAATATTCCAAAAGTATATATCTAAGTTCTTTCTTGGTTTTCTTATATATATCGCATGACAAACAAGCATCAAGACTTAATCGTACTTTCAATATAATATACGATATAAGGGTATCATTAATCATACACGTAAAAACCTTATCGGATTTAATACCAAATATCGTAAGAACGTATTATTTTAGAAATGTATTCTGGAATATTTCGCTGTGACGTTACTTCGAAGAGTAGCAACATATCAGGGTTTTCTGTCAAGAGTTTATAATATAGTTTACGAAGCCGCTTCAGTCAAACGTAAATTCACCCTCACGAATAATTTAGCACTGTTCCCCGCAAGTCTTCTGTAAGTTAGACTCCCGCATGAGATCATGGCCCAGGCTGAACGCGAAAGATCCCTAATCAAGATGCAGCCCGGGGCGGGCGAACTTCTTTCCAAATATTGGGCTAAGGCTGTCTCGAGAAATTTATTCTTCCCTACAATTTTTCTTTGTTATAGGATGTTAGAAAAAGTTGAGCCGTGTTACTTCCTTCAGGAAGTGACTTCCGAAACAGACGTGAGGTTATGGCGATAAATAAACGAAAAAAAAAGTTAACTTTCTTGTCCTTATAGTTAGTTTTTTGTAAATTGTATGCATTTATAAAGATTTCAGAATCGAAGAAATCCATGAGTCGCTTAACACATTTAATGTAATCACTATTGGAATTTTCGCGAGCAGAGTTACTTTTTTAATAAATTGTATGGCATGACTAAAAGTTCAGCGAATGATCGAAAAAAAGCATGTACTCAAACATTGCTTGCGCTTGGTTTGTAATTAAATCTCATATAAAATATAGACACACGTATTTTCATTAATTGCTAACTACAAATACATATGACTAATTAATGAATCAACCCGAGAGTGCTATTGGCGAAAGACAGTTGCGTACGTGAGGAAGGGTTTGAGGTTCAGCTACATAGACAATCTTTTACCGTAAAGATTATCTCTCGGTGCTTTCGTCTACTTGATTTTTAGAATGTATCCCCTCCCCCTCTCTATAAGAGAGGTGTGTGTACACCACTGGTGAAGGATTTCGTAAGTTTGAACTTCGATGAGGACTAAGTCTAAGCTGTCCTCCAATCTAAGAATATCTACACCATGTGAAAAAAAGGAAAATTGGACTTCAGCCTTTCATTGATTTAACACGTATTATCCTCTATACACAGGGGCTCTTCAGTGGCATCAGGACTGAACTCGACAGCTTCGTGGACATTTTCTTTACTATGAACACTCGGCTACGGCAACCATCTTTTTGTAATCCTATATATTATATGATTGTATGATTATTCTTCTCGAATACCATTGCAATTGTTCACCATATTCTTATGAAATGGGGAATCTGAGCTATATTTAGATTATTGTCAATCAATTTATGAATAACCCGATTTCGTGAAATAAAATTTCTATGTTAGAAATCAATTGACTATATAAATTTAATCTTTTAATCCGTAAGCTTCAAAATTTAACCCGCTTTGTGTCGCCTAGAATACTACTTTTGTCAACCTGACTGAGTGTACCATTTCTTTTTTTTTTGACAACTTAATTATTCCATTTTTTTCCCTTCATTTGATTATTTCCATTTTATTTTGTACAAAATAAGAGTTCGCGGTAGCTGAGGGGGTTCAGTTTTGAGCTCGCTGCGTGCATTATTTCTGTCTAGTCATGGGTTTAAGTCCTATAGTCATTAGGAGCTTTTTTATACGAGTCAACTTGTGCCGTACCCAACTGAAGACAGCATTGAATAAAAATTGGACGAGTCTTTTCACACGTGCCTAAGCAAAACTTTTTGCTGTGCCACTCCTTCAAATACTCGAAAATCACGTTTTCCTCCCTACTATATTATTCAACTAAAAGGATATTGTGGAAGTTACGCTCTTCACACGTGGCTTGTGTATTGAAATGGAGAAAGAGCTTTTTATAGCTTCTTTAGATTCAAATTTTATTGTACAAATGAGTTCGACACTCACTTCTTGACTACGGCACTCCCTTTTCTGTCTACTTTTTTTTTTAAATAACGGCGGAGTAGTCCTCAATATCAAAATCTGGTGCGAAACCCGTAAATTTTCGCAATTGTTCTCTAGAGGTCCTACTGAATCGATGATCGTTAAAAATAACAGAATACAATAATTTTACATTTTGAGTATTGTGAGTTCGCGTGTGAAAAGAGAAATTTCTCTTCACTTCATACCAGAAGTGTGGTGACAGGAAACGAGTTACCTCGAGTGAAATCAGCATAGTGGCCTGCTCTGTAAAAAAATTGATGTGGATGAAATTGGTCGAGTATTAAAGATCTCGCTTTGCCTTTGTGAGGTAGTTTGGATGCCAACTCAGTTGAGGTCCTCGCCACCTGACGGCTTAAAATGCGTATTCACCAGAAAGCTCTTGTGCTGCTTCAAATTGTGATAACAAACAATCATTTAATGTACACAATACACTTATGTTATTTTAGTATATCTTAAAATTACATATTTATTGAATCTTTAAAGATAAACGAGTTTGCGTATACATTTTAGGTGAGTAATGTATAGTATACCCAGGGTGGCTCTAGGGTCGAACAAACCGAACCCATGCCCGGGGCGGCAAATTTTAAGGGTGGCATTTGGATCAGATTTGAAAACTACTTTTTTTGTTACAAAACATTTTGATAGGTTTTCTGAAATATTACTGGTTGTGAATTTGGTATTTCATTTAACGTATCTTGTGACAAATCTATACGGAACTTTATCACTAACCTTCTGAGTCGTCTTTTTTAGGGAAATTTAATTCCCTACCTATTTCCAATCAGCTCCAAAAAGAGGACAGGATTCCTTGTTATGTAGATTAGATAAAGTATTTAAGGCAAACGGAATAGTAAAGTTAGAGCAGTAGGAGAGAGAGATTGAAGCAGAAAGGTATAATAGTGAAATTAGAAATTTATAATTGAAGATTTCTTGTTGGATAATTTAATCTCAAGAAGAGTTGAGATTGTGTGGTAAATATTGATTTATATTTAAAGTCTCATTTTTATATTAGGAGTGAGATTAAAGTTAAATGTTCAATAGGAACATTATAGAATATAATTCTGGGATCTCTTATCGTGGTAATCTCTGCGTGATCGATATTCTAATTGTTAATTAATTGGATCATTAAATATTTAAGTTAATTTAAAGGAAAGACCCTTATTAAACCTCATAATACTAGTTAGATATATTTGTTAATAAGTCTTTGATTCTATTTGGATAAGATAACCAAATAAAGAAAGTTATTTATAAAAATGGCTACTGGCTCTTATCTGACTCCTACTTATTCTCGTTCTCAAAGTGAGGTCCAAGGAGACCTTCACAATCTTATTTCCTTGCTTAATACACTATATGTTTACTGACAGTTTTCTTGTCAGTTGAAACTTGAAGGGTTCGAGGCCTGGATTATATGTTAAATCATGAAATTTAATATGTTTACACATCTTTCACTAGTAATTTTCCTTTTATTCCGGAGTTTGGTTACAATGGACATTCCTTTCACCTTTACTATGTCTGGCGTGAGCTTTTCAAAAGGGAATAGGGGTAATAAGAGATTTAAGTTGATGTAGATCAACATGAGGTGTTTTATTTTTTGCCTTGAGTGTGTTACTATAAGTTAAAACAAACGCTTGTGATCCCCACCATAAGCTGACTATTTTTCTAAGAAATTGGCCTGTTGAAATGGGCGATTTCTTCTCCTACATTTTACTCGTTTGAAATAATAAGAAATTACGTTCTTCATTTCGAACTATTTTGAATTTTTGAAGACTTAAAAGTACGTATGTATGCGCTGGAAAGAGGGGCGGCATTTTCCATTTTTGTGGGGGGTGGCAAAATTGCTAGAGCCGGCCCTGAATATACCTTATTAACTTATACTAATGGAAGGAGATTTTACGTTGAAAATATATCCCAACTTCAGTTCCTGTTCTTTAATGTTAAGCGAAACCAGTCTTAAAATTTTAGGGCGGGGTATTAGTTGGTTTTTAATGGTGGAAGTTTTGCAAATTTTGTACTTAAAGACTGTTAATATTAAGTAATGTAGAATATTGTATGTAATATCTATAAAAACTACTTAACGTAGTGTGATGTGGAGTTTTCGCCAGTTAAGTGCTCTAGTATGCTTTGAATGTATTTTGCAGTTATGAGTTTCATTACTAAAAACATGTCTAGCCCGACTTTAATTTAATTATGAAAGTTCTTAAAACACAGAGCATGAAGTATGATCCGTTCTTGTTCAAGCTGATAAGTCTAGCAAACTAATAAAAATGTCTGCACGAAAATCATAAAATTATTTTTGTAGAAAAGGGGTGTGGGTCTTATCTAAATAAATCGTCATGAAACTAATTAATTTGAAACCGGCATTTCAAGAGTAATTACTGAATTCATCACATTCGCTATGAATTAAGGGGTTAATTTCATTTCGAGTTGTGTGCATTAAATATTTCCTATCATGTTCACCTCAATCCGGAGCAAAGTGTATGCAAATGAATTTTACTTTACGTGCTTAATTTAGTACGAAGACAGTGGATATTGCATTAAATATTTGAATAATTTGCACAGCAGAACCTGCGATAAAATTTTAGTAACTCACAGCATTTGCTCATCAAGGCCCTGTGGTTATGCGCTGCACGTTCGCTACACAATTAGCGGGGCGATTTCTGATTGAATTTGTGCACCTCTTTCTTTGTTAACATTTAACATCATCCATCTGTGAGGGCAATTAAAAACATTTAACATCAGCTCATTAGCGCAAGCGAAATTTTGAAAATGTGTTGTCATTAGGAGAAACCATTATGAATAGGCGGAAAAGTTAATTATCATTTTACCTTTGCTTTATGCAACGTTTTAATGTAATTAAGCTTTCAGTGGAACAAGAAGAGAGAGAAAGGACGAAGAAAAATATGTGAATCCACGATTTAAATGTAAATGCGTGACAATAAATTCCGAATCTAGTCGCTTTAATTTGGTCGATTTGTTCTCAAATCACTAATGCACACAATTAGCGTGCAGAGATTTGGAAATATGTAACTTTTTTTTTTACCATTCGCTTGAGTCAACTCACGAGAGCTCGCCTTTATATGTTTTAAAAAAAGAACTCATTAATAACGGCTTCACATTTGCATTTTTAGATTAAATGCCTCGTGGAGCGAGATAAATTTGATTCTGGAGTGAAAACGCTATGAATCTTAACATGTGTTCAACGATAGCTCATATTGCTGTTAGGTGCTGAATTAATTTTAAACAATGATACACAAACGGAATTCATGATCTGTAAAATAATTTATGCAGTTACGGTTGAATGTATATCACAGGTTAATCGAGGATTTAAAAAAATATTGGTTAAGTATTACTGGGAATTATTATAACGGATACTTATATCATTTTGGATTACTGCTGGCTTCGGTTTTTTGTTGAAATTTACTTAAGAATAAAAACTGGGTTATCCCAAAATCCGAAATATTTAATCATTTTTTTCTAAATGTTATCCAATGCATTTTGTTTTATTGTTATTCATGGAGAATTATTTTGTTGTTTATTTAACTTCAAATAAAAAGTACCGGGTGACCGAAAAGTATGGCTAAACTTTCAAATATTAATTACATATACACAAACAAAGAGATATTCACTTATTGGTTTGTTTATGTTCCACAAAAAATACCAAAGTATATTTTTACAATAATTTATTGCGCGATTTTAATGTGCGCATTGATATTTGCGCACAACACGTCGCGTCTATACAAGATTTCTAGCCATGTTCTTTGAAACATTGTGAATGACCGCTGTATTTCGACTTTTCAATTCATCACTGTTACGAATTGGAGATTGTTAAGCAATGTATTTCACGTATCCTCATAAGAAGACAAAATGTTTTATGCGTAGAGATTTAGGAGGCCATGGTATTGGATCTCCTCTTCCCATCCATCACCCGGAAAAAATTTTCATCGAAAAATTTTTTCGTTTCCAAATTCCAGTGGGGTTGGTGCCACATTTAGGCTGTCAATGTGTGTGGCAGATTTAAATTCGATAAAACAGTCTATATATATACAACTTGCGCTTGTTCTTGCGATGAAGAAATTTTGAACCGACACACGACGTAGACGTTGCGCCCATTTTACTGAATATAAACTTCAACCTTTTCTAACAGCATAAAAAAAAACATTTTTAAAAACTTGTTTATTTTAAATCATTTTTATAAGTGTAGCTATACTTTTCGGACACAATATAAATTGTATGGATGAACGAGCAGTTTTTAAACAAGTGTAGTGTAATATATATAAAAAAAAATTAAGTCAATTCCTACATAGATCAACAAAGAAAATTTTTATTTTAGCTACTTTTTATTAAATAGCAACAATCAATATCAATATAAAATAACAACATTAAGTGGTAATTAATTTTAATTAATTATCATTAAAGTATCTTAATGTCATCCAAAACAATCGTGTATATAAAATTTCAGATCAACTGTATGCTTTAAAACGTGAGAAAAAAACCTTTTCAAGTTTTGACACAAGTCGCCAAAAATGTCGCCAACGTGGCTGTATTTGTAATTCTTTAAATAATTAGTTTTAATCAAAATTAATTTTTATTAATTATAATTAAACTATTGTATTGTCATCCAAAATAATCATCTATATAAAATTTCAGCTCAATTGAGTGCTTTAAAATGTATTTTATAAACGATTGAAAATTCCACCAAGATAAATAAATAAACATATAGAGTGTGTAAACTAATAGTAGGAATTGAAAAATATGTTTCATGAGTTTTGTTTTACTTTTTACTTTTCTGTTTGCTTTCATGTAATGAAATATTAATGCTAAAGTTATGCTGTCTTTTTAATTTATGCATTTCCTGAATAAAAACTAATTCCAATTGCTTAGTTTCTGTTGCATATCTTTATTTATTTTCCTTGATTTATGTAACTCCACGATATTTCCTGTAGATTTTGTTGTAAGTAGCATCAAATTTTATATTTTACTTAAAAACCCGACTTAAAACCGGTTAATTAGTTTTTCCCTTTATGAAAATTCGGAAACCAGGTTTTTGCAAGTCCTAATTTGCGTATAATACCAAGTTTTAAGACTATTTTCAAGATAACTAAATCGATGAACTGTACTTGATGCAATAGAAAAAAATATTTAGTGAAATCTTACTTTTTTTATGTTTTGGGAAATGATGAATTTCTCACATTACACTTATTACGAAGTCAAGAGCAGGATGGTTAATTTTTTTGTAAAGCGGAAGTAAAATTTTCCTCTGAAAGTATATGTATTTTTTCCAAATTATTCGTGATAAATCGTTTCTTCAGAACAACTCGTGTTTGTCCCAATATATTTCCCATTCCCTTAGGGATCCAAAAAATATTATGCACGCTATAAAAGTCTAATATGCTTATAGTATGTGCAATAATCCCTAATCTTAACTAATGCGTAATGTGATAGAGAGAGACCTTTGCATACTCCCTAATTTGCATAATTCGCACAATGGTTTTACCGAACATCTTTGCGCGAAAGGAGCTTATTCATTTGTCTCAATCCTCATTCAACAATCAAATAATGAAATTCATTTCGATTTCAATTCTCATTCAGCAATCAAATAATAAGGCTTATTCTTTTCAACTTATATTCTCATTCAGCAATCAAATAATGAGCTTTCTCTTTTCAATTTCGATCATCATTCAACCATCAAGTTATTCACTCATTCATTTCAACTTCAATCTTCATTCATTTCAATCTCAATCCTCAATCAACATTCAAATAATAAGCAAATTCGTTTTAATTTTAATCATCATCCAATAACAAACTTATTATTTTCCATTTCAGTCATCATTCAATACAAATAATAGGCAAACTCTTTTTAATTTCAATCATTATTCGATATTTAAATATCAAATAATGATTCATTTATATATCAATTATCATTATTAAACTTTCCTCCAAAGAGTTATCTGCCAAAGTTGTGGTGTGGAAGTTAGGAAGAGGAAAAATTTTTTTCAGATGTACTCGTAACTAAACCAAATTTTTCAATGACGAGGTTCATTGCTAATAGCTTTTTTACAGTTTGAGAGATGCGTCAATATAAACCACAATCAATAAACCAATTCAAATGAAAACAAATTGTTAATGAATCGAGGAAATAGGAAATTTCGCATGATTTAGAAAAGTATTCATTTTAAACGAATAAATGTTCATTATAATAAATGGTAACTAAATCATTTAGAGTAAGTTTGTAATTAATGATTTCAAAATACATTTAGATAACATCTTGAAGATTCTTAAATTAACGATGCGGTTGTGTGTTTGCAGAGTTACGGTTTAATTATTTTTGAACTATTTTAATACTTGCCTTGTTTTTTACTTCTCTTTTCCCTATAGATATGAGAGAACCTCATTGAGTTGCAGCAAAAATATAAAATCTTGTTAAGAGTATTAAGTCTTTCGCAATTACATTTAGTATGAAGTACATATTCACTTTGTAATAAAACGCCCTCTCTCTGAAAGTGGATTTAAATACTAAAACTCTTTCGAAACCTTCCTCTAAACAAGAGGATGCAAACACAAAATGAAGCTTTTAATTCCTCATTGAATGAATCTTCCAAGGAAGCTCTTTGTGTGTAAGTTGGAAAATTTTCTCTGGTCTTTTGTAAATTCCATTTCACGTTGTTTCGTATTAATTAAAGAACGCGTGCGTATTATCCGAATCAAGCCGAGAAAACTTAATCCAAATGTGTTTTGTTTGATCCGCATGCATTCTTGCTGATATCTCATTTCAATGAGAGGAAATCAGTAATTAACAAACAAAAATGTCTTGAATATTCACTCGTTGAGTTTCCCATGAGTGTTTTTGGATTTAAATGAATAACGGTTTAATTACCGCAAGACACAATACTTCGTAGTAAAAGGGATCCAGAATGCTTGTCTTGCGTAGGAATTCCAGTTGAAACTGTGGAACGCGAGAAACTGAAATTAAACCTTTACTGATTTTGAACAAATTTGAATACGATTCTACCAATATTTGTATTAGAAGTCATGTTAAAGTATTTATTATTAACATTTTCATTCAGAATTCAAGTTTAGACGATGTTAGTTAATAAAAGACGGATTTAATATCGGATTATTATTGACTTTAAAGGAATTGTTAATTCAGGTTTTGAATACTGAATGATTTTCGGAAATTAATTATCTTAAGATCAGATTTTATTCCATTTGTATTATCGCGCTTAAGTTAGTTGCTGAACACGTCGGTTTAAAATTCTAACCCATATTCAGGTTGCTTTCGAACATATTAAGGAAATACTATTTAGTTATTTATTGAATTTCGAAAAATTCTGCATCAAAGGCACTTGTTAGCTAATTTTATCTTTAACCTCTTTAAGTCCCGCCAGCCCATATATCCGTCTCACTGAGTAGCTGTGTTAAGCGCTCCTGATGTAGGCATCTGTCTTTTCAAAGTACGATTCTTTGCATTGTGTTGCTATTTTTAAAACTGCTTCCACGGCTTTCAAATACAAAAAATTACATAAACAGTGTTTGTGAAGAATTTTCTTATTTCGTAGAAGAGAATGGGATGGAATTTGAAAGGGAATTTTCCCTAGAACTATAAAATTCATAACTTAGCAGCATTGCTTGTTTTTCTGTTTGAGAGAATAGGTCGTGCTCTTTTTCAATTTCTACTATTAGTTCACACTCTCCCTATATATATATGTATATTGTTTAAATTTTCAATCGTTAATAAAATATTTATTCTTCCACTCAAGTTCAAATACATTTTTTAAAGTTGTAGTGGATGACACTTGATGTTAATACAGTTTTTTTCAAATATTAACTCATTAATTAAATTAAATTAATGAAGAAATTGCAACAAATAAAAATAATAGTCCATACATAAAAAAAGGAAAATCGCTTGTTGTGTCCCGGTAGCGAAATGGATAGCGCATTGGACATCTAATCTAAATGCCTTGGGTTGGAATACGACTTGGGATGGCCGAATTTCTGAGAATATGATTTCTTTTACTATAAATTATGTATATTCTTTTTACTACATTTATTGAAATAACTAAATTTAATTATTGAATAAATAGTACCCATCAGAAATAATATTCCAATACCCTATATAGAAAGGAAAACGGAAAATTGCAAGGAAAATAGCTTTCTATTTTGCCACTTAATATTGTGATTTTCTGATATGTATATACATATTTATTTTAATTGTAATTATTTAATAAAAAGTAACTAACATAAACATTTTTTTTGATGGCCTAAGAAGAAATTGACTTAAAAGTTTTTTTTTGAACTAGTTTATTTTTCTTTTGCTCTCATTTTCGAAGAAAGAGCATTGAAAGATATGTTGTTTGTTCAAGAAAAAATGTTCACCATGAATTTCGCTACCAATGTACTAAATGTGATACTTGTTTATGTGTTCAAACATATTTCAGGATATATCACACAGCAGCTAAATTATAATATTTATTTCTATTATACTGTAAGTCTATGCATTAAATTCTGTAGTTTTCTTTTTTTTTACTTTTTTAAACTGAAAATGAACAGTTTTGAGGTTGCAAAACATGCCTCTTCTATTCCCCCTCCCCTCAATAAACTGCGTAAACTGGGGAGGGATTTCCTAACTTTAGCTCCTCAGTTGAGAGGTTAATTGATATCTGATTAAATTTCTTAAATTTGAAGTTTAGTTATTTAGCAAATGTTAGTAAGGAAAAATATTGTTTTTTCACTCCTAACTGATAAAAATAACTCTATGGAACCGTGGAAGATATTATATTAAGAATAAATGGGGCGAAGATTTTATTTAGTAAACCTTTCTGAAATAAACTTATATAACACTAAAAGCCAATTGAAACTTGACAGCAGGAGTAATTTATGATTAGAAACCTATACAGTATGTAAAAAAAGGACTAGAAAAGATATTTTTACGCACATCATAAATTATTCGGAAGGAAAAAAACCCATTTCCTAGGGCACGTCGATTAGAACAACGTCATTTAGAACCCAATCCTCCCACGCCAGCCTCTGCTCCATACCACACTTCTATCCTAAGCCGTCTGGGCCAACCGTAATGCAAATATATTCATCTAGGCCCAGAAGCCTTTTGGTGTTTCTTCTTCAGAGCCCTAATGGCTGTCGTACTGGGGACAATTTGGCTGCAAAACACTTAGCAGCGGTTCGCAAGGTTAGACTGTGGTACATTAACGTAGCAAATTACGATCCTGTGGGAGAACACAAGCGAAAATATAGCAAATTGTGGAAATTCTTGCATGGTTTGGGCCACATGCGCAGCTCTGGTAATCATCATAACTAAGAAAGGCTTTTCCAGAGAGCGTGATACTTTATTATCTGTTGCATGTTTGTCACTGGATTCTTAGGTTCTATCTTTTATGCTAATGATCGAGCCACACGGTAAGGGCAAGATGGATTTGCCTGATATACACGTGTGGATACATTCGGAATTATGAATTTCCACAATGAACCGTTTTAGTTGTAGATTTGCTTATGTTTATGGTAATGTTGGGTGTTAGAGATATGCTCTTAATGTTATAGAGGTAGGATGGCTATGAATTTTCTCCGCGTTTGTCTTTCATTTATTTGGTAAAGATGGAATTACGTGGGTTTTAAACATTTCCTGTAAAACTCGTGCTACATCGTTTGCGTTTGATTTATTTTAATGATTTTGCTTTAGGACTTATTAAGGTTTATAACTTGCCATGGGTTAAGATCGAATAGGAAAAGCAGAGAATGCTGATGAGAAAATAATTGTCCCATTATTTTAAAATTAAAGTTGCATCCAAACAAATTAACCTATCATTAATTCTTCATCATGAACAACATTTTCATACTAATTTAAAATTGTGTATTGCCTTCCTTTTTTAAAAAAATTCTTTAAATTGATGTCTCTCAACGAAAATTGATCCTGTATTTATAGTAAGTCATCATGCATGCTTATACATTAGTAAGTTGAAATGACGTTTTAAAAATTATATTGTGTTATGTATTTGTTGTGATGGTAATTAACATCGTACTTTGAATATCGATTAAGTAACCAGGAGGACACCTAATTCTGGAACGGCACTTGTCAAATTTCCACATCATATCAACATGAGGACTTTGAACCTCCATAGATATATAACGTGCATTAATCTCTTTATTCTTTGAGTCCGCTGTGGCATCAGAACTCGTACCGATGAATCGAGATAAACAATGCTAACCATGAATTCTCAAATATAATCTTTACTCGGGTAAAGTGACCACAAATGTGTTATGTAATGAGTAAATGTGTGAATATATTAACGTTCCATTTGGGGATGAACCTCGTAATTTTGAACCATGATCAAGTAACGAGGACGACACCTGAGCTGCCCCCTTTCCTAACTACTACAACTCTTCAACGGGAGGGCTTTTGAGCTCTCGACAGATTTAACGTGCATCGATCTCCTACTTGGCGGATCTTTAGTGGTACTGGGCTCGAACTCATGACATGCCTGCCACGATCCGATACCTTGACCACTGGGTTATTGCAGCCCCATGTGTTACGTTATAAAATCACTTATATATGTGTGTGTGTGTTTTTCTTTTCTTTTTGCATTAAACATTAAGATTTGTTTGAAATCAGAGGCGTAGCTACCACCGTACAGCCGTATCAATGATACGGTGCTCCCCAAGCCACAGGGGCCCCAACACGTGTAAGTAAAAATTTGTAAACTATTAAAAGACCCAACAAAGGACCCCAAACAGTCTTTGATACGGGGCCCACTCAGGACTAGCTACGTCAGTGTTTAAAATATATAAAGTGGAGTAAAATATCTTACAAAATTGTTAATATTAAAACTCTCTCAATATAAATTTTTTCATGAGATGCTATAACATATTTATTTATACATTCGGTAAAGTCAGTAAAAATTGGTAGTAAAAATTTTTGTTGAACTGAAGACAGTACCAACACGAATTTTGCAAAAAAATAAATAAATAAATAAAAAAAACCAAAAAAAAACCAACAAGAAAAGCGGAACAAGTGAAAAAAGTGTACGGAAAACAGAATTTTTTTAAGGAAGTGATTAATTGAAATTTTACATGCAGAACAGTTAGAAAAACTTCGAACCTTACAGCGAATCATAACTATTATAAAAATTAGAGTCTTATAATTTGAGCTATGAGTTTGAACAGCTGTGTAATTTGTACAATGGAGGTTGGATCGTTGTTGGGCAAACAGAGGGTACCCCCTTCCCCCAGTTTTATATTAAAATAAGTAGCTCTTTTTTAAAAAAATTAAGTTCTATTATATTATGTATATTTTTATATTAGGTCTGTAACATGCATTTAACAATAACGTGGAGTAGCTTAGTTTTTTATAATTATAGAAAAAAATAAATTTTGAGGAGTATTTTTGCGTTAATTATAAGGAAACACCATGATTCGAAGTTCTACTAAAAATTTGCAATTTAATTTAATATGCATACACACATCGAACAGAAATGTAAAATTATTAATAATACATTGCATTAAATTATAATAGTTCTAATTTAATGATAGACAATAAGTAAGAGTAAATAAAGCAGTACTCACAGGGCAAAGTACAAGAATAGCCAACAGCAAAGTTTTAGGCTTAGGATTAAGATTACAGGTATACACGCAGCCAGGTTTCCTTTTATTTACAAAATTACTAAGCTAAAACATGATAAAGAGAAAAAAAGTTGAGACAATTATTTTTAATAGTATAAAACTATTTTCTAAATATACGATAAAAGTACAATAATAGATAATTGAAAGAACCGTTTTATATTGTTAGCAAAATGTTAAGAAAGAAGAAAATATATTTGTCGGCTGTATTTAATTCGACTGAATTTTCATTTATGAAACAAAAATCCTTTTTTTTTTCAAACTTTTTCCAAAATTAAATTATTTATAGTCTTATAATATTACTTTTCTGTCGAATATATTAGTCTTTTTCGATCCAATTCCAACCTTTTGTTCTAAGACTAATTGCCCTTAATTAACTTGTAAAAAACTTACTTTAAGTGTTTTAAAACCGAATTTTGCAGCTTAACATCAAATATTATTGATTTAATATTTCAATGAAGCTATTTATATTAAAAATACCCTAAATATGCAGGAAAAAAAACGATTTTGTCTACCTGGATATTAATTAGATGCATAACTTGGACTAGTGGGATATTTAAAACATTCAATTTGCAAAAAATAATTTGACAATATTGAACTAGTTATTTATATCTTTAAAGGTAACTATACGCTTTTACAGAGCTTAAGTAAATAATAAAACTGATAATCAAAGTTAACAAATTAGTTTAAGAAAAGAAAACGCTGAAAATAATTTTGATGTGTTAAATATAATCTTTATATGAAGCAAACTTTTTACGCTTTTTTCACATAATATTGTCTGAAAATAAAGATATATATCGATTTTTTAAATAGTTTGCTTACGGGTTGGATTTAAAAGGCATGGTTACGTATTTTCAATTGGAAATTTCTTAAGGTATCAATTGATATTCCTAAGAATTTGTTATTGATTTTATTCTGATTCAATGATGTTCTCAGTAATTCAACTTTTTAGTTCACATGCAAATGTAGTCTGGTTAATATTGCCCTGACTGGTCAATCAGTGAACTTCAAATTCAATAGTTGACTATCACAAAAGAGTGCGACGGGGCTTTATCGCGTCTTCTATTAAACATCCTCTTGGGAATCTTTGGGACCAGAATGGCATTTCTTTCCAATCAACCCAAGGAGAGAACGCAATTATGCAGATCAGGAATTGTGTATAAATTGGAGCTTAATCATTCACGTGGAGTCAAGAATTATATTGATGATATAAGGACTGATAGCTGTTCGCCGTGGAATAACGGTAAGATTATATTAAAATTTAGTACTAGAGTGGATTCTAGTAAGTTAGGAAATCATCCATAAATATAGGTTCGGTTGTTTATTGCGATACTTGTGTTAGTATTCTATGTCATATCACTCCTGATCATAAGCCTCCTAGACTTGTGTTGCTTTGCCGAATATACATTGGAATAATAATAAACTAATTTTATTACGTAAGCGTTTGGTGGTCAATCATTTATCCCCTCAAACTTAGGTCGCGTGGATGGTGAAGAGATAGTATTCATAACTCGTGGGCTATCACAAGAGTATATATTGCCTGTTTAGTTTCAATTCATCCAAAGCTCGTCAGTTTGGTCATTAGAGTTGAGGGATAAGAGTAGGAAGCCTTTACATACTGCAGAGCTACAATATGTTGCTTAAAACCTAATTTGGAGGGTGGAATGCCAACTCTTGTTCGTGGATTAAAATTACAAGACCTGTCTCCAAAAGCTTGCGTGTAGCTTCAAAATATGACGTTAATAGTCAATCAAGCAATCAGTTAGGTCTAGATAATTTATTGATTTATGAGTTAACCGTTCTCGAAGACATTTAGTGATTTTTAAAAATTGAATTTTTAAATTTGTTGTTATAGAAATTTGTAACCAATTTCGCATTTTTCAATTACACAAATAGGAATCGATAAGTGAAATCAGAGTTAATATACAGTAGAACCTGTTTTTGAGTGGTCCTTTTTTATGCGATTCTATTTTTGTGCGACCGCATAAGAAAAATGTCTGCAGTATTTCGACGAATGGACTAAATCCACGTGGCGTCATAGTCACATGATAACTGAGCCACGTGTTTTCGGCCAATCAGTTCATAAATTAATGCGACGTCATAATTATATCATAAATATAATCACGCGTTTCCAGCCAATTGCTTCATGTGCTTCACTGTTGCCAAATTTTGCTTTTTGCAGAAACTTTCTTTTAGAAAGTACATATTTGTTAACGATATAATAATGCAGATAGTTAAACAAAATGCTTTTAATTTAAAAGTATTCACATAATGTAAGTATTTTTTTTTTATTTTCAAACTGTTTGAAGAATTTAAACACATGAACTCTTTACCCTATCATCAAATTTCAACGTTATCTAAACTTTACACGTTGAACTAGTATGCCAATTTTTAATCAGTGGGAAACACGTGATTGCCACTATCATGTGACCATCATGAATTTAGTCCATGGGCTTGTTATATGTAAGAATTCATGAAATTTTCGAATATTTTTTTTTGTGCGGTTACTTCCTGTTTGAAATCTCTAATGATTGTCTGGACAAATTTTCGTATGAAACGGTGATGACTTTGTGGTATCGCACCATCATAACGTTTCACACTATTTCTGATATTAGTAAATTCAAATGTATTGTCGCGCAACTATCGTGCATGCTTTTATAAGCCATTTGAGAATAGAAAAGTAGTGTTTGTATATACTGAATTAGACGAAGAGAAAAAAATTCCATTTGTAACCACTAAGTCAACCGATGGCTTGTAACCATTAAGTTATCTTATGAATAACACAGCATGACAAACTATTGCTGAGTTAGATCTGAAATACCACATAGGTTTTTACATTTACATAATGTTACCATTGAAAGCGAGTTTTAGAGTAAATTAATGTTGTCAGTCCAGCATTTGTGTGTGTGACAGACCAGCTTTATAACAAATTTGTATTGTCATTTCCAGCATAAAATACGAATAACATGGCTTAAGTATCAAATAGATTGTCAATAACTGATGGAATATGTTATATGTTATTATTGAAAAATATTAATCGTGTTCAAAATAGTTGAGTAACATTTTTAAATAAAATTAAACTGTTTTAAACTGTTTTTATACATCAAATCACAGTTTTTTCTTGAAATAATTAAGTATTCTAGACTCACAATTTTTTTATTGTTTTAAAATACAATAAATTTTACTGTCTTCAACAGTTTCAAGTTACTGTATTGTGTTGTATAATGTACTCTTAATTTACGACTACTTAAAGCCTAATTAGCGTAAATAAAATTAATTAACAGTTATGGCAAACAAATTATTTAGGTAATTTAAAAACATACAAATACAAGTGAGCTATTTAAAAAAAACATTATTTTTTTAAATGTATCCCACGATATTCAATTTGATCATTTGCAACTTCAGAAAGAATGTTATTTTGGATGTAATTCGTTTTAAAATATTGCCGATTTTTTTAAAAAAAAACTCAGACATATGTTTCTTTAAAATGTGAATTAGTATTTTGTTATATAAGACCTTAGTTTTCTTTAGCAGCAGCAAAAAAGCTGCTGCTTTGAAATACTTCGAATTAACACTAACTTGGTTTTTTAAATTTGTATTGACATAATTTTCAATTTATGCCATCAAATCATTCGATTTACTTCAGTATAAACATACCTGAAATATTATCTGATACGCACAGTATAAATCCTTTTCTTTCTTCAATTCCTACTATTAACAAACAGTCTCTATATATTTATTTATTTTTTATCTTGGTGGAATTTTAAATCGTTAATGAAATACATTTTAAAGCGCCAATTGAGCCGACATTTTATATACATGATTATTTTGGATGACAATACAATAATTTAATAATAATTAATAAAATTAATTGATTAAAACTAATTATTTAAATAATTACAAATACAACCACGTTGGCATCCTTTTTGGCGACTTGTGTCAAAACTTGAAAAGGTTTTTTTCGCACGTTTTAAGGCATTCAGTTCGAACTGAAATTTTATATACACGATTGTTTTGGATGACAGTACGATACTTTAATAGCAATTAATAAAAATTAATTGTCACTTAATGTTGTGGTTCTGTCATGTATATACATATTTATATTAATAGTAGCTAAAATAAATTTCTTTTTGTTGATCAAGGTAGGAATTGACTTATTTTTTTTATATTACTTGTTTTCTTTTTTGTTTTTCTATATTTATTACAGAGCTTTCATTTTAAACACTTCATTCCATTGTTATATTTATTAACAAATACTGCTTTCCCATTGTCTCGCTTCATCATCCTTTGACGCATTCCGAGTTAAAGTGGAAAGACGCGCGTTTTATTACAGCCATCATAACGGTTTCCCATGGATCTGTCGTGTCACTTTAAGGTTCACCATGGAAGCCAGCCCTGATGCGAACTGACACTCAATTAAGAGCGAGGGCCGGGTAGCAGCACTGTGTGCCCCAGGCCCCAACGACTGTTTAAGACATGATGTCCAACGCTAAATGCTCGCCCGAGCGAACCTTTTGCTGGGGGAATGGGGTAAACATTGATAATTGCAATCCTTAGGAATGATACCAGATGAGTGTACCGACTTGTGGTAGTCTGTCTTTATTCCTGTCGTTTGGCATATGCATATGGCCCTGGATTGGGAGAGAAAGGCACATTAACAAGTCTCTCCTACCAAAGAGGGATATTTTCATACATTTTTCATGCAATGCATGAATTCTTGGAATTTCATGCATTTAGATCTGCGATGTGCAGTTTTGTGTGCTGAGGTAAAAGATCGTGGTCTAAGATAAATCTCTATGGCTTTTGGAATGTGGATCATAGATTAAAATTTCTATTTCTCTGTTGCACATTGTTTATTTTATTGACCGTTATAACATACATAAATTATTGTTTAAAAAAACTAAAAACACCCTTTTATAGTTAATCGAACTAAGTTGTAATTTAATCTTTTAGTCGCCAAATTTGGAATTAGTTGCCGAATCTGGACAATGGGATATGAAATTAGTCACCGGGTGCGAGATAGGATCTGAAAGTGAGAAATCGTTAATCCTGATGATCCTGACCAGGACAATAGAGCAAAATTATTAAACTATTGTATTATCGTCGGTCCTGGACAAGTGAGCAAAATTTCGAATTAATGTGGCCTTTTAAAGTGGGTAGAAATTGAGTTTAAAGATTTCGTTACATACAAGTGAAGCTTATAAAAGGGTGTTAAAAAAAGAACCTATTACTAAATAGGTAATTGGTTATGTCAAGTAATGCTTATGTATTGATGGAAAGATGCTAAATTTTAGAGGTGTTCTACAATGTAACGGCTTTGGTGTTACAAATTTATGCGAAATCTAGAGCATTGTTGCACGTGAAAATGTATATTGCTTCAAACTCTTTAATACAAGCTAAAAACAACCTTTGAATGACGTAGATTCCTTGAGAAAATAGCATCACAAAAGTTTTGGTTGCGATTTTATCGTATGGATTTCAGTTTGGTTTAATTTAAGTCTTTTTAATTTTCACTAGAAGAGTACAATGAAGAAAAGCATAAGAATAGCCTGAGTAGAAAATGTGTAGTACATTTTTTTCTTGCAGATGTATTACATCAGCGTTTCTCAAACTGTGGGGCGCTCCCTCCTTGGGGGGTGTAATAACTCTACGAGAGAGGCGCAAGCCTATTGAAAAGTCGAAAACAAAAGATTATTTAAAAAATTAATTTACTGAAAGTAAACAGACAAAATACTTTCTGATATAATAAAATATAAAATACACATTTACTCTGATATAATACACTTATAAATGTATCAGTACTGTACATGTGACGAATCTGTACGGAACCTTTCCACTAATCTTCTTAGGCGTCTTTCTGGGGAATAATGCGTTCATTTCCAATCAACTCCAAAAAGAGGTATGGGATATTTAAATTAGATAAGGTATTTAAGTCGAGCGTTGCGAGATAGCAGGAGAGATGATGGTAGGCTATTGAGCCAGTAACTTTAAACGCATTACTAGAAGATTCAAGGAGATTAGATTCGTGAAGACGTCGTGCTGCTAGACGTACCAGAAAGCTGAGATAAGCCAGCGGTAAATATAATTCACGTACGCTTAAAGTAAGCGTCAGTTTGAGTGACTTAGTTAAAGTTAATGAAAGTTAAGAATTCGAATACGTGTGCTTCTCGGATCTCCTATTTCGGTAAACCTTACTTGAGTTTGAGCTAGATTATTAATTAATTGTATTCTTAGTAATTTAACTTAATATAAAGGCAAATCCCTTTAAGCGACGTAACATTATCGTATTATATGTTATCAGAGATTTTTGAGGAAAATTATAATAAAATAAAATAAATATTATTATTCAAAATGGCTCTTAGTGGTTCTTTGCCTCAAATTAATCTTAGTGTTCAAGGTGTGACCCAAGGGGGTCATCACCTACAATGTATTTTATTATTAATTTAACAATACTAAGTTAAGAACAAATTTGATAATTATTAGTGACCCCCCATGGGTTTGTATTAACACTTATCTTGATATTTTGTACGGTTTATGATTCCTTATCTGCCGATTAAAAGTTACGTGATTCGCTTCCCAATGCTACCTTTTTCCATGTAGACGAGCGTATTTTGATGTTTGTTTATTTTTTTTTTTTTGAGGGGGAGGTGAAGAAGAATAAATAAGCAAAGAAAATCCTCTGAAATGAGTAAATCCTTCGCAAACACTGGCAAGGTCCTTTTGTTGCATTCCAAAGCCTTCGGAATAATTTATGGACAGCACTGCACAGAAATAATCGTACTTCAGAGACGTATATATACGTCCAGAAAATTAATACTTTGAGCGAGACGTTTATATACGTCGGTGGCACGAAAGAGGTTGTAGTCCTATTGTAGCTTTAGTGTCAAAGTATAGTATTATTGAGTTCAATATATTGTTATTGCATGAAGGGTGGATGATGAAAATGATGATTGGATAGTGGGTCGCGTATATTGAAAGTTTGAGAATTACATGCTAATGTGTTAATGTAATTCAGTCATTATCGATTATTTGCATACACATAATTTATCGTATGATTTAGTTAAAGCGAATGCTTAGAATTATGTAAATTATAATTAAATTTCAGATCCCTATAATAAAAAATATTGTTTATTGAATTAATTTGAAAAATAACTACTCCAAGTTCTTAAAAAATGTATATGATAATGGTTGCTTATATATGTTGCACATCGAAACAACACAAGGACGATAAGCTTATCAATTTCGACCCCAACGTGAGGACTTCTATTCTTGGTAAATTTAACATGCATGAGCCCCTATATGAAATGAAATGGATGGGAAAAAATGTTACGGGAAAAATAAAATGCGAATGAAGAAAGGGTAAATTGAACTTTAAAAAATAACTTAATTTAATTTATTGAATATAAATACTCGTATATCACAATCATTGCCTGAAGTTTTGAAAAAAATACATTTGAATTTTCTACTAATAATTTTTAGAACATAACGAAAAAAGCTAGTAAAGTTGATAACTATAAATTGAATTCTAATTTGCCTAGAATGAAAATCATGGAACATGTTACTTCTGTACCTTCAAAATCTTTACAAATTTTTTTTTAAAAAAGGAAACAAACAGAAGAAATTTTTACTTTTTTATACTTCCCGTGCAAATAATTCCCACGGATTCATCAAATATTCCCCAAAAGTAAGAAATTCTTAAGCTACTCGAATTATTACACAACTCACGAGAAACAACATCTTATTTCTGCTGGGGAAAAAAACAAGGAAAAAAAAACATTGACTGTCAAAGAGATAAAAGACGTCGTCTCCCATTTTCTAACAAGATTTTCCTTTTCCCCTCATCCCGCATACAAATGCGATCGTCAGCCGGATAAATACGGCTCCATACAAATTACCATTTGTGACTAGAAAGAGAACCGGGGCGGCCTGATAACGCACGTCAACGCATCACTTTCCTTATCTCGATCAAAAACGGTGTTTGGGGCGGAACAATCAATGAAAATCTGTACAGTGTTGGCCGATGTTAACACGGAGTGGTGTGGACGCCTGCTTGTCTTTGGGTTCGGACAACTTTCCGCACTCAGCCCTTGTGATGGAGAGATACCATTGAAATGGAGAGTTTGATTTGGGGTAGTTTCGATTCGTATCTCTGTCTACAAGAAAAATTAAACTTTAAGTCAGGAGTTTCCAGCCCCTTATTGTGGGTGAGGGTATTTGAGAGAAAAATATTGGTGGGTGGAAGTAGAGTATTTAATTTTTAAAGAAAGCATCAATCACATTCTATACATTCTGTGGCGCACATAAGAGGGGGGAGGATGTCCTCGGGTCCGCCCCTCCCAAAGCCCTTGATTTTTTTTTCGATTAATATATAATTCCATATAAAGAAAAGCAACAAAAAAAAAGTCGTTTAAGATCAGTATTAACTTATGCATGTGAAACTTGGTCCATGTCTCGAACAGATGAGAATATGATAAGTATTTACGGGAAAATGGAACAAGGCGAAGAAGATCAAATTTAGAGCTATATCAATCATATAAGGAATCTGACATTGTTAACTTCATCAAAATACAGCGAATTAAAGGGACAGGTCACGTTATCGGAATGAACGAAAACCGCACCACTAAAAAGTCTTCAATGCTCAACCAATCGGCACACGAAGAAAGGGCAGGCCAAATCTCAGATGGATTGATGGCCTAGAAAAATATCCCCTTGTTCGATATGGGAGCAGAAATATATTATACAGATTTTAGATGTTGTGGTCAAAACTTCTCTTAACAAATTCTTTATACAAATATCTTCTAAGTGAGTTGTTTTGTAATAAACTTTAAAGTATCCCACCAACTGAAGTGGTTATATATGCTATAATAAGTTATAGTTAAAAAAAACTGTGAAAAACACGCTTTTGTGATTAATCGAACTAAAAAGCAAAAGCAGTTCTTAAAATAAGAATACAATGATCAACGAGAAAATTAATGCCATTGTGGTCTAAGCTTGGGGTGCTCGATATTAATTCTTATAATTTCTTACTAGTTATATCCCTAAATGCTGAAATTATAGTACAAAACAGGCTGCAGTAGCCGAGTGGTCAAGGTATCGGATCATGGCAGGAATGTCATGAGTTTGATCCCAGTACCACTAAAGACCTGTCGTGTAAGGCAGCGATGCACGTTAAATCTGTCGAGAGCTGAAACGTCCTCCCGTTGGTGTGGTGTGGTAGTTATGAGAGGAGGGTGCCAGCTATACTATCCCTATTAATTTTATATATCGTACCCATCTAAAAGAAATCTACTAGAAGAATAAGAAAAAGAAAAACATTTTCCACACACACAGGAATACACTGTATTTTTCAATTACAAAATAATTTGATATTAAAATTTAATGAAATTTTTAACCACATTCTCTAATTTTAAACACACATTACTCTAAAACCAATAATTTCAAGCATACACTAGAGCATGCATCCTTAAATTTAATTACTGATAAATTCTATTAATTTTACTTAAGTTTTTTGTTTGACAAATTACAGCAATCCGGTAACACCAGTTCAAGGTCATTGATCACTGTAAAATATACTAAAAGAAAGAATAATTCAAAAAATGTCCTGAAATATTTTAAAAATAGGGGAAAAAAATTATTCACACAAGAGAAAAGTTCGTTAAGTAGAAAGTGTACTTCGCTATTTGGAGGTTATTTTACGAAGTAAGCTGTGAAATGTTCTTAGTTCCAGTTAAAAGTTCGCAAAATAGAAGTTTGACTGTAATTAGTTTAAGTCATTCTATTGTTTAAATTAATTTGTATCCTAATCAGGGCATTAGAATAGTATTCAATGAAAAAAAAAACCTATAGAGTTATAAAATAAAATATGCAAAACAAAACAGATGCAGTCAAACTATGGGTAAAAATACAGTTAGAGAAACAAAAACATTAATTTATAAAAAAAAAAATCAAGAATTTTTTTGTGTATTTAAAAACAAACAAGTTTTATAAGAGCAAAACTGATTGATTTTTTATAAATATCATGTTGGCTATTAGCAACAACCATCACGGCCAAGTGTCGGGGTGAGTGAGTGAGTGAGTGTTGTTTTTTGGCGCAAGAGCCAAGTTTGGCTATACTGCGCCACACATTCGTTAATATAATCTGTAATCTATACGGGAAAAGAAAGGATAAATTGAATGACAAGAAGGAGGGTCGAAAATAGAGAAGGATCACTAGGGTACCTCGAGGTCGTGACACCCGCGTTTACCAAAGATAGTAAACCCCTTGGGAAAAGGAAACGATCACTAGGGTACCTCGAGATTGTGACACCCGTACTCACCTGAAGAAGGTGAGCCCCTGAGAAGCCAAGTGTAACAGGAAGACTTCGAGTCTTAATGGATTTAACAAACAACACATTGGCTCGGCGTATCTGTGTATTAAAAAAAATGTTTATAGTAAAAATGATATAGATAAATTTTTCCATTTGTTATAAAAATAATAAAGCAACTTTAAAAATATATTTACTATGTTAGCAAAATCTTAATATCATAACGATAGTAGATTCATGTCTTTATAAGATATAAATTTGAAAAAAAAACGGCATATGCTCATTGAATTTGGTTTACTAATTTAGAAAAATGGTTGCATATTTTTTTTTTTACTTTTAAAACATTAATTATTTCCACATAATTTGTTTTACTCACAAAATTATACAGAGGCTCATAAACTTTAATTTCATCTGAAATAGAAAATCGTTCAAATATATATTAGCATTCGAATGAAAATGTCTTTTCAGCTACTATTGTTTGAATTTATATATATTACAGAAATCCCCCAATTCTATTTCTTTTGTAGGTAAAAAGTTGTTCACAGACAGTTTTTGTCATATTTGTTCTTTTATATTAGTGCACATATGCATGATTTCGTAATGTAAAATAAATACTTTATAATTACGCATGATTCTTTAGAAATCCAAAACTTTATCGGTACACTAATTATGGTGTAAATAATTTCCTGTTTATTTAATCTATAATGCTGAGTTTCTTTTTTCTAAAAGATTGAATAGACGCGGAATAATGTACTTGCATGAAACAACGCAGTAAAAAAATATTATTATTGAAAACTAGATGAAAAGACATATTTCTTGATATCGCATACTTTATTTACATGTTCCATATTTTTTTGTAAAATATACTAAGAGTCTTCAAGCTAATAATGGAATAATCCTTTTTTCAAGCTGAAAAGTAATTTTTTTTTACAATTTAAGTTGTAAGTATATATTACTAACCACAAAAATTCATAAGGAAATAATGAACTTATTTTGCTTTCAGAAATTGCAGTGTGGGATTCTTATGATCTGTTTTACAAATAATCAATTTATTATTTATGTGTTGCATAAGTTTAAAAAAGATTATGTATAGTATATGTATCAATGTGTTTAATAAATAATTAAAATTTTTTTTCTTTTCTTCTTTTTTTATAGGTAAGAAAAAATTATTGAATATATTTGATGATGCATTGCATTCGTAAGTAAGATACATTTAGAAATGTTTTAAATTATTCATTAAGATACACATTTTCAATATTTTTTTTATGTTCTTAATTCAGGTAAATTCTTTGGTAAATCATTCATAAATGATAAAGAAAATAATATAAGAGAAATTCTTCTTCTGAAGCATAAAATGTAATTGATAGAACTAAATCTCACAAGTGTGTCGCGCTAGGATATTAGAGCTTTGCAACAAAGCAGGGAAAAAATGTCTTGTAACAAATTTTAAATCCCAGGATATATATTTACTTTTCCCCATTTTTTTTTCACTTTTTCCATCGTCAAATTCACCGTTTTCCCTGTTCTTTATATTCTATAAATTGTTGACAGGTATATGCTAAAAAATAATCTTCAAACATGTCTACCCAAAAGAAAGAAGAATTATAAAATGAATGTAAATTATAATTTAAAAGAACAGAATTTTGTATAAGACGGGAAAAAATAATTTGTGTAGTGTGCCTTAAATTATTTTATAATTCTTATAGTTTTTTTGTTTTTTCTTTAATAACGAATAAAATTTCTTGTTTCATGGTCTGATATAATAATGAAAGAAAAGTTATTTTTTTTAAAAAAAAATCTCATGTATTTAGAAACATTCCTTTTGTTGCTAGTTTTTATAAAATCTTCCAAAATGATTCAGCTAAGTGCTATGTCTCGGTAAACAGAAAACAGTAAGAAAATAATTGTACACTGTCTTGTGTTTATCGGCAAAATTTAGCATTTGATGAGAGCTTACATTAAAATTAATTCAAGCATCAAAATTTGATACTGAGAGCCACCACTAGATGGTGCCTCCTTGAAATGGTTCTCAAATTTAGGGACTTCCTGTGTCTGAAAAGGTTTAGTTTCCAATATGCAGCCCATTGGAAAAAAAAATCATGAATTTATCAAGCTAATAAAAACGTTGGATTAGAACAGAGATAAATATTGAAAAAGGCATAAATTTACTATTCCAAAAGGAACAAATGGATTTCCATGATCACTCATCCCATACATTCCACTAAGAAGTATCTGTGTAAATATTTTTTCTCAAAGCGTTTTTTTTTTCTTTTATAAAACGAAAGATTTTTACGTAATTTTTCACTTTATTACATAAACATTGTAATCACAATCCTTTTTTTTAGCTTTTATAGGCTAAAATATACAAAATATTATGTAATTAAGGCGTTATATTTGTTTAAAGGAGTGTAAAAGTTAATTAACAAGCAATTTATTGAAAATGATACATAGTATAATTGCTTAGTTCATATTGAAAATAACACTAATTTTTTTTAAACATTGACATAAAAAATAAAATAACTTTTTTTTTCTTGAGAACTTTTTATTTAATTTTGCGTAACATACAGTTATTCTGTTTTGTATTTAGTTTGTACTTGACATTTTATAAGGGTCGCCCAAATGAAAGAGGCATTATTGTGATAACTCCCCAATTTGAAGAGAAAGAGGGTGCCGAGTGTTGAAAATGCATGCGATATAATCAGATCCTGCCGGATGCGCGTGTGATAGCGTGGGGGCACGTTAAAAGGCATCGTTCGCATCATGGATGCCTCCAAACTGTACGACTGTCAATGAAGGGGTCTGAAGGGACGGTGATTTCCCAACGATAATGAGGTCCAATCCGCTGTTGAAAGTTGGTTCCACAACCAGGGACATCTTAAGACATAGGCCAAATGGGCACAGGGGCTCGGACACAATGGATACCTTGTCAACTTCTCGATTCAGAGATTATAAGATCATGGTTCGAATAATTTCAATTGTCGAATGTTACTTTCGATTGTATCCTCCAAGAAACTGGAAATTTCGGACGATATGTCAACTAGTCACCTTGTCAACCATCAGCCATGTATAGGCCTAGGTCTACCACCATGCGCCATCGCTACTCATTCAGTCAAAAGGCGGAAGTCGGTCAAGACGGTTTGTGCGATTGTAATACATATTTATTTGTTTCGGGTTATTGTTTGTACGAGTATTTGACAACGTACTGTCTACTTTTATGGGTTATAGTTGGGCCCCATGGCCTATTTTTGCGTTGGGGCCCAGGGCCTCTAGAAGTCTTAAGACGCCCCTGTCTGCAACCAATACTGGAGCTTTTTAAGCCAGGGTATCTATCATGTCGTGGAGCTCTAGTACACTTGTTCCAACCACCTACAAGGCAGGATGCGGTAGCCCAGTGGTCATGGTATCGGATCATGGTAGGCATGTCATGAGTTCGAGTCCAGTACCACTGAAGACTCGCCGTGTAGGGCAGAAATGCACGTTATATCTGTCGAGAACTGAAACGTCCTCCCGTTGGTGTGGTAGTTAAGAAAAGGGGTTTCCAACTGAGGTGTCGTCCTCGTCACTTGACCATGGTTCAAAGTTACGTGGTCCGTCGCCAAAAGCCCTCGTGAAGCTGAATAGTGCGACGTTAATATTTACTCACTCACCCAACCTACAAGGCGACTTTGTTTAGCCTATCTGTTAGGTCTACATTATTTCTTTCCTTTGTGTGTTAATTTATATTAATTGCATTAAACCATTTATCAAATAGACTGTAGTGCTACTTTCATTTGGGTGATCCTTATATGTAAAAGATGTCTCCTATTTTATAATAGTATGTTGATACAATGCTTATAAATTTCTGACATCATCAGTTTTCTTGTAAAATGAATAAATAAATAAAAATTAACGATACACATTTTATATTAGCAGATATAATGTTCTAGATGTATTTCTAAAATTATATTTAAACAAAGCAAGACGTGAAATTTAAAAATATGACAAATGAGTTAACGTACACGCTATGAAATTATACTATATTAACTGGTTTCAAAACTTAACAGGCCAGTGTAATCAAGTGTGGTAACGAACACATGACCGGTGTAGGTTCGAAACGTGCACCACTGAATGCCCACTGTTCCGACTTGTTCTCTAATTCCTAAAACGAATTTTATTTGAACCGTCGCTGACCAAAGGGGAGCTCAATTAATCTGTAAAAAACTTAGGCAGATTGTGGATCCCTTAATCGATGGTAAGCCTATCCACAAAATAGAAATTTTTTAATGAATCTTTAGTGTTTACGTGTGCTGGTGTCACAATAATAAATATTTAAAAACTGATAATAAGGACTAATATTTGAAAAGTGGATACACACTACCATTACGCGATACTAACAGTGTAGTGTGACTAATGCACGTTAAAACTGTCGAGGCTTAAAGTCCTCACATGACGTGGTGCTTAAATTAAGAGAGGAGGGTGCCAGCTCAAGTGTCATCCTTTTCACCTGACGCGGTTCAACAGGCAGGCCCAGTGGCTCAGTGGTAGCGTATCGCGCTTTCACACCACAGGTCCTGGTTCTATTTCTGGGCTGGACAAGGTCAATTCAAGGTTTCACCCGTTCTGCAGTGGGTTGATATATATATATATATATATATATATATATATATATATATATATATATATATATATATATATATATACCAAGCTTGCTTGGGGACTTAAACACTGGGGGTCTTGCTTCAGATTGACCACCTGATCGGGACATCTGCTCATGCACCTCAGCGCCAAATGGTCTCGTATACTGGTATGGGCACAGTGGGCCCTGACCCTCATGGGCTGTTAGCACCTTTATTAGGGGCCCCTGTGTCTTCTCGAACCATACGAAGGCACCTGGCTGAAGGCCAATTGGGATCGCGGCGTCCATTACGTGTGCTGCCCTTGACACACACCCATCGACACCTTCGTTACGAGTGGTGCCGCGCACGAGGAAACTGGACTGCAGCGGAATGGAACCAAGTCGTCTTTAGCGACGAATCCAGATTCAATTTCAACGGTGATGATAATCGTTTTCGTGTATGGAGACCCCGTGCTGAACGCCTCAATCCTGCCTTTGGTTTACAGCGGCACACCGCTCCCACAGCTGGTGTGAGGGTATGGGATGTCATTGCCTACAATACACAGTCATCCCTAGTATTGATCCGTGGCACCACATGACAGATCGGCGGTTTATCCAAGACATGTGTTGCCACTCATGCAGCGGCTCCCAGGAGCCATTTTTCAACAACATAATATTCGGCCTCACACGGCAAAGGTGTCACAAGACTGTCTTCGTACTGTTACTACCCTTCCTTGGTCTGCCCTATCCCCAGATTTGTCTCTAATAGAGCATATCTGGGATCATGTGGGATGGCGAGTTGGGCATCCCACGAGTTTGAAAGAACTAGAGGCAAGGTTACAGCAAATATGGAACGAAATGTCCCAAGACATCATATAGAACTTGTATGCGACTTGTATAGAACACGATCGTATCGCATCGTGCATTCGCGCTAGAGGGGGTTCAACAGGGTATTAAATCCTCCGTTCTTTTGCCTTTTTCTATCAAATAAATGAACATTTTTCTTTGATTTTCTAATCATTTACTTTCATCCAAGTAGTCATTACGTATATAAAATTTCATTTCATTTTGACGACTCGTTCCTGGTGCGCTAATTTTTTTTGTCCATGAGTGTATATTAGCAGTGACATTCGTTCATACTTAAAATTTAAATTATTTATTTTGAGTTTGAATATGTAACAACATATTCGTAGAATTAAAAACGTATTCAATGTAATGCACGAACATAAGATAACGTGTTTATTAATTACGTTATTAATATTCCGAAGGATGGGTGTGCGATACAACGTTCTAAAACATTTGCATATTTCTTAGTATTTTAATAAGTTCCTTAAATATATTAACTATAAATAAAAAGCTAGTTGTTGATTCTAGCGAAAATTAAAATTTAGACAGTTGTCATAGTCAAAATGAAGCTAAAGTAAACAGAAAGAAAAACAGCTTCCTCGAATATCTGCTTCTAAACTAATCTCACCTCTTTAGCAAAATTTTCTTTTCAGAATCTAATTGCGTATAATAAGCCAACAGGTTTTGTGAAAGCCGGTATAAACTTATGAATATTTCACAATGAAGTAAAGAATATTTTGTTTAACGCTGGCCCGATACCTAAGAGACCGGATTTTCTTTAAAAAATGCAAATAGCTCATGAAGCAAATGCGTTTCTCTATTGAAATTTCAGCTTGCTTTATGTTAGTTTACTTATGGTAAGTACCTCGGCAGTAAACAGTAAAAAATAAATGCTCTAGACAGCTACTTAACGCATGTATACTAAACAGATTTTCTCACGAGAGATTTTCATCTCTTTAGTAATAAATAACTCGAGTTTTTGCTTCCTAAATTAAAAAAAAGGAAATCTTCTTTCTTAAGATGTAATAAATAAATAGATTATAATAATGAAAGTACTTCGAAATTTCTTTTGGATATATTGTAGTACAACCATTATCTTATGGTTAACCTTTTAAAAATCGTCTTATTGAAAGTGTCTTAATGGAATACATATATATTTTTCTTAATATATAATATGCTTTATCGATCGTATATTTTTAGCAATACTTTTAAATAATAGGTAATGGTGCAATAAAAAAATTAACAGTTACATTTAAATAAGAAATATTTAACACCAAATATATATATATGTATATATAATAGAAGATTTATTATCATCGTTTCATAAATTTTTGATGGAATATTCACGGTTTGTGTTTCTTCCCTAATTTCAACATAATTCCTACATTAGAATATGAATACAGCTGAAAAAATAATCTTAGAATGAGATTTCAATCCCGATTCAGCCTTAAATTTTACAAGAACCCTTATATTGTAACGTTTGAAAGAATAACGGTAGCGTATTCTTGGTTAATTTAAATATGGAATTTATTTACGTCATAACTATGGAATATTATTTACTAAATGATACATTAAAGTTATTAAACTTAATTATAGATTGTTAGAGTCCAATATTTTGTGAGAGGAGGATTCGTTGGCCACCGCTCCCGTGTAAGTTCAAAGCATCTCTTCTCTCATCTTCCGGTCGACGGGGTTAGATTCCTCGGGGGGTCAAAAAGGGGTTGCGCTGCAGCTGCAAGATGCACGTGTGGGTGTCGGGTCCACCAAAGATTTTGACCGCTGCTGGGAGTGGCTACGTTACAATATGCACTATTATCACACAGTAATATGATTAGAATGATATTATAGTTGAAAATTATCTCTCACATTTTCCAGTAGTATCTTATCTCTTCAATGGGCTAAGACCATTTGACGTCACAGTCATGTAACATCAATCACAGGTTCCCAGCCAATCACTCCCTGCGCTTGTTTGTTGCTAACTCTTACATTTTGTGAGCAAGAACTTTTTTAAAACAGACTTTCTATACTTGCGACCAAATTTTCAATCATAATTTTCATCACTCCCCCTCCGTACAACAACAATATATAGAATGTAATAATAATATATATGACGTAAGTATACAATACGACTCTAATTATAAACTGCACAAATTAACAAGGTAGTATTAAATTTTGTATATAATTTTGTATACGACAAGCCTGTAGAAGTCACTAGTAAGTTTAAAACCTGCTCTTAACTTAGTATTGATGAATTAATTTTCAAATACATTGTACAGTACTGATACGTTAATAAGTATATTATAACAATTTAAATGAGTTCGAATGTATTTTGTTCTGCTTCTTTTCAGTAAATTGATAATTTTATAAAATAATGTTCTATTTTTGACTTTTCGATTTGCTCAGGCCCCCCCTAGGGGGACGCACCCCATAGTTTGAGAAACGCTGTTTTAAGGTATATAATTGTCAACCATAATAACGCACACATGTAAGCAAAATACACTTGATTTTTAAATACATGTATAAAATAATATTTTAAATTTTTTTAAAAAAAAAAAGTTTTGTAGAGAGAGAGAGAGAGAGAGAATCTTAATAATTGAACATCTTTACCCAATTACAAATTTGAAATTTAATCTAAATTTTACAAGTAGAACAACAAGTACAAGTCTAATGTAAGTTTTGAATTCACCGTAGAACACGTGGTTGTATGTATCAAGTGACCATCATGAATTTAGTTCATTTCCCTATCATAATAACTTAACATTTACAGATTAGTATCCTGTGGTGGTATTTTTACATTATCACACAACCTAAGTTTAACTTAAAAAAATGATTTATTATTTTAGTCTAGATTTCTAAAATCAGGTTGAAAGAACAGTAAAGAAGTTTTGATTTGGCACTGATTTTACTCTGAAACTATTGTTTTAATGAGAGATGTCCTACAACACAGTGATTGCCTATGTGGTTTATTGACCCTTGGGCTCTACGACGACCAGCAAAGGGTCCATGCTAGCGAAAAAATAATTTGAGGGTTCTTGAGGTGTAAATGGGGATATACGACAATATTTCTCACTTAATCAGACTGTGGCTTTAATTTCAAAAGAAAAATTGATCAAATGGAGACCAGATTTAATCTATTTAACATTTTATTTATTAAATTAAATATGATTAATATGAAGTTACAAGGTGACAGCATAAATTTTATTTAAACAAGGACCATCATCCCATCGTTTCTTTCCAGAATTAAGCAAAAAGAGTATAATATTGGGCGTCGTGAATTTTTTCAGTCTCTCAATTGACCACAGACAATCTGCCAGAAAAATAACCTTTTAACCTATGTTCAACATTTAAATTTTCTTTATCCAGATTTTGAAACTAGGTTTCAGAATGCTTTAACTAGGATAATTACCACACACAGTAGGAACTGAATTCAAATGGTCACATATAAAACAAAAGTCATGTTACAGGAGGAACTGATTCGAATAACGGAGATCTTATAAAGTGATGTTTGGAAATGGATGTCAGTACTTTTGGCTTTAAAAAGACGTAACTGTTATTTATCCCTAATTATGGAATATTGTGAGAAAGATTTTAGTTGCTTTTCCTAGGGGGAAAGAGTTTCAGCACTGTTGCCAATCTCGCTTAAAAAATATTTAAAAAAAACGGGAAATAAATAAAAGACTGGACACTACTTACCAAGGAGATTAAGGATTAAGAATGACAAGATTGATGCCAAATGTTGCAATCTGTTATTGAAACCCCATATATATCCCTCACATCATAAATATTCGTGTGTTGAACAGTTATTTTAAGTAACAGTAATTTCATGTATTAATTAAAATTTAATTTAACATATGTTTCTTAATTTTTTAAACATTATACTTCACTGTGGTTAGAAATTTAAATCTTTTAAAGTAAATAGCTCTACAGCAGTAATCAAAAAGACATTTAAGTTGATAAGTTTGCGAAAATTCAATATTAGGTAAGCAATGGTTTAACCAAAACCGAAAAAACAAGGCAACGGGGCTATGACACAGAAAGTTTGGAAACTGTGCTCTGGAAGTAATAGTATTTGACGTGGGACACTTCTTTGAACAGTTAGGGGTTCAGAAACCAATCTCGAGCAGATAATAAAACGCTTTGAATCAGAAGAATTCTGAAATGGCACTGTTCGTTGCAAACGAAAGATTACCAATAACAAAATAACAAACTGTTATTTTTCTTAAACATTTTTCCAAACAAATGAAAATCATTTTTCTTAAAACGAGTCGTTCTGTTCTCCACAGTTCAATACAGTTTGGCGAAGATGAACCAAAACAAAGCTTTTTCAACTAAATTTAACTTTCTGAAATGAGTATCACTCTAATGTTTCGGAAACTTAATTAAGCGGTATTTGTTTGTAAAAAGTGTCCCGCTGGATATTGAAACTAGGGTTAAGTGGGGAAAAAAATACATCCACACATATCCGATTCTCTCGCGTGCGTATCAGAAGAACAATCGCTTCAACACACAAATCCACTTTCACTTGCTCATTTTTCTTAAAAATGAATTTAAAAATAATTACTGGCTCCTCAATACATCTTTTCCCTTGGCAAAACCATTTTGCGGTCGAGACCTGCTCACAATTAAATTAACCATTAATGAAATATTTATCTTCGGTCTCTCCCAATTCTTTCAGGCCCGCTTCTCAAAAACAAAGAACTGGAGAAATAACGAGAAAATTATGCATAGGATATCATCCAAAACTAATAAACTTTCCAACTCAGTAAACACAGACGTACATTTCAGTCGACCCTCCGCTCTATTAGTAAAAGCAACAAAATTTGCTCTCCTTATTCTTAGGCGATATATGGATCAAGGCACGCTAAACCAAACTTTCCACAAAAGATAATGCCTCCAGCTATTTCAGTAGCGAAAATTCGAACAAAAGGGAAAAGGGGGTGGGTTATCGATTAACGATCGACAAAAGCGACCCTTCTGGGGGTGAAGGGGTGCACGGTCGAAAGTCAGATTCGTCAAGAAAATGGTTGAATTGTTTTCTCCACTTCCGCCGCGAAAAAGTAGCACCCTCCTCGAGGATTTAAGAAGTGTTCATCGAAAGGGAGTTTTCGTTCGTTAACCCCCTGTAGTTGATTATATCTGAGGGTGGATATGGAAGCAACAATCTTGTGCTCTTCCAAATTATTACTTTCTTTCAAAGTTCTTTTTTTTTTTTTAAAAAAAAGGATTTATTATGTCGCAGTTCTTTCCCTGTAATAATGGGCTAAGCTAGCTCTATTCTAAGTCTTTTGGTAATAAGAGTTAATTTTCCATCTAAAGTTTAATCCTCCATTCCAATATATTGCAATTCTATTTTTCTTTAATTTTTTTCATCTTTACCGACAAGTGATGAAATTAAAAGTCTGCAACAAAGGGAGAAATGATACCATTTTTTGGAAAATAGTATTGTATCATTATATTTTACGTTTTTATATCTAAGCATCGTGTAATTACTAATTTGTCGATATTTTCAATATTTTATTAAGTATTTTTATGATACTTTTGTGTATTTTAAATACATTTTTAAGGAAGATTTCTTCTTATTTTCATACTTTCAAATTATTTTTATCCCTTACTGTCATATAAATAATTAGCTTTAAGATTTTATATAAGCCTTCTTAATAGAGTAGTCTATGAAAGCTATTTGTCTTACATATGAAGTAAGATGTATTGTTCTTGTCCATGCAAGTATTTTAAACCTTCCAGTATATTTTCTAAATTAAATAATGTAACCAGAATATTGTAAAACTACATACAAATGAATAGTCGCGAAAAATTCACTAATTCATTAGTTTCTCGTCGTTAGAATATTTTTTATCGAAAGAAGTAATTTAAAAAAACTAATCTTGATCCTTATTTTTAAATAATAGGTGAGTAAATATCACTTGTACAATCCAATCTGTTCAATGTAAAGCTTCCGATGTACAATTCAACGCGTCTAAAATTTTTCTTGTACTAGTTAGCCTTGATTATGTTTTCAAATGCTTGATGAAGTTATATTTTTTTCTTAATTTTAAATATTTTGAATATATGTAGGCTGTACGTAGAATTTTTACATTGTTTGCTTGTTTAAAATATAATCCTCAGTTTCCATTTAACAACATTATGTCAAATCAAACCCATTATATAAAAATTTTAAATGTGGAAAAATATTTAAAATTTAACAGCGAAGAGAATATCCTTTACCCTTCGTTATAGACTGAACGTACTAATGTATTTATGAAGGTTGAATTAACCCCAAATTACTATTGTGAGTCTGTCAGAATATAAATGCTCAACGTATAGGGACCAGCTTTCCATTTAACGTATTATGAAAATTAGGTTAACTCTTAGAAAGGTGATTAACATTGTTAGTTTAATAATGTAATGAAATGCTTACATGGAGTTGCTTAAAAGCTCATAGACGTGTCCCAAATTTAATTACAAAGGGATCTCATTTACGTATGATAATGCTATCTGCGGTATATGGTAAAGCATTCGTTTGTACGAGTCATTAATTTCAATATATATATCTATATATATAATAGTTTTTAATAAAATACTTTGGAGACTGAACTGACTTGAATATTAGTGATAAAAATATCATTGACATAATACCGAGCGAAAATCTTATTAAAAATAATGGATAGAAGTTTTAAATCCATTATAAATGATAAGGGAACTTACCTAAAGATGAATTCAAAAGTGCTTAGATTATGATGAATCTGTGAGCAATGAACAAGTTATTGCCGGATATCAATGATCGAAAAACAATTTCAAACCTAAATACAGATCCAATTGTAGCAGAGCGATAAGTATAAAACTTATAGCAGTTATATTAATAATATATTTGCAGTTGTCTAAATAACAACATTAATGGTTGAAAAAAAATGATTGGAATGTATATTATAATACAGGGTAGGGTTATCAGAAATGAATGACCCGATAACAAATTTTAATAATTCCCAGATGAATTAACAGAAAAGGATAATTAATATGTCATTGCTAAGATAAAATATGAAATTTTGATTTTTTAACATTGTTTTTGTCAAATATGTGGCAGCAATGTTGTAATTGTGAACAAAAGTAGAAATGTCGTCTCAGCGGGGAAGGCATTTTGTGTGCTCTCTTTTGCAAAACGTCTGTCAATAATTACGGTTCAGCGTGAATTTGTAAAAACGAATTTTACTTTACGTCAAGAAACGTTACGTATTTAAAAAAATCATATTTTATCTTTACAGTGACACATTAATTACCCTTTTCTATTTTTTCATCTGGGAATCACATTAAATTTTGTAATCGGGACATTTTTTTCTGATAACCATGTATATTGTGTGGATTGGGTCTATATATCCACATACACGCATGCATATGTGTGTTTGTAAATTTAAGATGTGTGTTCAGGGCTATTTTGCTCAAGGGATATGAAAAATAATTAATAATAGAAAAAATTAATGCTAAGTTACTATTATTATGTAGTTATAAATGCAAAGTGTAAATATACTAACTAATACAGACACAAATGAGAAATACTAACGATGCAAATTGAAGATTATACTTTTTTGTGCGCGAGTGTGTCTTTAGAACCCTATTTCATATTTTTGAAGAGCATCAAAGAAACTCAAGGAACTCTAACGGTATTTCAAATGGTTAACCTTTTGTGTGATAATTTATTCAAGAGGATTTAACAACCCAAATATATAAATAAATTACTAATTATATATTATAATTAGTTAAGTATTAATTAACCACGATATCCGCAATTTAATTACGTTGAAAACTATCTAAAAATAATTATTTAATAAGCAAGAAAGGAATATACATGTGTAACGTGAAAACAATAAAAAAAAATTCTGTTATGCGCAGAAAAGGACCACTTGTTCTTAATTACACAGGAGATGATTTTAGACCCAGTGCGTTATTATTAAATATATAGTTAGTTATTAGTTAGGAATTATATGTTAGTTTAGTCGATCTCTTATTGCTTTTCTAGAGGAAGGAAAACAAGTCCCGAGAATGAAATATGCTCCCTTTGTTTATCTCGATAGGCCTAAGTAAACACATAAAGACAATCATTTCCTGAATTTCCGCTTCGGTTGTAGCTAATGTTGTCCATTATAATCGAAATCCGATGACTAGAAAGCTCGATTTACAACAATAGAACACATGTTTCCTACCGTAAATTAGCGAATACTATTACAATATACAGGCACATATTGTTTACAAAGGTTTTTAAGTGTAGATCAAAGAGTCGAAAGAAATCTAATAAAACTTTTGTAAGGGTGCCCTACTCGGGTACCCTTCTCCTAGATTATCAGCGTGAGCTAGAGGTGTAGGAATAAATGAAGAACTAGAAGCTGCCATGATCTTAATATGACTTTATTAAGATTTTAACTTAAACCTTTAACAGATTAGATAATAATATGATATGTGAGAGAATCTAAGGTGGCTAAACACACAATATATAATACCGAAATAACATAACTCGGACCACTATTAATAACTAATTCGCCTAAACTTAATTCCTAATCGATCACAGATCCGAATATTTAAATAGTCACTCCTACCTTTATTGTCTAACGAAGTATCAATCTATCTAATCCCAGTTAAAGTTGCGGTTCACTGGCGTGCAATGGTATGCACCTTGACCTAAGGGCTCTCTGTCACGGGTAACTTCTATTGGATGTCACTTAACTTCTCAAAACCTCTTCACACTTGAAATACGGACTACCATAACATTTCCCAAATGCTATCCAGCTTACTCTAAACTTCTGTTATTTAAAAGCTTCCGAATTTGCATCGTTTCTTCACGTTTTACTTCTTACCACTTTTTTAATTATTAATATATTTTTTTCAACTACATTTAAACTTATTCCTTGTGGTTAGAAAATTAATACGTTTCCGCCAGGGATAAGTCTACTTGAGGCCCTGGCCCCCTGCTCAAAAGCAGTTCTTGAGCCCCTACACAAATGTAGGTCCCCACCTATGACTCTTAAAAGTAGACAAAATGTCAAATACTTGTACAAACGATGACCCGAAACAAATAAATGTGCATGATTTACAATTGCATACTATCGGTTCGACTGACTGCAACATTTGCCTCAATCAGTAATGCTGTATAGTGGTAGGCCTAGGCAAGAGTCATCACATGTAGCTAGTTGACATATCATCTGAAATTCTCAGTTTTTCGGATAATACAACCGGGAATAATATTTGACCGTTGAAGTTAGTCTAATGACAATCTTATTAAGGCTCAGTCGAGAACGAGACAAAGTCCTGGGTCCAGTTAGGCCATGCCTTAAGACATTTCTATTTGTCATGGTAACCGAGTGGTCAAGGTCACGGACTCTAGGCGGGCATGTCATGAGTTTGAGCTTGGTGTCGCTGAAGACCCGCCAAGTAGAGCGGCCGATGCACGTTCAATCTTTTAAGGCTCAAACGTCCTACCATTGGTATGGTGTTGAAGATCGGAGAGGGGTTACCAGCTCAGATGTCGTCTTCGTCGCTTGACCATGGTCCAAAATTACCATGTCTGTCACCCCAGTAGACTTCATGCAGTTTTATAGTACGACGTTAATATAACCCATACTCATTCACTCAAAATTTAAGACATGTTGGTAGAAACATTATACCCATTTTAAAACTGTGGAGACCCCCTCCTGGGTCTCACCTTGAACACCAAGATTAATTTGAGGCAAAGAACCACTAAGAGCCATTTTCAATAATAATAATATTTATTTATTTTTTATAATTTTCTCAAAAAAAATCTCTGATAACATATATTATGTTACGTCGCTTAAAGGGATTTGCCTTTATATTAAATTAAATGACTAAGAATACAATTAATTAATAATCTAGCTCAAACTCAAGTAAGGTTTACCGAAATAGGAGATCCGAGAAGCACACGTATTCGAATTCTTAACTTTCATTAACTTTAACTAAGTCGCTCAAACTGAGGCTTACTTTAAGCGTACGTTAATTATATTTACCACTGGCTATATCAGCTTTCTGGTACGTCTAACAGCACGACGTCTCCACGCTTCTTATATCCTGGAATCTCCTAATATTGCGTTTAAAGTTGCTGGCTCAATAGCCTTCCATCATCCACATTGCTATCTCACAATTCTCGACTTAAATATCTTATCTAATTTGAATATCCCGTTCATCTTTTTGGAGTTGATTGGAAACAAACGTGAATTTATATTCCTCAAAAAGACGGCTAAGAGGATTAGTGGAAAGGTTCCGTACAGATTCGTCACAAAACATAATAAAGAATTTAACTGAATTGAATGAATGATATATAACAGTGCTTCTCAAACTTCAGTTTGTCCAAATTTCAGTTATAATTTTCATCGTCCCCCTCCTTCTTCATACAACAAGTATGGATTGCATGCATTAATAATGTTCTTCGATGCTAAAGGTACAAAGCGACTTTAATTATAAGTGGCACAAATCACATCAAGATATGTATTATATTTGTATATTGGCTAAGTCACTAGAAATTATTAAACTTGCTTTTAATTTAGTATTGATAAATTAATTATCAAATACGTTTTACTGTACTGTTACATTTGTAAATATCTTATATCAGGGTGATCATATCTTATTTTTTATCATATCAAGAATGTATTTTGTTTTGCTTTCTTTCAGTAAATTTTGATAATTATTTTAAATCTTTTATTTTTTGGACTTTTGGATATGTTCGCATCCCCCGCGTAGGGTTACCACGCCCCCATAGATGGGTGCACCCCACAGTTTGAGAAACGCTGGTATAGAAGAAAAAAAGTATATTACACTACAATTAAAAAATGCATAAAACACTAAATATCTTTCCGATGCAGAATTTAAATAAATTATGAAGCTAATTCAAAATTCCATTTCTATTTTTTATGATATAACAATAAACACATTTAAAAAAATAAGTCATTTTCAGAGTAAATTCATTAGAACATTTAGAATAAGAAATTATGCTAAAAAAGCTCCCTTGTTTAAAAAGAAACTGAGTGTAAGAAAAAGGAAAAGCTGTTAAAAAAATTTCAAAGTTTCTTTCAAAAAAAGTTCTAGATGACTGAAAAAATTATCCAATTTGAAAAAGTCCCAGTGTCAATAATGGATAACTGATAATAGTTATTTTTAAATTTTAAATTGGATTTCTTTGTGTTTTGTAAACTCAATAAGCCAAAGAGAAAATAAAATAATCAAAATATAAAAATCTATCTCTTTACTTTTAATATTCTGTTTATTTATTCATGGCAATAAATACAGAAGAAAAGTCTGATAGATTAAACTGGTTCTGTTCACAGTTCAAGAATGCAATTCGTGTCCTTGCTAACATTTTTTTCCTCAAAATTTTCAAAATCGATATATTGCGTTATTGTACTTTATTTGTACCATGTTATGGGTTAATGTTATCTCTGTATTCGTACTATTATTGGTTTGTTATAGTTTATTTTTTATGGATTTGATTTGATAAGGATGACTGATCACTAGGGGGAAGAACTTAGAAATATTGTTGAAAAAAAGACACTTGAATTAAAACAAATTATAGTTAACAAACAGAGCAAAAATTAAATAAATAATAATACCAATGCAAACATTTTAATGTCAGTTATGAGCAGTTATAACCTCTTGAACAAAAATAAATTCGCTGAAAATATCGTGCTGTGCGTTATGTTTTAAAAATACGAAAATTTATATTAAATTTAATGCGTTGGCATGTTTTGCTACGGGGAAAAAAGCTTAGGGTATCTACCTAAAACGATGATTTTTTTGAAAAATCGACAATTTTTTCTTATGATTTTATTTTATAGGCCATCTTATTATCTTAATAAAAATGCCAAGTTTTTTATATTCCATTCACTAGAACAAAAACTATAGGTGTTTTAGTAAAAGCAGATGCCATAACTTTACATAAGATGTCAAACTTTAAAACGCGCTTTACTCGAAATGTGTTTTTTTGAAAAGCTCAAACGCGGACGGCGATTGCTCAAAAAGTTTTGAAAATGATTTAATAAAATTTTTTGTGTATGTTCTGTATAACAGTGGAAGTGTTTTGGCCTTCAGATTTATCAATCACTGTTTTATTACAAAATTTACAGTCTTTTTTGTGAATATAATCGCTGTTTTTTAAGCAAGTTCATATAATCACTAAGACAAAGTGCTCTAGTTTTTGTAAAAAATTAAAATATCTCTTATCATGAAGGTCATTTCAAACATGAATAACAAAGTAACACATCAAAATTGAGAATTTGTTCATAACATTTTTTTGTACTGAGCGGGCCTCGTTTATGTAATTTTTTGTATATTTTCAACAGTTTTTTCCCATTTTAAAAATAATTTTTTTTTCTTTTTTCAATTTTAGGATTTTTTCCCTTAAAACATACTAAATAAATCTAAAAACCACAAAAAAAAATCCCCATATCTCCATTCCTTCAAAAAAAAAGTTGTCGCAAGTAGTCGAATACCTTAAGATTCAATTGCAAAAACATATATAAGATATTTTTTGCTATTAATTACTTAATGTTGTAAAATAAAACGCAACCTTCATCCATATGCAAAAATTTGAACCATGGAAAAGTGACAAAATGTAGCCACTAAGAGTCATTAAAAATAATTAACATTATTTGTTTGCCTGGCTAAATTCACTTCTAGTTAGCGTGATGTCGTTAAAACTCCATTTTCTATCCGAGTTACTTTCTGCTCTCCGTAATTATAAATGCTTTCATTTTATATATTTTCGTTCTCTTCTGTGGTAACTCATTCCTGCGTTCTATCCTATATGTATCATGTGTCATATTTATTTTACAGTCGAATCTCTATATAACGAACCTCTATATTGCGAATTTTTCTATACAACGAACTTTTTCTGGAACCTTGAACATTTCACGATTTTCTTCGTAAAATAACCTTTATAGTGAAGAGCATTTTCTATCTAACGAACTTTTTCTTTTGTGATTCAATTTTTGTTCTCCCTTTTTTTAAAGTATTTCTGAAAAAATTTCAAGTTATTCTCTTTTTAACATATTTTATGGTGGTCATAAATCTTGAACTGGATTTGTTAGATCCCAACTCACCGAGAGGAATCGAGTTCTGGGTATTTCATTCAAGACGTGCAAGCTTTAACCCCCATTGCCTAGTTCACTCGAAACATCTTCGATACCCTCTTTCACTCGAAGTGGAATTGTCCCGTAGTGTGTGGAATATTAGTTGTGTGCTTTAAATTGTGAAATGTTCTTAAAATTCATTAATTTTAGTATAAAATTATTTTTTTAATAGTGAAAATACGCAGTGGACAATCTTTTTTCTTGTTTTCCTCGCAGTTTTTTTTTCTTTCTTTTTTGATGGGTATAAGATATATAAAATAAACATACATTAATTTTAAAAAAAAGGTGTGAATAATTACTTTTTTTAATATATCGTGTTTATGAATTTAAAATTTGTTTTATGTGGTTTATAAAGTATATTAAAAGATGAACTTCTATATAACGAATTTTCCATATAACGAATTTTCACTGTAACGAACTTTTTACTGGGATTTAGCGACTTTGTTATATAGAGGTGTGACTGTACTTGATATATACATTTGAAAAGAGGTCAAGATAGAAAGCTATGCTTTTCAATGCAGCTTGGATGCAATCAGGCATGGAGATACACAGTTTTTCACAGTATTCTGTTGTAATTCTTAGAATTAATACGTGTTTAAAGGTTTCTTTTTATTGCGAATGTGAACTGAATTAGCTTTGCTCTCAGGTTTATTTTTTTAAAAACTTTTTACAATTTTTTATGGAATAAAAATTAGGCAAATTTCCGGTTGAAGATCCCTGAATTGTAATCCATGAGTTTTCCAGTAATATCTTAAACTTTCTTGCTTGGCCACAGAGCTGACTCTAGCAGTTTTGCCGCCCCGGACAAAAATGGAAAGTACTGTCCATCTCTCTATATATAAATAAAAAAATTATAGTTAAAAAATAAAAGATAAATTGTTCACATAGATGCGAACCTATTAAAACTTGAATAATTCATGCGAACAAAAAGGCTGCATAACTATATTTTATATATATTAAGTCAAATACAAAATAATTCGAAATTAAGGACATAATTGCATATTATTAATTAAAACGAGTAAAATTTAAGCGAAGGAATCACCCATTTCAGCACATACCAATTTCTTATAAAGAGTCTACTGATGGCGGGAATCACAAAACTTTATTTTACTCTATAGTCACTGCATTCAAGACTAAAATAAAACATCTCCTCTCTATCTACAAAACTTTTATTGCCCCTGTCCCCTTTTTGATAGCTGACACCGTACGTCGTATGGGGGAAATGAACTTCCGTTGTGACCCCACTATGCGATGGGGAGAAAGTTAAGAGTGAAAGATGTGTAAATTTGTCAAATTTCATGATTAAACATGTAATTCCTTGTAGAACTCTTAAATTTCAACATAAAAGAAAATTGACATTAAGCATACAGAGTACAAAATAAGGAAGTAAAATACAATAATGAATTATCATAATCCTTCCCAATAGTACTTCAGAAAATAAATCAAATTTTTTGTAACAATTTTTTTTTCAAATTCAATCCGAATGCCGCCCCGGATAGGGGTCTGGTTTGTCTAACCCTAGAGCCACCCGTGTTGGCGGCATGGAGACTTATCATGTTGAAAATAGGATCCTCGATTATTGGATCTCCAAAAAAGCAATGGTAATTTTTTTCCAGATTGTACAGCTCCATTTGTAGATGTACCATCCAGACATGAACCACAATCTCACATTAGCAAAAATGGCTTTCAGGCCATTATTTTTATAGCATTCTTCATGGAGGGAATGATACAGCATTTAAATATGATTTTATTGGAAGGCCGTTGTTTAAAAAAAGCATAAAGCTGTCATGTTTGTGTCTCTTATTATTCAGCACTCTATTCCTGATAATAAACACAAAATGAGTTTCACAGCAATCTTCTTGACAAAAAATATTGGTTGCCTCATGGAACTTTAAATTGACTCTGAATATCCTTCTGCGGATTGTTCTTTTGGTAGGAAGTTTACTATCGTTTGGTAAATTGGTCCTGCATATCCTTCTGCAGATTGTTGTAGGAAATTTACAATCGTTTGGTAAATTGGCCCTGAATATCCTTTTTCAGATTGTTGTAGGAAGTTAACTATCGTTTGGTAAAGTGGCCCTGAATATTCTTTTGCAGATTGTTCTTTAGGTAGGACGTTTACTATCATTTGGTAAATTGGCTCTGCATATCCTATTGCAGATTGTTGTAGGAAATTTACAATCGTTTGGTAAATTGGCCCTGAATATCCTTTTTCAAATTGTTGTAGGAAGTTAACTATTGTTTGGTAAAGTGGCCCTGAATATTCTTTTGCGGATTGTTCTTTAGGTAGGACGTTTACTATCATTTGATAAATTGGCTTTGCATATCCTTTTGCAGATTGTTGTAGGAAATTTCTAGTCGTTTGGTAAATTGACCCTGAATATCCTTTTTCAGATTGTTGTAGGAAGTTTACTATTGGTTGGTAAATTGACCCTGAATATTCCTTTGCGGGTTGTTCATGTGGAACGGAAGTTTATTATCGTTTGGTAAATTGGCCTGAATTGCCTTGGCTGATTTTCTAGGTGTATACTTCCAAAATTATGGAGTAAATCCTACCTTTAGCTTTGCACATTTTAAAGATCTTTTAGCTTTTTATAGCCATAATTCCCAGTTATTTTTAAAAGTATTGATTTAGAAACTGCCTTTTGAGTCAAGCGCAGTTTGACAAGTACTGTAAACATCTTCTCTCTAAGAATCAATGTTTATGTTGCGTGCATTTCTTGTGGAATTATTTTGCCAGACATAGTCACTAATTTTACTCTTCTGTATGTAGAGGAGTCTGTATTTTTATTTTTCTGTCTGAATGTCTTCTGAGATTAAATAAACAAACGTCAACTACGTTTATAAACTAATGAAAAGGACGAAAGAGTCAAATGCATTAGTGCACATTATATCAATCTGTTCAGTATTAAAAACTGAATAACATTAATTTTGATATAAAGTCCACAGAATAATTAAACCTAAATGCTTCCCACATTGATAAAATAACTTAAAATTTTAATATTGTCAATATTTACAAACTGCTTAATATCCTTCTTGATTTTTTTATACAGTAGAACGTCGCTTATCCGAACGTTTACTATCTGGAGCGTCAAATATCCGAACCAGTTTTTTCCAACTACATGCACTGTATATGAATACGTTTTCAAACAGTGGAATGCTCAACAGTTGTTTCGCGTAAGGCCAAAAGTGACGGGAAAACCCAAGTGGTACGAGCAACAATCAGAGTGATGTCCTGCTCAACTACTGATTCTCAAGAGAATCAGACCTTGCAGCAAAAAAAAAAACGAAGGTTTACAATGGTATAGCGAAGAATAAGTGATTTTTCCACAATAAAGGTAAAATTGCGATATTTTGCTTTATCTTCAAGTACGTTTCCCACATGTGATGATTTTCAATATTCGTATAGTGTCCGGTTTCATATCCTGCATGAATCGCATTCGGTTTTTCGGTTATCCGAACAATCGCGTATCTGAACGGTGTTCGGTCCCAATTGATTCGGATAAACGACGTTCTACTGTATCTTGAACTTTCAAAAATATTCCGATAATCCCCTTTGCAACTTTATTCTTTCATCTTCACACACATTTTTTACCGCATATTTTATTTTGTCCACAATTTTCTACCCAATTTTTTAAAAAAAATGCTTATAATCAAAAACACTATTGTGACTTAAAGTAAACAAGCATCGTACCTTAACAGTACAGTTTAAATCTATTTTTTTAAAAACAATGTCGGTGAAACAACAACTTAAAACTAGCCGACTGGGTGGCGTGGTTGGTTTATCGCTGAACTTCTGCACCTAAGACCCCGGCCCATTGACAGCGGCCATGTCGTATGATTATACGTCATGTAAAAGATCCCTACAGCATCTGTTTGGCTTGGGTGCTCTCGGCAAAATTATATCCTAGTACAGATTCGCATCGTCAGAGCTCAGGTGCCTCCTTCTAGAGAGAAAAATGGGTGTCAAAATTACCTGCAGCGATGGTGACGTACTAAAAAGAAATACCAGCTTCCTGGGGGAGGAGCTAGGTCTGCAATGGAAAAACACTCATCCGCAGCTCATTAGAAATAATAATAATAATAATAAAACTTAAAACTATATATATACTCACAGATTTTTATAATAAATATTTCATGTAAGAGTGATGAGATGTTCAAGGTAATTTGTTAGAATTAAGATGGTAAATTGTATGTTGAAATTTATACAAGCTAAAAAGGAGAAATCGAGTAAGCAATTATAATTATCCATTGAACTACGCCATGAAGATCTCAAGCGGCGAATTAAAACAGATTAATGAAAAGCTTTTCAAATTCGAGAAAAATTAATCGACGATCTTCTTAGAAAGAAAAAAAAGAAAACTAAAAAGATAAATCTCTCTTTTAAGTCTGCATCAGAAAAATCGTTCATTTCTCTCCAGAGGAACTTCTTTCCAAGTCAATTCATTTTCTCGAAATATAGGAAGAGTGTAAGCAAATAGAACGGACGTGAAATATTAAATGTCTGGTCAAGTTGAAAAACATTTTTCGCACGCGATCTCTACTGACAGAACAATAAAAAAAATCGGTAAAAACTGATAAAAAGAGAAAAGAAGGGGTGGGAAAAAATGAAAATGAAAATAAGAAAAATGGTACATTTCCACGTTTCGGGAAATTGCTTATTCTACTGGTTGCTTCAAAAACAGTAAATAAATAACTAGAGCGAGTGAAAAAAAAGTAGAAATTCTATTCTATTTATGCATACATATTAAAGGCATTTCTGAAAAATAAATAAATAAATAAGAAAAAAAAGGGAATATATATTGAGAGGCACAGAAATGATTTCGGACACCAGATATAGAAGGGAGTTTATATATATATGCTATATGAATTCTTTTTTCGGATAGGGAGTAAATTTTTTTCCTAGACCCCCTTCCCTCTCTCCAAACAAGTAACGTGAATATATTTTAGCGGCATATTTATGGAACATTTTCGGTTGTAAAAAATTGAAAAAGGAAATTTTTTCCTTCACTGCAGAATGCCATTGTGAACAACGGCTTTGGAAAACAAAAACACCAGCTCCTTCTGCTACGACAAAGGCTTCTTCTGCTTTGGGGGTAGAAAGGAATAACTTTTTATGCCCCCCTTCGAGATATTTGCTTTTGCACTTTTTTTCTCCCTTCTAGCAACAGTTGCTGTTTGGTATGTAGTATTCTGTTTGGAAGAGAAAACTTTCAGATTTCTTAGGGCCATAAAGAATTCAAACGCTCGAAGGTTAGGAATGCGAATGCGAACCAACCGTTTGTTTCCTTTCCCTGTTAGACTGTAAAATGGACATTTACATACTGTGAAAGGAGGGAGAAAGGGTAAATAAGAACGCACACAAAAAAATTTGATCGCCTAGTTGTTCGAGCGCATAAATTGCTATTGTGATTAGCAATTGCTTTAATTTAGAATTTTATAGCCAGAGAACAAAATTTGGAAGCCCATTTTTTAATATTGAGTTTCTGTTTCGAACCCTACTTAAAAATTGAATTTCTTTTGTGATGCTTACAAAGGGTTTGACTAACAAGTAGCTGGTCCATTGGAGGAGGTCCAAATTGCATTTGTGGATCTAAAATTTTGAGGGTAAGGTAAAGATAGGACTCTTTACGGAAGCCGAAACTTGAAAGACCTTTGAAAAGTCCACTCCATATCTCTGTAGGTATCATTTCCAGAGGTGTACAAAAGGACCTCTCTTATGGGGAGAGGGCGTTACATTCCCAAAACACATACACGGAAATGCCGAGGGGTAATCTCTGTGTTGAAAATTTAAAAAAAAATCTGTTGATCAATGGGAATGAGGCCTGAACCTTCCCCCCCTTTTGTGCGGTACTCTTTTTTCCCTTCTTCAATAGGTAGTATTTCAACTGTGTAGCCAATCTACGCATAATATTGTGTCCTGTGATTTTTGAACAGGCATAGACAAACCCATTCTATACTGAAACTTCAGAAGTGAAAAGAGAAAAAAAAGTGCTCTCAACCACATTCAAGAGAACGGACGAGACCCCCTTTTGTGCGGTACTCGTCGTTATTTCCCTTCTCCAATAGGTAGTATTTCAACTGTGTAGCCAGTCTACGCAGAATATTGTGTCCTGTGATTTTTGAACAGGCATAGACAAACCCATTCTATATTGAAACTTCAGAAATGAAAAGAGAAAGTGGTCTCAACCACATTCAAGAGAACGGACGAGATTAAGAATATTGTTTCAACTGTCTACGAACATTGAATTCTTGAATTTAATTAGTAGCTCTAACTAATTTCAATTTCCATTGCATGTAGAGATTGTAATAAGCACTGATAATATCTTACTTGAGATTTGAACTTCATTTTTTTTTAAATATTAATGGTTACATAAATTACTGTATATATATATCAACATAATATTCATTCAAACAAGGCAAACTGCCAACTAGAGCAGTGGTGGTGAGATGCATGTATCACACCTTTGCAGTAGAAGGCAAAAATAACATTTAAAATAATTATTTTTATTAATTCGTATAGAATTACGATAACAAACATTCATCATTATTTTCGTAATTTGTTCTCTGTGAAACAAGTTTTTATTATTTCTTGACAACCGATACGGTTGTATTCCCCGTGAGGTTGTCATCATCGGACCAGTCGAAATCATGGGTTCGATTCCAGAGGCCATTAAAGAAACATCGTGTGTAGGACCTTAAACTGACCGGAGCTGACAGTTCTGAAACTGACAGTATGCAGGATGAGATGCCATTTCCTGCGTCATCATCGTTGGTAAATCTTGAATAAAAATTAAAAGATCCTAGCAATTAGTCTAGTGTTGCTTCAATGTGCAAGGCTAATAAACATGCAATCGACTGACATCTAACCACTGGTGTAACGGATAATATTAGGCCCCTGCAAAGGCAGGTTCTCGGCCCAATAGAATTCTGAACACCTCGCAATGCGGGGGTTTCAAGGCAGTGCGTTACGCCTCTGCAACTAACCCTACGTATACGTATAACATTCACGAAGAAAGACCTTCGGTGTTTAATTTTTGTTTCCTAAAAGAATTCAAACATAAAAAATACATTAAGGAATACACAATATATTAAACACACTAGTGGTGATAAATTAACATGTAAAGTACCATGGAAGGTACATCATCATTTTGAAAGAACTATCTCAAAGACGTAGGACTATGTGATGATGAGTGACTATATTCTTTATATTGTAAAAATATTTTTTTAAGTTCACAGAGCTCAAAATTTCTTTTATTAAGATGCTTAAAATGAAATATCCCTTTATATGAAAATTTACGGCATTTATGCACGGCATTCAGGAAATGTAATCTTAGAATTCAAATAAAGATTTACTTTAAAAATTAAGCCATTTTTATCTAAAATGACGAAGGAAAAAATATCACGATTCCAAATCTAACTTGTATTTATTTAAAATAATTATGCTCTCATTGTGCTGATTGTTCAATTTTGAAGATAAATTGTCTTGATTTTTTTTATTTTATTTATTTATTAAAGAAACTGTGAATATCTTGCAAAATATTAGAGGAAAAAATTAATTTCTTTCATGCGAACAACAAATAAGTATTAAAGGATTATTTTTTTAAAATACATATATTTATTACTATAAAAATATTTAATACATAATAAAAATTTTCTGACTACAAGATGTAAAACTTATGTGTCTTCCCGAAAAGGTCCCTCTTGACTTTTTATGAGTATTTAATTCTAAAATAAAATAAAAATATAGTTTCCAAAACAAAAACAAAAAATTCCCATCTAACAAGATTTTTATTATTACATATTCTGATAACTTACAAGCTATGCTTAGATTATAAATTAAATAAAATTGAAAAAAAGGCTCACACACACATATTAATTTGAAAACAGGACATCTATTCGCTAGCACTTAACTAATTAATTCTAACCAGATATAACAGCTAATGCTGGTTACTAAATTTTTCTAAGCACACAAACTAATAAAGAAATTTAATCCCGCAGATCGTTAACAAAAAGAAATGAAGGGGTTTATTTTCTTTATAATTCTTTGTTTCTTCTCGTTTAAAATGATTCAATAAATCTCCTAGGATCTTCAATTGGACCTCAGGGATGGCAAGACGATTAGATTTTTACTTCTTGAGGAGAATAAACGTATATATATAATATGAGGTCATATCCTGCAGGGATACATCAAATTTGCTTCGAACCATAATTGTCTTTATAAAAGCAATATTATCTTTTGTTATGCATATTTCCTAGGGTCCTTTTCATGAAATCCGTATTTATAATTATTCTTTGTAATTCGACAATTAAAGAAATTATCAAATTTATTTTTTCCTTCCTAGAAACTTTTAACTCCTTTTCTAGGAGAGATTATTTATCGTTTTCTTTTTAAAGGCTATTATTGGACCGAGTCGATGGCTATTAGAAATTATCTTTATTACTGTTTTGATGGTACTACTTTCATCGAAAGACAGAAATGCTTTACATTTCTTGTTGAAATTCTCCTTTATTGTTGCTTAGGTGTATATTTAATCGGGATCTGGCTTAAAACTATTTTTTTTTAATTCATCTTGTAACTCCCTGAAGTAAATATTATATATTATATATATATATATATATATATATATATATATATATATATATAATATAGAACATGTTTTTGCGGCAGTCAGTCAGATAAGATGAGAATGATTCTCGTTGCAACTATTTTCTGTAATATTAAATTTACGCTTGTTGCACAATAGTATGACTAAATTCGAAAAGAAACTCTTCTTAAGTCTTTTGATGGATTGATCTAAAATGTATTTGTAGAATTAGCCATCTTATTAATATTTTTATCATTATTTCAAAGAAAGCTGGGCAGATTTTAAAGGGATGTATTAACTTCTAAACATAATTTTTCCATTGCAGAATCAGCTGGACAATAGTCAGCTTTATTTTTAAATATCGATCTACGATAAATTGTGGAAATATTCGGGACAAAACTCTTAGGGGACTATACATCATCTTATTTTAAGTAAATCAATTTGTGACAAACATTTTTAAGCGGGAAAACTGCACTAAATCATTTAAATATCGAATTGAACTTAAATTACATACCATTACATTTTTTATCACTTTCATTTCATAAAATTTTTTTTTTGTATAATAGTGACCACCCATTTTCCTTGTTAGGTATTAAGAAATTAGGTGGTATGAAATTTAATCTCCACCCCCCATAATTCAAAGAATTATGGCATACACAATCATTCATAAGAACTTTACATCATTTTTTAGGAGTCACGGTTCTTTCTTAGAATGCTTGATTAAAATATTTTGGGCGGTATTTTTATCAAAAAGTTTGGCTTAAATTATAACACCGCTGAAAAAGAGAAATTTATCCTCTTTAATTAATTACATCGTCTATTATAAATGTCAAAAACAAAAGCCTGGGATTATAGAGTATAGTTTTAAATTTCACCAAAGTTAAACAATGTGATATTGATTTGACCTGATTAACTTTGTCTTCCTGAAATAATTAAATCCAATAATTTTTCCCCCAATATTATGAAATAGTTTTCATAAAAAAGTAATATGTGTTGTGAAAAACCGGTAAAGAGATGACGCTTTACTACAGGGGTATCCAACCCAAATAACCTTGTAGGCCACTTCGGAAAAACATAATCTCGCGGGCAGCACATAAAAATACGTTCCTTTATATCAGATTTGGAAACAAAATGTATACAGACATAAATAATATGATAATGTTTGTATTATATAATAATGCAATGATCAAATAATGTTTAAAATATTACAGTTGCCATTTTCTTGAAAATTACGGTGTTCCTTTTGAATTGATATTTCGTTACTCATTGTTGAAATTTGATTGTACTGTCATTCGCACACGATTAAGTACACATTGCCCTTTATCTTAACCATCCTGAATATTTTTTTAAACTTTAAAAAACATTTCTGACTGCCTCTTGCTTTTTGGGCACTCTAAACAGAAAAAGGAGGAGAAATGAAAGTCGCACACATAGAGAATCATGTACCATCCATAGTAAAAGATATGCGTAATGCAATTTGAAATTTTTAAAAAAAGTAATTTACTATAGTAAAATCAAATGCAACTGTTTAATAAAATACAAATCTATTTTAATCTAAAGGACATTTATTTTATGAAAAATGATTTATTTTAAAACAAGAATATGTAACAGGCAAATACATGATATATATATATACATAAATTTCCTCTGAAATAAATTTCAAAATGAAAAAACTTTAAAAATTTGATATTTAAATTTTTTTACAAAAAGAGTCGGTGGGCCACATGCAGCCCGTTGGCTCTGCTTTACATCAAGGGAAATATTTATTGTAAACATATTCGAATGAAGGTTATTTGTCTAGTATATAAATTCTATTTACTTTTGAGAACAAATCCTCATAAGAAACAGTGAAACATAGCTAATTGAATAATAAATTCAGAATATTTACTTATTGATTTCGAAACCTTGTATGTTTTTATATTCTTTATACATTCACATATAAACCGTTTTTCTACATAAAATTTGTGCAAATATTTTATACAAACATGTTAATCTTGAATTTTACCCCGTATATTTCCCAGGAGGGATTCAGAGAGATTAAAGATAAAACCAATACCGTTAAACCCAAGCTATGTCTAGAAAACCGACTGATATTTTCCCTACTGGTTTAAACATTGGTTCAAATATACGGAAGGAAAAAAAAATTTTTTTCATGTAGTCACTTCATAATACTTTTTAACAAGAATTTCTAGATTAAACAAAAACACAAACTAGACCACAAATAAAGGTATTTCTGTTCATGAAAAAGCCAAAACTAACACAGGAGATCCAGAATATGTTTAAAACTAGAAGTCCCAAGCAAACTTCTACACTGGCTAGGGGAACGCATGAAGAATTCAACGTGTCTTTTTTTTCTTTTTTACTTTTTTCCCCTTCTTTCTTTCTTCGTCTTCATTTCTCTCCTCTTCATTTGTGTTCTTTATATTTCTTCCACCTTCCTATGTGCATATAAAGTTTATTCAAATCAGGTAACTTGCTGAGTTCCCGTTTTCTTCGAGAAAAGAACCGCAATTGTGTTCTCTTGGGTGTTCTTTTGTGTAGAACTGGAAACATCAATAAGAAGCGGAAGTACAAAAGGGAAGTATGCTGAGGAAAAGAAGAAAAGGTTGATATGGATCCGAAAATATACTTTATTTTTGCAAAGACTGAGAAATGCTGAGTTAATACAAATTGGAGATAAAAATATTTCTTTACAAAATACAGCTATGGCTGCATTTAAACGGAAATAGGATCTGATCGGGATTATTGTATCTTATTTCTCGGGCTTTAATATTAGTATCTGAAAAATAAACCAGAAACGGGTTTTTTTTAATACTTAAAATAGCTTTTAAAGCTATAAAATAAATGCAAATTCAAGACGGGGGAGAAAATTAAAAGGAACCACAAAAAGAAATAAACAATTTTCAGAAAATATTTATTAAATTGCTAGGATATTATTACAAATAGTATCAACTAATTTGTCTAAAGCAGTGCTTCTCAAACTTTCAATACTGACGCTCCCCTTTTCGATCACAATTTTTATCGCGCCCCCCTTATACATTAATAATGTACTGAATGCACTAATAATGCATTTTGACGCTAAAGCTACAATAGGCGTGCATTTTGACGCTAAAGCTACAATAGGCGATCTTAATTATAAACCATACAAATTAGTAGCATAAGTATTAAATTTTGTATACTACTTTTAAGCAAAAATAAATAAATAAAATAATAGGATAATTATTATGTTATTTTTCCTTTCTCTAATTTTTAAATTGAACATATTGCATAATGCGGTGGCTGCTTAGAAGACAAAATATAGATATCTGCTAAATATAGAAAAATAACTCAGAGGGTCAATTTTTAATCATAAGCATTCCTTATGAAAACTTTGATTTGCAAGACAAGCCCATGGAACACATAAGAGAGGGGTCATAACTAACTGTACCAATAACTCACAAGGTCAAACAGATTACAGCTGTAATATGCAGTATTTAAAAAATAATGACAGGGATGAATATTTTTCATGTTCCTAAATTGTTTCAATTCTGGGTCTGGGATCTGTTTTTTCTCTGAAAGAGTTGTATGTTAGGTTTAAAAAGAAAGCGTAATAAAAAAATCTCTCATCATGGGATTACAGCAAATCAAATAAAAGTTTTTTTATTTGGTTATCGGGTCAAACATAGGTAATTAGGTATTGAAGAAGTTTTTATTTTTGATGACTTAATATCGCGTACCTATAAATTATATCTGAGTAAAGTGCATTTTTTAATATGTCTGAAAGTATTTTGTTTTAATTCATTCCAGTAAATTAATTATTTTTTAAATCTTTTATTTTCGATATGCTCGCGCCCCCCTTATAAGGTTATCGCGCCCCCCAGTTTGAGAAATACTGGTCTAAAGTCAAATTTCTATTTGTAATTTTAATGATATTTGTATCACAAAATATTTTAAGGCAAAATTGCATCATTAGCGATTAATTTCAATACCATTTTCATTTTTGTTATTACTAATTATCAAGCGATCACGTCAGTATTAATATTTTTAATCTGTTGTAAGCCATACTTGTAAATAATGAAATAAAATAATAAGACAACACATTTTTAAACCAAATATTGTGCATTTGAACTTTAAACTGACCAATTACGATTGAAATATCTAATATCTAAAATTAAATCGCTTTTAGGGTTCAGTTAAGGATATACTTTCAAAATTCAGGTAATACAGTGATATATTCCATGGGCACGAATTTCAATTCAAAACCAATAGCAGTAGCATAACATACACTCCTGCACCGCGAGGGGGTCCCAGAGTGGGACTCACACCAAGTGCAGAACCCTTTGTAAGATTCGGCTTGGGGGCCCAAAATCTGATTTTGCAGGGGGACCCTAATATTTTCCATTACACCACTGACCTCTCTTATGAGGGCGGGGGAGTGCAATCCAAACAATATATAGACGATAAAGTGCCGAGGGTTAGTCTGTGGTAAAAATTAAAAATCTGCTGGTCTACGGGAGGTGGAGGTAGAGAACAGCCAAACTCCCCACTTCTGTACGCCGCTGTTGAATAGATATCTACAGTTAGAACGAAAACTAGAAATGAGCTTTTTTATTTATTTATTTATTTTCAAAACAGAAGAGAAACTCATGAAAATAATTTTTCTCTCTCAAAGTATATGTTTAAAGTATGAATATGGTAAAACTATTGTTTCTAATGTTAATGCTTGAAGTGCTTTGGAGATATTTCTTAGCTGTTATTCTTGGTAAAATGACTAACAGGTTTCTAAAAACTATGTATAAATAAGTTAACTGAATCGTAGATTTATTAGTACTTTTTCCGTTTCACCGGCGCAGGCTATACAGTTACCAAAAATGATACAATCGATGCCAAACGGTCATTCTGGCTGGTAATTTTTTACTACCGCATTTTCAAAACAAGGCGTATTTTTTCTTATCAATTACGTCTTTTTCATAATACATCAGAAATGGATGAAAAACCAATGAGAAGTAATATTTATTAATATTTTTTTGTTTGTATGCTGTGTGTTGTCGCCAATTTGGCTCCGACGAAACGGAAAAGTACCGAATTATTTTTGTGGTCATCATACCCGATATCATGAATAAAAAAAATATTAGTAAAACATAACTAAAGTTCGATAAAGGAACTCAAATTGATAAGTGCAAAATCATAATTAAATCAGATTTTTTTTTAAAAAAAAGTTCTTTAATATTCAGTTTTATATCGTCGTGAGAAGGAAATGAAAAATTTTGATTTTTTAAAAAAATGCCGAGAGTGTAGCAATAAAAAAATTCATCATTTCTGTTGGAGCTTTGGTTGTTAGGTCTGCAGGAAATGATGAGCATTGCTAAAATAAGCGATTCGGTTCGATAATGATACTATCCAATCTCCCTTTCCCTTCCTCAATTAGTTAGAAACATCTGGATATTATGATTCCGTATAGTTGCGGTATTTGGTTCAAATACAAGCGATATTTATATACATTTTCAAATGAAAAGGACTATTATAATCTTGTATTATTTTAATTGATGAAAAAATTTAGATGTTTCTTAGGCTGAGGCCAAATATCAAGAGTATATAGATCAATGTGTTTCTAAGTGTATAAGTTATATTAAATAACAAAACGGACACATTCTTCTTATTTTTATTAAAACTAGATAAACACTTTTCTTTTTCAAAAAAATTTGATTCAAATTTTATTTAAACAGTTAACTGTGGCGCTCCAGTTTGAGAGCGCGTTATTATGTGTGCCACAGAAATCGAGCGATGACGAGTATACTCCTCAATCACAGAGTAAGTTGCGCTGCTAAAGTATTGGATCAAAATGTGTTGGGTTTATCTAATAAAATTGCCAATAATATTTCTAATATTTATTTATTTGGTTAACATAAACATATTTTACGTATATATTAGTCGAAAAATGCAACCAATCGTAAGTTTTTATGGATATCTATGAATTTTAGTGACTTAATACACACTGATTTACTTCCGTTTTAATGACAAATATTTTCTACTTATCTTGACACTAAGGAAGCTCTGGAGATGTGCTGGAGGGTTGATCACAGTCCTCGTACCAGAAAGCAACTTTAACTCTTTCACCCTAATCAAATAATTGTTCTGTAGGGGGGTAGGCCATGTATAAAATGGGTCATTGGACCACTAATCTTAATGTCAGTACATGGTTCTAAAATCAAACAATTGACATTTACACTCGATAGCTAGGTAGCTTCAGACCAGCACCTATCAATGGGCTCAGCACCTGGTTGGAATCACGCAGTCTAATGGTTGACCATATTTGAAGGGAATATACTTTAGGGAATAAACAAACTTTCCGAACTTTTGCCTTTGCCCCTCTGAGACTAACATCTAATAAACATTGTCATCGCACGTAAATAGATTCTTACATGCTGTTTCAGACGGTGCATACGGGGATACATGAGTTCATCTTAGATTTTTCATATTTTGTTTATTTGTTTTACTCTGGCTGACCAACGTTGGTGGTAATGAGCTTGCGGATAGTTTGGCTAAAAAGGAAGTGAAGACGAAACGGCCACTGGCTCTTCGCTAACTTACCAGGAACTATACTCCAATGAAAGATCTAAATTAAATTTAAGTTGGCGCACTCCGCCTATGCACCACTGGTATACCGGAACATCCCCTGGCACCCTTCTAGAAGTTAAATGTGATCGCAACTCTCAGACTGCATTAGCTAGACTTAGAAGTGGCCACCTTAAGTGTCTATCCTTTGAATTCGAAAGAAAAATCCATCCCACTTACAAAAAATGCTGTGACTATCCAGCCTCTCCGGAGCACATTCTGAATTGCATCGGACATTCCAAGGAGGACTTAAGGAACATCTGTTCCACATCTAGTCATTGACTTTTTGACGGTCAACAACCTAATGGAGTTGATCTAACTTGTGTCAGATCTGTAAATATGATGAGCAGCAGCAACGACAACAACTCTGGCCGACCTCACAATATTCTAAACATCTTGAACATTGAGAATATGTTTTGTTTTTCTCTAAAACTGCAATTTAAATAGCCAATGGTCACTACATTTTGCGCATGGCGAGTATGCTCGTCATGGCACAGCATAATACAACTTCTCTGTGACGAGTATACTCATCAATTGCATTTAACTGGTTAATAGTGTAAATATGAAGACCTTAGAGAAACACTGAGAGATAAAGTGGTTTTCAAAACTTTCTTGTAGAAGTTTCATTAAATATGCTAAATTTAAAACATTTATGTTATTTGGCTTGAATAATTCATAACTTTTGATATTTTGCGATTTTTTTTTAAATTACCCGTACATAAATATATTAATTGTTTGTAATAGATGTGCAAATAATATAATAGTATCAAAAAAAAATTTTTTTTTAAAAAAAAAGGTTGTTTTTCTTTACACTACTAATAATTTTCGGAACAATTTGGTTTTTTATTTATTTTATTCACTTCAACAGATTACAGGTCAGTGGTCGAATCATTTAGTGCAGCAACCAGTTTTTGTGAGAGATTGCTATTTTTCAATTCCTACTATTATAGCTCACACTCTCTATTTATTTATTTACCTTGGTGGAAATTTCAATCGTTAATAAAATTCATTTTAAAGCACTCAATTGAGCTGAAATTTTATATACATGATTATTTTGGATGACAATACAATAGTTTAATAATAATTAATAAAAATTAATTGTTTAAAACTAATTATTTAAATAATTACAAATACAACTACGTTGGCATCATTTTTGGCGACTTGGCGACCCTTTTGGGAACTTGTGTCAAAACTTGAAAAGATTTTTCCTCACGTTTTATAGCATTCAGTTGAACTGAAATTTAATATACACGATTGTTTTGAATGACAATGCGATACTTTAATGCTAATTAATAAAATTAATTACCACTTAATGTTTTGATTCTGTCATATGTATTTACATATTTATATTAATTGTAACTATTTAATAAAAAGTAGCTAAAATAAAAATTTTCTTTGTTGATCTAAGTAGGAATAGACTTAAAACTTGTTATTGTATATATGTGTCTTCAGTTGGAAAACAATTATATTTCTAACAATAATCTTTATAATTCTTAACATTTTAATTATTGTTGCCATGCTGTCATATCTTTCACTATATTCATCAAAATTAAAGTACAAGTAATAAAAGCAATTAAAAAAAATGTACAAGTACAGATTTGTAAGATCTTTATTAGCAAACTTAAATTTATTCGAAATTTAAGTTAATCAGCTTCACCGTATCACTTTAAAAAATAGAATAAATGCGTAAGTAAAATGCAATGATACCAATTTAGGGGAGTTTTTCATAAAAAAAAAAAAAATTTATTAAATTCGAAAATTAAAAACGTAATATCAGATTGAGTTTTTCAGTTGCTTTGTTTTTGGTAAGACAAGTAAAGAAAAATATCAAAAATTGCATCAAGTTTTCTGCGTTGAAGGGTTGAGCATTAAAACAAATATATTCTTCGTCTTACTCAGCTAGAAAAGAGGGAAAAAAGAAAGAATTAAAAAAAAGAGAAAAAGATGGGGAAAAAATATAAAATCGCAGAATCTAAAAGAGTGTTGGGGCGGGAAACAAAATAAAAAACAAGGTAGGCGTAACCGCAAACTGTGACAATGTCTATTTGTCAAAGCGTTAAGGGGAAAAAAATGAAAAAAAAAAAAAAAGGAGGAAAGAAATTTTACGCCAAATCGGAGATTAAATCGCCAAATTCGACAAAGTGTCAACATTTCTTACTGTATTTTTTTCTTCACCGCCGAGAATGCAGTGTTACATTTTTCACCCCTGGCCGAATTTCAAAAATTAACTTTTCTTTTTGTCTCCTAAAAGTTTCTTTCATTTTTTTTTTCCCCGCATTTCTTCTTGCATGCCTGATGCTAGCGTGAAAAAAAAATCCCTTTTTTAAAGTTATCGATTACTTTTTTTATGTATGACTTATCAATTTCTTTTTTTCCTCTTGTCAATTAAAAATAGTTTGTTAAGGAACTTTAAAAGAACAAAAAAACTGAACAAAACAGTAATTTGTGTTTAAAAGTCAACCCATCTTTCAATTTACTATTAATAGATTTTGTTAAAAAATAAGTTAGCGTTATGTAACGACAGTAAGAAAAAAAAGTTCTTGATAAAATTATGCTTCACATAAAAAGTATATTAATTCGCGAAAAAAAAATTTATTCTTAAAAATTATTCCATTTTTAAACGAAAAGTATTGTTTTAATAAAGTATAGTGCATTATATTTCGTTTAATGCAATGCAACACATGTTTAGAACCATTATTCAACGCATAAAAAAATAACAATTGATTTTTTATCAAAAATGTTAACCAAAATTTTATAAATCTCTTTACATTTCTAACAAAGTTAAAGTAAGTTAGAAATAGCCTATATTAAAATTTCCATTAATGAAATAATGTGAAAATTGAGAGTTTCGTAATCACAAATGACATTACAAGCATTTACATAAATTACTATATTTTTATACATAATTTATTGCATTAAATATTAACTTCGTAAAGTTCTTTCTGTATTTACTTTAGTATTAACGATATCAAAACGTAATCATCGATAAATAATGCATTAGTTTAATTTTATGTAAGTAGATGATAAATATTCAAATTAACGTTTTATCTTTTCAGGTAAATGTATTTTAGCTCTAAGATTAACCAAGTTACTGAACCCCAAAACACTTTGAGTATAAAGTAACAAATTTATTTCTGAAATGAATATAAATTAAAGGAAAGCATTAACGAGAGATAATGTGAACTTCATAAATATTTTTCATAATCTCTTAAAAAGTAACAAATTTCTGTAGCAATAAGTCCATTAATTTTTATTATTTTGTCATCAGGAATTTTATGTTTAGATTTTAAACTAGTAACATTTTTTAAATTATGATCTCTTTGCATGTATTTAAGATATAAATGTATTGCAGTTAATAGTTACATTGTGTTATTCGCTCAGTTCTAATTCAAGAATTTATTGTTAATGTTTAATATATCAAACATTTTTTTTTGAATTTGAAGAAGAATGGGACACATTTTGCCACAGTGCAAATTAATTATTAATTTTCTCTCCATTTTTAGTGTGTATTCTCTTCAATGATAGCCACTATTATAATTTGATCAAATATTTTACCAATTTCTTGGACATCAGAATTTTCAAATGTAATTTACATTGATGAGCCAGAAAAAATTGGCGCATCTGCCTTATATCGCATAGGTTCCCCACGAGTACTCAAAAATGCAGCACGACGTGAGGCATGAACTCGATTAATGCATACTGGAGGCTGTCAACACCATGAATCCTGTAGCTCAGTCCAAAAATCCATTACTGTGCTTGAGATTTGAGATCTCTTCTGATCATCACATCGCAAGTTTTCTAAGTCACAAGCACCCAAGTTATATTCAACAACGCTGATGTCTGGGGATTTAGGTGGTGAATGGTAATATATCTAAGTTAGAATGTTCCTGGAGCCACTAAACAGCAGCTCTCGATGCGTGGAGTATCTGACTGTCCTGATAAATAAATGTCCAAATCTCCTGGAATTGCTATTGGACATGAATCGGTGGATTGTACTGATCTACGTACCTCTTCGCTATCAAAGTCGTCTCTAGACGAATCAGATGTCTCGCATCACTCCAGCCGCACACACTCCACCCTATCTCAGACGTTCCACTAGATTGGACTGTCTTTTGTTCACATGTTAGTTTTGTGGATTTTTGACGTTATCCCCGTACCCGTACATATCAATCACCCGATTCAATTGTAAAAGAAACACATAAGATCAGTCCAATATCCTTGTTGGTGGCCCCACGCTGACCTTAAAGTCAGCTATTGTGGGTGAGTGGATCTTTCATCCGGAATGCCTATGTTATTGATAATTCATTGACTAATTTTCTTGCTGACGTTGTTTGTCCCAGAATTGAAATGTGAGGCCATTTGAGGAAATGTCGCAGTCGCATCACTGACGTAGCTAGTTTTGAATGGGTCCCATATCAAAACTCCTTCGTGTCTCTTTTCTAGAAACGAAAGCGGTGTTAGTGGTACTCTCGTTACACATTTTGGGACCCCTGTAGCTTGCAGGCCCCGTATTATTGATACAGCTGATACGGCGGTAGCTACGCCCTTGTGTCGCATGTATATTGCGCTTAAGGATTCTCTCTTCACGTATTTTCAAGATTTTCTGGCAGCAAGGATATTGGAGATCTGATATTTTACCGGCTGCACAATTATCATAATAAACTCGTGCACTTGTCGTACACAGAAATCCAGAATCCATAATTACCCGGAGATGTTATGTCCCATCTCTCGTGTGCTGACTATAGCGCCACATTCAGAGTAACTTAAATTTTGATAACGGTCCATTGAAACATCAGAAACCCCCCGATCTAAACCCTTCACCAGGTGAAAAGCTGGGGGGTCATTATGAAACTGGGTTATAAGATAACCCTCCGTCCCATGTCATAAAGATATGTTTCCTTAGAGTGGCTATGGGAGTTATATTGAAATGCACTTAAAACATTTTAAATATAAAATACAAATACATATAAATATGTAAAAACACAAAGTAAAAAGTCCTTGGCTGCAATTGAAAGTCCCTTAAAGTATCACAGTTTTTCACATACAGTTGTAGCTGGCAAAGTCCATTATTGATGCACGCGACAGTTCACTGGGAGCCGTGCGACACTTAACCGGTGGCTCTGTTCATGATGATTGATGGGGTGCAGAGGAGGTGACGTCATCGAGGTGAAGAATCCAAGAGTCCAGAAGTAGTAAATTCCCGTCGTCAGGGTAGAAGAAGCACTGTTATTGGTCTAGAAGGGAAGTGAGTAAACCTCTCTATTGGTTTTGCAAGGTGCCGCGTTCGTTGTAAGGGGGAAGGGGTAATAATGCTAGGGTTAGATCGAAGTTAAACAATGAAATTTAAAAAAGTAAGACTAAGAAAAATCTTAGTCGCTCGCTCCATCGTAATGATTGAGGAGATTATTAATTTGCGCAATAATTTGCGACTTTGTGAGTGGTGTCTTTGAAGTGCTTTTGTTGGGGCCGGGCGTTGGTTGTACGGAAGCTGTTTGTGGTGATGTTAGTTGACTTTTATGTTGAACTAGTGTTGAAAGTGCATGAATTGTTTGTTGGAGCGTTTGAGTGATTAAACTAAGGCAATCTGTTTGTGTGTTAGGAATTTGAGTTGGTACAATAGTGGGGGTGGGTATTTCCTTAGAAGTTGGTGCGTCGATTGGGGCAGTCACGAGTGGTGCCATCTGTAGTGTTGTGTCGGAATGAATAGTTTGTTGGGTGACTTGAGCATAGGAGATATTGGGCCTGATAAAGTTATTCGATATGGGAGGGTTTGATTTAATGTTGGTGCCTTTGCGTGGTTTGGGGAAGAGGGGACATTTGCTGTAATTGGCCATGTGGCCGTGAACCTGGCAGTTAACGCAGAAAGGGGTATCCAACCTCTTGATCTGGCAGTCCCTGGTTTGGTGTTTCTCACCGCATTTTAGGCATTTGGGCGTCAAGTGGCAGTGTTCTGCCGTGTGGTTAAATTGATTGCATTGAAAGCATTGGATTACTCCTCTGCTTTCAAAGCCTTCGACAGTTATTGATAAGTAACCTAGAGTTTTAAGTTTGAAGATATTTTCATTAAAAGTGTTTCTTGGTAGTGAAATTGTAAAGACCGGTAAGAGTTGTTTAGTTATATTTCCTGTTAGTTGAGTGACCTTATTGATAGTGTAGCCCAGATCAAGATGGTCGGATTGAATTTCTGCCATTTTGGTTGAGCGGGGAAGGCCCTTGATCACGACTTTAATGGGTCGCTCGTGCTTGGGTGTGAATGTGTAGAAGGGGAATTTCAGCACTTCGAGTATTTGTTTAAGCGTGTCGTGTTGTGGGTGTGTGTCCGTGTAAAGTTTTACGTATTTACCGGCAGTTTTGATACGTAAAGCGGGCATTTTTCCAGTAAGAGTTTTTATGTGTGATCGGAGGTCATCCGTTATCAGTAACATGATGGGAAGAGGCAGTTTCGGTGATTGAATAGACTGGTTAGTTTTGTGAGGGGTGGTTACGGGTGATTTATGGGTTGTAACTGGGGTTTCTATTGGTGCTTCGGAAGCGGTGTTATCTAGTGCACCTTCACCAGGTGAATCGACCAACCTATCTTATATAGTACCTGCCGACACATTGCGTTACGCTGATTGGTTGCATATCTTCATTATTTCGTACAATGGTATATATACCAATTTTTCTGCCTAGTTCAGTGCAGATTATATGAAGTTATATAAGTATTTTATTTGTACATCACAACAGATATATTTTAAGAAAATGCTTTATATATATATATATATATATATATATATATATATATATATATATATATATAAATTTATGAAGTAATCTTAATCTGAATCTATTGTATCTCTTCTTACCCTTCGCGCATGGACTTTTTCACATCTTATAAAATGTATATAAGAAAATAATGTTTAAAATAACTTGCCAACTCTTTCCCATCTTGCCAATTTTGAAGTAACTTTCAGTTATTTTAGTTACGGTACGCGAAAGAGAGTTGATAACCTGATTATTAGCTGCATATTATATAACTTCAAAACTAGTAAACTTAAACATCTCATTACCTCATTTATTCAGCAATCTCAAATTTATCATGTATCTAATAATTCACTGTATAGTTTTTTGAGTAAAGAACCGCTTTGATTAGAGAAACCGCTTGATGATCGGGTGGTTGTAATAGTCCTGTTAGTAGAACAATGAATTGGTGATCAAGGATTAGTAAATAGGACATGTGAGGTAATAGCAAAATATGGTTTTTAAGCTTGTTGTAGAACAACGAGCTTATAAGCGAGAAGTCTTTTGCAGATTTCGAGAAGAGGCTTATTGATCGACAAATCTTAATAAATTGATTTGTTTAACAGCAAATTGATGTCCCAGGGGCCATAATATGCTTAATTATAGATTGATTAATAGATTTTATAACAACATTTCATTTTGAAGCCGTACAAAGGCAATTGGTGACGGACCTCATAATTTTGAACATTGGTCAACTGTGACGAGGTATACATCTGAGTTATCTCTCACCCCACTGTCTAAGCTTCCACACCATATGATGATGAGGACATGGTTAATTACGTTGTTTTCAAGCACTAGCGTAGCTAGTCCTGAGTGGGCCCTTTCAAGACGTTCCTTAACATTTTGCGATTTTTTTTTGCTTACACGTTTTGCGGCCCTCAAAGCTTGGAGGTCCCGTATCATTGATACGGCGATAGATACGCCCCTGCCTTCAATCATGACTTGAAGATAGTTGGTGAAGAATTCCATTAAAAACCATCAACTCAAATAATATGTACTGTTCATGCGTTATATTCAACTTGATATTGAAGCTCTGATGTAATGGTGCATAAAAAGTTAAGGAGAATCAATATTAGTTTAGGCTAATATAGATTCTCCTTAACAGGAATTTTTCAAGGGGTGGGGGACGTCCAGGTTTGGAAGTTCACCATTCTCGTACCATGCTCCAATACGTCGCCTATATTCTATAAATATTCTTTTGACTTTATCGATTTTCGGGAACAAAAAACAGTAACAAATTATTTATTGAATAATTAAGTAGCATTAATTATTATAATTAATTATTAATAACAAGTACTTAAATTAATTTTACTTACTGTAGATATAGGATTATAATCAATAGAAAAAATCTAGGACTTTAGGGGAGGTCGAGTCCGAACCCCCCCTTGTGCGTGCCACTATGTATGATCTTTTGATCATTAATTTCGACTGTAGTTAAAAATTACGAGGATCATTAGTAAAAAAAAAATTTCGTTTGTTGAATACTTCCAACTGCTTTTTTTTTTTAACGATTCAAAAGCCGATACGTCTAAGTCTTTTTTTTTCTGTCTATATAATGTGATGCTTTTTTTAAAAAAAAAAAGCAAGAGGGGAAAATGAACCTGATTGCATAGAATTCTTGAGAATGAATGTAGGTATTACATGATTGTGCTATATATACCCATAGTTTTAACGCTGTGATGATAGTAATGCATTTCCTTTCAAACAAGTTTTCTTTCCTGGTATTAATAATCCAAACGACTGTGAAATACAATGAAACTAAATGAAACAAACATTTCACGGTCATGTCCCGAATAAAAAAGACAAATCTTTACTACATAAGAAACAGCGTACTTTGCATACATTTTCATTGCGAAAAAATTAAACTACATCTCTTGTAGTCTTAAAAAGCCAGTGTTATTTATATTCATTACCCTTTTTTCTGTCTCGGGACTGATTAATCCCCGAGATTCACACGAACAAAGAACAAGCGAAAAGCAGCTAGTTACCCAAGGAACGACGATCTGCCTCATTTGCGGGGCAAGAGAGCGAGGCTAAAATTCACCTTGTACAAAACACCACCAAGCCCGGCCTTCAACAGTTCGAAGCATTCCTCAAAACCTTCGTACCACCACCGGGCCATAAGAATAACGACTTTGTAAGAGACAATTAGGCTTAATTATTTCCGAGCCACTGCGCCCCAAAGAAAATGGCTTGGCCCCTGGCCAGATGTATACTTCCTCATATTCCGATGGCGTTTTATCTTCTCTTTGTTTATAACGCCCGTAATCTGAGCACAAAAGCTTCGTCGAGGGCGATCCAAGACCATTTAACGAGCGCCTAATGGTTTACTTTCCAAGGGTGTTCTGTGAACTTAGGTTCAACTGCATCACTATCTGAAAAGACCTCCCACAAGATCATTGTTTTAGGTTCATAGGAACATTTTCGGGGGTGTTGCCGAAATGTAATCGTTATTGCCTTTCCGTGATGTGTTTGAGTTAGACTCCTTGGTGGTGAAAGTTGTTTCGAATTTTGAAAAGCGTCGGATGATTTTAAAAAAATCATTATAATTTGAGTTAGGTAGTTTTAACTTCCTGTGTTTAACAACATTTTGAAGAAGGATGTCTCTCTTAAAGCAATCCTTTATTTTATTTTTAAAGAAATGTTATATAACGATTAGACTCCTGGAGTTAAGTAAAGTTTATTATGTGTTTCAATAGTTTTTCCGTGGCCTTATAATAATACAGCATTTTTTCTTTTGTAACATTCGGAGGCAATGATTAGATGATGACGTAATGAAATGATTTGTTCGTAGTGATCTAAGAATCATCACTTACTTAGTATTTAGATTTTTATGCAGGATTATATAAAGGTTTTTATTAAAATAAAAGTTATAGTTGAAAAAAACCTAAAAAACACCCTTTTATAGTTACCGTAAGATCCGGCGTACAACGCGCACTTTTAACGCAACAAAGAACATCGAAAATTACGAGTGCGCGTTATACGCCGGGTATGAAAATTATAGCTTTAAAAATTTAAAAAAAAAGATGAGCATAAAGAAAAAAATCAGTTTTCATATGCATCGAAATACTGTTTATTAAAAAGAAATGACATTTCTTATGAACTTAAGGGTTGTAGTTCTAGAAGTATATTATTTCTTCAAAATCTTGAGATGATATCTCGAATAAATGACTTCAAAATATAAGAGCATTGCACACTTACATTTCAGGTTTCTTCGTAAAAAAAAGAGCGCGTGGGGTGCGCTTTATGAGACGAATATACATTAAAATTTAAAACAAAGACAGCTTGAAAGTATAGGTGTACGTTGCATGCCGATGTGCGTTATACGCCGAACTTTATGATAATTGAACGAAGATGTAACTTCATCTTTTAATAGCCAAATCTGGAAACGGGAGCTGAAATTAGTCGCCAGATGCGGGATGGGATTTGCAATTGGGTAATCGTCAATCCTGATGATCCTGATCAGGACAACGGAGTAAATTTATTAAAATATTTTATTGTAATCATTCCGGGACAAGTGAGCAGAATTTCAAGTTAATCTGACTATTTAAAGTGGGTAAAAATTTAGTTTAAAGATTCCCCTGTTACATACAAGTGAAGCTTACAAAAAGGTGTTAATAATGTAACATCGAATCTTAATTGAAATTCATTGGAAATAACTGAGAATTCAATATTGTTTTAAAACACAAGGAAATTAAGTTCATTTAAGTAATTCTTTGAGTTGACTAAATGCCACAAATGAACAACGCGTAGATACTACGATGGCGAAGGTATGATTGCATACTTCAAAGTTTGTGCTCCAGTCAAAGAGCTAGGAGGAAACCTAAGCTGGTATTTCACTTTTCTAATTTTCTCATTAAGACTTAAAGGGAAGATGTATTCTCTTTTTGATATGCAATAGTCCACATTATATCGCACAACAAACGTATCCGCAGTAGTCTAGTGGTCATGGTCATGAACTCATGGCCAGCGATATAGAGTTACGAGCTCGAATTCTGATGCCTCAAAAGATACGCCATGTAGAGGGTGTGATGCACGTTAAATCTGTCGTACTTTGAAAACCTTTCCCTGACGTGGTGTGAAACTTAAGAGAGTCAGTTCAGTCATTATTATACCGTGGTTGAAAATTTTGAGGTATGTCTCCAAAAGCCCTCGTGTTTCTTCGGTGCGGTAAACATTCACTTTGCACAATGAATCAATCCTTTATGTAACCAGGACTTGAACTAATGAAGCATAGAAATTAGTATCCACGGATGAACTGTTACAAATTGTTATTTACATGTACTCAGGCACATATTGTGACGGTCTCACGCGTCTTTTTATTAACATGTCTTTTGAGTCCAGAATTAATGGCGACTCTTTTCCAACCAAACCCAAGAAGTGAAGCATGAAGGAAAGATGCAAATTAGGAAGCTTTAAATATCAGACGTTAGAGTAGGCAGTGTGGCAATTTGAGGAATGTTGTGATAATCAATGATTCAAGCGTGAAGAGGTTTTAGAAAGATTAAGTGACAGCTAGCAGAAGTTATTCGTGACAGAGCCATTAAGTCAAGGGTGTATATCATTGCACTCCAGTAAATACGGAACTTCCAGTAGGATTGGATTGATCAATCGACATATTAAGGTAGAAGTGACTGTTTAATATTAGGATCAGTGAAAGTATTTGAATTGAGTTTAGGCGAGTTAGTATTGATAGTAGTCCGGGTTACATTATTTCGGTATTAGTTCAGTGTGTTAAGCTACCGTAGATTCTCTCACATATATTGTTATTATCTAATCTGTTAGAAGCTTAAGTTTTAAGATCTTAATAAAGTAAAATTAAGATCATGGCAGTTTCTAGTTCTTCCGTTATTCCTACACCTCTAGCTCACGCTGATAATCAAGGAGAAGGGCACCCGAGGGAGAGAGGCGCCTTTACAATACAATATACTAATCGTTATTCATCCACTTTGCTAGGTATTCCATAATGTTGTATGACTATGTATTGATTTTAAGTTCTGTATATATTAAATAATTAACTTAGAGAGAGATCCTAACCTAATCTTAGTATATACCTAAACCTAATCTACCTAATTTTAATGATAGGACTAATATATAGATCCTGTCATTATAGCTTTTAAGATTTCAATTGTATTTGTTCTAAAACGCTCTAATAGTTCCCGTCTCTTTATTTTTAAAAATGACAGGTTTTGGATTTCTAGAATGGAAATGCATTATTTACATCTCCGCAATCCATCCTCTTGTCCTTGGGAGTTGACTTCCATGAAACCCGTGTGGCCGCGGTAGCCGAGTGGTATAGGCATCGGATCGTGGCTGGCTTTGTCACGAGTTCGAGCCCAGTACCACTAAAGACCCGCCGTGTAGGGCAGCGATGCACGCTAAATCTGTCGAGAGCTGAAACGTCCTCCCGTTGGTGTGGTGTGGTAGTTAGGAGAGGGGGGTGCCAGCTCAGTCACTTGACCATGGTTCAAAATTACGTGGTCCGTCGCCAAAAGCCCTCGTGCAGCTGAACAGTGCGACGTTAATCTTCACTCACTCACTCCATGAAACCCGTTCTTAGCGGGTCTACTTAACAAACAAAACATACCTGTCAAATTTCAAATCTATTCGTTTGTTAGTTTCGGAAATTCCGTGATGAGTAATTGAGTCAATTTTCTTCCATGTATAGAGAGATGAATATACATTTCTCCGTAGAGTTATAGAATTTAGTGGGAAAAAACAATGAAACACCACGGACAGACAGGCGTTGTAAAAATAAAATTAAATAAATCAGAAATTTTATCGATAATAAAAAGCACCAAACCTTTTTATGCAGTATTGACATAAAAAAAATTATTAGATAAAGACAGCATATTTAGTGTGCTGAAAAAAATGCAAGTAGAAGTAAAAATAAACAAGCTTAAAACCTCAAAAAAGAATTGTAAAGACAAAAGGAAAATTGTCTTAGAAAACTTATTTTAGTTATTTGATAATTTACACAACAACTATCACATCTTGTAAAAATCCCAAGTTTTTTTTTAAAAAAAATGTCTTGTATTATCTTAACAAACCCGATAGGATATCTGCGCATGAATGCATGAACTACCTTATTGCGAACCTTGTCGATTAAGCGCTAAACAAGAACGAGTCGAAAAAAATAAACTTTCGGGACTTTTTTTTTTATTGGTCGTAATACCATATCGGGATCGTCACCTTTGAACATGTTCTGTTGGTCGATAAGGCTTGCGATATTACCCACCATCGAAAACCAAATCCATCATCTAAGCGTTATTCACGAACGGAAGCATGATGACAACACCAGCAAAAAATTTTCCATGGGAGACACTAGGGAAAAATCGCCAAACGGTAGAGAATGGCGACATTTTTTTTTTATTTCTGGCCAAACTGCTTAGAATTAGTTGTCTTTTTTTAGATATCCTGTTGTTGTCGTTTAGGAACAGGTCACGGAAAAAAAGTTAGGTATTAATTTGATTAGGAACCACCAAAGCTTCAGTAATGAGATTAAATGTTGTGGGTCGAATAATACAGAATATTTGAGAGTTATGAAAGGAATTGTTGAATTAATTTCATGGATGAACACAAGAGAAAGTGTGATGGGGAAAAATCAATAATCGGGTTTATTCTGTTAGCTTGTTCTTGATAATTTCCAATTCAATAAACAAGAACACCGTGAACTCAATAACAAAACTGAATAGGTCATGAATTAGCGAAAACGGTGAATTTTGCGGAATTTGTGATAAATTATACAAAATTCATGGTACATATTTTGCTGTAGTATGATACAATTATTTTAATAGAACATCAGGACACGTTTCTTTAGGGTGTTTTAGGTGTTGTTTTTTAGATACATCTGATCACGTATGAAGTTTTTAAAATTACACTTCTTTCAAAAGGTTTTATGAAGTTAAACCAATCACGCACACAAGGCGGGGGGAGGTCCAAGGGTTGTGAGCCCCCCTGTATGCCTTGATTTTTTTTTCGATTGATTCGATAATCCAATGTATTTCGTACGTAAAACTTAATCATTTCTTATTAATAATTAATTTTGCTAATTAATGCTAATTATTTATTCAATAATGATTTTTTACTGCTTTTTGTTTCGAAAATTGACAAAATAAAAAGAAAATGTTGTGAGGGGATTGGAGCATTATACGAGAATGGTGAACTTTCGACAATGAACCCCCCCACCTCTGAGTTAACTTGTGACGGCTTTATCCGCGTCCTTCTGATTAACAAATCCTCTTGGGAAATCTTTGATTCTTAACTATTTTACTTGCAACGCACCTTCTGAAGAAGAGAACGTGATTATGTAAATTAGTTCTGCTATACATAGTTTAAGCTTTCAAGCTAGAGAGAGGAATAGAGGAAGAGAGAAATAGGATAGATTACTAGCGGAACAGTGATTAATCAAATTTATAGTGTAACGCATATATTTGCTATTTGATAAATGTAATAATTAAGGTGACGATTTGTCTCTAGAGGTTGAATGAAGATTAGAAAGCAAAGAAGGCAGTGTATTCGAACCCGAAGTAAGTGTACTGGTATTTAAAGTCTTCTCATACTTCGCGTACCTTGTGAATAGACTCCCATATAGCTTTAATTGGGAACATCTCTTAATTTTGATTGATTGAACTTGTGTTGTTAATTGTGTTACAAATAAATTAACTGATTTTACATATAGCTAGTCTTCCTTCCCTTTCTCCCACATCTCTTGGCGTGGATCCTAGATCCTTACAAAATACAATTTAACGAGAAATCAAGTTATAGGATTATATTATTTTTTAAAATAGCTTAATAACAGTTCGTAATTCTAATGTACCTTCTACATAACTTCTGTTATTTCTACATTGCTACGCCGTGTCGTCGTCTATGTCTGAACCTAGGCCAAACGCCGAATGCTATCATTACTCATTTATTCGAAAATCGGCAGTTGGTCGAGTCAGTTTGTGCCTAGATTTGTGAGATTGTGAGTTACGCACATGCACATTTATTTGTTAAGGGTTACAGTTAGTACGAGTATTTGACAATGTATGTTTTATTTTCTATCCACTTAAAAGACTCGCAAGTAGGCAGGCCTGCTTTTGTGAATAGAGGCTCAAGACCTCAAGAAGTCTTAAGTCGCGCCTGGAAACACTATAAAGAATTTTATTTAGCTACTAATTAACATTGCTTACCATTTCGTTAATTATTTGGTTCTCTGTAATACAAATTATTTGTCTAGTTCAGTAAAGTCAAGGCATTGTGTATATTTTCGACAAAATTTTAAATCTGTATATTTACCTCTAAAAATAAAAATAAAAGCCTAGAAATATTCAAAATAAAATATACTGAATTTATAGATAAACATATTTGAGAAATGATAGCTCGTAGAAGCATATAGTTTTCCATAATCGAAAAATTACCTTCAGTTTTATCCAAGTGCTTTAACATTAATTTTGATCTATGAAATTGATGAAAAAATGTTTAACATTTTAAAGAAATGTACTTATTTAGTCAAAATAAAACTTTACAGCTCACTTCTAAGTTAGATATATCCTACAAAAGTGAATAAGAGTTCTTATCTTCTGATACCTAATAATAATGTTTTTTGTCCATCAATAATGATTTTTCAGTAATTCAATTAAAACTGGAACTCACACATATTAGATAATCATTGCAATTGTTTTTAATTAAAATTGAAGCGAAATGAGTCACATCATTAAAATGATTTTTCGGAATAATATAGGCAACAGTTTTAAATTGTGTGTGTGTGTTTTAATCACATTTAAATTTTATTTATACTTAATTTCAATAATGCCTCTATCATATATTCCTGCCTTTATTTTTTTTTAAGAAATTACTTCGAATTTTTTTTTAAAATCAAGTAAATGTCTAACCAACATATTATAGCAAGACCCAACAAACATAATTCCACATTCTGAATGTACAGATGGTAAGAAGTATTCCGAATAATAAATGAACTCGCTACCAAATTCAATATTTCAAACGCTCCCTTACATTTTCTTTCATGGCAATTGAATTTCCAAAGAGAAGTAAGAGTAGATTTATCTTGCGAGAATCTACTGTCTGCATATTGATGAATGGAATTTAGATTCAATGAAACCTCAAGGTGAATGAGTATGAATGAAAATGTCTGAAAGGACACAGTAAAACCCCCAAGAGAATGACCTTTACAACTATTCGGTCGAGACAGCCTTTGAAGCAACTTCCGGGCCTGATCTGAATTAAATGTGTCTTTGTGTGTCGTGTGACCACCCCAAAGCTTTATTAACTACCGCGATTAGATGTGCATAGGATGCCCCTTAATTGACTTGACGAGAAACACCAATTGTTATCGAGTTTGATCTTACGTTAATTTATTACGATAAATGTCTCAGTTCTTGATTGAATATATTATGGATACTTGCTTGAATTGCAATAGAGTAAATTGCTTTTCTCTCAGAAGAGGCATTGTTTTTTGGATGAACTTTCTTGATTCACCAAAAAGGTTTGGTTAGTTAGTTAATATTAACGTCGCACTGTTCAGCTACACGAGGGCTTTTGGCGACGGACCACGTAATTTTGAACCATGGTCAAGTGACGTGGACGACACCTGAGCTGGCACCCCCTCTCCTAACTACCACACCACACCAACGGGAGGACGTTTCAGCTCTCGACAGATTTAACGTGCATCGCTGCCCTACACGGCGGGTCTTTAGTGGTACTGGGATCGAACTCATGACGTGCCTGCCATGGTTGGATTCCTTAACCACTGGGCTACCGCAGCCCAAAAAGGTTTGGTATCTATGCTTTACTGAGCGGGAAAAAATCATTTTATATTACTCTAATTAAATAATGTTTAGCATACGTCCATTTTGTTCTTGTACAACTTTTTGATATATGATCAATGTTGTAGATAGGGAGGTCTTAAGGCCTAGGCCAACTGGGCTCAGGGCCTCGTTCTTGACTCAGCTGTAATAAAGATCATGATTCGAATAATTTTAACGGTCAAGTGTTTTTCTGTTTGTATTTTCCGAAAAACTGGGAATTTTGGACACTATGTCAACTGGCTACATGTGTGTTGACCGTCATCCATGTACAGGCCTAGGTCTAACATCATGCACCATCATTGTTCAATGATTCATACGGCTGTAGTCGGTAAAGCTGGTTTGTGCGATTTTAAATTATGCACATTTATTTGTTTCGGGTTATTGTTTGTACGATCTACTTTTAAGGATCATAGAGGCAGAAAACATTTGCATAAGGGCCCAGGGCTTCAAGAAGTTTTAAGATGTCCCTGGTTGTAGATTTTATTTGCGCTGTTTATAATAGTCATAGTCATGGGATAATTTGGTTTTCATCTCTTCTGACCTCAGGACTTGGATCCACTTTCTGGATCTTTTAAAAAATTTCGTTTATGAATACTTGATTGAGTTTTTGGCTATGTCATAGTATTTATTTTGAGGAGTTCTTCCTTCTGCTTTTTCAATATTATCATCTGATTATATTCTTAGTAACTTCTCATACTCACTTGGACACGACAGCAATGTAATCATAGTAGCGGTTGGTGGCCGGCGTTTGTTACAATACCTTGTGTAGTGTACCGAAATAATCAATTTACAGCTCAACTTGGTACAAAATCAAATATTTTTTTTAATTGTAGAAGACACATCATCAGGGGCGTAGGTACCGCCGTTTTAAAGATACGGGGAACCCCGAGTTACAGGGACTCCACAATTTGCAAACAAAAAAAAGTCACAAAAAATGGTAAGGGGCTCAAAAAATGTCTTCAAGGAATTTTGATACAGGACTAGGTAGACCAGAGAATATCAAGAAACATATTCTACAAAAAGAACGGGAACACGCACAAACACTGAGACAAGAAAAACGCGTTTAGCCTGTTAGGCTTCCGATTTACATTTGAAAGGAAAACAGGTTTTACCTAGAAATTTCCCGGGGGGATTATAAAAGGATTAAAACTCGAATAGCGTTATATTAGTGGAATCATAAGTTCGAACTTATTTACTATTAAAGATTGCCACATACAGGGAATATGTGATGCACGTTAAATCACTCGTAAATCAATGTTCTCACATATGTAGTACGATCCAAATATTCGGGGACTGCTGGCACTGCTGACGACGATAGCAAGTGTCTAAAATAAAACCACTTAAAAGTGATTCTCCCAACCCTTCCCTACCTGGCCAGGTTGGTTTAGTCCATATAATGTGACCGAACAATATGGAGTTTTTATCTTCCGAAGCCAGTTATCTTTGCTCGGCGATGTAAGAATGATGACTTTTCTTGAACTGCATTGAACATTAAATTCACGTAGAACGCTTAAGAGAAACACCAATGGAGATTTTGGGAAATGCAAAGTAAGGTATATGATGAATCTACCATGGTGAGATCTAAGGTTTACGAATGGCGTCGGCGTTTTAAAGAAGGTCGTGAATCCATCGAAGACAATGAACGCGTTGGATGACCTTTGGCTTCACGGAACATAAAAAATGTTGCGTTTGTGTCTTAATGTGTTCGAAAATATCGTCGTGAAACACTTGCAGAAAATGCTGAGGTTACACAATTCTTGAAGACGTCGTTTGAGGAAATCCATTCGTAGTAAGCGGCCTCAGTTCTGGCAGAGTGATAACTGATATATTCTGCATTACAACGCACCAGCACATCGTTCTCAATTGGTAAAAGAATTAGTCGCTAAAACTTGCGCTAACTTGCTTCCACATCCCCCTATTCCAGTGTTTCTCAAACTGTGGGGCACGCCCCCCTGGGGGGGCGCGATAAACCTACAAGGGGGCGCGAGCATATCGAAAATAAAAGATTTAAAATAATTTATTTACTAGAATGAAGTAAAACAAAATACTTTCTGACATAATAAAAAATATACAAATTTACACGGAAATAATATATATATATATATATATATATATATATATATATATATATATATATATATATATATATATATAATATATATTATCTGCGATTTTACATCATCAAAAATAAAAGCTTCTACTTCAAAATCTCATTTTTTAGCTACCTTTGATACTATAACCAAATAAAAAACGTTTTATTCAATTTGCTGTAATCCCATGATGAGAGATTTTTTTATTACGTTTTCTTTTCAAAGCGAAAATGCTACTCTTCCAGAGGAAAGACAAAACCCAGACCCATAATCAAAAAAATTTTTAGGAAGATAAAAAGTTCATCACTGTTATATATTATTGCTATCAGCTGTAGGCAGCAGAATGTATTTGCTGCGGTTTGACCTTCGAGCTTATACAGTTAGTTGCGTCCCTGCTCTTATGTATTTGTTTTTTCATTTAGAGAAGTTTGGAGGATTACTAAGCCAAGCATAATGAAAAACGTTTTACATCATTTTTTTGGAACATCCATATTGTTATAAATACATTTTTAATCCGGGAGTGGTCACGCCGAGCACAGAGTGCACGAAATCGGTAATTCTGGCAAAACTGTTTAATTGTTACCAATGGCCCTGACACTATCCTCCTGTTTGACAATCTTAACGTGAATTAAAATATATTTGTCACATATCTCTTCCTCTTTTTTGGGAGTGACAGACGTTTTTTTTACGATCTTAAGGGGTACTTGTTTTGTCTGAGTTCCCGGCGTGATAACTTTTTTTCCGAAATATTTTCTGTGTCCTTGAAAGTAGGGGTGAGTATATTTTCTCTTAATTAAATTATTCACTGGAATTACGATTTTTATTGTGTACTATAAAAATAAATATAAAAAAAGGATTGGGGTAATTCAATAACCCCGCTCGACCATTAGTATCGAGTGCGCGCCTGCTCCAGGATTAAAACATGTTGAAGTCTTTTCGCTTTAAATATTAAAAATAATACAATTATTCTTCATCAGAATTTTTTTTTATTGTTCATTATTCAACATCGATTCTAAATGCTGATTCTTTGAGGCTTAAAATTACAGTTCACTTAAAACTAATTATAATTTGAACAATCACTTAAAAAAAAAAAAAAAAAATCATTTTACATTTTTGTAAACATTGTCGCACACTTGGCTTTACTCTCCTTACAATTAAGCGATTATATCAATAATCTTTTATTTTCTTATAAATGAACTTGTGCAAAGAGCGGGTACTTCACTCGGTATACTTTGAATGTATCAGTGCTGCACAGAGTATTTTATAACTAATTAATCAATACTAAATTAAGAACAAGTTTAATAAGTATTAGCGACTTCCATGGGCTTGTCTTACAGAGCAAAGTTTTTCAAAGGAATGCTTATGATTAGAAATTGACCCTCTGAGTTCTTTTTCTATATTTAGCAGATATCTATATTTTGTCTTCTAAACAGCCACCGTATTTTACAATAAGTCCAATTTAAAAATTAGAGAAAGGAAAATAACATAATAATTATCCTATTACTTATTTTTTTTGCTTAAAAGTAACATACAAAATTTAATACTTATGTCATGAATTTGTACGATTTATAATAAAGATTGTTTCTTTAGCGTCAAAGTGCTTTATTATTGCATTCAGTACATTACTAATGTATAAGGGGGGCGCGATAAAAATTGTGATTGAAAAGGGGGGCGCCAGTATTGAAAGTTTGAGAAGCACTGCCCTATTCACCAGACTTAGCCTCGTGTAACTTTTATTTGTTCCCATCAATGAAAAAAACTTACAGGGATGCCGTTTTGTGTCATCAGATGAGGTGAAAGTAGCATGGAAGGAGGCCTTACAGGAGGTTCCAAAAAATGGCTTCCAGCTGTGCTTCCAGAAGTTATACATACGATGGCAAAAGTGTATCGTCACCCAAAGGGACTACTTTGAAGGTGGATGTTCTTTGGTGCTGTAAACTATTCATGGCAAGGTATTCTACACCTTGTTCTCGAACTTTTGGATCATACTACGTAGATGTGGTGTGGGGGGTTTGTAAATTGGGTACTATAGTTCATACTAGTTCAGGTATTGACAACGATACATAATTCCAAGGTCCGTAGTCAATAGCCCTAGTGTAACGTTAATAAACGCTAAATCACTCAAAGTTTCAGAGTGTGACGCTACTAATCAATCAATTAACCAATCCTAGACTATTGCCAACAGAGCAGCAGAAGTACTTGAGCTACAACTTTAATTAAAAAAAGCGAAAGGAAATAGCTAAAAAAATGAGGAAAAAAAAATCAGCGACTTATTTATTTTTTATCTCTTCTTTGCTCTAGCTAAGGAGATCTAATAGCGTTACAAGTGCTATTCCAGATATCGCTATTATTGAGCGAGGGGGAAAATATGTAATCTTTCCTAAGGTTATAAGTAACAACCAAGTTGGTGATATCTACGATAAGATGTTATAGGCGAGAGAGACACCGGAAGTTGCTTTCTTTCCTTGAATCGTAGTTTTTCTTTCTTATTTTTGGCAACACTTAGAAGGTGGGGGGAAAAAAGCAAGAAACAATACAAAGGAAACAGCCTTCCACAGATGGTACTTGATTTCACTTAAATTCTCTCTCCTCTTTTCCAGGGTCTTTTACCGGATAAATGTACCTAGTTAGTAGCGATCGTAGCAGAACAAAGAAGCGAATTCTTTCGTGTGTGGTTCACTGACAATATAGCAAAGCGAAGAAATACCAGAGTCAAAATAATTGTCGCTATAAAAGCGAAGAAACATTAACGGTATCGACTTTTTTGCTTTGCTGTTGTTAGAATACTATTTTCTTAACTGAGATTGATCCATAAATTTGTTTCCTTATTCGGAAGAAAGTAATCCTGGACTTTGTTTCCTGGAAGTTTAAAGTCATGGACTTTATATTTTCCCTTAAATTGAAAACTTACTTTAAATCAAATAATTTTAAGATTTGTTTCCTTTTTTTTTCCTGAGTTGATAATTTGGATCTTACTAAAAACTAATAAAGAAAATTTGGTGAAAGATAGTTGTGTTTAAGTATTATATGTACGTCAATTAGATCGTATTTTTGTGCATTATTTTATACGTCATCTTTATATAATTAAATGTTTCCATTAACTTATGTAAATTTCTCCAAAAATATTCTTTTCGCTCCCATTTCATTGTGTTTCGTAGCGTAGCATAGTAGTTATGACTACGAAATAAAGGCCGGTATGTCATCAGTCGAAGCCGTAGTGCCGCTGAAGACCAGTAGTGTAGAGGAGTTGATCATGTTAAATCTTTCAAAGTTCAAAGCTCTCCTGCTGGCGAAGTGTGGTAGTTTTGAGAGGGAAGTGCCAGCTCAGGTAGTATCATCCTCTTCACTTGACCAAGGCTCTAAATTACTAGGTTCCCTTTCTTTATAATAAAAATGGAGTATGAGATCTCGAAAAAAATAATCCTCCTTCCGGTAATTTTTTTTAACTAAAGAATCAATTAAGAGAAAAAAATATCAGCAGGAAGTGTTGGCGTTAACAGAAAATATGATTCAAAAGAAACATTTATTATTTTTATTATTTATGTTTCCTGTCTTAATTTCTCTCTCTTTTCTTTTCTTTTGGTCTGTATGGTGCATTTGTATTGGATAATTCTATTATTTTTTTATGGATTTGTAAGAAAGTTTGAACATGTGTATTCTTTCCACCATCTCTTATACTCCTTTTGTTATTATTATTGTTATATTTTCCGTGTATATTTGTATTATGTTCACGCACATGTATGTATACTAGTGCAATAACCTTTAAATTTGTATTTTGCTATTTTACTGTCTTTTACTGTTTATAAAATGTCAACTTTGATTTTTTTTTTCAATAAAGACTGGACGTGGGGGTGGTTGTTTCCCGACGGATCAGTTTGTATCTCTAAACCCTTTTCGAGTTAGCTCGGTTCCTTTGGGCATTCCCCCAATAGCCCTCATGTTGCTTTATCAAGGTGGGGCGTGAGAACTTCCTTTTTTGAAAATGCAATAAAACACACTGCATGTTTCATTTGACTTTATTGTTATTTTCCGCCTACCACGCAACATTGGAAACATGAATTTACACAGTTTTAAACACTATGTCTGTTAAGTGTCGTCCTCCATTATCAATACTCTGATGCAGTTGATTAACTAATACTTTGAATACTTTGAATGATCTTTTCAAGCATATCGATCGGGATATTGTCCATTTCAGCTTGAATGTTGTTCCTTAGGTCTTCCGGAGTCTTGGAACTATCTTTGTAAACCAAAGACTTCAGATAAAAAGCCAACGGGAAATAATCAGGAGGGATAAATCAGGTGAGCACGTAGGCCAGTTTACGTCCTCTCGCCTCCTCTGAGGGAAATCAGTCATTTGATGAAGGCTGTTCTTAAAATACCCACGAAAACCCTGGAGTTTTGTGCTGTGGACTCTTCTTGTTATAAACACATGTTGCCAAGATCCTTCCTAGAAGAGGGGGTAAAAAGTATCGTTGAATCATTGCCACATACCGGTTTGAATTGACACAAGAACTCGTTCCACATTTTCAGGTGTTCTTACGTCTTCGGAGGTCCTTTCTTTTCTTTGGGGACCTTTCCCGTCGCTTAAAGACATCCATCCACGTTAAAACATATTTCCGATCAGAACAGGACTTCGTGGAGGAATATATCGAAGTGACGACGAAAGGCATGTTGCACTACAATCACCGACCGACAGTTAGTGAAATACGCTTCCACACCGCAAAAGCTCGCTGGTGCCCTTAACACAACATGTTTGAGATTGAGACGGGCGGGAATTTAAGTATCCCACTCCACCCCTTCCATTTAACCATTCCCCACGCCCTCCCCTCCCTATGAATATCACTGGAACATGTTCAAAAAAGGAAGTTCTCGTGCTCCCACACTCTCTATCGTCTCACGCTGTGTTCTCGTGACCGCGGTAGCCGAGTGGTATAGGTATCGGATCGTGGCTTGCCTTGTCACGAGTTCAAGCCGAGTACCACTAAAGACCCGCCATGTAGGGCAGCGATGCACGTTAAATCTGTCGTGAGCTGAAACGTCCTCCCCTTGGTGTGGTATGGTAGTTAGGAGGCTGCCAGCTCAGGTGTCATTGACGTCACTTGACCATGGTTCAAAATTACGTGGTCCGTCGCCAAAAGCCCTTGTGTAGCTGAACAGTGCGACGTTAATATTCAATCATTCACTCACACTGTGTTCTCTGTTTTGCAAGAATTAATGAAAATGTTTCATATGGCTGAATTAAAAATGTGCAAGGACATATTTGTTTAGTTTTATGTAAATAATTCCATGTATATGAATTCTTTAAAACAATGATGATAAATAAATAAAAAATTTAAAAAAAAAGAAAACCAGAACATGTTATAACTAAATAAACTTAATAAATAATGGTATAAAATTATTTTATGCGGCAAATGAAGCTTATTACCTATACATATCTTTTAGTTCAGTACTCCGCAACCTTTTTATCGCTGCGGACCGGTCAACATTTGGTAATTTTTCCGCGGCCCGCTGAGGGTGGGACACGTTGATTGTTTATATTTTAGATTGTTTTGATTTAACAATTTTAATTTAGTTACATTAAAATATGCCTTCAGAATAAAATATAGTTACACCAAAAAATAATAAAAGTGATTTAATGGGAAATATAAAGTGATTTTTCCGTGGAAAGTTGCGCAAATCCGAGCAAAATGCACCACTTTAAATAAAATGGCAATAATTTAATGTTCTTTAGGCGGCCAGGCACCATTTGATCCATGGACCGGGGGTTGCGGATCACTGTTTTAGTTAATATATTTTAACATTACATGATTTTAGTATAATTTTAATACTGTGATGCAGGGTGAATATATTATTCTCTAATATAAAGCAAAAACAAATACTGAAGGAATCGTGACACTGAGAATTTTCCTGAACAATCCGAGAAGTGTTTCTATTTTTTGCAATACGGCATACAAAAGACGTCGAATATTTGACGGCTTATTCCAGCAACAACCCCCAGGTTTCATTTAGCTGCGAGTTGAATAGACTCTACACACTGGCAAAAGCAATAAAATAAAAATTCGCAAATTCACATGCTAGGAGTAGAAAGGACGTGCTTGAATTTTTCGAAAGAATAAATGTAGAATAAAAAAAAAAGAGAATATATTCTATCAGTGGTTCTGAAAAGCATTCCGTATTCATAACGTAACCGTCAGTGGGCCGGTTCGGGAAATTCAATTCCGAGAGAGAGAGAAGTTTGAAAACATTTCCTCTAATAGATTTTCCACGGAGGATGACGCAGTTTGATGGGTTAGTAGTACATCGCCATTTTATGTAATTCCCACGTTTCACCTTCTTTAAAAACATGGTTTGTTTACTTAAGAAAAAAAATTTGCTTGTAGTTGCGGAGATTGAATTTGGTTTTCATTATTTTTTGATTATTTAGAATTTTTATCGGTTCTGTAAGACCATTAGATTGATTAGTTTTATTTTTTTCTTTTATTCGAACAAACACATTGAGTATCCCGTAGGTTTTTTTTCCCTCCACGAGATGATGTGGTTGATAATCTGTAGATATGATGAAACTGTGAAAAAAGAGCAAATTTCTTAGGATTATTTCGTAGCGTACTACGATTATTTGTACAGCAGAAATGTACGAGGAATGTGTCCAAAAATACTCTTTATAGGACTATAGAAGGACCATTAAAAGAAAATTGCTAAATTGTCACAAATACACCGAGTAGAGAGAGCATATGTTCATTAAAACTGTTAAATTACAAGGCCGATCGTCAAAAGCCCTAGTGTTGCTTTATAGTTCACCGTTAATATAAATCTCACTCGCTCAAATTGTCCCAATGAGCATTTTTTCTTCATGGTAATGAAAAACCGAAAAACTACCAATGCAACACATCAGACTACATTCTTTTTGGGTGGGAGAAGTGGGACCACCCACCGTGTAGTCAGAATCTATCCCATTTCCACCTTGTTTGATCTTTAAAATGTCAGTGTTGAGATTCTAAAATGTCAGTGTCAGTGTCATGGGAAAATTATTGATTTATCATTTTTCACGAAAGGTATGAAGAACTTGTACCTTGCTGAGATCAGTTGAACAATAGAGATATAATATTTAGCTCTCCCAAGGCTATATTACTACGCCTCTCCATTGTTGCAGAATTCACCCAATTAAAAATCTTTCATTGAATTATTTGAATGACCCTCATACATGGTTCGATTCTGTTTTATAATTCGATTAAGTTTTGTTTGAATTAAGTATCTCTGGAACCATGCGATTGGTTAGGAATTTCGTATTTTGCAAAAGATTTCGCAATTAATTGGCGAGAATGATATATCTTGCGAGTCGCAGAAATTTATGTGTATAATCAAAAATGCATGTTGTATGTTATGTAATTTTTAAACTAGAGGGATTATGTTTGTGTAATTAAAATTTAATCAAGAAGGATTTCAATTACTTTCAGCATTGGAATATATGTAAGAGTTTTTTAAGCTGCGTAATTAAAAGTATGTTCATTACTCATTTTAATTGCTTAGTCAAAAATGTATTCATTATATATTTTACTGCTGAGTCAGAACTATATTCATTATATATTTAATTGCTGAGTCAGAACTATATACATTATACATTTTATTTTTGAGTCAAAACTATATTCATTAATTAAAACAATTTTTTTGAAATCAAAAAATATATTCAGAATCATTTCAAGTATGTAATTAAAATATATTCGTTTACAGTTTTAATTATGAGATTGAAATATACATCACTAAATCAGCTACTATTTCGTGATTAAAAAAAGTATTTGAAAATCATAGTAATTGCTCACACACATATAATTCAAATATATATTAAAAATGATGACTCATTATCTTTTTCTTCGTTCAGTTGAACTATAGTAGCCTAATTCATTTTTATCTAAGTAATAACAAATTTAACCCCAACGCCACGCTTCTTTATTTTTTTTATTAAATAAAGAAGGGCTTTTTTTCATTTTGTTGTAATTCCTTTTCGCTGTAATTTTTAATTAAATGTACCGTGAAATATTTTGCTTGGTATTATAAAAAAAAATATTATCAAGCTTTTTATTTTTCTTCCAAATGCGTCCAATATGTATAATAATGTAAAAAACAATTATAATTTTGAACACGAGCAGAAATTAGTATTAAAGTATTACTGTATTTATTTGAATCTAAACCACCATCTATTCTAAGTCGCACCCAAATTGTAAGCAAGATTTTGTGGAAATGGAAACATAGTATAAAATAGTTTATCGCGATATCCAATTTTTTACGAAACTAAACTAAATTTAAAATGAAAATTTATAAGAAGGGAATAAGTTATTTTTTCAGTATTATAAACATTTAAATACATACTCGAATCTGTAATCGCTCTGAATACCCCATCCACCATCCCCCCCTTCGATTGTAAGCCGTACCTGATTTTCAATAGCATTATCATTAAAAAAGGGGAGCTTAGATTCGAGTAAATACGTATATATGAAATGTAGAAAGCTGAAGGAAGATAATTTTAACAGTGTTATTTGGAAAATATCGAGTGGGAGTCAAATAAAATTGGAATATGTCGTTCAAGATAGGAATTGATTAGAGAATAAAATCCTTCTTTTTTTTTCTTTCCTGTGTAAAATAAACATTATTTTTGAAAAAAACATAAGAATTTGTAAAATATATCGTGATGCTAAAACCAATCAAAGTACTTCTTTCTGCATTCCTAATTGTCGCCATACGTATCCTAACGACAACAATGGCTTAAGTTCTAATATGTTTATACTTTCTTTTACAAAATTCACAGTCATCTGTTCATATATTTTTGGTGCAAAACTATTTACGGATTCAGTTTGCTCGATAACAATTCCCAAATAGAAGCCTTTGAAGATGCCTCAGATCTGCGCTCTAGGGTATTCCTCCATCTTGTTGTGGGACCTTTGGAAGAAAGAGGCCAACACAAAAGCACGAAAATAAGAGTTCCTGTGCACAAAAGCCCCACCCTTTTTAGAAGAATTTCTCTTTTCTTGTTGATCTCTGTGCATTTACCTTTCATAATACTTAGCTTGGGCCATACTTTCATTAAATGTGGTAAACATCCGATGAATGGTTACTAACAAACATTCATCTTTTTTTCTCCTTCCTTAAACGGAAGAGGGATTACCACTGAAAAAAGCAAAAAAAAAAAAAAAAAAGATGGATTCCGACGAGTCCATAAAAGATCCATCTAAGAGATTTTTTTTTTTTGGTTTTTATTATTATTTGTCCTTTTTCCAATCTCATATTTTTTCCGATAACTCTTACCTTTTTTTTTTTTTTATCTATATCTTCTCTTCCCTTCAACGCATGTTGTTCAGTGGGAAAATAAAACTCCTTGACAAACTGCATTGGCGAATGGTTAGCTTCGATAATGCTCGGAGAATACTGTTTTGGCCGGCAGAAATCGTGTTGAGTGGATTTTGAGCAGTTTACTTCGAGATAAAAAGAGAAAAAAAATCATGATGGTGAGGGTTTTTTTTCTTTCGAAAAAGGATGGTTTTAGGCTTTAAGAGATTTTTTTAAAAGAAAAATTCATCGCTTTGACCAAAATAAAAAATAATGTTTTAAACGGAAAGGTAAATATTAGAAAAAACTATTTGATCGAAAAATTTTGCTATAAAATCACATAAAAGCAGCAATACTTTTTACTAAAAAATATTATTCAATTTCGTTTTACCATTGTCATAAGTTCCTATTTCAAAGCAAGATGATTTATTTCATTTGTCATGAAACACCATTTGACAGTGAATAATGATAAAATATTTCCAGAGCGAGGTCACAGCACCCTAGTGGTCAAGGTCGTGGCTGGCGTGTCATGAGTTCTAACCTAGTGCAGCTGAGAAAGCTTAATACGATACGAAATTAATACGCTTGTAGAGAAAGCCGTTGCGCGTTAAATCTATCAAGGCTCAAATGTCCCCCCATTGGTGTAGTGTGGAAATTAGGAGAGGATCGGGGAGTAAGATGTAGCGCCTTCGCCACTTGACCATGATTCTAAATTACGAGATATGTCGCCAATAGCTCTTGTGCGAAGTTAATATATATCTCACTAATTCTCTCAGAGCTAAAGTTAAATTCCTTAATGTATGTGTTTGTGTGTGTTTCATTTTTTAAATAAAAATTATTTTCCATTTTATTATTGTCTACATTAAAAAATGACACAAATTATCATTTTGTATCTAAATATTTATAGTTACTTTATATTACAATTTATTTTTACAATCAACGTTTATAGAATGATATATAAAGAAAAGAATTGAAGCTAAGAGAAATTTGGTATGACATTTTTGACTTAAATAAATGTTATATATGCCACCCATCCGGTATAGTGGTTAGTGACGCTGACTGCTGTGTCGTAGTGGTTGGGTTCGAATCCCGGGTAAGGCATGGATGTTTGTGTTGTAATCCTTCTCTTGTTTGTGATGTGTACTTCCCGCTTACTTCTTTGTAAGCCCCCGTGGGATACTTTGTGGTGCACGGGGTTATAAATGTTCTCAAAATAAAATAAATAAATGTTATGCATAATTAACTATAAACATGCGTAAAAGAGAATAATTAATATTACAAAAATATTTCCATGATAGGAAATTTTATATTTTTTATTTTAAACCTAATTCTTGCATATTAAAAATATTTTTATATGAAGTTTAATAAAGGAAGAGAAAAAACTATTACTGTTACGTAATATATACGCTTTTGAACAATCAAGAAAGTATTTCCAGTACATTATTATTTCATTCATTTCACCTCGTAGCAATTAAATGATGTAGTTATTTTAGATTTTGTCAGGTTTTTTTTCTCATAAGTTATTTAAAATTAATTTTTTTAATGCATAGCATGTTTTCTTTTTAATTTCTGAGAAATTGAAATCAAAATTACAAGAAGATTTGAAGCAAGTTAATCAACTAAATGCGAAAAATTACCAATCATTTGTATTTTTTTTGCGTGGATTTTACAAAACATTCGTACAAAACTAATTTATTTTCACCAGGATCTTGCATGGATACTAAAAATCAATTACCTCGAGTTGTATAATCGATGGCGAAAAATATCTAATCAACTGTTACTGTCGTGTAATTTACTTTCAAGCTCGAAATAGTTTTTCTCTCGGTGATTAGTGGGTGCGTTTCTATTCTATTTTTCATCTAAAGAAAAGTATTGAAGTAATTGCAGCTATTCAAAATCATTAGAATAAGGCTAAATTTAAATGCATTGATCATTGTGAAATAATCACTTCTTATTCATCCAGTTTTTATATACTGGATAGATCAGGATTCCGTTAATTTGCCATTTCTAAATTTTTTATTTGTGACCTTCACAGAACGGGCAGACAGTATTTCAACAGAGAGGAATAGTTTCTTAAAGGACAGAGTAGGGGTTCAAAAATAAACGAGGAAACTCCTTTTCCTTTTGATTGATTTCTGAATACCTTATGATCAGTCCAGTGGCACACACAAGGGGGGGTCCTGGGGATTCGGACCCCCCCAAAAAACGATTTTTTTTTCCGATTGACTATAATTCTAAGTATATAGTACGTAAAATTTAATTGAATATTTGTTATTAATGATTAATTTTATTAATTAATGCTAATTATTTATTTAATAATTAGTATTTTAATGTGTTTTGTTCCCCCAAATCGACATAATCTAAAGGAGCATGATACAAGAATGGTGAACTTTCGCCCGCGCCCCCCCCCCTTGAGAAATTCCTGTGTGCGCTACTGGATCAGTCTAAACCAATAATTATAAATCATTTAACCAAAGTTTCTTGTTTTCAGCGGAGGCAATACAAAATTTTTAACCTTTTCCCCTTACCTTCATTTTCGAAAACTCCCTACTGTTCAGCCAGTAGCTATTTGAGTAGAGAGGGCGATGCACGTTTAAACTCTTGAGGCTCAAAATCTTCACGTTGATGCAATTTGTAAGCTTGGAGAGTGGTTGTTAGCTCAAGTGTCGATCTTGTCCCTTGATTGATGTTAAAAATTATGAGATCAATTGTAAGTAGCCCTCACGTTACTTCTGTGTGACGCTAATGCTGTTTTCGGTTAATGTTAAAGAATAGAACCCGAATTTGTGGAACATTTTTTCAGATATAAAAGAAATGAAAAATTAATACGATATTCTGGCCTCACTATCCTTTAGAGAGTAGCATTTGTTATCATACTTCCCATTTTTAACCGTGTTGTTTAATTTTTTCGGGTATAAAATGTGTTTCGCATTTTTTTGTCCCACACCGTAATGTTAAATGGGCTTTGTCTTCACGTATTAAAACTAAAAAGAAAGCATTCACGGAATATTTTGAAATTTTGAAAAACACTATATTGTTAACAGAGGTACGAGCTATAATACTGAAAATTTCCATAGAAATTGGGTCATTTTTCTGTCTGAAAATGTGCTTCGCGTTTAGTTACAGCTCTCGCACTTTTACCGAAGACAGCCTTAATGTAAACAACCAAACAAATAAGGCTCATCAGGTGAATGACATGTTATCTTGTTATTGTCATCCGACGACACTGAATGGTGTTAATCATGGACAAAAGAGGGAGGAAAGTTCCAAAGGGGAAATAGAAAGTAAAAAAAAAAAAGGGGGGGAGGTAGGTCCCTTTCCGAAGAGCAGTTTCTTTTAAAAACTAGCCACTTCCTACAGAATAAAAATATAAATAAGTAATTGTCTATGGATGACTCACTTAAAACAACACTAGGGTTATAGACGATGGACCCCGTAATTTTGAATCATAGTCAAATGACGAGTACGACACCTTAGCTGGACTCCCCCCCCCAACTACCATACCAACTTTGAGCCACACTTTAGATATAACGTGCATTAAATCTCTACACGGCGGGTCTTCAGTGGCGCTAGGGCTGAACTCATGACACTCTACTCACGAGCTTTATTAAATATATAAAATGAATATCTAGGCATTCTTTTATTAACATAAAAAAAATGTTACAATATTTTTGGGGCTTATTTAGACCATAAATTAATTGACTAAATCTGTTTTTATTCAAATAGTCGTTAACAGATTTTTTTTCAATCGTAAAAATCACCAAATTATCTATTATTATTTCACCACAATTAAGAATAGTTAATATAACATTCAAGCAATTCTAAATGTTTTCTAATTTATTACTTAAGTCTTCAAAAGAATATAGAAATCATATTTTTATGTATATTAATATTGTTGATAGCAGTATTTACATTTACATAAAATATTTACTTATGTGATATATTTTAAAACTCCTGTGAAAAGTCATTCAATTGAACAAAAGGCTTTGCATTATAAAACATAAAAAGAGAGAGAGAGAAAAAAAGTTACATTATCCCTCAAAGAAACTTGAACTCGATAAAGAATGGAAAAATGCTAATTTTGGGAAGAAATCTATTAGTAAAAATATATGAGGAAATATTTGGAAGACAAAACGTTATTTTTCAACTCTCGCAGTTTAAATCAGAAAATAAATCTTCCAGTCAATTCATTCAAATTGCGCTTAAAGTACTCTTGAAGTGAATTCATTGTTATGGTATGAAGCATTTTGCTTTAAATATTTACTATTTGTTGAAGAAAACATTGAATATTTAATATCAAATAAGACTATAATTGTGCTTTCCTTTGTTTTAACATATTTTTTCCTCTTTTACAATGTTCATTACTCGTTCAATTTGTGTATTTCATTTGAAGTAGAATTAATGATGCTAAATATATCAAACCTTTATTGTATCAATTTGTATGCATTTGTTTTTAAAATCTGTTAAATAAGATTATTCAGATAAAGTTAATTAAATTGAATATGTATTGCTTAGAATATGTTCTGAAATGTGAGTCACGTAATTTTTCTAATTGTTTTATCTGATTGCAAAAAGAGCAAACATTATGTGTACTGTGCCTGCGTCTTTCAAATCAATATTAGAATAAAGGGAACAGACGAATGATTTAAAAGGTTTGTTTATAAGTTTTAGTTGATATAAAATAAAATTGTTAAGCTGTAATATAACAACAATATTACACATAATATTTAAGCTTTGATTATAATGAGATTCAAAAACTACATACCAAGTTTAGGAAGTTTTGTAATGTTTCTTCGGTGATTTAATGAAATATATGACAACTTTTTTTTTTTATATAAACTGAACTCTAAGTAGGTATTTAAAATAATTAAAACTGTTTAAAAAATAATTTTTAATGCCATTTGTGTTAAAAAATTTCAGCACGTACAGTCTGCCGAAGCTGAAAGTCTTCGTTGGTGTGGTGTGGAAGTTTGGAATGTAGTGTGTAGACTCTGTTATCGTACTTGTCACTTTTTTTTATTGAAAACAATTATAAAATCCCCGTGCACCACAAAGTATCATACGGGGCTTACAGAAGTAAGTATTAAACACACATTCAAGGGAAATAAAAAATTTTAAAAAATGAGGTTAAGAAGAATTACAAATAGTTACAACAAATTTACAGAAATTTTTGAAAGCACTTCTGGTGGAAAAAAGTTGGTGAAAATTCGGTGGACAATTAATGTTAAGTCTCTTGAACGCCAGTCTTATGATCTTTCTCTCTCTGACATACTTCGAACACAGAAGGATTACATGTTCTACGTTTTCCTCGCCGCCAATAATTCAGTCACAGGAAGATGGAGGAACTAAATTAAATTTGTTCAAGTAGCTTTTTTTTGAAATTACCATGACCAGTGAGAAATTGGGTTAATTTGTAGTTAGTGTAAAAATAAAGACATGATAGTCTCTTATTAATGGTGGGAAAAAATTTCTTTGTTATGCTCCCTTTATTAGAAATGAAATATTCTTGGTTCCAAGACTTCACCATTCTTTCTTTCGTGATCTTGTAAAACGATTTGGGAATATTAACGTCAATGTCAATTTTGTGCTTGGTTGCAGCTTTTGCAAGTCAATCGTCTCGCTCATTCCCAAGAACGCCCGTGTGTCCGCGAACAAATGCAAAATCTATTGAGATGTTTTTATCTCTGAGGCTTTTAAGTTGCTTTTGGATCTCGACGATTATGTTGTTAGATGAAGAAATACATTTAGTCTTTGTCATTTGGCTGCACTTTTAAATATAGAGGTCCATCGTATATATTCCTCTAGTTGATCCTGAATGGATCCTAAATTATAAATCAATCCTGTGTTAAAAATGCATAGTAGTTTTCATCACCAAATGATTTATTTTTCATTTTAAAAGGACATTTTAGGCAGAAATACTTTTAAACTCGTCGATTTCTCTCAACTGTTAATTTACTATTTCTACATTTGGATTAACATAATGCATCTAATTTTATGTCATTTGTATGTTAAACTTAGTAAGTGAAGAATGCCAATAATATGTATATTATTGACATCTTTCCAATGTACACATTGTATGAAATTATTCCTTATATTTTATTTTATCCCGAGTTTTCGAAACGTAGTCTCAAAATTAAATTCATCAAACTATTAATTTAAGAAATAATTATCAAAAAGTAGAACAAATGTTGGTACCTTGTGCACTTCAGCTATTGTCGCACCAAGGGATATCTTAAGGTATAGGCCAACGGTGCCTCGGCCCTAATGGGGTCTCGCCCGCGACTCAACCTTAAGAAGATCATAATTCAAATAATTTCAAAGATCAAATATTATTCCCGGTTGTATTCTCTGAAAAACTGGGAATTTTGGATGATATGTCAACTGGCTACATGTGATCACCGTTGTCCAAGTACAGGCCTAGGCCTACCACCCTACACCATTATCACTCAAACAGTCAAAAGTGGCAGTCGGTCGAGCCGGTATGTGCGATTGTAAACCATGCACATTTATTTGTTTCGGGTTATTGTTTGAACGAGTATTTGACAACGTATGTTATGTGCTGTCTACTTTTAAAGATCATAGGTGGAGACAGCATTTGTATAAGGGCCCAGGACCTCAAGAAGTCGTAAGATATCCCTGGTTGTAGATTTTATTTGCGCTGTTTATAATAGTCATAGTCATGGGCTAATTTGGAGGGGCCTACATTTATGGTCTCCTAATGGGGCCCAAGTTCTCAAGAAGTCTTGAGACGTCCCTGGGCGCACCCCCTACAATTCTCACCTCCCCTGACTTTACTTATATGACTTTATATACTAAAACCGGTCGTCCTGTCGTACGAAAGTTCCAATTGTTGTAAAAAGTGTGTCTATGTTTTAAATTCCTTAACCCAGTGCTTCTCAAATTTTCAATATTCGCGACCCAATATTCAATCATTTTCATCGCGCCCCCACCCTCTATACAATTACAATTTATTGAATCTCTTCCCCCCGCTGAAAAAACATCAAATTACGCGAAACTACGTGGTAAACGGTGGCATTGAGGAAAGAATTACGTCACTTTTAATCGGCAGTTAAGAAATTAATTATAAACCGTAGAAATTATCAAGATAAATGTTACTACAAGCCCATGGGGTCACTGGTAATTTTCACGCTTGTTCTTTACTTAGTTAAGTTAATAATAAAATACATTGTACAGTACTGATACATTTATAAGTGCATTATACTGTGTAAATGTGTGTTTTATATTTTATTATATCAGAAAGCAATTTGTTTATTTACTTTCAGTAAATTAATAATTTTTTGAATAATCTTTTGTTTTCGATTTTTCAATAGGCTCGCGCCCCCTTCATTCAGTTATCACGCCCTTATTAGTAAATCTATGTTTGTTTTGGATTAATGTTTGTTTTGGATTAAAGTTCGTATTTCTCTCATTTGAACTCTTATCACGTTGATTTTAATGCTGGCATCCAGCAGCATTTAGGGGTACCAGTGGCGTAACGTACACTCCCGCACTGCGGGGGGCAAAGCTAGACTGACGCCATTAATGTAGAATTTCACAAAATTAGCTTTACATTTTTTTCCAATCCAATTTTTAAGCGATTTTCAAATTGCCGATCTAACATCATTCAAAATCAAAACTTTGATCGCTTATTAGATATCTTAGATCCAATTACCAAATAAAAAAACCATTTTAATTTGCTGTAATCCCCGCGACGAAAGAGATACTTTTTTTTTTAGTATACTTCATGTTAGCGGTAGGGAGAAAAAAGACATGTTATACTTTTTACTGAAGTAGCAAAGTGACTTATTGGCGTCTTTTAACTTCCCCTCCCATACATGTATTTCATTTTCATTTAGCGAACTCGTAAATAAGGTGCATCTGTTATGCTTTTTTCATGAAAAACAGTATTGCGGTTTTTTGAAAACGCACAGAGAGCATTTTAAATGATTATATGGTCTAGATTTATGATTTAGAAACCCATATGCCCACAGAAATTTCCGTAGATTTATGAGCATTCAATCAAATAAAGCATAATGAGAAATGTTTCACAAAATTGTTTTTAGAACATTTATATTTTTATATTCAATGCACTTCAATATAGGGAGTGTTCCTTCGCTGCTAAAACATTTTGATCTCACTTCTCTATTGTAATATTAGAACTGTTTTTCGTAAACGGAATTAATTATTCTGGTTCTTATACTGTTATTTTGTTAATAAGACAAGAAGAAACGCGGCCCTAAGTGAGTTAAAAAAACTTTGAGTGGTTCTTAAAAACCAAAAATTCGAAAGGAAAAGGAGCATAATATTAATAGCAAATATGCAAAATTGGATAACTTTTTAATATCCGCAAGTTCATCATCTTTTGCAAGTGCTAGTAGTAGTAGTAATGCCATAGAACTTGATGAATAAATCCTGGAAGTGAAAATTAATCCACAAGAAAAAAACACAGTTTCGGACACTTCAACTAATAAGGATATATACTCTATCTAAAGAAAATGAGTCGGAAAATGAAAACGAAGAAACAACATTGATTAGAAATGATTTTGCGCATTATGTAGGTACGCCCATTGATGCAGATTTAAGGGAATAAATTTTAAAATTGGGCCCATTTATCAACCAGAAGGTAATTTCCAAAAAGATGCCAAAGGAAGGAGCTTTTCAGTAATCTTCAAAAAGTATATAGCCTCGACCTATCTAGTGAATTTCCAAATCAAATTATGTCTCCAGAAGCAGTTTTTAGTGAAGATATAATTAAGCTAAATTCTATAACAGATTTAGGTAATTTTTTGATGATTCAAAATAAGTTTGCTGCGCGCCAAGTTTACCTGATATATGTATTGCAGTTTTATTGTTTTTGACTCGCAGTTATTTTTGCAATGGCGGAAAGGTCATTTTCTAAATTAAAATTAATAAAAAATTATCTACTTTGTACGATGTCAGAAGAGATGCTTTCCTATTTGTCTTTGATGAGTATTGAACAACAAGAAGCAAGAAAAATTTAATTGTATGAATTAATAACCGACTTTGCTAAGAAAAATGTGAGACGTCAATCGATTTTTTTGTGATTTACTTCTTGAGTGTAGTGCTGTATATTAGCCAGTAGTGTGTTTCGCGAACAACCCAACGAACTAGTTACTTTTGTAGTTCAACATGTGTGGTACTGCGAGCGCATTCTTTTTTTGTGTCCATACTTTCTTATTAGTAACAATAGTTGTGTCTTTGACTTTTTGACAATTTATGCTAGAATTTTATCGAACTTAAGGGCAAGCTCATCCCGGGATTTATAAAGGAAGAATTTGGTAAGTGATACCTTTTTTCTATCATGAGGATCTGAAATCGAAAATATTATTTTACAGTGTTTGTGTTTTTCTTAGTGCATCGTTTTTATTTAATTTACCAGGTTATCGGTAGACTATTGTTAGATTTTCCATTTTTTTTAATACTATAAATACTCTCTAATGTTAAACGTTATTTACTTTGTTTACTCCGACATAGGTGGATTTTATATTCAGTTAGAAGTTTAATATTTAAATATTTTTACGTGATGTATAAAGATGCATTATGTTATGGTTTTGCAATTCTTTGTATATATATATATATATCCGGCTTGGGGCCCAAGATCTGACCTTGCGGGGGGGCCCAATTATTTTCCGTTACGCCACTGAGGCCTACCACCCCTTATTTACACACCCCAGTAGGAAATTCTCTACCAATTACTGTTAGAAATAGGATTTACGGCAAACATATTTGTTATATACTCACTCAAAAAATTAATTAACATTTAAAGTTTTTGAATAATTCATTTAAAGTATATTGTTATATTGAATCTCAAAAATATTTTAGGTATCCCAACACGTTGAAAATGACTAAATGCGGTCGAAACTTCTTTTTTTTTGGTTATTTTATTGAATATAGGGATCTTTTGGTTTATACGAAACATACTTTGTTTTGTTTCTACGTTACCTAGAGGCAAAGTTACAATCAATTTTGTAAAATTTTAAAAAACTGGAAGTGGTTCTTTGATTTACCAGAAGCAGCCATTTAAATTGTTCGAAACCTATCATGGCGAGTCTGATAACTCAAAATGTGTTATAAATGTACTTCTATAAAACTTTTTGAACCTGATATTTATATTATTTTTTTAGAGAATGTACTAAAATATGTCTCATTTTATTAATATTTTTTTGAGTTATGACCTGTTATATAAATAATGGTCTCATAAAGAGAGAGAGTGAATGTCACACACACATTTCTTATAATATTTACTCAATCAGCTCTAAAATGTTTATATTTTAACAAAACATTAAAAATTTTAGTACATGTTTTTAGATAAATGCATCTACTTTGTTTTAGTAATACTTTTACTGATATAAGTTTATTTTTTTTCTCTATTTGCTTTGAAGTTTTTCAAAAATATTGCTAAAATTTCACTTATAATTATGATTTTTTCAAAATTTAGATAATTTTCTTAAAAAATATTGTGTTGGTTAAATATTAGTATTTGTTGGTATTGACTCCTATAGAAAAACATTTACAATGTTTAAAAATACTATTTTTTTTTTTAAAAAAAAAGTACTCCGAACGTGTTTGGATACCTTAACCTGTAGTCTGTACTTTTTCAATTGCTTGCTAAAAATGCGTCACCACAACAATAAAACATTTTATTTCTCTTTAAATTTTAAAATTAAAAAAACTTGGCATCACACTGAGCAAAAAATTATTTCCAAAAAGAACCACAGAACTCAATATTTTAGAAAAGTATATACACACATATATTTCTCTTTTCATACCTATCAAATAAAAACAACTTTTCTACGTCGATTCCAACGTAGTTACAAGAGTTTTGTAAATAAATATATACAATTACTTTTATCCTTCCCCAATCGATACATTCGAATAAGTAAAGTATACATATGTTTGTTTTCCTCCCCAATACATATATTCAATAATAAACAAAATTTTGCGGAGTAAATAAGATGAAATGTAACATATATGCGATAAATGAAAAGTCGTGAGGTCGATGTTAAAGGAAACATGGTGTGTGCCTTAGGACATTTATTATTTGAAGGACCCTCCTCCTCTCTCACAGTTAACTTTTGCTGTGGAAGAAACGGCACACCAAAGCATTATTATCGCAACCGATGAATGGAACGCAGAAAATTGCGGAGAGTAATATTTAAAAGTTCCTTTCTTAAATATATATATATCGAACAATGAAATGATGGTGTAAAGAAAAATGTGCTTCCAACATTTTATTAACATCGCCCCCCCATACCATCGATGTCTTATAAGTGTTGAAGTTTTATATTACTTTTTTCCGTGATTAAGAATAGAATGTTTTAGAAATGCGCAAATGATATTCGACACTTCGAATAGTGGAATATATTTTTTTATGTACAGACTTCTGTTTTATTTTTTTCTGTATAAGTCAATGATTTTGAACATTTACAGTCAGTTTCTTTAAGGTTGTCTTCGACTAATGTGTTAAAGAATAGGTCCCCAATTCGGAATATTTTTTCAGATATAAAAGTACGCAAAAATTAATATTCTATTTTTGGATTCAATATCCTGTATAGAATCACTTATTTTATCATACTACTCATTTTTATCCCAGTTGACACATTTTTTTTTCTTTTATAAAATGTGTGTCGCACTTTTTTCCTATAACGTAATGCTAAATGAACTATCTCTTTACATGTTAAAAGAAAAAAAAACTGATTATGTAGGAAATATTTTGAAATTTTAAAAACACTAAATTATAAACAAATGTATGAGCTACAATGTCACATTTTAATAAAAATTGAGGCATATTTTTCTGTTCGAAAAGGTGCTTAAGTCCGCATTAAGTCCACACTGCCGTACATATGGTGAAAACAGCCTAGGTGCAGCTCTGTAACATGCGGACTTCAGTAGCCTACGGGGTCTTAGTTACGGACTCTATGTCAAAAACTCCCCTTCTTCATCTACAGACTTGAAATTTGGCAATCACGTATCTTTTGTTGAGTAGAGATCTGTAATGAACGGATTTTGTGGAAATCAACTTCGAGGAAGAGGGTTTGTGAGGGTGTTTTGGATAGAAATTCTCGTTTTTGAACTATTAGAAGAACGAACTTGAAATTTGGCAAGCGGGGTTCTTTTGTTGAATAGAGATCTGCTATGAACGGGTTTTTCCGAAATCGATTCCTAATAGGGTGAAGGGGGCATAAAATATAAATATACTCCGTTTTATAAACTCATGTACTGCTCTTTTTAAATCAAAACATGAGGGCTATAAAAAGGCCTTTGTATACAATCAAAAGTTTAATGCTAAGACTTTGATATCAATAATTATATAAGTTGAACTAATATATATATATATATATATTTAATTATTGATTTATTAGTCTTAGCCAGCAAACCTTTACCTGTCTTACATAGCAAAGTGGGTAGGTAAATGCTAGTTAATAAATATTTATTTCCCGGTTCTTTTGGGAAGCGATACTTATATTTAATCTTCCTTCGTGGACAAATTTATTATAAAAATGTACTGATTATAATATTTTGTTTAAAATTTTAAAGATATCCATTTTTTTCTGACTTTACTGTCAGCTTCCTAACCACTTTCCTATTAATACGGCTCAAGTGCACCCGAGAATGAAGCTGTGTCCTTTCTCTCTCTGATAAGGTTTCTTTTTTAATTAATAATATGCTCTCAAGGGAATATTGAAAGAGTCTTACATCCTATTCCCCAATCAATAACAAGTTATTTTCTAAATCATACTACACATTGACTCTCATTATCTAATGATTTTTTTTTTTTTTTTTTTTTTTTTTTTGTAATCACTTTCTTGAACAAACAGGTACCTTGTGAGAAAATACAAAATGTTGTGACACACAATGTCTTTATCGTTAGAAACAATTGCTTTATTGGAAACGATAAGGAAATATTTAGGGGAAAAAAAATCACAATCTTTTCTGCAGATTGATTTCCTATAAAATTAGAAGCAACATTTATCTTTCCGATCATGAATATTATTGGTATCGGAAAAGGAAAGAAAACTGTTAGCGCGTGCAAAATTAAACACTCTCCAAGCACAAAATAAACGAAAACAAGTGTATTGATATTGATACATTAATAAGATAATTAAAAATAAATATTTCTTCAGATAGAGAACATTTAAAATCGGTAAGGAGGGGGGTGATCAGATATGCTGTGATTCAATATTCTCTATTTTCTGTTTTATGCTTAAGTATGGTTATTTATATTCCATTTCGTAAATATTTTTTGGTTTAATTATTTGTTATTATGCAGTCGAGCACATTTTACAAGAAGGAAACTCATTTGTTTCACGCAATTGTTTCAGTTTATAGTGTAGCCAAGGTAGCCACGAACTCATAGCTGGTGTTATCCCATCACGTATCGAGTTCTGTTTCCACTGAAGACAAACCGTGTAGAGGGGCTGATGTATGTTAAATCTGCCATGCCTCAAATTCCTCACAAAGGTATGGAAATTAGGAGAGTAGAATGCCGGCTCTGATGTCGTCCTTGTCACTTGACTGTGATTTAAATTTACGCGTTTCTATTGACGCGCGGATACCGGCCCAATTGTGTTCTTAAAAATATAATAGAAAAAAAAAATGTTTGGACCTTCTTTCTCTTTATCTAACATTCCTTCCCTCCCTCTTTTCGCACTTCCTCTTACGAGTGGTTTCCTCGCTTGTATTTTTCAAGGTCTCTCCTTCTCATTTCAAGATAGCATTTGTATGTGTGTTTTGTATTTACATTGTAATTGTAAAGTATTTTTACTGCATTCTTCCTCCGATTATCAAGAGTTTTATGGGGAGGGTCCCTCATTTGGAACCTTTTTGTACATGTATTTCGTTTGGTATGTAAATAAAATAAATTCTTCTGTGTGTGTGGGGGGGGGTTGTCACTAAGCAGCTCGAAACCCTTTGGGTGAGCTCGATTCTCCCGAGTAAGTGAGCAAGCAATTAGCCCTTGTCAACAACCATATCCGGCTGAAATCACCAGATCTCATCCAATCACTGAAGACTAACATCATAGAGCCCGATCAGTGCTTAAGAGGGTGACGACTCAGGAACGCCACGTGTCGTCGGCATTTTTTCTATCCCAAAAAACTGGCTTGCAGCTCTAAACCCTTTTTGTGGGAGCTCGGTTCCTTTTTGCAGAATGCAAAAAGGAACCGAGCCCTTGTTGAATGGATGTTAATGTAAGCCTTAGAGTCGGCTGTTAATAAGCTTATCTGAACTTAACACAGTGACACAGCAGCTCATGGAGGGGCAAGGCCTAATGTGCCCATCTAAGTTTTCAAAACCCTGGGTGATGAAGTTCCAGACGAAAACCCCAGTGTTTAGTTCCCAAGCAAGCTTGGTACTCATTTATCAACCCACTGAATGGATGAAAGGCTGAGTCGATCTTGCCCAGCCCGGGGTTTGAACCCTAGACCTGCGGCGTGGAGACGCGGTACGCTTCCACTCCACATCTGGGCCTTTGTTCATAAACAATCAACCAACTTATAGTATTATGCATTACGATTAACTTCAAAATAAATATGTTATTTTTAATGGATTGCGGTACTTTTATACCATGGTACATTCGACATTTGAAACGATATTTATACAATGTGATGTATTCAAAATTTTATATTTATTTATTGCGAAGTATTCGAAACGTTATTTATACATTGGGATACATGCAGCGACTAAGCGACATTTACATATTATGATGTATTCAAAATTCATAAGTAGTATTTAAATATTGTGATGTATTCAACATTCGAAACGATTCTTAGTATCGTGATACATTTGAAATTCGAAACAATATATATGTATTGAAATAAATGGTATTTATTTGTCTTAAATATACTAAACGGTGCTATGTATTGTCATAAACGGTATTTATGTATTTGAAATTCGAAACGATATTGAAATTTTACACTGGGATATACATTTGGAACGATATTTATGTATTATGACATATTCGGAACGATATTTACGTATTATGATATTTATGACTGATGCAATCGAAGTTCGATACCATATAAATATATCTTGATACTTTCGATGTTCAAAATGATATTTATGACTGTGATACATTCGAAGTTCGAAACGATATTAATACATCTTGATACATTCAATATTAGAAACGATATTTATATATCATCATACATTCGGAATTCGAAACCATATTTACGTATTGAAATAAAAGTTATTTATGTATTGGATGTATTAAATTTAAAGATGTTTAAATATTGTCACATGTATCCGAAACTCGAAACGAATAATCATGCATCGTAATATATTTTATAAGGATGTATTAGAATTGACTGTACGCTAAATTGTTCTATTTATTTGTGCATTTATTACTTTATAATGTTTTACGAAATGGATTAAGAAGTTACTCCTGTTAGTTATCTGTAATGATTTTTTTTCAAATAATATATACTTTTTTCTTAGTATTAGCTGTCCTACCTTTCTTTGAATTTTTTTTCTTTTTTGGATGAAAATTTATTATCAATTTAAACAATTTAATAATTTCCACAAACCGCTTTAATTATTACTCTCCTCTGTTTTTTTAAACTCTTAATTCCCTCACTTTTCGCAACACTTCAGGGCATTTTCAATCGAAATAATCAACCACAGATCATGATTCACTGCTTCAACTTATCTGTGGTGCATCTTTAAGAATCAAATTAAACTGGTATTAAAAAGCGCATCTCAACAGGAGGTCTCGTGTATCGAAGTGCGTAACACCGCGAACAATTCATCAGACCTGATGAAAGATCTCCCAGCCTGGAACAAAACTCGTGATGAAACAATAGAATAATCGCATGCTATAAATCGCAAATTGGGATCCGATTCCGGATCCCACCCATCCGGGCACTCGCCGCACCCGGGAAAATGTCGACAATTACCCCCCAACGGAGCCTCATAATTTCCCTATTATTTTCCCCTCCACTGAAAAAAATTAGAGCACAGTTCGTTGTTATGTATCGATTCCTATCTAATGCATATACGAGTTCTTTGTGGAACTACATCTGTTAGGCAAGGAACTGCGGTATTAGTGTCATTTGTTTCAGCACGATGATTCAGCACTTGCATATTAATGGCGACTGTACTTCAAATATCATTATAAAATGGCTCGCTGACTGATTTCGTGCTTGCTTAATGTGGTGTCAGAGCAAGAGGGAAATGCATTTCTTCGTGGGGTGGTTAATCGTCTTTCATGAGCGTGGGGTTAAATGTTTAACAAGGTAGGGGGTGGAGAAAGTCAAAGGGGGTAGAAAAGACAGGGTGAGCATGGTTTTTGAGTGTATGTACCTATGAAGTTTTTACTGTTGAAACCCCCCTTGTGACAAGTAATGTACAAAAATAAATAAGTCAATTTCTACATAGGTCAACAAAGAAAATTTTTTGTTTTGGTTACTATAATTTATTAAATAGTTATATACAATTATATAATATAAAAATGTATATACAGATATGACAGAATCACAATATTAAGTGACAAAACAGAAAGCGATTTTCCTTGCCATTTTCCGTTTTCCCATCTATATAGGTTGTTAGACTTTTTTGTTTACTATTTTTATTCATACATTAAATTTAATTATAATAAAATAGTATAGTAAAAACGAAATCGCATTCTCAGAAATTAGACCATCCCATGTGGGATTCGAACCCACGACCTTTGGATTAAAATCCAAAGCTCTAACCATTGCGCTACAGGGACACAGAGAATAATTTTCCTTTCTATATATGCTGTTGCACTATTATTTTTGTTCGTTACCATTTATTCATTTTTTAATTTAACTAATGAATTAATATTTGAAAAACTGTATGAACATCAAACGTCACCCACTACAAGTTGTAAAAAATGTATTTGAACTTGAATGGATGAACAGAAAGTATTTGTAAACGATTGAAAACATGAACAAGATATATATTTATAGGGAGAGAGGGAACTAATAGTAGGAATTGAAAAAGGGACATCAGTTCTCTTTTGCAACTGGGGGGTGAAGTGAAGTGAATCTATTAGGTCAAATGGCCACCTCGTTCCCCAATAATTTTCAGAAAATATGTCTTGTTGCTTTTCTTAAAGTAATATCGATCACCATGGTGTTTTTTTTAAAGTTACAAATTTAATAGTGCTGTCGCTAAATAAATTGTTGATATTGTGGACATTTTGTAAGGATTTTTAAAATCCCCCGCTTACCCAAGTAATTTTTCTTTTCCTTTTATAAATATTTTGTGCAATTTAACAGATGATTTTTCCTTAGAGTTTTTGTTATTCTTGTTTTTATACTTGAAACAGATTCTAATAATTTTATGCAATGTATTTCGAATTATTAGCGGACATGTTGTAATTATCTATTATTTTAAATAAAATATGGAATACATATGTAACGCTATTTAATGCAATGAATTTATTTTGTGTTTTTCATTTATATATGCTTTGAATAGTAAATGAAGTTTTTAAAAAAACTAAAAAATAAATTATTGAATATATATATATATTATGCAACTAGAGAAAAACAATAAAAGCTTTTTATTGTGATGCAAATATTTAACTTGATGTATATATACATTTAAATTACGTTCTTCGAACATTTTAGTTACATGAATAAAAAAAGCGTTGGAACTAAATGTAGGAATAAATTGCTATTCAGTGAATTACAATTTAACAGTTAAAAATCATTTAATTTTTATAACATTTTTGGCTTTTAGATAAAAATGGCTCTCAAACAGGTCTGTCGAATTAAATAAATTAAATGTCCAAGTACAGCAGAAAAAGTCGCTCTAGTTTTACATCATCAATTATGCCTTGTATAAGCCAAAAATATGTCGCATAATTTGTGTATGTAGAATGTGCCGGGTGATATAAAGTTTGAGTGAAATCCTAATACACTGCTGGACAATTGCTAAGGACGGATAACACTATCATCCATAGCAACCACAAAATGAAAGGAAGCAAAATGTGGAAAATTAGAATAAGTGCGGGATATTAGTAAGAAGTATGAGTATGCAAATTTTTTTTCCACGTCTGTTCATCACATGATAGCGTTCATAAGAGCTTTAAAGGTTTTGACGCGTGTGGACAGTTGTTGTTTCAGGTCAAAGTTTTACAGGAAAGATTTAATAGACGAACTTAAAAATTTTGGCATGTCTTCCCGACATCACATAGATGATTTTATGCGTGGCCGAATTATTGGAAAAATCGAAGAAGGGCGAAAAATAACAGATGTTGCCAGGGAGATCGACATCACTCACAGCATTGTTTCACGGCTGTGGAAATCATTTAAAACTACTGTAATGTGTAGTAGACGGCACGGAGGAGGTCGTGTTAGAAGTACGACGCCTGCAGAAGACAGATATATCGTCCTATCAGCAAAAAGGAAAAGGCGCACCACAGCTCAGCAGGTGGCAAATCAGTTTCTTGCTGCCTCAGGAAAGCAGATCTCCCGAAAAACTGTTGCCAGACGTTTGAGGGGGAGGAGAACTATACGCACGCAGATCTGTTGTGTGTGTCCCATTGACCAGACAGCACCGTACTGCCCGTTTGCAATGGTGTCGTCAGCATCACAATTGGACTGAACAGGACTGGGCATGTGTACTATTCTCAGATGAGAGTAGGTTCAGTCTGTCATCGGATTGTAGACGCCAACTGATCTGGCGCGAGAGTGGTACTGCTTATCGTCCAGAAAATATCCAGGAAAAGGACCGATATCCGACGTGCAGTATCATGGTGTGGGCCGGCATCATGATCAATGGCCGCACGCGCCTACATGTGGTTGCGGATGGGACTATGACGGGCCAACGATACATTGATGAAGTTCTACTTCCTCATGTTCGTCTTTTCCGTGGTGCTGTCGGTGATAAATTTGTTTTTATGGACGACAACGCAACATGTCATCGAACACTCGCTGTTCAGGATTGTCTAGACAGCGAGGGTATTCAACGTCTCGTATGGCCAGCGCGTTCTCCAGATCTAAACCCCATTGAAAATGTGTGGGATGCTTTGGGGAGGCAAGTTGCTGGTCGAAACTATCCTCCGACAAACAAGAACACCCTCACCCGTGCACTCACAGAGGAATGGGATAAATTGCCTCAACAGCTGCTGGATAATGTTGTGCAAAGTATGGTACGACGTGTGGAATGTTGCATCACACTCCACGGTGGACATATCCCGTACTGATTCCTTTCTTTAAGGTGCCTGCTGACTTTTAGATGCATTGTTCCATTTCTCCGTACGCAGATCAAATGAACATTTTTTTTTCTTTCAGATGTTTCACAGCTTTTGTACTTTCCAGAACAATAAATAATTTTTATTCTAATGTCTGAACAGTGTGGCAACTATATTTTATCCTACTAGGCCTCATGTCTCGCTTAATGTTATGCTACATAGCAATTTGTGATCCGTCCTTAGCAATTGTCCAGCAGTGTATAATATTATATACGAGAATACATATATTTCTCAGAGCTGCATTAAGATATGTATAATTGAAAACAATTTACTTAGCAAAGATGTGTTCCCCAAAATTCTGCTGCGTCTATGGTTAAAGGATTTTACAAAATGAATTTTCTATGATGACATTTTGCATTCAATTTCTTATAGACAGAATTTTAGATGCTCGTTTAGAAAATATTTATAAACGTTACAGTTTTATAAAAAAAAACCATCTAAATAGTAAAATAAATGTTGTTCTTATACATACTGAGCCTATTTTTACTCTTATTTATTTATTTTCTTGAACTTTTTTTTAAATTTATCATAAAAAGCAAAACATTTTTATTCATTGGACTTTTTATTTTTGCTTAGTTAAAAAATTACTTTGCATTCCGTAATTACTTTTCACATAAGTAAAATATTTTGTACCGGCTATTGTTTCAAATTTTATTGAGCTTTTTGTTTCAATTGTTATATTAATTATGTAATATCTGGATACGTGCGTTGATGTGTCTTGCTTAAATAATAAACTATTAATTATATAACTTTTTCAGATTTTATTTTTTTAAAACTCGAATGAATTCAAAACGTAATCACTAAATTGTTCTGAAAAAAAAATTAAAATTAACCTTACACTGAGGGGATTTTTATTATTTTTATTTTGGGAGTTCTTTGTAAAAAATATGTTTTTTCGAGTAATCTTTAAAGGGAAACAATACTATGTTAAAATTTGTTTGCTTAAGGACTTGAAGAAAATATTGTAAACAAGTATAAAAAAATTACATTTTTTTAATGAGTTATTTTATTTAAATTTTTATTTTCAGAGAAAAAAACAAAGAAATATAAGTAAAAAAACTTAGATTATTAAAATTATATTACGAGCCTTTAAAAAACTGATGATTGTAAGTAAAACAATGAAAAATAATTTGAAATTAAAAGAAAAGTTTCGAATGCCTCTTACACCAGATTTTTTTTAAATACTTTAAGGTGGAATAGTTTAAATAATGAACGTGTTATTTATTAAAACTGACAAAAAAAGAAAACATGCTGTTATAGCAATATTATTTAAAATTTATAAAAACAAAAACCTTCCCTCGTTTTTCTTTTTCTTTTTAAAACCATGACTGATTATTGAAAGGAATATAATATGGGGTGACGGAAACCCTTATACCGACACTGTTAAAATGACCATTTTCGATGCACCTTTTCTCAAAATCTGATAGATATGTGTTCGAAATTTTGTTTACAAGTAAAATGCATCTTCCTGATTACACTGAAATAAGTTTTTAGCTATAATTTCGAATTTTTAATTAATTTACAAAATATTTTATTAACTAAATTGTGTCAGTTTTTTCATACAAAAAAAATTCGTAAAAAATAAATTTTTGAGCTGTTTACAAAAAGGTCCTTTCAGTATATATTAGCATATGTTATGAATATGAATTTGTAACAGTTTCTTTTCACAGTCAAATAAATTAAATCCATCGGTAAAGTTGTTTATATCATCAACACAATTTCCTCCGTTAACATGGTATTCACATTGGCTTTTTTACATCTGCATTTATTAAAATACCTTTGAAACTTTTAAAATAATATTTTGGTTGATTTAGGCATGAGAATTGCTTAAAAGTAGCAAGCATTTTGGAAAAAAAATAGCTGCTAAAAAGAACCAAATCCTGAGATATCAAACAGCTACACACTTTTGAAAGTGTAAACAATTCAACATATTTATCCGTTGCTGATGCAGTGAGATTACAAATCAGCTGAGAAATTTAAAAACTGCACGGCTCGGCTTTTCAGTATAAGTTAAATATTTATGAATTGGCGTCTCTTAATCAACTACCAAACGAAAACGAAACGCATTGCTTACAATTTTTGCCATTTAAATGCGTGTGTCCAAGCTTCGGTGATTATTTAAAATTAGTTTTTTTCCCTAAATTCTAATTATCGTAGAGATTAAGATATAATATCTTTGGAAAGGTACTTATCTGCATAATTTGAAAATAAAAAAATCCGAAGTTGCCATATCTGAAAATTTCAGCCTTTCCAACACTATTAAATTTATCTTCTCTAACCTCTTTTTTACACAGTGAACGAAATTTTTTCTAATGATAAATATTAATGATAATAATGATAACATCAAGATTTCTAATGATATAATTACTTAAGGCTGTTTTTGTCACAAGCGTGACAGTGTGGACTTAACGCGAAGCACATTTTCGGACTGAAAAAATGCCTCAATTTTTATAAAAATGTATGACATTATAACTCATGCATTTGTTTATAATGTAGTTTTTAGAATTTTAAAATAATTCATAAACAGTCCGTTTTTCCTTTTAACATGTAAAGAGATAGCTCATTTAGCATTACGGTATAGAAGAAAAAATGCGAAACATATTTTATAAAAGAAAATGAGTAGTATGATAAAATAAGTTATTTTCTATAGGATAGTGAAGCCAGAATATAATATTAATGCTTGAGTACTTTTATATATGACAAAATATTCCGAATTTGGGTCCTGTTCTTTAACATTAGCTGAAGACAGCCTTAACAAAAATATGAAGCAAATAACAACAAACACAAACAGCCGTTATTCTTCTAAAAAAAGTAGCTGCTTTTACTACTACCTAAACAGAGTTTTAGATTTACGAACATTTTAAAAAACAAAACAAACAAGGCTAACTAATTTATCAACATTTAGGTATACAGAGATTCCAGCTACTCCAAACTTGTAAAAAGAGTTATTTGAAATTTTTATCTACTCAGGGAACACTCCAATAGATTGAAAGAGAAACCGAATATAAAACGAAAGAAGAATCTTTTTTTTTTCCTTTTCTTTTTAGACTTTCCGTTGTTAAGATTGACAAAGTTGAAAAAAAAAAGACTATTCTGTTTAATTTAAGATTTTGCTCAAGTTCTTTTTCTAAATCATGTAAAGTAATGTAACGTTACATAAGTGATCTTCTTTTTAAAGGAACCAGTTTTCCTTTTCTACGCAATCTGTCGGAAACTCTAGCTCCAACAGTAAAAGAAGAAAAAAAAAAGGTCATATAAAATTTAGAAGGTTAAAAACCCTTCTTTTCTTACTTTCAAGAAGGAAAAAAAAGAGACTTTTCGAACGAGTAAAATGCTTGTTTCGTTTGTAGAAAGGTTTATTTTTTTCTTTGGTGAAAATCTTCTAAAAAAGATTATTTTCAATTCCAATACTAGAATATTGGGTTGTACGTTTACGTAAGAAGCTTCATGAATTAAATCGTGGTGTCTAAGTATGCGTTGAAAGTATTAGCCTTTGAATAAACATTTCATAAATTACTAAATCTAACAAAAAAAAAATGCCACCGTATTTGCTTAAATCATTTACCTAATAAAAGAGAATGGTAGTTTCCATGCATAATTTATAATCCAATGGATAAGAAATAACGTCATTTATGCATGTTGAAATACAGAAGAAAAATAATCAATTTAAATCTTTAACTTTTTTGTTCAGAAGGTTTTAAAAAACTGGCAAAAAAGACACAGAGAGAGTTAAATTTATAAAGTGCTTTAATTTCTATTGTAGATTGAAATTTAAAGAGAATTAAGCTGTAATAATAATTACCGCTTTTTTTGGAAAATATTTATTTCAAAATCTGTTTTATACCATTTTAATAAGACCAAATGATTTTAATTACCAGTTTAAATCCCGATTAGATCGTTTGTGTGTTCCTCATGATTTCGTCATTCTAATTTAATGTTAAATCTTTATAAAAGCGAAACTCAATATATTGTAAGAAGACAGGTATCTACAAACTAATCTCATAAAGAATAATGTTAAGATTTGTCAACTTTTAGAAACATTTTCAGAAAATGTTCGAAAGATTCATTTCATAACTTTATAAGGATTTCACATACTTTTATGAACATCTCAGTTACAGCTTTAGGTTCTGTAATTAGTGTGTAAAATTTTTGGTAGAATCATAAACTGTAAATTCTGAATAACATGATATTGTATTACATTTTAAGTAGATCAGTTTTAAGTTTTCAAGTCATAAGTGATCAGTTTAGTCATTTTAAGTTGAAGTTTTAATAAACATCTACAAATGCATCGGTTTAAATGCATATTATGTATTTAATGAATATGAAAAGCTTCGTAATGATTAAATGAGTGGGTTTGAAAAAATATATGTGGCATGCAGCCAAAAGCAAAACACAAGTCTTCGCGCGCAGGCGCAGCTAAAACACGAACTGAAACTTGCGAAATAGTGGAAGAGAAACAAAACTCTTGGACATTAGAGAGAAAAAAGAACGCGAGAGGTGCGCGAGCAGGCGTTACCTTCTGAATATCATCGTCAAACTTATCTGTAAAAACTTATCTACCTTTTAATTAATTTTTGTTTAATGTTAAATAAACTATAAGAAAGAGAAACGTATTGGACCCCTTTGTTGTCTCCCACAAATTATGGGGGCTCGGCCGCGATAGATAAAATTTCGATTTTGAACCAAAGTCTGGACAATGAACAACAGCGTCCGTGAAGGAGACGCGCCGCCATTTTTCGGAAACTTCGTTCAACCTGTGTAGAGGTTGAATTTTTCAACTTCATTCCGCCTGTGTAGAGGTCGGAACAAATAACAAAATAACCTGTGTAGAGGTGTATTTTTCAACGAACCATCGACAAATATTCCGCCTGTGTAGAGGTCGGAACAAATAACAAAATAACCTGTGTAGAGGTGTATTTTTCAACGAACCCTCAAAATCCCGCCTGTGTAGAGGTTGGAACTAACTCAGTGTGAATAATCCGCCTGTGTAGAGGCCGAAACCACAATTTCAACTATATTACCTGCGAAGAGGTGAAATCGGTGGAATCAACGTTTTTATTGGATACATCGTACGTGCGAGCAACAAGGAGCCAGAAAAAAAAGGTAGGATCTTTCTAAATTTTTCTAAAATGTATAAAAACGCTCTTAAAGAGGATCTCATAAGAGTTGTTGAGAATCTAGACGGTACTGCGGAGAGTACTGACACTATAGTTAAACTAAAGACTAAAATTGAGAACAGTAGTACATTTGAAAGTGATCCAGATTTCGTTAAAACTTTAATTCAAAACTGTATAGATGAGAGAGTATCGCGAAACGAAAGAGAGGTAACTTTAGAAAAACAGAAAATTGAGCTCGCGAAACTTCAGTTAGCAAAATTAGAAAAAGAAGTCGAACTTCAAACGGCTAAAAATAAAGCATTAAGTTTAAATCCTGCAGCTAAAGTCGAAGATAAACAGTTCGAAACTAACATAGAAAATATGATAAAAAGTATAAAAACTTTATCTCTTCCTGTTCCCACCAGATCTGAAAATTTTAATCTGTTCTTCCAATCATTAGAACGCGCATTTTTAACCAAGAAAATAAATGACGAATACAAATCTGAAATTTTAATAAATCTTCTGGGCGAAAGAGCTCATAACGTCTTACTGTATATTAAAGAAGAGGAATTAAATGACTATGAAAAACTAAAATCTATAGTACTCAGAGAATTCCAATTAACCCTCGCGAGTGTTTAAACTCATTTAAAAATGCTGTAAAATCATCAGGCGAGACATACATCCAATTTGCTGCAAGATTGACGGCAAACTTCCAATATTATTGTTCGTTAAGAAAAGTTAATTCCTTTGAATCTCTATGTGATCTTATAATTTCTGATAAATTATTTGAAACTTTAAATAAGGAAACTGCAACTCATATTGGCATTCGAGAAGCAGAAGATTGGTTTAGGCCTATTGATTTAGCTAAAGAGTGTGATATTTATATTTCATCTAGAAGCGGATCACATAAAGAAATTCCTATTACTTATGGATATACCCAAGACACCTTTAAAAATAGATCACAAAACTTTAAGCCAAAGAGTAAAGAGAACTATCCCCAATATCTTGAAAGAGAAAATAAAAATTGCTTTATATGCGGTGATTCATCTCATTGCGCAAGAGACTGTGAGAAGCGTTTTAAACCTAAAGAATCTAATGATCACATCCATAATAAAATAAACGTGAATACTTTGAAAATCGAGAGCGAAAAACAAAATAGCGATGAATGCGCAAATCTTCAATACGTAAACATTTTTGTGGAAAATCAGCCCGTAACAGCATTGATTGATTCAGGTTGCCAGATCCCAGTTTTAAATTCCTCACTAATTAGAGTGCAAACACCTTCCGAAAAGATCATAACATTAAGTTCATGTTTTGGCGAACAGCGTATGGTAGAAGTTAAACCCATAAATATTTCTCTTAATCAACACTCTCCTAGCTTGAGTGTTGGAACGGCAATATCACCGACCTTGACCGAAGAATTTATTATACATCCCAGTGTATATTCTGAAATAGAGAAACTAGGCCACGCAAAGAGCGATGTTTTATTGAATGAAAGTGAATCCTCTTTAGGTGCTCATGCTTATGCTTATTCTAGTGCTATTTCTTTTCCAAATGTTTCTGTTTCAAATGTGATAGAAAACTCTAGTTATGATTTATCACATGTTGAAAACTTTAATACTAGAGATGATTCGAGTTCTCTAATTAAAGATTATAAATGTAATAAAATTAAGAGTACTAAGCTAAAATTGAGTATTGTAAGAGAAAAATGTTCTGATATAGTATTGTGTAAGAAAGCCAATGGTGCCATGAAAACGAGTTCCGTGGAATTTATCTCCCGCTCACCTAACCCTTTACCTATGAAGAGTGAACATCGACGGTTTGTGTTGCTCCGAAAATTTTTGAGCCCTGGCAGTGGAAGCGAAGGAAAAAGAGAAATCGTTTTGAACAGACGTCCAGAACTCTACAGAGGAAAATATCGATGCGTTCAACCAAAGATCAACTTGTTAAAAAAGACGTTCTTGTGCCTGTGAAACAATGTGTTTTCCTGTGGAACCTTCCGGATGTCGAAGAGATGCCTTCACATGATGGAGAAACTGTCTAGTTCAGAAAAATTATGATATGTTTAATCTCTATATATTTGTCGTATAGTCCTTGTCTGTTCCGTTTTTTTTTTGTATGTTTCAGATTCTCCTCTGGTCTCCATGGAAGTACCGCTGCGGACAGCGTACGGTCCGAATGGCCGTTGTGGCATGCAGCCAAAAGCAAAACACAAGTCTTCGCGCGCAGGCGCAGCTAAAACACGAACTGAAACTTGCGAAATAGTGGAAGAGAAACAAAAACTCTTGGACATTAGAGAGAAAAAGAACGCGAGAGGTGCGCGAGCAGGCGTTACCTTCTGAATATCATCGTCAAACTTATCTGTAAAAACTTATCTACCTTTTAATTAATTTTTGTTTAGTGTTAAATAAACTATAAGAAAGAGAAACGTATTGGACCCCTTGTTGTCTCCCACATATATTACTTTCTGCTCAAAATAAAAAGAAAGAGAGAAATCAGTGTTTTATTTATTGTTTGTTTTATTAAAAACTATTTTAAAAATAATATACCAGATGTATAACTGAAACCATCAGCAGTGAATCTTCAATTTTTTGTCCCCTTTTGATCCTGGCCTCCATCCCCCGTATCTTTAACATAATGGTCAGCTTTCCTAATTTTGGCTGTGTCAGCAGCAAGCTTGGTCTTTCAGATGCGAAATCTAGTTATACTCAAGTTTGACAGAACCTGGCATTCTGACGTGTCTACTCCATTCAAAGTAGCAATAGCTTCATATATGTACCTGTCTTCAATATTTGGAAGTGGAACAGAGAAATCCTTCTGGGAATTCGCGACCACATAGCATTATTAAAACGTTACTGCAACTATCAGGATTAGAAATTGGAGCATTATTATAAGTATCAAAAGGGGAAATAAGAATATAACTAATATTATCCTGATTATAGAAATTAGAACATTATCATAATTAGAAATGCACAAATTCATAGTATAATTGAAGAATCGATGTTAATTTTAAGGCTGATGATATTTTTTTTTTTTTTTAAAAAAAAGTAGGCGCGGCAAGGACATTAAATTCTGGCTTGAATACTTTGAAAATATAATTATTTAAGATATCCGAACATGTTGAAAATGACCAAATTCGGTCAAAAACAGATATTTTTGTTTTTCATTTTATTGAATAGAGGGATCTTTTGTTTTACAAAACACGCAGTGTTTAGTTTCTACATTACATAGAGAGGCCAAGTTACAATCAATTTTATAAGATTAGAAAAACCTGAAGGTCTCTGATCTACCAGAAGGGAGCATTTAAATTGCTCGAAGCATATCATGGCGAGTCTGATAACTCAAAATGCTATAAATGTACTACTATACAACTTTTTGATCCTGATATTTATATTATTTTCTGGAGAACGCACTGAAATATTTCCTATTGTATGGATATTTTTTTAGCTATGGCCTGTTATTTAAATAATGGTCTCAGAAAGAATGTCATATTTCTTATAATGTTTATTCAATCAGCTCTAAAATTTTCAAATTTTAATAAAACATTAAAACATTTTCTATATAAATGCATCTGCTTTGTTTTAGTAATACTTTTACTGGTATAAGCTTATCACTTTTTCTCTAATTGCTTTGATGTTTTTCAAAAATACCGCTAAAATTTCACTTATAATTATGATTTTTGTAAAATTTAGATCATTTTTTTAAAAAAATATTGTTAGTTAAATATTAATATTTATTGGTATTGATTCCTAAAAACCATTTATAACGTTTAAAAATGATATTTTTTTTTAAAAAAAAAGTACTCCAAACGTGTTCAGATATCCTCAAAATATTTATAATGCACGCACTTGGAACAAAAATTTAAACGTCCAAATAAGTAAAATTATCTCTTCTTAAGAAAACTGCCAAAATTGTAAAATGGGTTTTTAGAAAGAAAAATAGTCACTTAGTGCCTTGAAAGGGTTTTTTTAAAATCATTTTCATATAATTTCTCTTCTCAATAGTTATTTTTGTATTTTGGATGTTTCAGTAATATTTATACCATTCTTAATTTAATTACAATCGAATGAGAAAAGAGCTTGAATATAAAAAATAAGCATAACAATTGGCTTAAAATGCATAATGATCCATAAGAGGATTAATGAATAATAGTTATATATTATTGAATTAAACTACACTATCATCATTATACATTCAAAAATGTTTAAAAATATATTATTTGTATAGTTTCCATTGATTTCTAAGTTTGACAGAAATTTTTTTGCTTGAAATTTTGTGTTACAGGTTTCTTTCCATATTTTAAAACTTATTTCACTTCTTAATTATATTTCCAATAATAACGTCATTAGTTTTTAATGTTACATTTTATTACATTAAGAAATATGTTTATATAAATGAAACTTTCTGAAAGATTATTTGTATACATTAAGTTGCCGTATTAAATTGCGACATTAAAAAAAACATTTTCAAAAAATTAAATTTACTTTCATTACGATAGCAAACGATGAATTATTTTCTGAAACCATTTTTCGTTGTAATTTGATGTGAAATGAAACAACATTTGTTGAAAATTTTCTTTGTTAACAAAAAAAATTAGTAAATTTAGAATTATACTAAGGTGACTCTCTGTTTTTTAACAATGAAAAAAAGGGAAAACGAAAGAGTTAAGAAAAAAATTACAACTTAAGTATATATGAAACGTTTTATATAGATTCAAACAAAAACAAGCTAATTACGCTTACATTCTTTTTAATTGTCTTAAACGAGCATTTTTTCCATTTTGTCAACTTATAATTTTTTATTATGTCGGAAAGTTCGGGCAAAAAATATCCTTCATACTGAATTTTACGGTAAGTACTATAGCTGAAATATTAACATTCAACTTTGATTTCTCACTAGTCACTTCACAAAAATCATTACCAACTGAAAAAAAAACCTCTTTCAACTGCTGCATTAGTTCCAGGGCAGCACAATGTAAATTCAACAAGAATAATTACATTTTCATATGAAATGTAATGCGGTTTAAGTAATTTCACCCATCTTTTACCAATTTCTTAGCATGTTGATTTTCCAATTGTTCTAATATATTAGAATTTAAATATACATTCAATCTTCTTTCAATTCCAAACAGAGGATTGTCATTGATTTTAATATTAGGCATTTCTTTCGATAAAAACTGAAGGTAATTTTCTATATCTGCCCAATTTACTTGTGACAAAGTAAAAAAACACCATTGAAAACTGATATTTCCTGTGACATCTCTTTCAGACCATTCTTCGACACTTTGGACATTTGGTTCTTCTGAAAATAGAGATTAACAGATCAATTTTAAAATACTGAAAAGGAGGATTTTATACGAGGAAGGACCGAACCTATAAAAGGAGGACTATTATCCCTAAAGGAGGATGGTTGGTCACCTTAATTATACCTAATATTATTTCGAAATAGGATCATTGATTTATATTCTCTAAATCCAATTATGGCCCCTGTAGTGTAATAATCATGGTCACGAACTCGATGTTGTTTCCATCGAATCGTGAGTTCGAATGCTGGTGCCATTTAACCCTTTCGTGGCGGGTGTGTCACATATGTACCAGTTACAAACCCCCTTATCAGGCGGTAGGCCGTTCAATGGAACTTTCCGTGGGGATGATTAAAGTAGATCAATTACGAACCGCAATTCAGCAGTGCAATATCCGGCTGCTGGTGACATTTGGGGTGAATGCATTTGTAACACACCCGTCTCTAGTGACCACAGTAGGCTAGTGGTCAAGGTATCTCTCAGATCGTGGATAGTGTGTCACGAGTTCGAGCCCAGTACCACTAAAGACCCGCCGTGTAGGGGAGGAAATCACGTTAAATCTGTCGAGAACTCAAACGTCCTCCCATTGGTGTGGTGTGGTAGTTAGGAGAGGGGGTTCCAGCTCAGGTGTCATTCTCGTTTCTTAACTATGGTTCAAAATTACAAGGTCCATCGCCAAAAGCCCCCGTGTAGCTGAACAGAGAGAGTGCGACGTTAATTTTCACTCACTCGCACCCGTCTCTAAAATCTTTTAAATAGTTAAGTACATTATCGATCCATCATGTAAATATGTTGCAAGCTAAATCTGCAATCCTTAAATTGGCGAGATGTGGAAGTGTGGAAAGTGAAATACCAATTGCAGATGTCGGCTTCGTCCCTTCACCGCGGCTCAGAATTACAAAGTCCGTCACCAATAGTCATTGTGAAGTTTCGAAATGCACTGTTAACAATCAATCACATTCAGCAATTTATGCACATTTAATTTATTTTTATTAAAAGATATTTATTGTTCAGGAATAGACGAATGGAAATAAAGGGAAAACATAAGATGAGCTTAAACGTAACCACAAAAACTCTTCATTACTGATATAACCCTTATTCCTCCCCCCCTTTTAAAAAGAGATGGAAAAAAAAGTAAAGGAAATCCATTTAAGTTCCCGAATTAAAGTTGGGCTCGTTTGAAGAGGGTATTTATAATGGAAAACAGGGAAAAGGGTAGGGAATTGAATTATCTATCCACTCCAGCTTCTTCACTAACCCAAAACTTACCCACGAGTATTTTCCTTATCTGTTTCGAGTAAAAGAAAGGGAAAACAAATCGATTGTAATTTTAACACCCCCTTAACAAAGGTACTCAGTCAGCCTCAAAAGCGTTACAACATTCATTCCCTGTCCCTGAATACTTTGCATAAGCTTTCAGAGTTCCATGGCCTTACTAGAGGGGTGAGGGAATTCAAAAGGACTTGGGAATGTGGTGATGGAAATAGGGGTGGGTCTTTGGAGTTCTTTTGTTAATTCCTTCTAACAAAGGGGAAGGTGTGAAATATTTATATACGATTATCTGTTCGTTCGACATTGTAGGGTCGAGTTGTGATTTACGGGTTTGTGGGGACTATATATCGTTCTCCGTTCTTCAACAGTACTGTTTGCCTTATTTTCGTTTTGTGGTGTTCACAAGAATGGGATTTGAGAATTCAAATTCCTCCCATACTCCTAGAAATTTTTAAAAGTTTCAGCAAAAAAATTACACCTCAACTTTTCCAACTGCTTTTTTTAAACGTAAACCTTTCTCACAAAAGTAGTCTGCATATTACACTGTTCAAATGTACGTCAACGTAAGAAAATTTGAAAATGTAATCTATTAAAACTGATGAAATTTTAGTTTGTATTGCACTAAAATTAATGGATTTGTACTTCTCACAGGGGCGTAGCTACCGCCCTTTCAGCCGTATGAATGATACAGGAACCCAAAGCTACAGGAGCCCCAACATTTGTAACTGCAGTCCCATCAGCAGGGCTCCCATCTCTAAGAAATAGGCCCAAAGGAATTTTGATATAGGGCCCCTTCAAAGCTAGCTACGCCAGTGACTTCTCATGAGTTTTATATTAATCATAATTAGCAATATTTCGAGATATCCTGTATAATGGCATTAGAAATCTAATTTATATGTCGGGATTACGCTGGCAAATTTTAAGAAACTTTTAATTTTTTATATTTAATTTTTTCAAAAGAATATTAAATGCCTTTATTAAACAGCTTTAAGGGGGTCCTGGGGTCCGACCCCCCAAAGCCCTTGATTTTTTATTGATTATAATTCTAAGTATATAGTACGTAAAATTTAATTAATTATTTGCTATTAATGATTAATTTTATTAATTAATGCTAATTATTTATTCAAAACTAGTTTTTTACTGTGTTTTGTTCCCGAAAATCGACAAAATCAAACAAAGCATGATACAAGAATGGTGAACTTTCGACCCCGGACCCCCCTTGAAAATTCCTGTGTGCGCCACTGCTACCTTAAGTAATATTGTTATATCATAGGAATTTTGTATCTGTATTAACACGAGAAAAAAATGTTTCCTTCTGAAATTCAATTAATAAAAATTAAGGAAGTTTGTTTTGATCTAATTAAATGTAAAATATCCCTTCAATGACTTATATTATCGCTGTAGAATTACTTTAATCTTTTAATTAAGGCAATTAACCTTCTCTGATGACGTCCTCGTCACTTGACAGAGGTTCAAAGTAGCAAAAGTATTGCTTTATAGTGCAACGTTAATAAACACTTACACTCTTGACAAAATTTGTTCAACAACACATCTTTTTCTCCAGTGCATTTTTTTATATCTTTGAAGAAAATCTTGCTGCTCAAATTTATAAATACTTCTTAATATTGTGATTCCTTAGCACTGGCGTAGCTAGTCCTGAGTGGGCCCTGTATCAAAATTCCTGGGGGCACTTTTGAGTAGCCCTTTAAATATTTTAGTATTGTTTTACCTACCTATGTTAGGGCCCCTTTAGCTTGGGGGCCCCGTATCATCGATACGGATAATACGGCGGTAGCTACGCCCTTGTTCCTTAGCTTTATTTAACTCCTTACTATCTACTTATAACCACGGATTTCGAATTACGTTTGAATACTTCCTTTTCTTAAAAATTTTCAACGTTAAACACATCGCCTTGAATTGGTTTCAATAATATTTTTAAAAATTGTATAAGTTTTTTTTATGAACTGGAAAACAGTAGAGTATCGTTTTTGTTACCTTCATAAAAATTAGATGGAATTAAAAAAAAAAAAAAGAAGAAAGAAGCTTTAACTAAACATTATTTTAAAGAACTTTCTAATAAAACTTCTTCAGTATAACTTTGTTGGGAAACTTTTCACTCCAAAGTACTTTTATATATTGTAGCCAATTGGGAAATCTATACTTTTTAGCTACAAAGTATCTTTTTTTTTTTTTTAGAAATACTCCTTCCATTATATAACTTACTTTCGAAAATTTAGAAGTTTATAAAAACAAAAACTGCATTTTTACGGCTCTAGATTTAAAGAAACTTATAAATTTATGCACAAAAGCACGTCATAGACGATCGTAAAGTATGTTTTCCTAAATAATATGTTAATTTATACACTGCGCATATAGAAGATATGGACTTCTTACGCATAAAAATGTTTTTCAGACTTTAAGAGAAGCTACACATTTATAGTAAACATATATTAAACATTATAGTTAACTTGTATATGATTTCAATTCATTAAATATAATTTCTTAAAAATGACAAAATTTAATATTTCAAAAAATTCGTTCATTTTATTTCAAGAATCTTTAGCTATATCTATATAAAACTGTTATTCGATAACATTAACTATTTATTCTCATTGTTAATATTAACTGTTTTTATATGCACTGCTTTCCACTAATTAACCCCTTTGTAGTTTTCTAGGGGAATTTGAATATTTTTATGTAGATCCATTAAGTTATAAAAAATATCATCATGACAGTAATTGCCTTAGAAATAAGTACGAGGTTTAATTTCGTAGCCAGCTTAACATTTTTATGTGTTTTGTTTCTTTCATAATTCCTGAATGATTTTTGGTTTGCTCAAAGATGACTCAGTAACCTGAATACTTCTGCTTCATCTTTAGAAACTGAAACCCGCCCTCTTACAACTTCTAATAAATTTACCGCACTTCAGCCATCACTTCCCTTATCAGAGTCTGCAACTACCACACCCAATAGCGAACTTTCTAATACACCTAAAGTCCCCCAGAATGTAAAGCAGAATTCAAAAAATAGAAGAAAACGCACAAAAGCAGAAAAAGCAGAAATAAAAATGGCTAAACATAAACCCAGAAAATCAGGACCTACAGAATTAACCACAGATGACGAGGATATGATCATGTATGATGTGCAAGCGGAGGAACTAGAGCCAAATCATGAAGACAAATATGCCATGATAGAATGTTTTGTAAACAATCCTAGCGAATATATGCGTGCATTAACTCCCACCCGATTCAGGAAAAGTAGAAACTAATTTTATATATCATGTATTGCCTAAATTTGTCTTCAACTAACATGTTTCATTCGTCTTTTGCAATGCTTTTATTTTGTGATATGGTCTGACTTGGTGGGGGAACTTACGGTGACTACGGTGGGGCATATGGCTCGCGAAGCGAGCCTCCATCCCATATCCGAAAAATATATGTGGAACGACTGTGGGCTGTATCCTGCTAGCATGTAGGAAGCAGCTGATTTTCGAGCCAATCGTTGGAGTAATTTTGGGTCGTGCGGATTTTGAGTTCATGGCGGAGAGCTGAAAGGAAGCTCTCTTATTGGTGCATGGCGGGAGATGAAATCGACTCTCATAGGCTGCTCAAGTCTCTCAAAGAGAAAATTAAGACTAAGGGGGGAGGGGCAAGCCCGGATGGTTGACAATTTGGTGGGGGAACTCCCCACCAAATTTTATATCCTTTAATTACTTTTTAACGGTTTTGTGTGATTTGAAATTTTAACTTTTTAAAACTATTGTCAGTATTTTTTATATATTTTACAAAACATTTTAAGTTTTTTTTTGAACAAATATTTGGCACAGTGTAGCCAAAATTGGCTCTTGCGCCATAAAACCTTAAATTCACTCACTCACTCACCCAAGATTACTCAGCGATTTCTTATTCCTCCCCCCCCTCTTTTTTTAAATTCTGGGACTACTTTATGATGTTGTTTATGTGGTTCCTTCCTTATGCAAATATGCGGTACTATCTCATCACAAGTGTTATAAGCAGATGAGAACGGATAAAAAAATTACTAATATATTTAAACCACGAAATAACACTGATTGTTAGTAGAAAAGTTGTTAGTGAGTGAAAGTTTTGGAATTGTTAATAATCTAAAGGTGAGTGAGAGAGAGAGAGAGAGAGAGAGATATCTACTTGGGAAACATCCGGAGTAAACATACTACAATATAATATAGTGCATTCTTTGCGCTTAGCTGTTTGCGGACTTCATTTGCAGTCATATTATTATCGTTTATATGTTTCGCTGAGATTTTGTCAAGAAAACTGTGTGTTCCTAGCGTCTAACTGCTTTTGATGTTTTGATCAAAATGATTAAAACATAAATTAAAGCTACTATATCTTTAATTACTTCTGATCCTGCGTTACATATACATTATTTCCTATTTAAATTTTCTTGAGAAGGATTATTTTTAAGGGGTGTTGGAAAGGTAAAATCTTATTTTTTTAACAATTTGAGATTTTTACATTTTCAAATTGTATAGATTTTAACCTTTCTAAAAATACCTTACTTTAACCTCTAGGGTATTTAGAAGCCCTTAAAACGTATTTTTATATAATCGTTGAATTTGGGCTACGCCCATTTTAATGGCGAAAATTGTAAACAAATTACTTTGTTTTTGCTTAAAAGTGTAACGAATGATATAAACCAAAACATGTATCTTTTATTTTAAATTGAGCCTTTTATTTTTTAATTTCCTTGCCGATTAGAAGTCTCACTGTATACATTAAAATCAATTTATCTGAAAATGTAAATTTTAATGTGCGATGTACCTTTTCTGAGAAACTACTGTTCACAGGTATGTAAATTTTTTATGAATTATTTATAATGATGTCTAATATATACTAAAAATGAGCTTTTTGTAAAAAACTCAAAAATTTAATTTTTACAAATTTTTTAAGTAAAAAATGGGTCAAATTTCGCAATGTTTGATAAAATATTTCATAATTTATTAAAAAATTCAAAATTAGCTAAAAGCTCATTTTAGTATAATGAGAGAGGTGTACTTTAATAGTATGAAAAATTTCAACCATGTACATAAAATAGATTTTGAGAAAAGGTACATCGAAAACAGCCAATTTAACATTGTCAGTATAGAGACAGAGAGAGGTTTCCAACTTCTCTTAATATGATCCTACATCCTCCAAGACATCGCGTTAGATTTAATGTTTTTCTATTTGCTTACTTAATGGGAACTGTTATTTTAACTGTGACCTCAGTTCCTAAAAAAATGTTGCGATTTCAAATTTTGTGGTAAGCAGGCCCGCTTTTCCGCTTAGGCAGACTAGGCACATTCCTAGGGCTCAAAAAATTGAAGTGTGAAAAAAAGAGGACAAAAATTGAAATTACAGCGAAAGTACCTCCACCTAACTAATCCCGAGAAAAATATTTCTGCCGTTAAGAGAGTAAAGACTGAAATGAGATCTACAATGGGAAAAGAAATACTTAACGGTTTGATGTTGCTATGTACTCAAAATGATATTACATTGGATATTGAATACAATGATGTTATTAACGATTTTGCAATAACCAAAACTCGGAGAAAACCTCTGTTGTACAAGTACATTAACAGCCACTCAACAAAGAATAAGAATGTCGAAAATTAAAAGGTAGCAAAACGATAAGCGAAGAAAAAGATGAGAATAAACAAGTTAAAAACATTTCATACAATAACGAGTACTCTATATTGTAATTGCAAAAGCGATTTCATTAATTTACTGTACTAATTTACAAAAAGGTTGGGTGGGGGGGAGTCCATGATGCCGTAAGATAAGAAATGAACAAGAGTAGCAAAAACATGCTACTACCCTTTCCTTGCGGTTGCTGGTTGTCAGTCCAGGACACGGCGGGTCCATGGGTGATGAATAATGAGAAGACTGTCCAAAGACAAATAAAATAGTTTCAGAAAAGGGCCATTCCTCTCTTACCAAAACTTTCAAGGTAAAATTGAAGGAAGGGGATGTGTTCTGGAAACTGTGGGGGCGGCGTAACAATATAAAGCGTCTAGGGCGCCGCTGAGGTTAAAAACGGCCCTTGTGGAGAAGGTGATGCAATATTGCTTCAGCCACTAGTTCCGCCTGCCCAAGTCATGTGAGTAAAAACAATTCTCGAAAATTCCTTGATAGAATTACATTAACTGAGATTCTTTGAAATGAAAATTTAAAAAAAGAACGTGTTTATCTATTCTAAGTTTGGCGAGTGAATTTTGTTGCTGCTACATTTTGGTATCTTCGTAGAATAAAATGGGGAATACTATAATATGTTATGAAGTAATACTTAATCTCATTAAATTTAAAGGGAAACACATCATATATATATATCTGCATACATACCGGAAAGAAGCGATTTATTTACTCACTCATCATGATGTCTCTGGGATTATTACCCTTGCGGATTTGATATTTCAAATGCTTGATTCTTTTGTTGAGCAGATATTCGCGAAGGATGGTTTTTGTGAAAATCGACTTAGAAAGAGAGTTGCGGGAGCGTTATTGACCAAAATCCCGTTTTTGAACTGTTAGACTTACAGACTTGATATTTGCTAAGCATTTTTTTTTGTTGTTGTTGTTGAGTAGAGATCCATTAACAATGGTTTTTTTTTCTTTCGGAATTCGACTCCGGTGGGGTTATGGGGGCATAAAAGATAAGTATACTTCCTTTTTAGAAATACAAATCCAATCCTTTTCAAGTAAAGAGGTGTTTAATTAGAATGTTTTTCTGTACAATCGGAAAATTAATGCTAGAAATTAGATATCAATAATTTAATAACACAATATATTCATACAACATACTGAAATACGCAGCAAAGCGGGTTGTTAATGGTTTGTATAATATATAAAATTTTGATGTATGACCAATGCAGTATTTTTTTTAATCAAATAGATTTTAACTGGATACTTCTTAATTAATTCAAATACTTTTTCAAGCATAAAAACTGAACTATATAATAATGTATGAAATTACTATTATTAGTAATATAAGAAGATCATTTTATATAAATGAATAAGGATCAAAACTGAGATATATTTTTAAATATTTTTCTTAACAAATTAGAAAAATATCATTTAAACAAATAATCAATTAGAATACTGAAGAAATAATACGGAATTTAATATGTCGGCTTATCACAATGAAACATTTGCGAAGTACAATCCAAATCACACTGGTATATAGCCCCTTGGAAAATCCAACACGCAGTGCTATTAATACATCCCGCCTGGAATGTCGTAAAGCCGAAGCATTAAAGTTAAGAAGTTTACGGATACTTTGTACAATCCCTCTTTCTGAAGCTGCTTGTATTGATCAAGTTCGAAAAGCATAACTTCTTTTCTCATTCTCTCTTACTGCTTTTCTTTTCAAGTTTCTAAATCGTTAACTTGATACCGCGGTTCGCTTCTTCTCTCGGCAAAGAAAAGCCTATTCGATGAAAAATTTATGCTTTTTTTCCCTCTTTTCTTTCTCCTTCTTTTGGATGGCACTTTTATACGGGATTTTATGGAGTAGCTTATAAAAATATCTCTTTGTATATATACTCGGTCATTAGAGAGACTAATTGGGAATCATAATAGTTGCAGTTTATACGATGAATTATGTTACGTTATATTTAATTGGAAATCATGTGTTAGATATTTATTAAATACATCAAGTGTTTTACAGAGATTGATTGGGAGTCAAACAATAGATATATATTTATTATAAATTGGATTAATATGTTTTGTAATAATGATATTTTGTTTATAAATGATTTTATAATTAAGCTATGAATTCACATTTCAAAATATCGAATTTTTTACCGCTGTTCATTAATTTTCACTTGATATGTGCAATAAGATTGAATGTTAATATATTAAATTTACAAGAATTAAAATCAAAAAAGTTTTTTTTTTCTAACAGAAAAATTTATCATTATTATTGTTAAGTTACTGTGAAACGAAAAAGAACTGTGAGGCATCATTGTATCCTGATCAACTTATTCTAAACATAATTATTACTCATCACTAATTGACTACATAAGTATTATACCTGGGTGTTTTCGTGGACGTATTTTTCAAATTGAGACATCCTCTAGACCAGGGGTGTACAACACACGGCCCGCCGACTCTTTCAAAAAAAATTTTAAATATCAGATTTTTAAAGTTTTTTTCATTTTGAAATTCATTTGATGTATATACAATGCATTTTCCTGCTACCTGTTCTTGTTTCAAAATAAATCCTTTTTGATAATATAAATGTCCTTTAGATTAAAAACATCAAACAGTATCAAAATAGTAATATCAAACAGTTATATTTGATTTTACTACAGTAAGTTACTTTTTTAATAAATTTCGAATTGCATTATGCATATCCTTAACTACTATGGATGGTACATGATTCTCTGCGTGTACACAATTTTCGTTTCTCCTCCTTTTCTGTTTGGAGTGCCCAAAAAGCGAGGGGCAGTCAGAGATATGTTTTTTAAAGTTTTAAAAAAAATATTTAGGACGGTAAAGATAAAGGACAATGTATACTTAATCGTTTACGAATGACAGCATTATTAAATTTCAAAAATGAGTAATGAAAGTTCAATTCAATAGGAACACCGTAATTTTCAAGAAAATGGCAACTGTAATATTTTAAACATTGAATCATTGTATTATTATATAATATAAACATTATTATATTAGCTATGTCTGTATACATGAAAAATAATGAAAATAATAATAATAATTCATTCTGTTTTAAATTTTGACTCCAATAAATATTTTTTGTTTCCAAATCTGATATAAAGGTACATATTTTTATATGCGGCTCGCGATATTATAACGTTTTTCGAAGTGACCCGCAAGGTCATTTGGGTTGGACACCCCTGCTCTAGACATTCATCCGTGTGTACCTCACTGAAGAAAGTACTAGTTCACAGTGTTTCATCGGAATTTAGAAACATTTAACCAATATGTAAAATAGTCGTCTATTAAAATCTTTTGTTCCTTTATATAATGACAAATAAATGCCTGACATTTATCTTGAACTCTAACAGAAACAATTTGTACATAAATATCTGTAGCTTTCTGTACAATAGCGAGATTGAATACGAAATTAATCTCGTATTTGAATAGAAATGATGTATTCCCTATTTAAGATCTGGATCCTAATGTAATGATGCTTATGGAAATTATGTGTTCTTTACAGTGACAAAATAAAAATTTATTAATTAAAAAGCTTTTTTCTATCAGAAAAACCATTCAGCCTCAATCTAAAATATTAGGTGTTGGCAGTAAATCATATTGTACAATATTTTCTTTGACTGCATATTTTACTTGTGATAGTTGATGTAGAAACAGTTTTATATAAATACAAACAAGATAGCAAAAAAGAGCTATTTCATTTAATTTAGGTTTTCCTTTTTAACATTGTGAATTATCACAGTTCTATTTTATTATTCAAATAGAATGAATGATCCATTAGGAATAATTCCTTAAAAAATTGAAAAAAATTAATTTGTGTTTGAAATTGGGTTTATTTTACCAATACACAAGAGAAAAATGCAGTTTTAATGCATAGTAAAAAATTCATTTATTGCGTGTTTTATCTCTAAAAACAAAATCAAAAAAATATTTTTTTAAAAAAAGTATGATGAATGGTCTTGTCAATTTCTGAAAAAGAATTATTATAACTAACAATGACGTTTTAATCTTTGATATGTAATGCTTCAAAATTTTTCTTCTTTTATTAGCAATCGTAGTTGAACAATGTAATACACTTTTTGTATTTACATTGTTTAAATACTACTCCAGCTGATATCTCTTAAAATATCTTGTCAAGTGGGAAACTATCTAAAACAAAGTGAAATTATAAATCACGCATTTAAATTCCAAAGCGTAACAAATAATGTAAGAAAATAAGAGATTATGAAGCTCCTTTTTTTCATTTTGCAGCCACTGAAAACGTGTGAAAGGCTTCGGCCTTTAACATAATAGAATAACTCAAAGAATAAAATTTCAAAACAAGATATCATGGGGTGGAGTCAAACGATAAATATTCTTAGAAAATGAAACTCTAAGACATAATTGCAAAAAGATTCGAGACTCTCGAGATACTTATTGACAATCCCGTAAGGACTTATCAAAACACCAGAATATTAAATCAACTCCTCGCCAATACTGGCAATGTGTTTTATATCACTTCAGCTCTAAGGCAACGATAGCCAGGAACCAACAACGACAGCTAGTTTCATCAGTCAGCACAATCTACCTTTAGGGTTCTTTGATACACCGTGACAGCTCATATTCGGTGGAGTACCCTCTTTTCAATCCCAGCACGACACTTAGGTAAGAAACGAAAATATTTCCTCTCGAAGATATCTAACCTCAAGAACCTTTCGTCCATCAAAGACCCAGCACGAAATCGCATGCTTCAGCAATAAGCGATTAAAAAGAAATAAGTCATGAAATAAAAAATAACGGGATCATTTCTCTCCGCGTTCGTTTCTTTGCTAGAATAATGTTAAAAAAATCCCCTTTGTCAGCGTCTTAGTAGAACAGATAGCAGATACAACGATGACAGGTCCCACACCTTACTTGTGATTTATAATTCCGATCGTTGATGTGCATTGTCCGCTCCAGGTTTGATCGATGATGACCCGAGGGATGGGCGGACGGTGGTCACACTTTGGGCCGAGATGTCTGAGAACTACGTCTGCCACCAACACATGGACATCTCTTGGAAGAGTCATGTCTGCTTTCTTCCTGACGTAGAATTATTGGTATTTGGTGAGGCAAATTATAGGTAGCGACTGTAAGAGATGCCGCTCCTAGTATTTTCTTCAAGGTGGATAGTGTTGAGAAATGGGAGACTAACTCAATTGTCTTCTGTATTTCTTTGCTTCTTTATTCTGTTATGTTTTTTGTAGTTCTTATTTGTCGAAATTTGCCACACACTTGATATGCCTCCGAAAAGATGGAGATAGTCAGCAAGTATTAACATAAGACTGAAGCTGAAAATCTCTCTCTCGGTTACCGTAAAAAAAAAGATCTGTAATAATTAGTTCAGTTTCAACAATTTGTAACACAAGTTACAGGATTTGAAAATTGGCACGTTACATATTAATCAATGCCTTGGAAATCTCAATAAATGTTGATTGTGAAAATGAAAACACATTTTAAAATTTGAACATTCTAATGCTCTAAATTCAAATTTTCATACAAGTGTATTATTTTTATTTTAGGGAAAATGAAAAACTTAAATGCAATGCGTCTTAAAAAGTAAAAATTTAATTTTATAAGGATTAGAAATCGAGTGGTTTCTTCTCTTTGTACTTATTACAATTTCAAAACCTTTATTATTCCAACTTTTTAAAGCAAAATCTGTGAAGCTGCGATTTATTTCCATGCACAGACTCAAATGCTGCATTTTATTTTGTTTTCCAGCTTTCACTTCAGTTCAATCGTGTAACATTGGATGGATTAAATCCAGCTCACGTATATACTTATTTTTATTCTTTATATCTGAATTCAAATTAAATGCTCACTCAATGTGTATAAAAATAATATATTAGTAAGTGTAAATTGTGTGGTTTTTGCCGTTCGTTTTTCTGTCATGCATTCTGTAACTTTTTTCTTCTTTTAAAGGTTTATTGAAAATAGATAAATTGAAACTACTCATATTACTTTAATGAAACAACCATTTCCAAGAAACTGAAATCAGTTTTAATCAGACAATATTGTCTACCCTAAAGTTTCAAAGAATATGACACAATTAATCCCTCCAAAAGTTTTAATAAAAGAAATTAATCTTTTTTCTTGCAAGTATCTCCTTTTCACTTCTCTCGAAGCATTTGTAACTTTTTTATTTATTTTGAAATCTTAATTCTTCAGAAAAATAAATAACAAACACTTAGCACTTAGAAAAAAAAATGCATCTCAATATGATTTTACTGAGGGGGAAAAAACCTTGATTACTGCATCTTAATATAAAGTTAATGAAAAAATACGATGTATTTTCAAAGAAAAGACACTAGATCCATTGAATGGAACTATTTTTTCCCCTTTGGTTTAAATAATTTCTTTAATTTGAATCTGTGCCAGGATTCTTTAATAGTTCTTTTTATACATTTCGTGAGTTGCAAATTTTTTTCATCCTTTTCTTTACTACAAATCCTAAATTAGAGCATGAAAAAATGTAGTCTTTTACTTCAACTACGAAGACAAAAAAGTTTTTCCAAAATTAAAACTTTTAAGTCTTCTTCAATAAAGAACATTCGAACCAGAAGCAATTACAATTAACACACATGGGACTGAAATTTGTATAAAACATATTTCTTTCCTACGTGTAATTATTCTTGATCCTCATCTCCTCTACAGTCCCTGTTTCCTGTGAATTCTTAGGATTAATTTGGGCTTTAATTTAACAAGGGAAACTTTTTAAGTTAAGCTCTAAAATCTCCTTAAAAAAACTCCCATTCTGCTAAATGTCTCATTGTAAAAATCGATTACCCCGATTATGGGACTTTCAGGAAAATACTTAATGTTTCATTAGTCTTAAATTGCAAGAAACTTTATTTAAATTAAAAAAAAAATAAAATAAAATTTTAATGATGATGTCCTTACGCAAGAAATTTTACTAAATGAAACCTAGTAATTCTTTTGGTTTTTGTAACTTTAGGCAAGTACACTTTCGAAGTTAAGTGAACTTTGTAATGCTTTATATTTCAGAAATATACTTAAAAGGACTTTTTAAGACACACAAAAAAAGTTCCACAGGGATCACACACACACAAAAATATTAATTATTAATTTTGTTTCAGTTAGCATATAAAATCTATAATTTCAAAAATTAAACATATTACCCCTTGATAAACTAAAAAAAACCATTATTCTTGGGAATTTACCGTGTATTTCTGAATATAAGCCGATCTGTGTATGAGTCGAGAGAATATTTTTCTTTTAAAATTTATCTAAAATTCGAAATCCATATATAGGGTGTTTTTTTAGAGGTATAGAACTTTAAATTGCAATAAAACAACGATGCATTTATTATTCGATTGACATGAATTTTTTTTATTCGAAAGATAATCTTGTGGCATTACATTTTAAATATGATTTCGGGCATATGACTGCCACGGCTGGCTCGGATGCAGTCCAATCTGGACGTCCAATTTTCGATGACTCTTTCCAACATTTGTGGCCGTATATCGGCTATAACACGGCGAATGTTGTCTTCCAAATGGTCAAGCGTTTGTGGCTTATCCGCATAGACCAATGACTTTACATAGCCCCAAAGAAAATAGTCTAGCGGTGTTAAATCACAAGATCTTGGAATCCAAATCACAGGTCCAAAACGTGAAATTAGGCGGTCACCAAACGTGTCTTTCAATAAATCGATTGTGGCACGAGCTGTGTGACATGTTGCGCCGTCTTGTTGGAACCACAGCTCCTGGACATCATGATTGTTCAATTCAGGAATGAAAAAGTTAGTAATCATGGCTCTATATTGATCACCATTGACTGTAACGTTGTGGCCTTCATCGTTTTTGAAGAAGTACGGACCAATGATTCCACCAGCCCATAAAGCGCACCAAACGGTCAGTTTTTCTGGATGTAACGGTGTTTCGACATACACTTGTGGATTAGCTTCACTCCAAATGCGGCAGTTTTGTTTGTTGACGTAGCCACTCAACCAGAAGTGCGCTTCATCGCTAAACAAAATTTGCTTATGAAAATCGGGGAAAACGGCAATCTCGTTTTGGGCCCATTTGACGAATCTACGCCTTGCTTGATCATATTTAAAATGTAATGCCACAAGATTATCTTTCGAATAAAAAAAATTCATGTCAATCGAATAATACATAGTTGTTTTATTGCAATTTAAAATTATATACCTCTAAAAAAAAACTCCCTATATAAGCTGGATCGAAGGGAACTTCTTCTGTAATATGCAGACTTGTCGCCACAAGAACCAAAATGTGATCGAACGGGTGAAATATTTTCGAAACAAATTACTGTGAAGTAAAACGCCATCAACGATAGTTTATTTCTGGTAACCTTCTCTGAAGCTAACGCATTTTTTGATTGATTTATCTTGTACACTGTGTACAAATCATGCTTTCTGTGACATTTTCTTTTTTTTAAGTAAATAAGTGAAAATAGAAATTTGTATACGGCATGTGATCTTTGACCTAAATCCACGTGTTGGAAAAAAAATCATTGCTTGATGCTCATTTGCATTTGGATATCAAAGTGAGTGAGTGTGAATTTTGCGAATTGTTAAATAACTGATCCAATCAATGATTTCGAAGGAATTTTTGCGGCTTCTTTTCTTTTTTAGAATAAAAGTTCCATTCGAAATTCTCAAAAAGTTAGAAGATTAAAAACGCTTGAGCATGAATTTCGGAAAATGTAAAAAAAAAAGCACGCTTTTCCTAAATTACATTTATTTATTTATTGCAATCCCCTTTAACTTAATATTGTATTGATAAGTTTAAACCATTTTTTTTAATTGAAATTGTCTGTAAATCATGCCAAAACAAATATTCAAAAATGCTTACATCCAATACAACCCCATGAAGAATTTTAAATGAATGAAAAAAAATAATAATCTGTAAAATAATATCGCGAATATTTTTAATTATTTCTGCTAATCTATATTTTCATAAAACACACTTACAAGAATAAAAGAGAATTTTTACTTATTTTAATTTTTATCTGAATTTATTTTAATTTCTCTCACATCTTTTAAAAAGTGCAACATTTCTCTTTTTTTTTTTTTTTGAAACTGTTACATACATCTAGAAAATATTCTGATAATACTTCACGATAAAATGCTCAGTCAATATTCTCTATCCCATCTCCTCTTTTATAAAGTTAAGCTTTTATTTATTTCTGAGGAAATCTCTTTGTAATTAAGGCAGCTTATATTTAAAAATAGCTCCTTTTTATTATCAAATAATGTTTTATTTTTAAGAACCCGGACAAATACTACAGACCTTCAAAATTAAGAAACTCATGTATTTCTTTCACAAGAAAATGTTGGCCGTTCCTAGTTGACTTGGACAAAATACGTTGCGTGTTCATTCATTCCTTGGCGTTCCGTAAGTAGCGCCATTTAAAATTGCAGATTGACGTGCATCTCAGCAATCAAGTATGCTAGCTGCGTGGGATTTTTTTCTTTTCCTGGTTTGTTCCTGCAGAGCCTCTCGAAAAGTTTCCCAAGACGGCACCCTCCTGGCTTCGGTTTACTAGATAAATTACTCTATTTTCCTTCTAAATTGACCCCAACACATTCCCAGTAGCCTTTACAATACTTCTGAATGCTAAAAAAAAAAATAAATAATCACAAGATGATACAGATAGCTTCTTCATCATGTGTTGTTAATGGGCATGACGAGTTTTTCCGAAAAAGATCGATTTTTAAATCGATTCGAATCGTAACCTGATGAATCGATTTACAAAAAAAAAAATCGATGTCTAAAAGATCGATTTCTAAGAAATCGATTTTTTTTATCAAGTCTGCATTTGAAATGTAAATATAAATCCCCATTTTATGAAAAACAAAAAAGATTCCATAATAAACGATCTCTTATCCCTAAAATGAGGGCATTTTTAAGTTCAGGGAATTCGACAATTACAATTATTTTTATTACCGCAATAAAGTATCAAGTATAAAACAAGAGCTTTATTTTCTAAATGTATTTGTTACATTAAAAAAAATTAGACAGTAAATGATAAAGCTTATAGTTCCCAATGATAAAGATAAATAGTTTTAAAGATAGTACACATTCGACTAATTGTAAATAATTTTATGGCTTTCACCAAAACAGAAAAAAAAATCGAATGTCGATTTTCTAGGATGAAATATCGATTTACTGTATCGATTCAGTACTACATATCGATTTTAAAAAATCGATTTTTCGATAAATCGATCTCAGAACGCCATTCCTAGTTGTTAAGTCCACTATTTTTCAAAATTTACATTCTTACAAAGAATTTTTCTTTAACATTTTTTTAAAATTTTGAATAAATACTGCCCGACAGACAATTACCCGCTGTATACCTCGAGTACAGAGATGATAGCTTACCGGGGGTTGGGGTAGCCATATAACCTGTGTCGTACTAAATTGTGGGTGATTTCGCCTACGTGTTTTTTAGAGTGTAAGAGATGTCTGTGAACGCTACCTCTTGTAAAGCTACAACATTGATGGATAGGTTCTGTCTTCCTCAGATGAGAAAAAAAATCTGCCAAATAATAATTTTGAAACCTAATACGGCTCAACGGCTTTCATCATTCCTTAATTGCTTCCATTATTTATTGGAAGCGAGAGTAGGATGAATCATTCATTAATTACGAAGTTTATGTATCAGTCGTCAATCTAAGGCTCATGTTAGTCGTAATTTGATCGCTGAATAGCGTAACTTTGCCCAGTTGACTTTCTGTGTTAGTACTATTGGCACAAAGCTTCCGCTGGTTAGTCGAAGAATGTTTACATCTGCATTCCTGAAAATTGAACAGCTCATGCCATTATAGTATAATGTTACTTGTACACAATTATTTTTTTAGAAGAAATCAATTGTTTCCAAAATGTGATACGGAATATTTTCGCAGTAATTCGTAATAATATTAATTTTGGTTAATAATCAGTTACTGTATAAAAATGATTCATTTCTCTATTTTACGATACTTATGTAGTTAGATCAGTTTTTATCATGTGAAACACATAGAAAATACTGGTTAATAAATATTTAGTATTAGATATTTATTATTAGTTAGAAAGAAAAAAGTATATTTTTAGGTAAATAAATATCATCTTTCATAAAGAGGAATGAAGAGTAGCAACTTCGGAGGTACTGATGAATAATTTGGGTGCAAATTTAACTCACAGCAAAGATCTTGAAAGACTAAATTTTAATTAAATTATCGAAATGAATCAAATCACACACGACTGTAAACTATATCATTGGCTGAAACATTGATATACCACCGAACCATTATTTTTTACTTTTATTGAATAAATCACTTATGAATAACTATCTCTATTACTGGCTTCGAATGTTTTTTTAACCCGGGAGCCAATGTTCGTGGCCCAGACTCACGGAATCGTTGACAGTATCCTCCTATATGTCAGTCTTTATAGGAACTTAAATATATTTGTCACATATCTCCCTCTTTTTTGGGAGATGCAAACGGTTTTTTTTTACTATGTTAAGGTACTTGTTTTAAATGAGTTCCCCACGCGACCACTTTTGTTCCAAAATATTTTCTATCAACATGCCACACTTTCCCCCTGTGAACAACTGAGTGGTTTTGATTTGTTGTGTTGCATGACTTATTATGGTTTATCAATGTAGATGAGCAGAATATAATAAATAAATAAATAAATGGCCATCTGTGTTATCTATTGAAGGAAGTTGAAACTGATCAAGCAATGCTAGAACCTGTTGAAATAATGCATATTAATCATGATAGAGAAAGTAAATTATGAGAAAAGCGATCAAAACATGAAGCGTTTGAGTTGAAAGGAAAATTTTGAAATGTTACCTTAAGAACTCCTTCAAGAAAAATATAAAGCAGTTAGTGTACCACAAGACACACTTCGGCCTGTCAAAAAGAAATGAGCAAGACAACATGCTATTTTTCGTTCATCAAAGCACAATAAAACTACAATAACGTGAACAAAATATCACATTTTTACCTGTAAATAACATTCATATAATGTTAGAGAAAAGTGTCTGTGATTTGTGTCCTTTATTAAAGTCACGCACATTTGAAACTTCTTGGCTCAGTTTAATTAATATTTTTTCTCAAATTATCAAAAAAAAAAGAAGTTAAAAGTCCTTATAAGTTGGTAAGTATACTTTCTCTTAATTAATGATTTCACTGTATTAATGTTTTTTACCGCGTAAAATAGAAATAATTATGTATATATATATATATATATATATATATATATAAAGATTGGGATGATACTCGGTCACCCAGCGTGACAATTAGCGTTAGTATTGAGTGCGCACCTGCTCTTGGGTTAAGAAATCACTGAATTTCAATTCTTTTAAACCAAGTATAGAGTCAACCGAAATTTTCAAGAAATATTTTTTTAATCAAGTTCATTTGGGATAGTTGAGAAAAAAAATTACACAAACGCAGACATAGTTTCAAATAAGCGAGCCTATCACCCCCACCCTTACCTAATGAACTGTAAAATGAAATATTCACGCTTGCGTCATCCAAAAAGGGATAAGAGCTAAAAAATACTCTATCCAAACCAGTTTCCATACCCTTGAGAAAACAGAAGTAACATTTAGACATACGAATTCTTCTTCAGTCAAATAAACGGGCACCAAATGCCAAATGTGTTTCGGGAGAGCTATTACTTTCCTCATCCAAAGCTACTGGCAGAGCCTCAAAATCAATAGTTGTCGTTCTTTCCCTTAGCACCTTGCAGCCGTCACGGCTTTTGCTACGATACTCTACCTCCAAGTAATTGGAAAGCCATAAACGTCATTCCAAATCAGGTTACTGAAGCTTTGTATGCGTAAATATGCAAATTATGCTGTAAGATTCATCGATTAATAAATAAATAAATATGTGAGCGCAAAGGGGAAAAAAAACGGTCAGAGAAGTTTTCCAACTAATAACTTTTATATCTAGATACTTGTTTCTGGAAAAAGGGTATCTTTGAATTATTTATCGCCTCTGCATGAACTTTCAATCTAAGTAGATACCGCCGAACTAAGGCTGTAAATATTAATTAATATTTCATCTCTGGAAATTTCGTATTAACCTTGTTTTTTCCCCTCCTTCGCCCGCTTTTACAGACCGGATAGCGGAAGTTTGCATCTATGTAAATGAAGTAAAAGGTCTCGTTCCTAAGTTAGAAGAGTGGAAAATAGCGCCATCAAAAGTTAAAGAGCATTAACTGTAGCGAAGTTTTAAATGATGATTTGTAAAGATTGTGAGATTATAAATTGCTGAATTTTAACCAGAGTGCTGTTTGCTGTATAGGTATATTGGAGTTTTTCGATTGATTCAAATTAGTTTTCTAACGATGCATTTATTAATAGTTAGTTTAAAGAGATACATTAAAAAGTGTTTCCTTAATAATCTGAAAGCGTAAAATTTTTATTAATATAAGATAATGATATCTTTTTTTGTTCACTTAAAATTATTTCTGAGCAAAGTATAATAGATAATTCGGATAAAAAGAAATTATGGTGCAATTAGAGTGTTTACTACCGTATTATTTAAATTTATATCACTATTTAGATGGCTCAACCTATTTTCAGGATAAATTATGTTTATATTTAAACTTTTCTAATTTTAATATGATTCAAAAAACTTAACACAGTGGCATTACCACTAAAACAATCTTAATGTACATTGAAAATAGAACTGACAGCATTTAAGAGTAAATTTACTATAATAAATTGATGAAATTTTATAATTAGTCAGTCGTGTTGTAGCTTTGGCATCAACGTATTATTGAAATCAATACATTGTTATTGTATGGAGGGGGTGCAGGTACCATGAAAGTTATGATTGAAAATTGTGTCACAAATATTTAAATTTGGAGAAACACTGCCCTAACCTTATTCTATTTGATAATTAAAATATATTTTACAAACACAAAGAGTACCCTCTAACTAATACTTTTTGAACAATTCTGTGTATTTCAGAAATTGATATCCACTTCAAATGCTCGTGTACACAACTATAGTTCTTGTTGTGATTTAAAATGCTATTATTATTTGGGAGGAATTGTCTATTTAAATAGTGCCCTAACATTCTTCTATTTGAAAATTAAAATATTTTACAAACAAATTATTCTATAACTAAGGCATTTTGAACAATTCTGTGTATTTTAGAAACTGATGTTCACCTTAAATGTGGGGGAACACAGTTATGGCTCTTGTTATTATTTGTAATGTTATTTATGGATAAGGGGAATTGATTATTTAAATAATGCCTGAATCTTTTACTATTTGAAAATTAAAATACTTTACAAAGTACTTCTAACTAAACACATTTTAGGCAGTTCTGTTAAATTTACTACCCACCTGCACACAATACAGCCCTTTATGAAATTTAAAATTCAAAATTCTATCTCAAACCGTAACCATCTATCACTCCATTTCCCTCCACCTGAAATTCATTACCTGAGCTTCCCCAAATTCCACCAAAACGAATAGGAATTATCGGCGTCCCGAACGCATAATTTCAGAAACTCATGCAGGAAGCTTCAAATGAAGTTTTCCATTCCATGCACTCACTCCCTATTCACATTCTATTCGCAGATTAGCGGGAAGTATAGAATATGATTTTCGAACCTTCGAATTCGAATCGCTGTGTGGGCTTCCTTTGATTGGTCAGATCACACTTTCTGCGGCACATTCATTTAATCTATTAACTCTTGCGAATGTGGTGTCACACAAGTTGTCGACATTCAGTTATCAAATAGAAGAGCTAGGATGGAGATGTGTCTGGAATTCGAACATTTCGACAATGATGTTTTGTTGCAACCGCCTTCAGGCCATTTAGTGTTGCTGTCAATTGTGAAAATTTGGAACACGATAGCGAATCTCATAAAATGGGAAAACTTTTGCTTGGAATTTATGTAAATCTGTGGCAAAGTGGTTCAACGAAAACAAATTGCAGTGATGTTTGTGACATCTATTTCGTATTGTTGGGATTGGGTTATATCTTTATTTCTGAAATCGATGAAATGTTTGTTTCGTCTTCAGTGATTCGGTGTGTGTGTAAACGAAATTTTATTTCAGTTTGCAATTGAGGTCGTATTACACTGCCATGCCTGGAAATGAAACATGGAAGTTGAAAATTAATATTTCGATTAGGTCTTTTGATTTGGTTTTGAAAAGCAGCCGATCTAATCTTTTGAGCATTTTGAATCGAAAATTTCTACAATGTTCGAGACTTAATAAAACTAAATCTACGTGAATCGAAATCAATAATAAAAATTAATGTTTTATTTTAATCAGTAATAAAGGGAAAATAATAAAAGGAAGCGGGATGAGGCAAGGGAATTTGTTCTATAATATTTGAAGCCATTAATTTTTAAGATCGTCTTCAGTTTATGTTAAAAATTAGAACCCCAAAACTAAAAACTTTTTTTTGTCAGAAAATACAAGAATATTAATATTATATTTTGAAATCAATAAATCCTGTATATTTATTACTATTTGAATTAACTTTTTGTTTCTTAATATAATCTTCGCATTTCCTCTCCCGTAGAATAATGTCAAATAAATTTCAAACTTTTTACATATTAAAATGAAAAACTGCATTATTAAAGGATATTTCTAAGCGTGATTGCGTTATAGCTAGTCCGTGAAAGGAAAGCGTCATTATTAATTAGTCATTATATGTTTTTCATATTTAAAACATATATTCAAGCTTTGGATAATTAATATCAAAATAAATTAGATATGAGGTGAAGTTTAAATATATATCAATTAAATGTTTATAATAACATTTTTATTTATTTCAATCGCCAAACAGTAGTCGAACAGCTAGATTCAGATCATCCTGCTTTTGGAATCTTTTCTGATCCAGTTCCTCGGCCCTCAGTAACGCTTCTATATTGTAAACAGTGGACAATTTCTTACCTTTGTTCACTTTCATCTGGGAATCACTTTCATTTTTTTTCTTTTATTTAAATAGTAATACCCATTATCATACATCATGGTTTTTACAGACGTTGGTGAAGAAAAATGCGCTTCAGAAACCACTTCAAAACAAAATTACGTTAATAATCTATACATTTTTTTAAAATCTAAAAGGCATTTCAAGTTTCTGATTGTTTTTATGTAAACTATGTAAAAAATTTACCTAAAGTAAATGTTTATTAAGTTCTAGATGAGAATAACCAGGTACATGGGAATATATATTATAATTTATTTATGTCAACCACATCCTCAATATATATATATATATATTCATATTTGTCATCAAGATGTAGAGCATGTTATACAGTAGTTTCAGTAGTTATATGAAAATAGTTCATAGTACAATATATGTCAAAAATAAGCGTTTTTCAAACATGTGTTTAAAATAAACAACAGCACAGGAAACTTAGAGAATAAGACGCGTTATTGTGTTTTATACATTCTAAAAATATTTTAAGTGGAAAACATATTAACAATGTTTACGAAAATAATAGTTACTAAAATTTGTAAATTTATTCAAGCCGTCATTATATAGACGTAGTAAAAATCTACACTTTAAGAAATTTAAGAATGGTTTTAAAACTTACCTTATATACTTTTTGAACATAATTTATTTTATTAGAATATTCTAAATATCTAATGCGCTCCAAGCAGTGAAGGATTATACTGCTTTAAATTGGTATATTTCTGTTCCAGCTTGGAACATTAAAATTATTGAAATTTTTTAAAGGCATCTCTTTTATTATAAATATTACTATTTAATTTATATTTTATGCTCACATATATATTAGTTGCTTTAAATCTTAATGTAAATTTAACTACGGATACAAAGTTTGCTTTTATCTAATTTTCACAAGACATGATGCACATTTTTTTTCTCAGGTAGTATTTTATAAAATTATATTTTTCAGCTAAGATGGTTTTTAGTTACATTGAAGTAAATCTTAATGTTGACTATACAAAAAACATTAAATGTGACACATATGTTGCGAGAATAAAATACGTACATTACGTTCATTAAGCCAAGAATAATACAATCCTTTGAGAATTCACCAACATTACTTTTCAGTTTACTCTTTTCTCTTTCTCGTATTAAATAAAGTGAACATGCAAGTTTGTACAGTGTTAAAGTAGAGAATTTCACCGCTTTTAGTTGATTCATACATTACTTTAAGAAAATAAATGTTTAAGAACAAGTTTGCCCTTTTATGTTCTGACTTTGCTAAGAAAGAATAATATTAAGCTGAGATTTAAAGAGAATTAAATTAGCTTAGGATTTAACAGAATGAAATATGATGGATAAAAGGAACAATGTAATAATTTTTTAAAAAGAACCTGAAAGTATTGAAATGTAGTTTTCTTTTAAAATGTGAATATATATATATATATATATATATATATATATATATATATATATATATATATATATATATATATACTACCTATTGAGGCATTTGATGAGTATAAGTACAATATTTTAAAAGATCTTATGAATTTTGGTTACCATTCTCAATATGAAACTACTTTTAAAGATATAAAACAGAAAATTTATGAATTACAAAAGAATTTTATCATAGTTTACATTGATAAAGTACCTGGTAACTATGATTTGTGATTTGTAAGTATTTATATTATAGTATTCTTTATGATCACTTTCTTAATAATGGTTCTTTTAAAAATTAGATTTGTCATATAATGAAATTAGTAATCGTATTATTGCTATTTATAAAAAATTAGGTTATTGTATTCCTAAAATTAAGTATCCATATATTTTTTTAACTCCAAAATTCCATAAAAGTCCGGTTAAATGTAGAACTGTGACAAATGGTTTTAGAACATATATTACTACTGCAGGCAAATTACTTCATAATATTATACAAAACTTTATTAATCAGCAATGTAATAAAGCTATAATTAAAAATAGTAAAGAGATTATAGATTTTTTTTAATAAAAATATTTATTCAGTTCATAGTTATGACTTTGAAGACCTTTTCAATTCCATTGATTTGTATGATATTATTAAAGTAATTTTAGAAAACCACAGTATGTATAACCTTAATATTAATTTTAACAAGTTTAAAACTCTCATAGATTTTGTCTTAAAAGAAAATTACATCAATTTTTTTTAATGGTTCTTTATATAAACAAGAGAAAGGACTCCCACAAGGGGGCCCAGCTAGTAATAGTTTGGCTAATCTTTATTTACATTTTTATGAATATAATTATGTTATTAATAATGACTACTACATTTTTAGGTATATCGATGATTTATAATTATTTTTGGTAAAAATGATAATTTAAATCCCATTATTAATTTTTATCCGTCTTACTTAAACTTAGTTAAAATTAATAATAATCCAATCAAAACAAATTACCTAGATGTATCACTGTATATTAAGGATTTGAAACTACATAGTAATATTTATGATAAAAGAGACGCCTTTAATTTTAATATCATCAAAGTGCCTTACTGGAATTCTAATTTATCAATATGTATATATAAAAATATTATTTTTAACTATATTTATCGCAATACTGTATTAGTTAGCGATAAAGCTGATATTTTTTTAAATCTTAAAAAAAATTTTAATCACTGTATTGAACATGGATATCCTGCTAACTTTCTTTGTAATTATATTTATAATGGTTTTTTATGATACACAATTTGTATTACTGTAATTATTTACTGTTATTATGCTTTGTAATGTTTTTTTAAATTTAGACAATATCTAATTTATTCTACAATTATTAAATAAATGGCGCCACATACTTATTAAAAAAAAATTTAATATATATTTTTTGAGTTTCTTTTATATTTTACGCTAATTTTATATGATTATTAATTTATGATTTTTTAAAAGTATATATATATATATATATATATATATATATATATATTTCTTATTTTCGTATCGCAATTAATTTTATGCGGTTCTGCTCTCACCCCTATTTGGCGGGAACACGTTACTGCACTCTTGGCCATCGTCTTAACTCCGAATTAGTAGGTTATGTTTTTGTTCCTATGTTATTTAGTTTAATGATTTTTTTAATATTTAAATTCTACATATATAATTCTTTCCTTTCCTCTTGGTACATAGTATGACAAATTACAAGTGAAGGTTGGCGCCGCAAAACTTGTTTAAACCTGCAATCCTGGTTCCTAAGGCCAGGAGTTTGTCTTTATACTATGTGCCTTCTTCCTAATTTTAGTTATCTTAGGTATATAACTATATGTTTATTTTTATATGTTTGTTTATATATTTGTGTATATGTATATATATGTATAAATTTATATATGTATGTGTATGTATATGTACATAGTTATATATTGAAAAATTTTTTTATATTGGATTATATATATATATATATATATATATATATATATATATATATATATATATATATATATATATATATAATTATAGTTATTAGTTTTTTTAGAAAAAAATAACTCAATATAAGTTCCTTTTGAGTAACTAGACAGAGATTAGAACATCGTTGAAGCGCTGCTATCAATACCGAGCACCTGTTTCATTCCTTGCACTTTTTCCGCATAACTAAAATAAACACATATTCAGCCTTCATTGTTGAGGTAAATTAGTGGAATCGACTTCAACCCACGCTTTGTAGTCCAATAATATTTTTTTATTGATAAATATTTTATTTAAACTTCTATTGCGCTTGGAACTCCTTCCACAAAATAAAACTAATAATGGCAGGATTAAAAGTTCTTTTAAACGAGAATCAACTTGTACCACACATAACATATGAAGTAGACAGTCGGAAGCTAGTTTTGAATAGAAATCACCTATATCTCTTCCCATGGGGTCAAATGGCACTCCCTACTGTTAAATTTCCTCAAGCTCTCCAAAACCGCATTCTCTTTCTCTCTAGTTGACTCAACTAAAAGGACATTGTGGAATCTACGCTCTTCACACGTCTTGTATATTGAAGATGAAGAAAGCTTTTTATGGCCACCTTGGACTCTTTTGTTGTAAGAATGAGTTAAAAGAAACCATAAAAAGCTTTCTTTTCTTTTTTTTTTTTCTTCTCTAAAAGAAAAAAAAAAATTCTTTTTTTTTTTTTACATTAGAGGTATTGTAACAGGAAACGAGTTGACTGACACAAATTTGTCGCGAGTGAAACCGGCTTAAATTTAACTATTGTTGTAAATGACAAGATTGGTCACTAGTAAACTCTGATATTGTTTCTAACTGCGGCATTAATAAGGAATGGGGACGGAATAGGATATCTATTCCCTCTTCACACTAGAGAGGTTCTGACAGAAAACGAGTTTACTGGCGTATAGTTGCCTCGTGTGAATCCTGTCTAAAAAGTCTTAATAATTGGCTTCAAAGGAAATTCCATTTCAACCCAGTTGCATAAGTCGAAGGTAGTCCATGAACCGGCCAAGCTTCGCAGATTACCTTTTAATGATGATTCAAAAACTGAGCTTTGGATTTTAACATAACCCACCACTACAGGTAGATTATAAGTCTATGAAGAGCCATGAGTACTCATTTATAAATCACGAGTTGTGATCTTGGTGGCTACGGTGCTAGAGACAAATAAACCCACCATCTCAATTAAAAAGTGTTTCGGACATCAACAAAAAAATTTTCCAAATGACGTTCAATAAAACCGCAGATGTATATGATTTGCAGAGTGTCTGGAAAAATAACCTTTTCTGAATGTTACTCCGAAGTCTCTTAAAAGTAAAGATTCTTTTCCTTTCTAAGAGGGGGGAGGGGTATGGTATCTCTTCTTTGAATTCCTACAAGAAAAAGAACAGACTAAAAAACTAGCGTGAAAGGAAATTCCTTTTTGCAGTAGCAACATGCAACTTTTTATCTTTCGGAAGATAAAAAGATTCGGAAGATTGAGGTATAAGTCTCTGATCTCGAAAATGGCCAGTTCAAATTACTATGACTGAAACTTTCTTCTTCACCAATTGTCTCTGATGCATGCAGAATTAAAAAAATACACAGTATATTCATATTCACTAGCAGGTATAAAACTGTATTCTCAAAAAATATTGTATATACTCCTCTTTAAGATTGTATTCATAATGCTATCGTAAACATTTTTTTAAAATTAAGTAACCTGCCAGCATTCCTAATAGAATGTTTCATACGAACTATTAATAATACCCACTCCTCTTTTACTGGATTGGTGTAACTTCCTTCTGAGAATTCTACACATTACATTAAAGATTCTAATATTGCGTATCATTTAGAAGATTAATAGAAATGTTAAAAATTACCATATTCTAGTTCTAGGAATTCACTGAAATATGTAATAATTACACAATTTCGTAAGAATCTTTTAACAATGCGCCATTTTTAATGGTATTACTAAAGGTCTAGACAATGTTTTGAGCTCCTTAGGTTGAAACTATTATATTAATTTCAAAGTCACCTTACACTTTATCGTCAGTGAGAAAAGTATCGGTTAGTGTGTATATACAACATCTAGCACTGTTTTTGTTTTTCTGAATCAATCCTTCACGTTACTAAACTTCAGATTTATCCAAATAAGGCTAAGGACTATAAATGGTATCTATTAATCCTTGTGCATATGACTATTAACTATGTGTCAGTAAATTTTAATTAAAACCATGACGCTTTTGGTTTATTAACACATGCAGTGACCTCCTCCTCAAGTCGTTAACAACAAAGGACCGGAGTAAAAGTGTTTAACGGCCTGGCCGAATAAAAATCTTTTTTCGTTCCAGTCATCTAACCTGAGCACTTCAGACCCGAATGAAACCAATTCAAATCCCTCTGCCTCTAAGGTCACCAAGGGTGATCATCCCCCTTACCCCGTTGTCAGTATAGTTTTCTTAGAAGTGTGACTCAGGAAGTGAACACTAGAGGGTAGCACAGTTTAGCACTGCTGGTTAATTATGCATCTGTGGCGCCTCCACTCATTCATGACATGTAGGCGGCGCCGTCATTCGCTAACTCCGCTGTAAACAGATTCGCATACTATGAAAATAGTTACCACTATTTTTGTTTCCGTACATTGTATATACAGGTATGTTGATACGAGTTCAAATAAAATAGCCTAGCTTAGCTTAGCTTGCCCAAATTTATTTCAAGCTTTAGCTGAGTGTATGTGGATTAGCATACACCACACATTCATTCCATGAGGAATCGAACGAAGACATTCCGAACAAATCTCGATTAGTGATTCAAACGGCAACGCCACACACGTCAACTAGGCCAGCTATCTCAACAAAATACTACCCACAACGGAAAAACGTTATAATGATACTCAAACATACTGGAGATGGATACAATTACAGTATTAGGTGGAAAAACAACATTCTTCAAGAATCAACAGCTAAAAGAACTTTCCTCTGTATGAAGGGGGTATGCAGTGACTCCTTTCGCAAGTCGCGAACAACAAAGGACAGGAATAAAAGCATTTATTAACCGGCCCGAATTAGGATTTATTTTCATCCCAATCACCTAAGGTATGCTCGGAGTAGCTGTGGATTGGTAAGTCGGTGTCTCGAATAAAACCCTTGCTAAGGTTTTTCAACCGCTTCTACCAAGCACACTTTAGTTTGATACAAGATTCCTTTAAAGCTTTCGTTCGTCTTTGTATTCTTATTACACTTAATCATTTCAAAGACGATGTGAAACAGCGGGTAATTGGTTTAATTATCACCTGAAATAATCCTAATTAAAATATTGCCATGAAGTGCCAATAAAACACGTCAAAAAGCACCGTGGGTGGTTTTCATTATTGAAAGGAACCAGTACGACAAGCATTCAGAAATTTTAAGAACAATTTAAGTAATTTCTCTTTTGAACAAAATTAAAGAAAAAACGCCTTTATCTTAAAATCCCTTGAATGGAGAGTTTACATTACGTCGGTACTTATATATACTTAACTGGAGATAAGGTAAAAAAAAATTGAAGCCTTTCCTATAAAAATAATTTTTAATAACTCGCAGGCCATGTATGAAATTGAGAAAAAGCTATTAAAAGAACAATATCGATTATAGGGTATTCGAAAATAAGCAATCGCGGTATTCATAATAAGAAATTTCATTATCTTTTATATGTTGCGCTACTAATAAAAATAATTACCTATCGCCGGGCAATGGAGAGCATTGAAACCTGGTTGCAGTAATTGAAATCCTTCGGTAGACTGAGTAAAGCTATTGAAACGCTGAAAAAATATAAGATTATCCTAAATTTAATTAGAAATCCTTTTTTGAAAAAGTAATTATGCGTCTTTTTGCGAAAGGAGCCAGTCGACATGCGCAACTGTAACAGCTGAGAAAAGGTTTTTGGTTCAACACGAAAAAACAAAATTAGCTAAAGAAAGGAACAAAATAATTTTTTTTTGAGTAATTATTCTTTTTCTCCGTCTTTTTATGAAAAAAACATTGCGAAAAGTTGATATTTCAAAGGAATTTGAGGTATGGAAAAAGTAATGGAGAGAGAGAGGAATCAAAAGTAAAAATACAAAAAAGAGCATTTCCGGAATTAATAAAATATAATTCTGATTTTATCTTTTTTTAACAAAAAATATGTATTTTTATTTATAAAAATATTTAATACAAACACACACACATTTTCAAATGAAGTTTTTAATGCATATATGATTTAACATATTAACGTATCGAAATTTTTCACTTTCAATTTTATATATATATATATATATATATATATATATATATATATATATACACATGCATATATATACACATGCATATATATATACATACATATATATATATATATACATGCATATGTATATACACATGCATATATATATACATTTACATATATATATACATATCTATATATATACATACATATACACACACACATGTATATATATATATATATATATATATATATAGTATATATATATATATATATATATATATATATATATAAAGGAGAAAAGCGACTCACTCATTCACTCACTGACTGACTGACTCACTGACTAATCACGATATCTCCGGAACTATTAAACCTACAGACTTGAAATTTGGTAGGTAGGTTCCCTTCATAGAGTAGACGTCAGCTAAGAACGGATTTTACGAAGTTCGAACCCCAAGGGACGTTACGGGGGTATAAGGGGCGTTATAGATAATTATTTCCATTACTAAACTATTAGATGTACAGTCGTGAAACTTGTTACACACATTTCTTTCATAAAGTACAGATTCCCTACATAACGATTTTTACGAAAATCGACCTCCAAGGGGCGTTGAGGGCGCTTAAGGGGCGTTATACATAATTATTTCCATTTTAACCTATTAGACGTACAGTCTTGAAATTTGGTATAAGCGGATTCCTTTCATAGAGTACAGATCCCCTACAAAATGGGTTTTGTGAAATTCGACTCCCAAGTGGCGTTGTAGAGAATTAAGTGGCGTTATAGGAAATTAATTCCTTTTTTAAACTATTAGACGTACTATCTTGAAATTGAGTAAGCAGATTCCATTCACTGAGTAGAGATCCGCTATAAGATGGGTTTTGTGAAAATCGTTTCCTAAGTGGCGTTGCGGGGGCCGTACAGTCTTAAAATTTGGTAAGCGAATTCTTTTCATTGTGTAGAGATCCGCTACAAAATAGTTTTGGGGGAAATTAATCCCCAAGGGTCACTGAGGGGGATTAAGTGGCGTATAATAGATAAATATTTCCGCTTTTCAACTAATAGAACCACCTGCTTTAAAAATAGAAGGTATGTACCGTTCATGGAATAAAGTTCCTTTTACAAAGATTTTTGCGAAAATGGACCCTCAAAGGAGTGGGGATGTGAGGGATTAAGGCGTGTTATAGAAAAATTGCTGTTTTTGAATTTAACTCATTTACTTGAAATTTGTTTAGCACTTTTCTTTAGTTGAATCGAGTTCCACTAAGAATGGATTTTACGGAAATCAACTCCAGGGGGAAGAGGGGAGAGTTATTGGGGCGTATTGATAGACAAAATTCCCGTTTTTGAACTGCTTAGACTATAATAATAAAATTTGGTTTGCATGCTTCTTTTGTTGAATTGGAATCCGCTAAGAATGCTGTCAACAAGGTATTGATGATAAAAATTCCGTTTTTGCTCTGTAAGATTTAGACTTGAAATTTAGCACGCATGTTTATTTTATGGAGTAGAGATTCACTGAAAGTTTCTTTGGTGGAAATCCACTTGATTATTAGTTTAAGTGAGCGAAAAATATCTTTCTACTTCTATTTTAGATATAAATAGAAATATTAGATATTATAATTTATGTTCTTTTTATATCAAGGGGTTAGAGTGTAACAGCTATAAATATATTTTCAATGCAATCGAATTCTTAATGCTAGATATCAATAATTAATCTATATGTAAACAGTATACATATATACAACATCGTGAAATACCCAGTGAAGCGGGTGGGTAACGGCTAGTATATATATATAATTGATAATGAATGTTTTGAAAAAAATCATTTGTGAAGCTCACACTCACCTTAAATTTCTGTGTATCTGCACTAAATGTTCTTTAAGAAAAATAGAAGTGAACAATGGAATTCTGGGATGCCAGAATACATTTGTATTATCCAATCCAGTGTGATATGTTAAGTTTGTTAGCAAATTAGGCTTAAGAAAAGTTACAAACGATATTTTTGTGCGGACACGCTAAGTAATAATATTAAAAATATTATTGGAAAAAGAATTGTATTTTTCATTTGTGCAAATTGTCCTACTTACGTATATATATGCAGAATTCAGCATAAGGATTTTTAAAAAAGAATATTAGGCATTACATAAAAAGAATTTGGAACTCATCCATCAGTAGCGTTGAAAAAGTTTATTTTATGTCGAGCAACAATCTCTGCCACATTGTTGTTTCATGTTTTCATAATCACTAAATTCTATTTCATAATCACTAAATAACCCTGTTGTCTAGTACAAAGATAATTTTTGAAAACTATTCATATAATTTATTTCCACGTTGCTTTAATTGTTATTTATATTACCATTTTTGATGAATTACACTAACATTACACTTCACTTTTTGATGAATAATATGATATTATCTTAGGTTGAGAAAGGTTTCAAATGGGAGAGTGAGGAAAGAATTTAAGGTATTTTAAGAATATTAATTTCATTATATTAGAAGACATGGAACATAGTATTTTACACCAACAGAAAAAGAAGTTACATATATATACTCTTTGGATCTTGCTTTCAGTATTGGTATTTTTTTATTGGATTTGTTCAATAACAGTTTATTAAGGTTTCAATAAAATTTAAACTCTCAAAATAATCTATCTGAATGATTGAGTAGTATGGAAATCCACTGCATGACCTGAATTTTAATCCTACCATTACTAAGGTAATTTTCTTAATGAATATACGAGGATTTAGCGAGTCAATTTCACTTTGGCTTGATTTGAACTAATTTACTGTTATGCCAATAAACTATTTGTTTCGATCTTAAATTAATCCTTTAGCAAAGACTTATGAACATATATCAAGTGGCTCTTTAGATAAATTTGCAAAAGCAACTATTGTATATTATGGTTCTTACCTATTAGCGTCACCGCAGCAAAATTGGCGCCACGTGAATCGCACATTATCAATACAACAAAAATATTCAAACGAGTTTCAAATGAAAAAAAGAACCAATCCGTCAAATTATTGTAGAAAATGACGCCAATTTAGCTGCTGTGACGCTAATACATAAGCACCTAAATAATTTGTGACCCTCCATTGTAGAGGAATGAAAAAATACTGATGTGTCACAGTGAGAACCCTGCATGAAATTGACCGCTTAGTCATTAAGGACTATTTAAAGCACATTTTAACTACATAAATGTTTTTAATATTAAATAAAATGTGCTCTTAAAGCTCTAGTTTAATACAATACACCCAAATTCAGTATTATTGATGAAAATAATGTAGGACTAATGAACGGATTTAATAAAAAAGATGTAAAAACTTAACATTTTGTACTTACATAGTACAACAATTTTATTATTGATTTAGTTTTCAATTCCTAATATTATTTCACAATCTCCTTATATATATCTTGTTCAAATTTTCAATCGTTAATAAAATACATTTTAGAGAGCTTAATTGAGCTGAAATTACAAGCACGATTATTTTAGATAACAATACGGTAATTTAATTAAAATTAATTAAGTTTAATTTACTGAAACTAATTATTTAAAGAATTATAAATAGTCACGTTGGCTTCATTTTTAGCGACTTGGGTCAAAACTGAAAAATAATTTTTTTTCTCACGTTTTAAAGCATTCAATAGCCATGTGTTCTGGGATGGGCAAGTAAGCCCTGGCCCTCATGGGCTGTTGTGCCACTGAGTTACAGTTTAATGCATTTAGTTGAACTGACATTTTATAGACTCGATTGTTTTGGATGACAATATGATATTTCAATGATAATTAATAAAAATTAATTGACAATATTGTAATTCTGTCATATGTATATACATGTTTATATTGATTGTAATTATTTGATAAAAAGTAACCGAAATAAAAATGTTCTTTGTTGATTTAAGATAGACATTAAAAAAGTTTTATATTATTTATTATTATTTTAATTCAACCAATGTTTGAAAATACACTCTTTATGTTTTGAATATACCTCCTACCATGAGTACTTTTTAATAAATTTAGATTTTATAGTTAATTTTTTTCTTTAGTAACATGGTGTTTTTTTTCAAAAATTTTTCCTTTTGCTGATTTTTTTAAAAAAAAAAGAGGAAAAGGGGAATTAAATCTGCCAAATTTGCCATTTTTTTATTTGCTAACTATTTTATTTATGCAGATGCTTTTTTTAGTAAACTCTTACGATATTAAATTTTTGGGTTACCCTTAATACAGTTTGGCGACATAATTTAAAAGTCGCCAAAGCCGCCTACCTGCTCCCTATATTTCATTTTAATCCATATTTTTTTCTTGGAATAAAAAAGGAACAACACGTCAACAATGCTGTCATAAGATAAATTCTGAGATCTGTGATGGTAAGACACATTATTATTTTTTGAAAAAAAAAAAAAAACAAAAAAAAAAAAACAAGAGTTTCTCTCTTTTAACCAGTACTTGTAAATGACAGGACTCTTGAATGGAGAGGAAAACACAGAATGAATAAATGGTTGTACAAAAAGAATCGCCCCTGTTCGAGAAATGTTAAGTTTTTTTTAAGGGTGAAAAAAAACTTTCCATTTTATCTAATTAAAACACTGAAAGTGGCATGCACAATTTTGGATGTCACCTCCAGCCAAGCTTCTGCGTGTTTGTTAATTACAACTTAACTGTTATTGTTTTTTGTAGTTGCTGTGCTTTTTACCCTTTTTCTTACAAATGTTTTGGTAATTCAAATGGAACAAAGCTGTAAAAATGGATTTTTTTTTCAGTATTTCTAGAGCGGGAAATGAAAACTAATTGCTTAAATTCAATTGAAGTCTGTTCGATTTTTAGCATATTTATTGCAATGAAAGAATGCGTTTTAAGGGATTTTTTTTAAGTAGCTGTCTAACCAATCGAAATGTTTAGTTTGTTATTTTTTTTTCTAAGTTTTTCATGGTAAATGACTACTAAACACTACAGCAGAAGGAAGTGTATCAATACTGGGATACACTTAAAGGAAATGCAATAAGAAAGCAATAATCAAAATATTAGAACATACATGCTTATGCGTAAATAATATTACAAAAATACAGTTTATTTTGTCCTTGTGTTTACCGAAATTTATCAATGGAAAATTGTAATGATGAATTCAAAATCTAAATTTTATAAGATTTCGAAAGAGAAAAAATTCAAAGTTTGAAGCGTGACAGTCAAAATATTTAATTTTGCGTGTGAATTTCTTTTTTCTTCGTAATAATAATAATTGCCAGTGGAAACACTTATATCGATCTTTTTTTTACAAGCTGAAAGTATTAATAACATAAATAAAACGAGCTTGATTCTTTTTTAGTTTAGTCAGTTATTAAGACCGTTGAAACGTCCGTGTCTTCGGAAATGAAGATGGGCAGTTCAAACCACCCTGCCTCAAAATAACACCAACAGCTTCCTCGAAGTAATGGTTCGGAAAAACAAAACATTGTTGTTTGGCGACCTAATTTAGTTTTATTAGTTTAATATACTGTCTATGGATTCTCTCATAAATCACGACTAGTGAACTGAACGACTACAGCACACACATCAAATGAATCCATCATCTCAACTAGAGACTGCTGATGACGTCAAACAGAAAATGTTCTAAATGATGATCAATGCAATAATGAAAGGGAAAAAAGTATTTATTGAACTTCGTACCAAACTCGAAGTCCTTCAGCAGCAAAAAAAAAAAAAAAAACTGTTCTCTGTGGGGAAGGATCTGTGTTGTCCCCTTAGCCCCTAATCAAATGAATCTTCATCTTTGGGCATCTGGACTGCAAGCAAGCTTAAATCCAATATCTGGGGGACCTCGATGTGGGATACGACGAAAGTGGAGTTTTTACAATCTGCGGAGAAGCACGGGGGTCATTGACTGTTGCCAGGAGATCTAGAAGGCGTGCCCAAAAATTTCTTCTGGATGATTTTGAAAAACGTTTTGGCACGGTTGAAAGCTTAGAGACTGCTCTCTGATTGGTGGATGGTAAGGGTGAACATAGACTCTGATTAGCTGCCCAGGAGGCTCAGAAGGTTAGAAATAGGGATAGTGGGAGAAGCTTGTACAGTGGGGCAAAGTAAAATTTAAAGATGGAGAAAAATTTAAAGAAAGAATGAAAATAATTAAATTTACTTAGGTGCAATAATTAAAAATTATTACGATGAATAAAAAGGCTATGGACTGTTGTGTTAGAATCCAGAAGTATTCTTCTTGGCCTTTTAGTTTTATCATTAGGATTCTATGGAGTTAACCCATTAGTCGAGACTATCAACTACAATAGCAAAAAGCGCATAATAGGCTCAAGGTGAAATCCTTCTAGTTTTAGTTGCTTAAGCTAGTTTGAAACACCTATCTCAGGATCCAAAAGTAGTCTAATAAAATCACATTTACATTCAAACATGCTGCCTGTAAGCCACTTAAGCCCCTAATGGCTTACTCTTAGGGTTGCCCTGAGATTTGCAGCCACCAATTGGAAACTATTCATAGAAATAACAAATTTCTATCAAATCCTCATGTTTTATAAGGTATAAACAGATATGAAATACATAAGTAAACGCGTACACATTTATTAAACTAAAATGATGTTTCCTTTAAAACACCAATATTGCAAACGATTTACTTCTTATTGTAAACGCGGCAATTAAATCTTAGATCGATCTAGAAAAAAAATAATTTATAAAATCTTTGATGCAAAGTACTTTGTGTTAATTCAAAACATTTGAATTTTATCTAGGAACCTAAAGAGAAATATTTCTTTGAAATAAAATTTCATGATATGTTTCTTGACTTATTTCTGCGAATGTTGATAAGTATTTTATAAGGATCTCGCCTGATCCTTAGAATGATTTTAAATCCAAAACTAATGTAATGAAGGGAAATCTAGAATATAAGAAGTAATTTTTTTTAATATGTTTCACAAAAATAATGTTTTAAAAAATATTGTTTCACAAAACTTAAAAAAAAATTGTTCGATTTCTTTTATATTCCATATCGAGAACAGGGAATGATGCTGTTCATTCTTCAAAATTTTATAAAGGAAATATTTTGACAACAGTGTGAAGAGAAAAAAAAATCTGCCGTGCCACCGTGGAATTTTCTGAGACGAAACTTTTCGAGAACAGAATCCAAAATACTTTTAAAAGAAAATAAACTAGTCCACCTGCCATAAAGTGTATTTGATGATAGATTGCGACCTGACTTAGAAGTGTGGACCATGAACTCTATAATCCTGGTAGATTGAGAGACGAAATTGTAGATAAAGTAAAGGTTTCACAATCTCTACGCCACCAAAAATGTTCTCAATGAATTGCCGCTGGTAGATTTGGAGGGAAAAAGCTTCACAATCTTGTTCTTTTCAAATATTTCAAATTATTTATCTATTACAGATACTAGGGGGGGGGTACCCTCGTTGTACAAATTATACAATTGTTCATACTCATTGCTCAAATTATAAAACCGCAATTTACATGTATTATGCAGTTCTATTTATTTTTTCACCTCCGCAAAAATCGCTCTTGGTGAGCTCTAATGTACTATCACAACCGTATTGGTGACATTACATGAATGAGTAAGTAAGTGAGTGAATATTAACGTCACACTGTTAGCTACACGAGGGCTTTTGGCAACGGACCTCGTAATTTTGAACCATGGTCAAGTGACGAGGACGACAACTGATCTGGCACCCCCTCTCCTAACTACCACACCACACCGCACCAACGGGAGGACGTTTGAGCTCTCGACAGGTTTAGCGTGCATCGCTTCCCTACACGGCGGGTCTTTAGTGCTACTGGGCTCGAACTCATGACATGCCTGCCATGATCCAATATCTTAACCACTGGGCTACCGTAGCCCCAACATTATGTGAAAGGAAGCACATGGTGGATAATTCAGCGTGTACAACTCATGCAAAATCGGGGTTGCCAACTTGGCGAGATATCTTGAACATTGGCATTGTAGCGATAGTACGTAATGAAATGATTACAGAATCACGAAAAACTTTTTTAAAAAAGAAATAAATATCGTGCATAAACAGAATGGTGTATACTGTAATGCCAAACAGATTTTCTTAACTTTGTAAGTTTAACTGAAAAATGAAGCATTTACAGAATGTCTTAAAACTTAAGTAACCGCGGTGGCCAAGTGGTCGTGGTAATGAGCTTGAGCTCGGTATTGTCGAGTTGCGGGTTCGAAGCTTAGCTCAAAAACAAAGTCCTCCCTTTAAAGTAGTGCGGAAGTTTGGAATGGGGTCCCCGCTCAGATGTCATCCTCGTCACTTGATTCTCACTCAGAAGTACAATGTTCGTCACCGATTGACCACATGTAGCCCCAAAGTGTGACGCAATTAAAAAAATCATATAAAAAAAGACGTAAACTGATAGATTAATATTTATGGTACAGCTACGCATATTTACACGAATGCTAAAGTATTTTTTTCTCTTTAAAAGGTAGCCATGGTCATGGTCTCTAGCTCGTGACCGGCATTGTCGAGTCACGAAAAGCTGTTGTTGTTTCTAATGCCACCTGTCTGACGTAGTCAGTTCGAAGCCCACGAAATTCATCGTGGCAAGGGGTGAGAAATACGCCTGCCATTGACTTTAGCCTTGAGCCCCATACAGGTGACAGTACGATTTAGTTCGTAGAAATTCCCGAAAGGACGATAGATCATTACGATAGATGGCACCACCACCTATCCACACCTCCACAATTTAGACATGGAACTGAAGGGGAGGGAAATATTCTCCAGTCCCCTGTACTCGTGACTCAGCCCACAAGACTTTCGGATCCACTGATTTGACGAGCACGTACTCCGTGTGTACTCGGATTGTATTTAGTGGCATCGAGCATCGAACCCAGGCCTTTCGGTCAGGAGTCCAATGCTCTAATAACTAGGGGCTACCCACGGCCCCACGAAAAGCTAGTGCTATTAAAGATCCATCGTGTAGAGGAGCTGATGCAAGTTAAATTTATCAAGACTCAATGTCCTTTCGTTGACGTGGTGTGGAAATTCAGAGAGAGGAAGGTATGCCAGCTCAGACTGTGGTGTCAACTCAGACTCGTCATTTGACCGTAGCTTAGAATTAAAAGGTCCGTCGCCAATAAATCACGCGTCGCTTCAGGGGACTTGGAAACCTTCCTCTATCTGTATACTAACAATGTTAAACTGGTTGTTTTCGATGTACCTTTTCTCAAAACCTGTTATATGTACATGCTTGAAATTTTTAATACAATTAAAGTACACCTTTCTCATTATACTAAAATGAACTTTTAGCTATTTTCAAATTTTTTCATAATTTATAAAATATTTTATCAAACATTGCGAAATTTGACCCATTATTTACATAAAAAATTTGCAAAAAATCAATTTTTGAATTTTTTACAAAAAGCTCATTTCAGTATATATTAGCCATCCTTTTAAATATATCATAAAAATATTACATACTTTTGAACAATAGTTTCTCAGAAAAGGTACATCGAACATTAAAATTTACATTTTGAGATAAATTGATTTTAATGTATACAGTGAGACTTTTAATCGGCCAGGAAATAAAAAAAATAAAATGCTCAATTTACAACAAGAGATACATGTTTTGTTTTATATCAGACGTTTAACTTTTAAGCAAAAAACGATGTACTTTGCTTACATTTTTTGCCATTCAAATGGGCGAGTCCCAGTTTCAACGATTACTTAAAAATAGTTTTTAAGAACTTCTAATTACCCCAGAGGTTTTAAGTAAGGTATTTTTAGCAAGGTTAAAATCTATACAATTTGAAAATGTAAAAATCTCAAATTGTCAAAAAAAAATATGATTTAACTTTCCAAAAACCCCCTTCACAAAGCGACGTAATTTAAAGTCGAATCAAATCTAGGCAAAAGTGTTCTGTTTGCGTTCTATTCTTTAACTCGCGGGGCAAAGTCAGCCTTGAAGACCAAATGCTTTTACTCTTAAAACGGATCAACAATGAATATTCTAAGACTGCATTTGCTCTCAATGAATCTCTCTCAACGGCAGTTGGATTGTGCGACGAACAACGGGCATTGAAGTTTCGCAAACCTCTGAGATGAGTTCGGACTTGAAAGGCAGTTGGCGTCTTATATTGATCTGGACAAAGCGACATGCAAGGTATTATCAAGCTAAAATTTGGGGCAGACATATTGGAGAGAACACCGTAGGTAATGTATTTGATCGAGGATCTGAATATACAGCAGTATCCTTCTCCGAAGTATATACTAGGTACAAGGCCTTATAGTAAACGTCCATCATTTCAATGTATTATATCTCTGGGTTACGATTGATCTATACTTAGGACGCGTTAATTTTGGGCCTAGTTAGGAAGTGGGACACGCATTACTTATTATTATTCCCGCAATAATGAGTAAAGTTTGTAAGAAAGAGAGTTAGAGAGAAAACTTCATTAAAAGGCGCATGCGATAGTAGTGAGCGCTTTTTGCAATTATCAGGAAAAAGTAACTATGGGTGATTCATTTTAATATAAGAAGTTTGCAGTCCTTTGAAGAATAAGGAAAACTAGAGTCAAATGTTAAGGAAAATATCTTCACATGCAATTTAATTGAAAAAATGAAAAATCATAAATAATAAAAATTTGAAAAATCATACTAATGCTTTTAATGCAGCGTTTCTCAAACTGTGGGGCGCGAGCATATTGAAAAGTTGAAAACAAAAGGTTATTTAAAAGTTATTAATTTACTGAAAGTAAACAAACTATTATGATAAACGGCTGGCTCGGATGTAGTCCAATCTGGACGTCCAATTTTCGATGACTTTTTCCAACATTTGTGGCCGTATATCGGCAATAAAACGGCGAATGTTGTCTTCCAAATGGTAAGCGTTTGTGGTTTATCATAGACCAATGACTTTACATAGCCCCACAGAAAATAGTCTAGCGGTGTTAAATCACAAGATCTTGGAGGCCAATTCACAGGTCCAAAACGTGAAATTAGGCGGTCACCCAACGTGTCTTTCAATAAATCGATTGTGGCACGAGCTGTGTGACATGTTGCGCCGTCTTGTTGGAACCACAGCTCCTGGACATCATGATTGTTCAATTCAGGAATGAAAAAGTTAGTAATCATGGCTCTATACCGATCACCATTGACTGTAACGTTGTGGCCTTCATCGTTTTTGAAGAAGGATTCCACCAGCCCATAAAGCGCACCAAACAGTCAGTTTTTCTGGATGTAACGGTGTTTCGACATACACTTGTGGGATTAGCTTCACTCCAAAATGCGGCATTGTGTTTGTTTTGACGTAGCCATTCAACCAGAAGTGCGCTTCATCGCTAAACAAAATTCGCTTATGAAAATCGGGAACAACGGCAATCTCGTTTGGGCCCATTCGACGAATCGCCTTGCTTGATCATATTTAAAATGTAATGCCACAAGATTATCTTTCGAATAAAAAAAAATTCATGACAATCGAATAATACATCGTTGTTTTATTGCAATTTAAAGTTGTATACCTCTAAAAAACACCCTATATAATAAAATATATAATACACTTATAAATGTATCAGTATTGTACAATGTATATTTTAGTATTAATTTAACAATACTAAGTTAAGAACAAGTTTTATAATTATCAAGCACCCCATGGGCTTGTATTAATACTTATCTTGATAATTTGTACGGTTTATAAAAAATTCCTTAACTGCCAATTAAAAGTTATGCGATTCGCTCCCCACCGTTTACCACGTAGACGAGAAAAGAAATAAAAAAGCAAATCATCTGCAATAAATAAATTATTCGCAAACATTATCAAGGTTCTTTTATAGTATTCGAAAGCCGTCGGAATAATTTTATGGATAGCACTGCACAGAAAAGATCGTACTTCGGAAAGACGTATATATACGTCCAGAAAATTAATGCTCTGGTTGAGTGAGACACTTTTATACGTCGGTTGCACATAAGAAGTTGAAGTCGAATTGTAGCTTTTGCGTCAAAGTATAGTATTATTGAATTCAATACATTGTTATTGTATGGAGGGGGGGGCGATGAAAGAGATAATTGAATAGTGGGTCGCGTATATTGAAAATTTGAGAAGCACTGTTTTAATGTAATGATATATGTTCTATCACATAGTTCTACCTACTATTAGTTTACTCTCCCTATATATATACACTGGTATGCAAAAATTAAGGACGAGACGGTTTTTTCAATATAACTTTGTACAAAAGCTTTCCAAATCAACACATTTAATACCATAAGATCCCCAATACGTAAGGACATGTGTAATGTAAAGCAACACTTACTAAAAAGAGAAATCAGAGGGATAAAAAAGAAGCTTGTAATGCAACGCCCGTTTATCTTAAATTGAATTAATTTATTCTTATTACCCATTTTATAATACAGGTTCTAATTTATCATTTGGCGTCACACTATAGCTTTAATGACAAGTAAAACAGTACACTAAATTAAAAGGCCGGTTCTTAAAGTAACAATTAATTTATTAAACAATAAGATTAAAATTAAGTGACACATAACTGAATACTACTTAGCTTTGAAAGAGGGAGAGAGCGACGGATGGGATTGACCCCGGGTAGCAAGTGCGCTTCCCGACTGTGGAGGTTTTTTCTGGCCGACGAAGAAGGAGTAAAAGCCCCGAGAATTGTCGCGGACCAGCTTTTAAAGCCGACCAGATCACTTCGAAAAGAATCCGCTACGGATTCATTACCGTCAATCTACCACCCTGATTGGAGCGCAAGAACATAACCTTGTCGGCCATAAGGTCCGTTGAACCTAGACGCACCCACATTCCTGTGTAATCTATTTCCTGTAAACAGGGAAAATGCAAAATTTAAAACTGTATCTCAGGGGCCGGCGGCCTCCCATCACTCCTCACCCCTCTTTCAGATTAACAAAACTAGAAACAAGAAACACACAAAAAATCATTCATGAAAATGCAAATATTGTATAAATGCCACAGCGACCATAGTTCAAACAGTCCCGTCGTCCCTCGTCAAACTCCTGGGCCAGAACGACTGTCCACTGAAGCATAACGTCACAGTCCTCAGCATTATAGAGACGTAGTTGTTCCATGCAGGAAATCTCTCGTGAAATGAAGAACCGGTGGGTCTGAATCCCGCGGAGGCTCCTCCAGTGGTGCAACGGTCAGGTGAAACATTGAATCACAGTCTCAACATTTTGTAGTATACTATCTCGTGGAGCAATCAAGACCCGATGCACAGTAAGTCCGGATGGCATAATGTCCTGAAACAGAGAAAAAAAACACGAACACTCTCGTAGGAGAGCCAGCATCAGTAGAGTATGTAAAATAGGAGAACAAATTTTCCACTCTTACACAGGGCTTTCAGATACCCGAGGTCCCCATCTCGTCCTCCCATCACTCAATATAAAAAATTTCAAGAAGCATTGTCTAAAAAATTCTACTTTGCACACAAAAAAAACAACCAACAAGAAAATTGCATTTTTAACCCTAATTCCTTAAACGTTGCGAAAAAAGGTGGAGAAAAACAAATTAACTACTAACAACTACAATTAAATTCATGTACGAAAAAATTTTGCCGAATGGGATATGGGTCACCAAACAATTCACAAGGACAACATATATAAAATAACAAATAGAAATAATCGAATAATCACAAAGAAATATGTGCCACTAAATAATAAAAAAATAAGACGAGAGTAACGCATAGTAAAATCAAAAATTGCATATATAACAGCTTCGCTACTCACAATAACCACACACATATGCGCATCGAACAAAATACTTTGTGATAAGAAATAAGTACTAGTGAAAACATATATAATCAATACAAACATGGCACCCAGAAACAGACACCTCATAATCGTTTAACATCGAAATCCTGACACGATTAATGTGAAGTGCATGTCCCAGACCACCAAACAAAATTACTACTTTAACCTTCAACAGTACTCAAAGCATAAGAAATTGCAGTGGTTCACCAAGAGCATTGATAACAATCTTTCGTAAAAAAATTAATTCAAAGTGAAAAATTAGAAATTGAAACAATGGGTGTGCATAGGTGAAAAAAAAATGCTATAACCTCCGAGAATGCTTAATAGCCTAAGAAATTAAAAATTCACTACAAGCATTGGTTACAATTGAAAGTTTAAAAAAAATAATGTAATTAATTCAGATCTGCAAATTTAATTCTCTAAATTAACGAGTAGTATAAACGGTGAAAAAAAATTATAACCTCAATGAATGCTGAGTAGCCTAAGGAATTCAAAAATTCGCTACGAGCATTGGTTACAATTTGAAATAAAGAGAAAAAAAATTAGTGCAATTAAATTTAGAATTGCAAACTATGAGTGCGCATGTGATCGGTATGCATCCAATGTGTGTACAAGGGCAAAACAAAACAAAACATAACATCCCATTTCCTGCGATATGACGATCGCCGGCAACCGCCAACACAAGAAACAGAGTGCAGAATTAAGACTAATAAAAAAAAAAAAATAGCAAATCCGATTGTAAAAAAAAAAAAATTAACTATATCGATTAATATTGTTTAAAATAAATTTTAAGGAAAAAAAATTTCTTCCACATTGAATACATTTGAATTTCCATTTGAGAAATGAATTCAGAAATCACAAGTGCAGTTGAAAATTTCAGAAAAAAATTAAAAACATAAAATTGATATGCAACCCAAGTCATATGAGGCGATACATACAGAGTAAAGTAATTTAATTAAAGAAAAATTATTGCAAAGTGTTACACAAAAATTAAACATAGTTTCCAATATATAAAAATATCGCTTAAGTAATCAACATAACTTTTTTTTTTTAACAATCCTCGTAATACAATGTATCCACAAGTCCAAATAATATAAAAACTCAAAATGTTTCACTATACGCGCAACAAATATACAAACACGAAAAAAAAAGAAAAACAAGATCCTCTATTTACAATAATACCGCTAACTTAATTCATCGAAAAATCCTCTAATCAATAACTCAAACACAATTCTATAACAAAAACCTAAAATTCTCAGTAACCTTAAAATGATTCCTCGATAATCCAAAATTGCCTTTTACCTCAGATCGTTCACATCTTATGCCTCAACAACAATAACTAAACTTAACTGCACCTTCAAATAATCGATTGCTCCACAATACCATTAACTAAACCCATATTCGTCGAAAATCCTCAACTCGAACTTTCCTAGATTCATCTCAAAACATCCTTAAATATACCACACAATCATTAATTCAACTTATCTATGTTCATCAACTTAATTACTCGAAAACCGTACCAAATCATTAACTCAAACTACCCTATCTACATCAAAACAACGTTCTCAATTATACCGTATAAATTATATCAACTCAATTTCCCTTGCCCCAAAATCCTTAAAAAGCAAAACATCCTTCTGTACATCAAACAATTTTATCAAATAAACCCCTGTGACTTTCTTTTCAACTCAAGTATCCATTTCCACAAAAACAACTATCGAACAAACGTACCTGAACGCAAACTTATCTATCTCCATGAAAAAAAAAAACTTTCCCCAATTATTCAACAAATTCATCAGTGCAAACTTTATCTATCTCCTTCAAATAACTTTCTCAAATATTCCACAAAATCCTGAACTCAACTTATCCAACTCCTTTAACAATTAATAAAACAAAAAAAAAAAAATTACACCTAATCATCTTCAACATTTTCAAACCAAAAAAAATTATCAAACTCAATATCTAAAACAAACAATACTGAATCAAAATTCTCTTAGCCAAAACCAAACTCAAAGCTAACACAACTACGCGTACACAAAACATAAAATTTAACAATACCACTATCTGACCAAAAACTTATTTCCAAATAACAATGCAAAACTACAATTAAAATCAAAACCTAAAAATCAAATCAACCTCAACACTCAATTCAATAATAATACCCGAGCGCTACCATTAATCAAAAAACAAGTTAACCTAAATCAACAAAAAATACTATATCAACATCAACCAAAACATTAAATTCTAGTACAGTTTAGCACACAAATCGAGACAGAATGATTGACTGCACATTCATTTAACCAAACCACAATTAATCTAACCCAACAGAAGTACTATATCGACATCAAACAAAACATTCAATTCCTAGTACAGTTTGCACACAACCGAGACAGAATGATTGACTGCATATTAATTTAACCAAACCACAATTTAACTAGAGCCCTGAGTAAAAAAAATTCCAAATCTATAGCAAAACAAACAACACAAAAATTAAATGAGCATTGAAACACACCTAACCGAAAACTAGAAAATTTTAAATTAAAGTTAGCAATCATATAGCAGAACAAAACAACATGAGCAAAACAAAGTTAAGTTTCAACATAATTTCTTAGGGGGAAAATATTCAAACAACCATCTCTATCCATATCTTAACAAGCATAAATTCCAATGTTATCATCATTTAGTAATACACAACCACTTAAAAATTAATACACCAACACAATTTAGCAATAAAATTGATTCTAACAAAATGCTGCTACCAAAAATTAATCTTCTATGCAAAATAAAATTTTAACCAGAAAGTACACAGTTATACACAATCAAATCAGCATAAACTAAGTTATTCAATAAAGGAGCCTTTTGTATGAAAAAAAAAAATTTTTTTAAAAAAATACTAGATAATAATCACAACACAAAAATTATGTAATAAATGAAAAATGTCAAATATGTATGTATAGTAACAACATTCAAATTACATGACAGGTGTCCATGGACCCCAAATTTGACCTTTGTCACAAACATGGCTTAAAAGCTTAAAATTTATAAAATTAAAATTGGCGTGCATACATGAATCGCAAAGCAAAATTAAATAACAATCCTATTACAAACAACAAATTTTACATATTTCATAAAACACATAGCATCAAAAAAAAATATTTTTTTTTTTTCTAGAGCTAAAATTAATATTAACCACATACAACATTATGTCCTTTAAAGCATCAAATCAAAACATGAAAACAAACTGCATAAAAAAAAAATTTGAGCTAGAATTCATTAAAAAAAAAAAAAAAAACTAAGTACAAAATTTTATCTCGCTAAAACATCAAACATGACATAAAACAAGTGCATAAAAATTCTGAGCTAAAATTCATTAAATAACCAATTACAACAATGTCTCACTTAAACATCAGAAAACGACATGACACAAAGTTGCATAGTTATAAAAAAAAAAATTCCAGCGGAAAGTATGCGAATTAAATGTAAGAAAAACCAAAATTTCAATATCGAGTAGCTCTGAGAGAAAAGTAACAAACAACAAAAAAAAGGGGGAGAATGGCGACCCTATGAAAAAAAGAGAGGCTGAATATCTGATCGCGCAAAGCGCCGGAGTGAACCCACATCCAGTTCCACCCCTGGACCGCGGCAGGTGTGGGGGGGGGTGAACAAAAATGCTCCGAGTAGGAGTGCGCCGGAATGACATGGGCAGAGATGGGACGTCCTCCCCTATCGGCCAAGAACGCCAAGACTCAAACCCCACACAACACCTCCAAATCAATTTTTTAACAGAAACAAGGAGAGGGAAAAAAAATTACAAAAAATCAAGCGCATTTACGAAGTCCAATGCTCTCTAACATGCTCTACATGTCCACAAAAAAATCGATATAACCTATACCCACTCCCCAAACACAACATCGCTCCAACAATTAAACTCTCATCTCAACCAGAATAGCAGATAAACAAACAAAAAAAATGACAAACCTTAACATCTCAGAAAAAAAAAGAAAAACTCAATTCCAAATGCAAACATAATGAACACTTAATAACTATTTCCGTCACCTTTTCCTTACACACTTTAATAGCTCTAAATTCAAATACTGCACAAATGAACATTTAACCAATTTTTTTTTTTTTTCTCAAAAACTACTAACCTTATCACTTCAATATCTCAAATTCCAAGTACTACAGCCATAAACACCTAATCAATTACTACCAAAATTTAATACAGTTAATTTCTCTAATATAAGCAGCGCAACATCTAACGAACTTTTATCGGAAATAACATCTTCATAACACTTAAATCGCTCAGAACAGTAAGCATAATCAATTAACTGAACCACTTCAAACATTCGGGCCAAAAAAACATTGTTAACTAGCAACGAAACACGTACTCCATATGACAATATACACTCGAATTAATTAAACGGGGAAAAAAATTTAAACATATTAAAATGCACAATACAAACATATCACACACATCATAGCTATATTAGTTAAGATTATGAGAATACACACACATACATATACTAACAAAGAGCATAAGAAAAAGACATACATTAACAGCATCTCTAAGTATCTAAATAATAATAAAAAAAAAATTACTACAAGAAAAAAAAATTTCTCAACTGGAATAGCACACATAAAATTTTTTTTTTTTTTTTCACATGTTTAACAGATTAAGTAGGACTATTATTCGGTGACCCATCAAGAAAACAATTCACGACATCAGATGATGTAAAAGAAAAAAAATTTCCGATGACTGGTCCGGCACCAAATGATGGTGCAAAGAAAAAAAATTTAAAATCCTGCCACGGTACCAAATCATGGAACAAAGAAAAAAATTTAATATCCTGGTCACGCACCAGATAATGCGAAATAAGATTAAAATTAATTTGACACATAACTGAATACTACTTAGCTTTGAAAGAGGGAGAGAGCGACGGATGGGATTGACCCGGGTAGCAAGTGCGCTTCCCGACTGTGGGAGGTTTTCTGGCCGACGAAGAAGGAGTAAAAAGCCCCGAGAATTGTCGCGGACCAGCTTTTAAAGCCGACCAGATCACTTCGAAAAGAATCCGCTACGGATTCATTACCGTCAATCTACCACCCTGATTGGAGCGCAAGAACATAACCTTGTCGGCCATAAGGTCCGTTGAACCTAACGCACCCACATACCTGTGTAATCCCTATTTCCTGTAAACAGGGAAAATGCAAAATTTAAAACTATCTCAGGGGCCGGCGGCCCCATCACTTGATTGAAAAAGTAGCATGGGCGCAATGCGACTGAAGGCCGAAACATCCTTGTGATGGGTGTCCAGTAAGAAACATCCGGTCTTTAGTAGGGGATATGATCTCCCTGACTGCTAGGCAGGTTTCACAGCGTCTGCCCATGCTGAGAATGAGGGTGTCAATTAGTTGTTGATCCATCGCTGCCCATTCGTCTTGCAGCGCCAATCGAAGCTCCCAAATCGTTACTGGTGGTAAGGTACGAGCTGCCAAGCGTCTGCTTAGAAAATCCCACACATGCTCGATGGGATTGAGATCGGAGATCGTGCCGGCCAATCCATAAGTTCAATATCCTCACTCGCTAAGAGCTGTTCGGCAGCTACTGTGCGATGACATGGTGCATTGTCGTCCATGAAAAGGAACTGCAGACCCATAGCGCCTCTAAAGACGCACATATGGAAGAAGAATCTCGTTACAATAACGGGTCCGTTGACTGAACCGGCGTCGAAGATGTGAAGGTCTGTACGACTACCAAGCATGATGCCTCCCCAAAGGAGAACACCGCGACCTCCATACCTGTCCCTTTCAATGATGTTCGAGGGATGATTGCGGCTTCCCGCTCTCCAGATGAGTATGCGATGAGAATCGCTACTCAAACTGAATCTGCTCTCATATGTAAAAGAGTACTCTTCCCATTCATTGTCTCTCAATTCGGTGTTCCCGGCATCACAGAGAACGCCTTCTCCGATGGGCAGGCGTTAAAGGTACACACCGTACAGGGCGTCGTGTGTGCAACAGACCACCACCGTGCAGTCTTCTGACCACGGTAAAACGCGATATAGGTCGTCCAGTCGCCTGTGTCGTGTGTCTAGCGATTTCTCCCGCTGTCTGCCGCCTGTTTCTTCTGGCCTGTAAGTCAATGTACCGGTCATCTGCGGGTGTGGTTCCTCGTGGACGACCACTACTGAACCCCCGGATAGCTATTACTGTAGATTGAAATTGTCTCCAAAGTCGTGAAACGATGCTGTGAGCAATTCCGAGCTCTGCAGCCACACTTGTCACACTGCGGCCTTCCTCCAACTTCCCAATGATTCGACCTCGGTTAAAAGCATCCAGATGTCGTCTAACAGATTGATTATTCGCCATTTCTCGCTGAGGCAGCAACTCGGTGTGATTTTAACTGCTATACGGCGTGCAATCTCTGCCAGAAATACTGATCTTACACCGACAACATGCTTTATACTACTCAGACACTCCCCATTACGTCTACCTGCATATCTGCGCATGTGCTACCGTACATCACCTTACTTAATCTCCTGATTGGTCTTTCTGTCCGCTCTGCCTCTTCGTTCAGCTGATATGCTAATTTTTCGACTTCGTCCTTAATTTTTGCACACCAGTGTATATCCTGTTCAAATTTTTCAATCATTAATAAAATACTTTCTATTTATCCATTTAAGTTCAAATACATTTTTTAAACTTGTAGTGGATGACACTTGTGATGTTAATGCAGTTTTTTTCAAAGATTAGTTCATTAATTTAACTGAATTAATGAATAAATAGTAACAAAAATAATAGTCCAACAACCCTATACAAAAAGAAAAATCGCTCATTGTGTCTCTGTGGCGCAATGGATAGCGCGTTTGACTTCTAATCCAAAGGTCGTAAGTTCGGATCCCATCTGGTCGCCGCGGTAGCCGAGTGGTATGGGTATCGGACTCCCTTTGTCACAGGTTCGAGCCCAGTACCACTAAAGACCCGCCGTGTAGTGCAGCGATGCACGTTAAATCTGTCGAGCTGAAACGTCCTCCCGTGTGGTGTGGTGGATTAGGAGGGGGGGTGCCAGTTCAGGTGTCGTACGTCACTTGACCATGGTTCAAAATACGTGGTCCGTCGCCAAAGCCCTCGTGTAGCTGAACAGTGCGACGTTAATATTCAATCAATCAATCAATCGGATCCCATCTGGACGGCCTAATTTCTGAGAATGGAATTTATTTTTACTATACTATTTTATTAGAATAATTAAATTGAATTAATGAATAAATAGTAACAAACAAAAATAATAGTCCAACACCCTATATAGATGGGAAAATGGAAAATGGCAAGGAAATAGCTTTCTATTTTGTTACTTAATATTGTGATTCTATCATATGCATATGCAGATTTATATTAATTATAATTATTTAATAAAAATTAACTAAAATAAAATTAACGCTGACCTAAGTAGGAATTGACTTTTTTTTTGTATTACTTGTTTTTTATTAATTTCTTTTCATTTTGTATAGTTGTTGTTGTTTCCTAATGCCACCTGTCTGACGTAGTCAGATCGAGGCCCACGAAATTCATCGTGGCATGGGCAAGAGGTACGCCTGTCGTTGACCTTGAGCACCATACAGGTGACAGTACGATTTTAGCTCGGCGAAATTCCTCGAAGGGACGATAGATGGCGACACGACCTCTATCTCCACCTCCACAATTTCTGCATGTAGACTGAAGGGGAGGGAAATATTCTCCAGTCCCTGCGCTCGTGATTAAGCCCACAAGACTACGGACCCTCTGATTTAACGAGCACGTACTCCGTGTGTACTCGGAGGGTGTTTGGTGGCATCGGGCATCGAACCCAAGCCTTCCGGTCTGGAGTCCGATGCTCTAACCACTAGGCTACCCACGTCCCATTTTGTATAGTAGAAGAAGTATATATCATCAGAAAAAAATTATGATTTTCAATTTTGTTAACTAATTCAGTTAAAAAAGTCAATTGCAAAAGAGGGATCAGTATTGTTCAGAATTTACGATAATTTTTACGTAAGTATTATTTTTCTTACTTACCACATCAATCATAATTTTAATCACTTATATTTTATTAAAATCTGATTTTCGAGTTTCATTTTTATTCTGTTGTGAAAATTCGATATCCTTACAATAATCCGTCAATTTAGTTGTTTATTTAAGATTTCTTCAAGCTGTTTTATATCTTTGACTGAATGTTTTGCTGGACTGCCTTTAAATTAACTGCTACGTGGAAAAAATATAAAGACCTGTGAAATAATTTTTCAGATTCTTGAGAGATATTAAAGTAATCTCTTTCACAAAGTTTTTATATTATTGTTTCTGTAGCTTAAAGAAGCTCTCCAGACAATATGTAAGCCTATCAAAACAGAAGTTCTTTCGGAACAAATTTAGGAACTGGGAAAATCCAACTAAATTGAGTTTCCAATCATTTTAGTTTCTGTCATAATAATGTAAAAATGAAAGTATTGAACAAAGAAATTGTTGTTTAAAATTTTCAAAGAGGAATATTGAAACTCTCTTATGCATTTAAACATGGTTTGATAAATATTTTTGAGGTTTTGAAAATTTTATATTTTTTTATTTTAAAATTACGTTACTCAAATTATATGTATTGAACAGATACGAATTACTGATGAATATTCTTATTATTTACATGCAAAACTAAGTTGGATTTAATTAAAATTAGTAATACCATTTGAGATTTTCTACTATCCGCTTCATTGTGAGTAACATTTTTTATAATTTTAAGTTTCATTTTCAAAGAAACAAAGCTAACAGAAAAAATCTTTTGTGAAATTTTTCAGAAAGGAAATTTCAACACAATTATTTGTTACCAAATTAATTTTTTACTGTTCTGGAGACATGCTTTAAAATTATCACTATCCAATTTTTTATACATTCAAACAATAAAAATTATTTATAAAAATAATTCAAATTCAATTTAAATTTTATTAGCTGTAATATTTTTTGTGTATTGAGTGATAAATGTTGAAATTGCTTTCATTATTATGCGTGTAACTTTTAAACAATCTACTTATACACCCTTAGAATTATTTTTAAATAATCGTTATGCAAATGAGTGTTTTATTTACATTTAATATTAACTTTAGTAATTTTATATTACCCTAGCAGACGAAAATCATTCACTTTTTGCTGGAATTAAATATGTTCAAATTGATTTTAAAGAGTTTTCAAAGAGGAGGGGATTGAGGGTTCACCATTCTTGTATCATACCCCAATAAACAGCCAAATATTTGTAGTGAACAAAAGATAGTAAAACAATAAAGTATTAAATAATATATACTAAGAAAAGGGAATTTATATATTGTTAAGAATTTTGTATCAAATAATGTAAATAATGTGTATTTGGATGTGTAATGCCTTTATCTTACTTTAAATTAGATTTAATTTACGTTAAAATTGTAATATTCACAAGCAACGCCGTCCCTTACGTTATAATGGATTCAATGGGAACTTGGTGAAATCTTGGCGATAGAGCTAAGTTGGCATCATTTTTGGCGCTTTGGTGACCATGATGGCGAGTTTGGGACCGTATGGATTCTTTAGAAATTAGTAGAGAAATCCACTAATTTCATGATTTGTGACGCAAGCGGGTCTTTCTCGAATTATCCGCGAGGGATATAAATAGATAGATGCTTGCCGAAAGTCAGTCAGTATGGTTTTGACTATTGATCAGTTAGTATTGCTCTGATTGTTGAAGCGAATAGTGATTACTTCGACTGTGAAAAGAGTAATTGCTTGTGAATAATCTTTTATATACGTGTATTTTAGACACCGATAATTGTGTCAGAGTCCTGTTGAAGGTGTAAAGACCTTCTGAGATTTATTCTGCGAATATTGCTGCTGAATCCTGTATTTCAAGGATTGAATTTTCGACAATAAATTCTCATCGCTCTTAAAGAACTGTCTTGTTCTTTGCGAATGATCTGCATAAAATCCTCGAACCCCAGAAAAACGTAAGAATATTTGCTATATACGTATTGAAAAAAGTCAAGGGGGTGCAAGGACCCCCTCGTGTGCGTCACTGTGTAGTACGTATAATTTATTTCTTCGAAAAATAAATGCTCGCAGTTGTGTAATCGTGAATTCAAAACCTCGTGATCCCCCGCCGTGTAAAGGAGATGATTTATTTTGTATCAATCGAGATTCCAAGTTCTCACATTGATGTAGGGTGAAAATTTGGAGAGCGGTCTGTTAACACGATTGTCGTAAAATAACGAATGTTGGTTTAAAATAACAAAGCTCATTTCCAATAGGCCTAGTGTTGCTTTTGAGAGCGATGTTAGTAAAAATTCAAATCAAATCTACGTAAAATAAATTTTAAATTATTCGAAACTTCTATTATTAAAAATTAATTGTTTTTTCTCCCTACTTGTATTGAAATCCGCATTTCCTTAAGAATATATAATACTTATTTTTTCATTCAGTCTGTTTGTTGAATCGATAATTTATCTAATTAGTTTAATGTATAGGAAAATACCTCTATGTTTTACATACAAACAAGTGGCATTAAAATGTCTCTTTGTGAGGTATGACGTAAGCCAAAAATATCTGTCAATGCAAATAGAAACGCAAATGAATTAAATGCAATTAAGGTTCTAAACTTCCTACTCTTTCTAATTAATTTAAACGGCATTTTGGATGAATAGACAGGGGCATTCAGAAACCCCCTGCAGTGAGTTATGTTAATTTGAATAATTACTCTCAACAGGGGTTCCTATTCTATTTGATTATTTCCCTATAAGTGAATGGGTAATAATTATCATTCAGTACCACAATTAGTGATTTTTTAAAATAATTTTGTGTCCATTTCTTACTTTTAATGGGGATGATTGGCATGAATGTTAAAAATAATTGAGATACTTTTCAAATAAAGAAAGCTATTCTACTTCAAGTCGGAGTTTTTCCAATTATTGAGAATAAATATTTATATTTAAGTACACAGGTTTAATGCAGTTTTTTTTGTCAATGTTTTCATCGCTTTTCTTTTCATATTGTCAATAAATGAAGGTAAAGCTTTTATAAATGAATTTAAATATATGGTTAAAAATTTGGAAAATAAAACCACAAGCTCGCCATATGTACTTTATTTTAATTTTGATTTGACATTTAGGTACATACAATAAACTTTATTTGCTTACAGACATTTAATTTTAAACCTTTTCCCCATTTTTTTATAGCACGAAATTTGATATTATTTAAATGTGAAAGTACTTTGCGCATATAAAATGTCACTAAATATGTAAATTTTATGAAATTTAAGCTACTTGTGTTTTTTATTTCTTTTTGTTTACAAATATAATTTATATGTTTGACATAATGCGTTAAGCAAGGAATTTTGTGGAACATTAATAACGTAAAATTACATATGTATAAATAGCAGTTTATTTTTAAGGGGATAACATCGTATTTTGGCAGGTTCTCTAATTCTTGAAAATAAATATTTATGTGGGAGTACAGAGTGAGATATATATTTAGTGTATTTTTCTCCAAATGTAATATTTTTTGTGTGCATATTACTCAAAAATAAAGATAAAATTTTATATATAAATTTAAATATGCGGTCAAAAATTTCTGAAATATAAACGCAAGTTTGGAATACATAGTAATATTTTATTTTGATTTTGATTTGCCATTTATACGTACAATAAACTTAATTTGTTCTCAAATATTCAATTTAAAATCTTTTCTCACTTATTTTATAGCATAATATTTGATATTTTTTCATAAAGTGTGCTAAGAATTATTTAAATGTTAGAATACTTAGCGCATATAACATGACATTAAATATGTAAATTTTATGTAACTTAAACTACTTTTTTTTCTTTATATTTTCAAACAGAATTTATATGTTTCGTGCAAAAAAGCAATGCACTAAAAATGAAATTTGCGGAGTAATAATAATAATAATGCAATGTTGCATACATACATACAGACAGCTGTTTAAAGGGATAAAATCATTTATCAGTAATTTGGTAAAAATGCAATAATTGGAACTACTGCAAAAAGAGTTTTATTTCAAGTCAATTTAAAATGAAATTCCCTCAAATTTAATATTTATCTTTCTTGATTAAACTTCATTCAATTACTACACTAAAAATATGTATTTTAACAAAGCATTACGTGGAGAGAACTGATATTATATTTTCATTGAAGTATGCGGCAAATTTTTCTTAATTTAAAGAAAACACTATTTAAACGAATCTATTACGTTTCAGAGATATATTTCTAAAACTAATTTAGATTTAGTTCTTCCTTTTTTTTTCTAGTTAAGTGATAGCTAAGAATTTCTGCTTCAACCACATAAAAAATAGTGCAAAATAAATAAATAGTCCCCCAAAAAATTGGCGACGAAAAAAAAAATTCCACATTGAATCAAAGTTTCGAACGAAATAATAAATGATCATTAAAACGAAAAATGTTGGTTTAACTAATGAAAACATGACTGAAAGGAAGGGACAAAAAAGGAGGGAAAAAATAAAGAGTAGTCTCTTTTGTAAAGAAGCGTTGAAAAGCACATTATTCTGCATTTGCGTGGGGGTAATCGTAAAACATGGGGAAAAAATTTTAACTTTTAAAAGGAGGAAAAAAGTAATCCTGCTAAGCCTTGGAATTTTATTCCCCAGGCTTTTGTCTAAGACTCTTTTGTCATTATATTGGTGACATAACAAGCAATTTACCTTCTAATTAATGCGAAGACTACAAATAACGTTCTTTTTTTTAAATACTAAGAAGAAATTTTAAGAATTTTTTTCCCGCCAAGATTGTCGTTCTCGTCTATATTTGCTGAAAGTCAAGAGTCAAGTAAATTTAAAAGAATGATTAATTTTACAGAAATAATTGATTGGTTTTAGTGTTGCTTTAATTAATACTATGCTTTCTTTTGATGTTAATTTAATATGTATTAATCAGATAAGAATTTTTCATTATTTCTTTTTTAAGTTTATCTAGTTTATGAATTTATTTGAAAGATTTGAGGTTTTTAAAAACTTTTCAGTTTTAAGACGTTTTTGTTTTAAATTTATATACTAAGTGGGAAGCCTATATAAATTAGTTGCGCTTTGAGAACTTGTTTTAAAACTATCGCTTTCAATTACATTTATTCTGAGAAAAATTAAGCTCAAACTTTGGGAAAAGAATTAAGATTAGAAATGGATGAACTTGTGCGATTAAAGGATATTTAAATAGTTTTCTTTTGTAAAAGTGTGATTTAATTCATATTTTCTTATTTTATTTGAAGCTGTATTAAGCACACTCTTTTATAATTATTTGCGAAAATATATATGTCTAATGCGATTTATATTTACTGATTTTTCAAAATTTAAATTCATATACAAAGCTTAGCCCCAAGCACTTGAAACTTACAAATAATATTTTAATACTTTGCACAGTACATTCTCATCTGTTGTTGTCTCAGTACTACACTCATTTGTTGCTTGAAAGTCTCTTTTATCATTTGAAAGTAGAATTAAAAAATAATTTTATTTTTAATTAAAATATAATAAAATACAAAAGCATAAGTAATTTCTACTTACTTGATAATTATTTTTTACGAACATTATTTTTTCCTTTTCCAGATTTATTTATTCAATATAAGTTAATTATAATTTGCTTGATATTATTTTTTATCTAAATTGTAATAAAAATGTAAATCTCTTACGCTATTTTACGGTTTGCTGTTTGTTTGCTTTTTGGTATGTATACTACAAATAAATATTTGTGTTTTCTTTTCCACGACTTTTATTTATTTTGGTTTAAAATAATTGTACCTTTTCAGGTAGAAAATTTTTCATTTAATGTTTGCATAACTGTAAAATTAATTTATAACGCGATCGTAAGGCTTATAACATGCCATACAAATATAGTTAATTAAGAAGCAGAGACGTGTTATATATAACTTGCTTTGTTATTACAAAAACAAAAGTATGAATTTCCTTCCATATATGAATTAAAATTAATACTTCGTAATATTTTTCATGACACTAAAAAAGCAAATGCTTCCAGTAGTTATTTGTTTGGTTATCAGTGAGTTAAAATGTTTAGTTACATGTTTTTAACATGGTGCAAAAAAAAATAATAATTTTGAATATATATAGTGTGTTGAAAAACACATCTGACCTTTATTAGACCTATGGTTTTGAGGGGTTGCTGAATCTGTCAAGACTTTGCCTAATGTGGACGTTTGAAAAGTGTGCCTCAGGTGTGCCTTAGTCTCTTTATCGAGGTTCGAATTGACAAGGTACATCGCCCACATAGCCCTCGTATGAACAAGTTTTCATGTAAAGGATCATTAATCGATCCATCCACTGACTTGTATTATTAAAAAAATATTATTCATAAAAAGTTATCGCATTCAGGTGTAGTAACTTTACTCTTATCTCCTTTAAAAAAGTTATCAACATGGTTCTTCCGCTCTGCAAGCAACGCTGGAGCATCTATTTTGAGATGGCTCCCAGCTGCTCCATCGCATTCAGTGTGATATCCTTTCTGTACTGAAATAAGGATAGTTTTTTATTTTTTTGCCTGGTGGTTTTCTGGTACTTTTAGTACCAGTGAGAGTCGCCAAGCTTTAAGCTGGTTTCACCAGAAGCAACTTTGAACCAGTCACTTCATTGCGGGGGGGGGGGGCAGGTTTTCTAGGGAGCTCAAAGCCTGACTGATATCATGCACATATATCGGCTTGGGGCACAAAACCTGATTTTGCAGGGCTAGCTTTCTCCATTTTCAATGCATGAATAGCCGCGTGTGAAGAACGTAGGTTTTTCAATATTCTTTTTGTTGAATCAACTAGTGGAGAGAAGAAAGTGGTTTTAAAGTGTTTGATGGAGTGGCAGAGCAGGGAGTGCCATTTGAATACGTGTGAAAAGACTCAGGCGATTTCGGTGCAAAAATAACTTCTATCCTTGAATCTTCTTGAGGCCCTGGGCTCCTACGCAAAAGTAGGCCCCACCTTTGACCTATAAAAATAGACGTATATTTTCAAATACTCGTAAAAATAGTAACCAGAAAGAAATAATTGTGCATGACTTCACAAAAAACTGCTTTTAAGACTGCCACCGTTTGACAGAATAAATAAAGAGGATGCATGGTGGTAGGCCTAGGCCTAAACATGGACGACCGTCTTCACATAATAATGCAGTCTTATTACAATTGTCAGATGACATATAGTTTGAAATTACCCGTTTGTCAGACAATAGTCCAGAAAAAACATTTGACCATTAAAATTATTGAAATCACGATCTTATTAAGGCTGAGGATGAGACAACGCCCCCATCGAAGCCAAGGCCCCAGGGCTCATTTGGCCCATACCTCTTAAGACGTCCCTGCCCATTCAGTCTGCTCCTGTCAGATGTAGCACTTGTTGACTCGTATGAAAGGGACCTCACGCAAAAGCTTAAATCAATAGTGTTGTTCCTTGTTTTCTGTTACTTTGCTAAAATACGAGTATATCATCAACAGCCGTGGTAGGCATTAATTCGATCGCGATCGACTGGTGGACCGCAAAGATATTTTGGGGTGGCCACCTTTAGAGTTAGCAGTTAGTAATTGTATACGGAAATATTCTAGATTTGCTGAAATATGCAGAGACTAAGTCTTCTAATGACTATAACACAGAAAACTAACTTAAAATGAAAACATTTTATTTTATACGTATATTGAATTGTTTGATAATAAATGCATCATTTGATAGAATTATATTTGGGGCTGTTATTACTATGTTTGTATTTTGCGTTTTGCTTTAAACGGGGTTTTAAAAGTATTAGTTTTTTTTTAATTTTAGTTCTGTAGGTAAGTACATATCCGTATTTATTATTAATTTGTTATATATTTTGTAGACCTTTTCCAACCTCACCACACCTACGACACTGGACATTAGCGCACTTAAGAATCTTTCTTTTTAGAGGGGGGTTGATTGATTGAAATATTAACGTCGCACTGTTCAGACATTGGCGACGGACCACGTAATTTTTGAACCAGAATCAAGTGACGTTCTGGCACCCCCTTTAGAGGGGAGGGACGTCGAAAGTCGAAAGCCTACCCTTATCGTATCATACCCTAATACGCAGTCAAACATATTTTTTTTTAAATTTTGTAGATAGTCGGGAACAAAGAACAGTAAAAAATGAATTACTAAATAAATAATCAGCATTAAATAATAAAAGAAATATTAATAACAAATACTTAATTAAATTTTACGTACTATATACATGGGGCTGTAATCAATCGGGGGAAAATTCAAGGGTAATAGGGGAGGGTCCGGATCTGGGGACCCCCTCCCGTTTCATCCTTGTGTGCGCCACTGACATTGCGTGGACCGCAACAGCTTGAAAACATTAGAAGTAGCCCCGGAAAAGTCTGCCCACTCCTGATCAACAGTTTCCGAGTGGCTGACATATTCTGTAGGCACATATACACACAAAAAAAAATTCATATGCGTATATCAAGTATGTAGCCTGTATGTAGACATAGGGAATGTCTACATACGGGCACCAAATCAATTCACTCGAGCTTCATTTGTTTTGTTTTATCACAAAAAATTACGATCTAATATTTTTTTAATGCAACTACTAGTAGTACAATAGTGTTTAGTTAAATCCATTTATCAACCCGAAGTATCAGTTTAAAATGAAATCTGGTGAGAATTGCGTTTATCTTACTAAACTCATAAGAGTTAAATTTTGAAATCCTTTTTTAAACTAAAAAAAAATGTTCTACATCAAGTTAACATACTCTAATTTACTTGATGTCTGATTTTGTTGTTTGCTTACAACAGCTTTAAGTGCAATTGTTGTTGAATTAAAACAAAGTCGAAATTGTTCTAGCGTTCTTGAAAATTCTTGCATGCTGATAAAGACGACTGATGATGTTGTTAATTAAGCTGAGGAACGCAGTAATATGAATTTAATTACTTTGTGTTCTGCATGTTTAAGGCGGTCATGCAACTGCTACAAAGTTTGCAATTTCCTTCATTTGAATAATTATTTTGAAGTTAAACTTAACGAAGACGGACTCAAAAATTCTTTAGAGAGTGTCAAACTTGTAAGTTTTATCATCCAAGGCATTTTTAAATCAGAAAAGACTTTCGGAGAAATAATAATGAAGTTAATTTTACTAATTACTAATCACCGGTAATTTTTTAATAAATGATCCCTAAGCTTATTGCGATGTATGTAAAAATGGGTGTTCCATAATTCACGAAAGGATAATTCAGAATACTCCAAATGAAATATATAAATAATTCATAAATTCCTACAAATCATAAGTCTGATTTACTTTAATATTGAGCAATTAGATTTTATTTTTAATTGTAGAAGTAAACAAACAATTATACCCTTGTTAGTTAATTGCACATTAAAATATACGCATTTAATTTATCTTTCATTATTCTTAGGATGTTTTTGCTTCTTAAAATTTTCTTGTATGCAATAATGTACAACTGCCATTTTGACGTAGATATTAAATGAATACACAGAAACACGATATGTTTTCTGCTGCGGTGCATTATTAAAATATTTGTTATTTAGTTAATTAAGCTCTTTCATGGACGTAAAAATAATTCCCGTTATTGGTATACTGAGAAAAACATTAATATTCTTAAGTGCTGGAGGCACTAGTTATTACATAAAGTTAATTACTTTATATTTCACTATGCGTATTTGAAATGACTGTATTGTTACGTTATGTACATTTGTCCTTGATTTATCTTTTATTGAATAAAGATAGTTATTGAACAGAAAAACATATCATGCCGATACAAATGTTAATGTTGGAAGAATGTTTTAATTAAAGTATCTCTTTTCATTTTTTTGTTGTTGTTATTATTAGATTCTGCTAAATCCCCTCCAAAATACCGATATATACAATGGTGTCTCAAATTAACTTTACCTAGTTAAAGTCCAGATTTCTATGAAATTGCGGACTAGGATTTTATGAATTCAAGTGGAATGATCATAACAGCATAACGCATACGTGCAAAAGAATAAATTGAAAATTTTGAAGTGGTTTAATACTTTGCGTGAAAAAATAAAAATATTGTAATATTATGTGACAAGGAGAGCTCAGAGAAAAAGGAAGAAAACTTTGAAACCATTATGGTTTAATGTATCCGACTACTTGAAAATGGAGATATGGAGATTTTTTTTTTGTGGCTTTTAGATTTGTTTAGTACATTTTACGAAAAAAGGCTAAAATTAAGAAAAGAAAAATTGATTATTATTACTAAAATGGGAACAAAATGGGTAAAAATTGACAAAAAATTACATTAACGGTGCCCGCTCTGTACAAATAGTAAATAAACAAATTCTCATTTTTTCAATTTTGATGTATTTACTTTGCTACTCCTGTTTGAAATGATCTTCAAGATAAAAGATATATTAATTTTTACAAATACTAGAGCACTTTATCTTAGCTATAATATGAAATTGCTTAAAGAAACAGTGATTATATTCACATAAAGAGCTGTAAAATTTGCAATAAAACAGTGATTGATAAATGTGAAGGTTAAAACACTTATATTGTTATACAGAACATACACACAAAGTTCCAGCAAATTATTTTACAAACCTTTTGAGCAATCGCTGTCCCCGTTTGAGTTCTTCGGGGGAAAAAACGCATTTCGAGTAACACGCATTTTAAGGTTTGAAATGTTATTTAAAGTTATGACAAATGCTTTTACTAAAACACTTGTAGTTTTTGTTCTAAAGAATGAAAAAAAATGTCAATTTTTTTAAAAAAAATCATGATTTTAGGGTAGTCGAATACCTTAAGAATTTAATGCAGAATATATGACCACCCATAGATTATACACAAATATCGTTATGTGATTTATTACTGATAATTTAGCACAATTTGGCGAATTAAAGCAAAATACAGTTTTCAGGATGTCGCGTCAGAAGGTCAAGGATGTGAGAGGATTCAAGAAAAAGCAGACATGATCATAAAAATTTTACTAAACATGCAATTTTGTAACTTAACTGTAGGAACAATAGAAATCCTAACCCGTAATCGGATAACTATATTATCGAAAGTTCTTATCTGAATTAAAGCTCCTTGCTATGATCCTTCGTGAATCTTGATAGTACGGTCAGCTCCAAGGTTGGTTACCTTACCACTTCCGGGTGTATTCTCCAAATATTAATCTATCAACTATCAACCTTAAAGTATCCGACTACCCTAAAATCATGATATTTTAAAAAATTGACAGTTTTTTTCATGATTTTATTTTATAGGCTATTTTATTAGCTTTATAAAAATGTAAACATTTTTATTTTCCATTCTTTAGAACAAAAACTGCAAGTGTTTTGGAAAAAGCAGATACCATAACTTTACATAAGATGTCAAACTTCAAAATGAGTTTTACTCGAATTGTATTTTTTTCGAAAAGCACAAACGGGGAAAGTGATGGCTCAAAAAGTTTTTGAAATAATTTGCTGAAATTTTTTGTGTATGTTCTGTATAACAGTCGAAGTGTTTTAATCTTCAGATTTATCAATCACTGTTTTATTAAAAAATTTACAGTTCTTTATGTGAATATAATCACTATTTTGTAAAGTAGTTTCATATAATACCTAAGATAGTTATAGCTCTCGTTTTTGTAAAAATTAAAATGTCTCTTATCATGAAGTTCATTTCAAATAGGAATAGTAAACTAACACATCAAAACTGAAAAATTGCGAATCTGTTCATTTGCTATTGGTACAGAGGGGGGGGATGTAATTTTTTGTCAATTTTTACCCATTTTGTCCAATTTTAGAAGCAATAATTTATTTTTCTCTTCTTAATTTTAGCCGTTTTTTCTTAAACTGTTCTAAGCAAATCTAAAAATCACAAGAAACACTTCATGTCTCCATTTTTTTAAAGAAAAGTTGTCTCAATTAGTCAGATACCTTAAGATGCGCGACTAAGTCACATTTCACTAACACTTGGATTTAAGCTTAACGATCAACCATTAACTCATATACTCAACAACGGGCACTTAAATAACAGTTACATTCGCATCAAATCAAATCATCTCTACGGAAAGTGGTTTTTAAACTAAAAAATCACAGTTACATTATATATATTATTATATATATAATATAATTGTTATATATTATTATAGTTATATCTATTATTAATATTTTCCCCAGAAGATTAGTAGGAGACCCGAATAGAACCTGTTACAAGGGTAATGAGCTGCTTTTTCAAGGTAGTCCCGCAAGTTCTCTATCTGGTTCAGATAAAAATATACTCAAAGGAAGTTTCAGGGGTTCAGGGAAAGTTTCAGTCTCTCAGTAAGGCTCATGTAAGTTATTGAGATATTTTACTAGGAATTCCGAATCGATCTGTCAAAAAATTCAAGGTTAAAGATTCACTTATAATCCTTTTAACCAGGAATCACGAAAAAATCTAATAATTTTCAAGCCTTTGATGAAAAAATGAAATGAGACTCCAGTTCCCCCAATAATGAATTAGATAAAAAAATAAGTAATTAGAACATAAAATAAAATTAGGTTATTACTTATAATCAATTGTGTATATACAACAGATTTGATTGTTTTGTGAAATAAACTTCAAACTCTGAAATGAGTGAATTTTTTATATCAATGATTTAAGTTTTAACTATTTTTACGAACAGAAAATATGTAAACCTTCAGTTTGAAGCATGGGTACAATATCTACTTTCAGTTTCATCATTTCTTTTACTTTAGGGTATCCGAATACGTTTCGAACCGTGATTTTGCAAGAGCGTATAAATGGATAATATTTGTGATATTTAGTGTCACTTAGATTAGAAAATGTATATAAAATTGTTTTAAGAATAGTATTACAATAAAAAATTATGTAAGTACAATATTTTAACAAAAAATGAACACAGAATGACCCATTTTCAAAATATTCTCCTTTTGTGAAAATTGCTTCAATTATAATAATATTTTGCCTGTATATAGCTCAGACCTCTTTAGAGAGGCTCAGCTAGAATTTTTGAAATATATAACTTAAAAGTGGGTTTACCCATGTTTTACGACAACAAAGGCGAGAAATTTTAAGAAAAAAAAACCGCCGATAATTATTTCAATTGGCTGTATCTCTGAAAAAATGCGAAAAATAATGTGAGTGATTTTTTACAGGCAAAAATTTTCATAGTTAGAGACCTCTGTAGAGGTGATTTTTAAAAATGAGCTAAAAGTGGGTTTACCCATGTTTTACGACAACAAAGGGGAGAAATTTTAAGAAAAAAACGCCGATAATTATTTCAATTGGCTGTATGAAAATAATGTGAATTTTTCAAAACTCATAGTTTTTACAGTAATTTGAGCTATATAAGGAGAACATTTTTTTCACAAAGGAGAACATTTTGAAAAAGGTTATTCTAAGTTAATTTTTTGCCAAAATATTGTATTAAAATAATTTTTTTTTGTCAAAATGTCCTTAAAACAATTTTATACATGCATTCTAATTTAAGGGACACTGAATATGATGAAAATTATCCATTTATGAGCTTTTTATAAATCACGGTTCCGAATGGAGTTGAATACCTTAAGAAAGAAAAAAAATATCCTCAAGTTTTCCTTTCTCAACAGCATCATGAATTTCTTAATTATTTCTCACTTTGTAACTAAAAAAAGTCTTCATACGTTCCTACTTAACACCCTACATATACGGGTACATACTTTGATTTTTTTTTCTTTTCTTTTCTTCTCCTTGGAATTATTTTTTTACCAAGAAATTTTTTATTCAATCTTTTAAAGAGATTTCAACTAGATCTTAATGTACCATCATTTTTTAAGTATGGAAGCCATCATTAAAAACAGGCGCTTCATTAAGAGATAGGTTCACTATCTGAAACGGTAGCAAATAAAAATTCATCAATGTTGGCCTTGAATAGGTATCTCGTAAAACAACTTCGCAGACCTAAAAATCACAAGATATCAAACAAACCATCTTGGGCATAGCTTCACGTAGCGTGTATATCTTCTCTCTTTTCTCATTATAAATTAATTACATCTTTAAAATTTTTCCCCGCTGAAAAATATATAACCTTCTTTTGAAGATTTTGTTTTCCTTTTATCGCGTAAAGTCGGTATTTTCTTTTAAATCTATTAATTATAAGAGAGATTATAAAATTGTTTAATGGATAAACTTTTCTTTTACCACATGTTGCTAGTGCTTTTGAAAGAAATGCGCAAATAATGGGGAGCCTCTTTTATTGAAACTTAATTTATTTTATTTAGTTTGTCTAAAGGTATGTTGTTACGCCATCTTTTCTAATTTTGATATGTTTAATTTTCTTTTTTTCTTAAAGTGTTTAATTATTTAAGGCTGAAAAGTTTTCCAACAGAATAAGATTTTAAAATTGTAGGTGGAATAATTATTAAAAACTCTCACAGCTTAGAAAAATAACAATAGAAACGGTTTCCCAATAAAAGGAATTATATTTATATGTGTGTTTTTATTTTTTAAAAATGAGTTTAATCTGATATTGTGACAGTGGATCATTGAGCTTTAATAATTCAAAGTTGTTCTATGTGTTTGTTAGTTACTTAACAGATGCAGGGTCCATAAACATAACTTTTAGACCATTTGGAAGCACTTTTTCAATTAATCTATATTGGAATATATCATTAAAAATAACTCATGAGCCCTTTTCCTATGTAGAACACATCTAGGTTTTTTTTATGATACTTAACTGTTCGCGTGGGCTTTTATGTGTTGAAGAGCCCTTTGTAGTATTTTTTATTCAAGTTATATAAAGACATAAGCGAAAATAAAAATAATAATTTTCCTTAATTTTTGAAAATTTCTTAAGTTTTATAGGTTTTCAGTCCCTTGCAGTTTTTGAAATTAATTCATATATACTAGTAAAAAGAGCTAACTTGTTCCGCGATGGGACATCAAAGTTTTTCATGATTTATCGAAGTTCCTATGCTTTTGAGTATTTTGTGCTCTCTTATAAAGCAATCTTTTATCAATTAATGTAAGAGTATATACCTTGGCAAAAAAAAAGTGAAATCTCTGATCTTTGTAAAGTATTTTGCTTTTCTTTATCATTGAGGGCTTTCTATTTTATGTGTTGAGCTCTTTACAGTTGCTTTTTAATTAGTCTACACAATAATATATTTTGGCAAAATAACTGATAATCTCTGATCTTAGTCAGGCAATTAAGATAATCAAGTCAGCATAATGGATAATACCGTCTTCGAGAATTAATTAGTTTTGAAGGAAGATTAGAACTGGGCACCTTCCGATCCGAAAACGAGTATCTTAGCCACCATGCCAAAACGATCGTCGTCGCGTTGAGGCTATTACTGGTTTATGTAGATATCACACCGCCACAGTTTCTATAGCACTTTTAGTTCTATTTTGTTCATTTTAAGCGTGTTGGGGGTTAGAAAATAAGGGGAAAAGAGGAAATTTTATACCCCTCGTCTGAAAATGGAAGAGTTAGTCAAATGTCTGACGTTTATAAGATTTAACACTAGTTAGTGAAAATGTACAATATAGTTCGTCTGTAACATTTCAATTATATTGTAGTCGTAATAAATTAGTAAAGCTAAAAGGAAATAAGTTACATCATATTAAGAGAAAAATGTATATACAGTTAACCCCTTTTTAAGATGCTGCTGGTTTTGAGAAGAAAATTTTTCAGGATAGGACCCATTTCGTCCAAGCTACTGACCCTCTATTTTTGCAGATGATTGGTAGTTTCATGCAGTTGTAAAAAAGTAACTTGTTGTCTTTTCATCTGTTGGAAAAGTGAGGATGCTTTCAATTCAGAAAGTAAGAAAAAAAAAAGAGAAATAAATTTTACACATCTCGTCTGAAAACTAGAGAAAAAGTTCAAATATTGACACCTATAGATTTTAGTAGGCAACGTGTATAGAAAACATCAAGAGAGATAGTAACTCCTTGATTGATTTTTAAACCAGGTATACCTTTTAGAAGACTATTTCGGTCGAAATACCGACTGCCTGTCTTATATAAGTAAAACATTAAATGTTACTTTATTAAAAATTTAACTTTCAAAAACATTTTTTTAAAATAAAATAATACTTTGTTTACAATTACTCTGAACACTGAAACGTTGAAAATAGTACCTTCATTAAATATTCAAATAATTTGCATATTACTTAGAAAATCTTTTTTTAATATTAAAGTAAAAACCTCAATTTACAGCAAATAAACATATAAAAGAATAAACAAAGTGATTATTTGTTTGTTATGAGAAGAAAATTCCTCAAACAAAAGGTACATATACTCGCACATACCAAAGAAATAAAGAGATCACTTTAGAAAACCCATTATAATAGGTAATTTTATCGAAAATATTCATTAATTCTTTAAAAATGTAACGAAAGATTTTTATTCAAGGAAGATGTTCCCCAAAGCGATGGAAAAAACGCTCACAATCGTTCAGTTTAGAAGGTAAAATATCTTTATTACGATTTTACTGGTTGTAAAACTCCAACACCGCTGGTTATTAAATTAGATGGAATGTTGTAAAAATTTTATTAAAATGTACAGTAGATGAGGAAAGAAAATATATTCATAGAGGAAATCCTTAGAGTTGTGTGTGACATTAAAACGTAACTCGGAGTTTCTTAATAAAAACATTTGTAGGTTTTACAATCATTCAAATTGTCTAAGTCAAATACTTTTTTTCCTTTCCTTTTTTTTTTTTATCAATTCTTTCATTCTCTTGGGAATTTTTTTGTGTACCGGCAAATACTCGCCATGTTTGTTTTACTATTATTCGAAAAGATTAAATTTTTAATGAGAAAAACTTGTTGAAAGCTCAGAGCTATTATTATTCCCCTCCCCCTTTTTTCGTCTTAAGCTCCCCTGAAAGCAAGTAAATTCGGTTGTTTTCGTGGTAAGGTAAAATTAATTCTTAGGCATCTTATGTTTTCTTTTCGCTTTTATGCACCTGAAAGAAAGTTCTTCGAACGCGTTTTGTAACAGCCTATGGCGGTGTTTGAGAAGAATTAAAATTTGTGTGTAAAGCGAGCAACTTAGAAAGCAATTAAGGGAGTAAATTTGTATAATTTTCTCTTTTACCTCACTTTTTTTATTTTAAAATAGTTTACGTTTAGAGCAGTTAATTGTCTTAATATTTAAATTTACTTTAATTGTTTTAATTGCTAGTTTATCACAGTACATGTAAATCTGTCATATTACAATGTTTCGAAAAAAGTTAGATGAGAGCGCGAAAAATGGCTAGAACGACCGGCATAATTAAAGTTTCGCTTATATAAAGTTTTCTTGTAATAAATACAAATGATACATTTTAAAATATTTTATAAAATGTGTTACGCATCTATATATCCAAATGCCACTTCTGGGAAATCCCTTAATTAATTTTCAGTGTTCTCGATATGGTGTATTATGTAACAAATTTATATGAAATTTAATTTAACTGAATAATTACATTTCTACCATAAGTGTAAGGTACAGAAAATTTCAAATTATTCTTGGTATTAATTCTATAATTATAGTTTTTACAACATCCTTTTACTTTGTACTTTTTTTGGTAAAAATAATTTGATACATTTTAATATTGCCACTATCCGGACTTTTTTCTCAAGCTTTATATTTACATTTTATTTATTGAATCTGGTTATAGCTTGTTTATTATTTGATTAAAGCATCATGTATACATTTCAAGCATGTAACCTTTTTGCTAGCAATGTATTTAGAGTTTCTATCCATTGCGTTTCATATAATTATCAGTATTGTTAACAAAAAGGGGAAAGTGTTTGGCTAGCCTTAAAAACAACTTTTATATACATAAAACTGTACTTCGTCAGTTATATTTATAACACTGCAACATCCATCTCTTCATAGTTTCCAAAATCTCAGTTATCTAGTTTAATCTATAGTATCCAAGTCATCTCCTGTCTCTTAATTAAAGTTTATTAAAAATGATAAATATATCATCCCTACCTACACACTAACGTGAAAAACTTAAACAATAAATGCATTTTTCTCATACAATTATGAAATTGTTGAAAATAGGTTTTTGTGATCAGTACAGTGATAAGGCAGTTTACGAAAAGGGTTATACGTGTGCAAATATCAGTACTTTGAAATCACAGCAGACGTCATGGCACGCAAACGGGTGAAATGTGCTTGTTGGGGACCAAAGACAACTTAAAATGGAGGAAGGACAGATTTCCACATATTCCCTGCTAGAAAAAGTGTAATCGTATGTACATAATGGATGCAAAAAAGTCATCCGAACGCCATTACACGTGGTAGAATGATATGTAAGCTTAAAGAGGGTCTCTGTTTGACGAGAGTTACACAAGAGCTTAGTAGTGACAAAAAGTGTTGCTTCAAAAGGATGGAAACCTTCAAATGACAGGTACAGCTGTAAGTAAGTTTGGCAATGGCCTGGCCTAGAAAAACAAGGGATGACTGGTGTGTCGTTCTGAAGACTATAAGAGACTAAAATCAGAATCTTGTGATACCCCGCGCACTGGGGGTATCATCTCGTCACCATCCACGTGACCTATGTTTGAGGGAATGAAAGATGGACCACTAAAGTATGCCATAATAAAATTAGTTTATTACGTTCATAATTTATATTCAATAAAATGACACTAGTCTAGGAGGCTTATGATCTGGAGTGATGTGACGTAAACTGTAATTATGACAAATAGCGCAATAAACCACTGTATGTATATTTATAGCTGATTTCCTAACTTATTAGAATCCACTCTAGTCTTAAAGCTTAATAAAACTGCCTTGCCACTATTTCCTCGACGAACAGCTACAGTCTTTATATCTTCAATTTATTCTTCGATCCAACTTGATCCGACTAAGGGAATAATCTTCTGGTCTCGGATCCACTTATTAATCAGCTTCACTGGCTCAACTAGACCAACTCATAGAACTCCAAGAATACATTAAGACCCTTCTCCTAGAACTTCACCTGTAACTTTACCTCACTTCACTTAGCTTTACTTCTCCACTTAGTGCCCCTCTCGAATGCTAATGTTCCAATATATACAATTCGTAATCTACATAACTTAACTCTCTTCTTGGTTTGGTTGGAAAAAATTGCCATTCTGGCCCCAAAGATATCCCATGAGGATTATTAGAAGAAGTACCGATAAAACCCCGTCACAATCTGAATATGGTAACCTGACGACAGGTGTCACGGTTTAGTGTGACCTATTGACCTGTAGTCTTGAACAGTGCATGCCATTAACAGCAGCCCATCGTTGGCATCGTTAACAGTGGTGTCAAGAACACCAAGATTGAACATCTCATGAATTGAGTCACATTCTGTTTATTGATGAGAGTTGTTTCAGTTTGAACAATGATTCTCAGTGCCAGTTCATAAGGAGGGAGGGTGGGAAATGGTTTAATCCCACTAATATCAGGGAAAGTAATCATTAAGGCAGTCGTAGAGTGCTCGTGTTGAGAAACATTATACCCGATGGAGAAGAGATGAGCAGAAATTGTTACTACGATGAAAAGTATCCTCCCACACATGCTTCTGCTCCAAGGTGTCATTTTTCAAGACTTTATTTTTGTTAACGACATTATACGTCATTACAGGAAGAATAGCTGTAGAGGAGCTTCTAAAAAGTTAGAATATCTTCAGAATTGATTTGCCAAAATGCTTCCTTGATTTCAATCCCGTTTCAGGGCCACTTTTATCCTCACCAGCGCCGTAGCACTTTAAATTGTTACGCGTCCCCATCACCTATTTTCAGAGCACCCCCATCCACCTTTAGTTCTTACCTTGCCGGTTTTGTTTCGAAAGGGAACTTTCCTTAAGTCTCTAACTCTTTCTCTTTCTTTGATTTTGCTATTTAGAGAGTATTTCCACTATCCACCACTTATTGACCCGCCGTATCGGGGACTGGCAGCCGTAAAGAAAGGGTAGTGGTATGTTTTTGCCACTCTTGTTCATTTCTTACCTTACGTCATCACGTACCCCCCTTTGTAAATTAGTACAATAAATCGATGAAATCGTTTGCAATTACGATATGGAGTACACGTTATTGTATGAAATGTTTTAAACTTGTTTATTCTCATCTTTTTCTTCGCTTATCGTTTAACTATATTTTACTTATAGACATCCTTATTCTTTGTTGAGTTACTGTCATTGGGTTTGTGCAACAAGGGTTTTCTCCTAGTTTTGATCGTTGCAAAATCCTTAATGACATCATAGTAATCAATATCCATTGTAATATCATTTTGAGTACATAACAACATCAAACTGATAAGCATTTCTTTTTCCATAGTAGATCTTCTTTCAATTTCTACTCTCTTAAGGGCAGAAACGTTTCTCTCATGATTCGTTAGGTGATGGGTACGTACACTCTGTAATTTCAATTTTTTTCTCTTTTATCGCTCTCCATTATTTTTGCACCCGCAAATCTTTTGCATGCTAGGCATGTGCCTAGCGATCCTAAGTGGAAAAATGGGCCTGCGAACAGGTGGGAGATACTTTTGGGAGACGCCTAGTAGCTAGATTGTATTCTCCAGAGAGCACCAGACAGCTGAACAGATGATTCATCAAGAGTGGCAACTCTTTTACCTCAAGTACTTCAGAATAATTTTCTATTGAGTAAAAACAGACGATGTCACGCAACCATTGCAATTAGGGGAAGTCATAATCATGACAAAGGGACTATTGTTTGCTAATCTTCGAAAGCATTGGCCATGCTTTTTATTAACACAGTTCTGTCTCAGTAAAACTCTCTTTTTTCCTTTATTTTATAATCTCTAATTCTTTTTTAGCTACTGTGTTGTCATTCTTTAAATGCTATATTGTACCTCATTAGAGTGATGTTCAAGTCTCGCTGTTGATACTTTTCGGGAATGAGGAATAATCTAATAAAATTGTGCAGACTAGTGAACATTATGGCGCGTGATCGTCTTAGAATTTCAGGAAATACCCACTTAATTAACAGGTAGGCTGATTGCATAACTTAATTTTGACTTAACTATCTTTCGGAATAAATATTATTTTATTCTGGAATTTCTGTTGTAATCACAACAATCATTTTTACAGAAAACATAAATCACACTCATATTTACATCTGCAATAGCACTAATTAAAAAAACGCACAAATATTGAACTCAACAATTCAAATTCACAATCACAATTTTACATGGAACAAATGAAAGGCACTATTGCTGCAAAAAAGGTTTACTCCCATGTTGTTTCATTACACCATCCTTATACAGGACGGGGGGAAATTCCTTACAGCTTATAATTGTTTTCTCGATCAATAATCATCCTGAACCAGCTATACTCAATCTGCGGCCCACCGAGACTTTTTAAGTGGCCCGGGAATGACCCAATGCTCTGAGAAATTCACTTATTTTAAAACATTGTATTAAAAATTTGGTGGGAAATTCTTTGTCAAGAAATAAAATATAACAATTTTGCTTTTTGCTGTCGGTGCCGTACGGGTGCGAATTGATATTATTTTTTTTTTTGTGGAAAGGGTTACGGTTAGTGATGACAACAATGAAGTAGCGACCATTTTATGGATGGAATTAGTTTTTAACAATCTTTCATATCTTACAAGTGAAAAATATTTGAAGAAAATATATAGTTTCAAGTTGATTGTTGATTTTTTTTTTTTTGGCGCAAGAGCCAAGTTTGGCTATACTGTGCCACACATTCGTTAGTATATTAAAATTTTAAAAATATATGCACACTATATATATATATATATATATATATATATAGCACAAATATATATATATATATATATATATATACACAAATATATATATACAAAAATATATATATGTATAAATATACAAATATATACAGATATATATATATATACAAATATATATATATATATATATATATATATATATATATATATATATATATATATATATATACATATATACAAATATATAAATGTATTTTAAAATGTCAGAAGAAAAATATAAAATTGAGCAAAGTATTTAAAAGTGCATAAATGTAAAATTTTATAGTCAAATGGTACAATAAAATCCTTAAGAAAATTATATTTCATGTAAAACATAAATAGAGCGTAAAAATGCAAAAAGGTTTGGATGGGGAGTTTCCCCAACCAAATCAATCAAAGTTAAAATATTAGTTTTAAAAAAGGTGTTTCTTTTAGATGAATATTTTGGACATTGTATTAAAATGTGTAAAATGGAAAAGTCACATTGACAAAAGATTGATATCGTTTTAAGATTGTTGGTAAGTTGTCTAATTTGTAGTGAGAAACAAACATGGATCAGTAATTGTTGATTTGTCACGAAAGTGCTGTGTTTAAAGAATACCAATTGACAGGAATCATTCAATGACACTTTTCCTCGAAGATCTCTTTCTAGAGGTGATAAATAGGCTTTCTTGAATAATCTTTGCAACAGCAACGAAGTGTTTTGTCAGTGGTAATATCACAGCGGTGACAAAGACATGCTATGAAGTTTGTTACATTATTGGTAATCATATGAAACTGTTTACGGATGCAGAAATTGTGAAGAAGTGTTTCTTAAATGCTTCTAATTTAGTGTTAGTAGCAAAAATAAAATTTTCCAATGTTATCTAGGTCTTCAAGTATTTCTCCCCCCCCCCTCTCTATCCCCTATTTATCCTCATGTTGCGGCCAGCGTGAAATAACTAACATAAGTATGCGGCCCGCGTAATATAGCTGACATATGTATGCGACCCAGAAGAAGGAAGAGTTGAGAACCTCGGTCCTGGACTGTTCTTGTCTGTATGTAGATATTTATTTTTTATCACACCAAGTTTGGCTATTTAAGACATTTAGCGACCAAATTCTACATCAATTCTGTCGCTTTTAAAATGTAGCGTATAGATTAAAATAAAACTTTTAATATGAATAAAATTTATAATTTTATAAATAATATGAAATAAGGAAGGAATGCAAGGAATAATATGAAAAATGCATAATAATAAGATTTTTCGGGAAAAGTTGTATTAATAATCTAATAACATTAAATTTGGTTAACATAATACTAAATGCTGCCAGGAAATTGATTCTTCAACTGCAGACTAATTTAATATAATAATATATGTTGCACACAACGCAAGAAAAGAATAATTATGATAACATAGATTAGGAACACATTCCAATTACGTAGACAAATGTTGTCGAAATATTCAGATCAATTCGAAATAAATAGTGAATTAATTAAAACTTTGCTCTCAATGAAAGTAAAATGCAAATCACCATTTCTGTGTTGCAATAAACTTCTATTTAAAGTAATTAGTTAATTTTATTGTAAATCATTCGTTTGAAATTGTTTGTTAAAATGGCTTACATCTAATTTATTTCCAGCTATTTGCATTTAAAATGTTTCATCTGCGAACGTTTTTTTTTATATACTTTGTATTTTAAGCTAGGTTACTCATTTATGTGTGAGAAGATAGAGTAAAGTTTTAACTATTAGTATTAAAATAATTGAGAGAATTAGTTTCATTTGTTCTTCTTAAGGTATCCGACTACGTTCGGAACCGTGATTTTAAAAAAGCCCAATGTATAATTTTCATGATATTTAGTGTCACTTAGATTAGAACACATGTATACAATTGTTTTAAGAACATTTTGACAAAAAAATTATTGAAAAACAATATTTCGCCAAAAAATTAACTTAGAATAACCTTTTTCAAAATGTTCTCCTTTTGTGAAAAATGCTTCTATTATAATAATATTTTGCCTGTATTTCACTCAGACCTCTGTACAGAGGCTGAACTACGATTTTTGAAAAATTCACATTATTTTCAGAGTTACAACCATTGAAATAATTATCGGCGTTTTTTTCTTAAAATTTCTCCCCTTTGTTGTCGTAAAACATAGATAAATCACCTTTCTAAGTTATATATTTCAAAAGTTCTAGTTGAGCCTCTGTACAGAGGTCTGAGCTGTATACAGGCAAAATACACTGCTCAAAACAATTAAAGGATATTGCTGTTTTAGGTGGATCTTGTGGCTGGGAAACTTTTTAGCTGATTGATACATGGTCGACAGACGTAGTAGGTTATATGAGAATAAATTACACATGTTTGGCAGAAAAAATGCATTTTATTGCGCATTTGTGTACAAAAGGAAAAAAACACAATTTGTGCATATGAGAAAAAAAGAATAAGAAAAGGTGTTTTCTTCAAAGGAAATCATTTTCAGTAGGGGGTATGGTTTCCACGAATGGCCAGCAACTTTGAGCACCTTTGAGGCATAAAGTCAATGAGGCTATTAATCACGAGTTGGAGTATTCTGTCCCACTCTTCCAGAAGAGCTCTTTCCAGTTCTTGGAGAGTTTGTGGGGGTGGTTGGCGGCCGGCAACTCATCTTACTAGAGTGTCCCAAACGTGCTCTATTGGATTCATGTCTGGAGAACACGCTGGCCATTCCATTCGTATGATTCCTTCCTCGAAAAGGAAATCCTCCACCAGGTTAGCAAGATGTGGCCTGCAGTTATTGACCATTAAAATGAATTCATCTCCGATTGCTTTAGCGTAAGGGACTACAATAGGTCTGAGGATCTCATCCCTATATCGCCGAGCACTCAGAGGTCCATCTCGAATGATGTAGAGGTCTGTGCTCCCGTCAATGGAGATGCCACCATACACCACCATTCCCACACCGCCAAATCTGACACTTTCGTGCACGAACGCAGGATTATTCCTGCTGCCACGGTCCCTCCAGATGAAAATACGCCTATTATCCGGATGAACAAAAAAACGGGACTCGTCAGAAAAAAGAACATTGCTCCATTCATTTCTCCTCCAGTTCACATGCTCTGTTGCCCACTCCCTGCGGTCGCGACGATGCCTTGATGTTAGTCTAACACATACCATCGGTCGGCAAGCATACAGACCTACACCATGGAGCTGGTTTCTGATAGTCTGAGTTGAAACCGTGGTGCCAGTAGCCGAGCGAAGGTGTTTTTGGAGAAGAGTAGCGTTCATATTTCGGTGTCTCCGAGCCGTTAACACTAAAAACGATCTTCATTGGGCGTTGCTGCCCGTCTACGACCTTGTCCTGCACTTCCAGTCACCAAAAAACTTTTCCAGATCCTGGAAATCACACTTTGTGACACTCCAATGGCTTGCGCTACTTCGGCTTGAGTTTGGCCCCCTTCTAACCTACCAACAACTCTCCAAGCTTGTGAATCGGTTAAATGACTTCACTGAGACATCGTACTCATCAAAACAAAGCAGTCACTGAATGCCGATCATCCTTGTCTTCATTTCAGTTGAAAGTCAAATTTCATTCGCTGCTGCTGAAGCGACGTTTTTGACGCCGAACTCAAAATTAGCATACTCCACAGTTTGGAAATCGGAAAAATTTGCATTTGTGATTCTCTTCTTCCATTTTCGGCAAAAAAAAATCGCTTATATCTTTATTTTACATAAAACCTACAATATCCTTGAATTGTTTTGAGCAGTGTATTATTATAATAGAAGCATTTTTCACAAATGGAGAATATTTTGAAAATGGGTCCTTCTACGTTCATTTTTTGTCAAAATATTGTACTTAAATAATTTTTTACTGTGATCATATTCTTAAAACAATTTTATATGCATTTTCTAATCTAAGGGACATTAAATATAAAAAATTTCCATTTACACGCTTTTGTAAAATCACGGTTCCGAACGCAGTCAGATATCTTAAGACTTTTTTACGTGTTTGTCACTCAGAGTTATATATTTTAATCAATGTTTCTTAACTCTTCGTTATTGAGATTCAAACTGTTCACGTTGTCTTGATGTGGAAGGTTGGACAGTGCGGTACCAACTCATATGTCCTTTTCATTTGTCGGAGTTTTAAAATTATAAGGTTTGTCTGTAGTATCCTTAATGTAGCTTTAAATGTTAGTTATGTCAAAATGTCACTAGTGTACTCTTAATGAACAGTCTATCATTAAGTCCTCGAGTAGACAATCCATCAATCCTGATATTTCGAAGAATGACTATCCCCACAAAACTCCTTCAATTATCACTATGGTAGAACTTAGAACATTGGTTTTCTGCGTAGTTTGCTATGACTTGAATGACGTCATTTGTCTTTCGAAATTTTCGATTCTATCATTTGTTTTTTGGTCCTGGAAATAATAAAAAAATGCTTGGAGCGAAATCGGGAGAGTAGGCTGTATGTGACAAAATTTCGAAACCTGATCATCTTAATCCCTCTGCCACATTTTGAATATAGTTAGTAGTAGTATCGTCTGGAAGAAGAAAGATGTCTTACATGCTCAGACCAAGTCTTTCTTGAAAGAGTATTTGCAATTTGTTCAGCAATATGCAATGACAAGAATTAGAGATGGTGTTACTATTCTTTAGGTAATCTATTTAATCAACTGCACGATTGTCCCCCCCCTCCCCAAAAAGACAGCACCACTTAAGGGTATTGCAGGCGTGTAAAAGCGTGATGGATACAGAAAAAAATAAACTCCTTGTTTAGGAATATTAGACAGACCGACAGACTAGAATTTTAACAAACAAGTTTCTTTGATTAAGTAGAGATCCGTTAAAAATTTTTTTGTGTATATCCACTGGATGGGTTTCATTTTTGATCTTGCAAAGTTTTTAAAATAAATTTTGATGTAATTATTCCTATTATACTTTAAGAATGTACACACATATATACATTCAAAACTTCTAACTATCTAAACTATTGAGTATATATATTCTACACTTCAATGTAAAATTTTCCATATAAACAAAATACAATTGTCGTATTGCTTTAAAATATAGGGCCGGGTATCTAGACTTGCTCACCACTTCAGTAGAGAACAATTCACTAAGCGATGATAAATGAGGTAACCATGAAATTCCCTTATACCCCGGAAGCCAGACACTTATATATTATTCAGGGATGCTAAAACAAACATAAAGCTCATTTAACTTTACATTAAATGCTCTAAATTAATAATTTCATATCTATAGAACCTTTTCAGAGTGTTCCATTAAGCGATTTAAATGAATCAACGAACTTGAAAGGCAAACACTATGCTTTATTTTTAAACAAAATTCAGCATATCTCGCGATATGCGTATTTTTCTCTAGAACTTCAGTAAAATCCATTTAATTTCTACTGAGATTTGATTTTTTGAAAGTAATGCAATTAAAATTTCTAGTGTGTAGTGCATTTAAAAGCATGAAATGGACCTTAAAACAACATAGATACCATAGGAAGTTGTGAGTGATACTTGTATGCGGTATTATAAAGATTTAAGTTTCGTAACATTTTTTTTCGAAAGTTATAATGTTAAACTTTAGTTTTGAAGTAACTTATATTTACTATCTGGTTGTATTTTAATACAGTTTCCTTTTTTTTTTTTTTGATAGTATATCGCATTGAAGAGGAGATCAGTTTTGTTGTGAGGAATATTTAGGGACTTTAAGAGTGAGTGCAGAAGTTTGATTTTGCATTCATTATCTGCAACTTGTATTGTCCGAGAGTATTCATATACACTGAAGTGTCACTGAATTAGGGATACCTACTTATTAACGAGTTGGGCTTCCTCTGGCCTTGATAACGACTACCACCCGACAAGACATAGATTCAACATGTTTTGGGAAACGTTCGACGGGAATGATTTGCCAAATATTGGCTAAAGCTTTCCATAATTCAGTACGGTGTTGTGTGATAGTTCCAAAACATCTCAAAGATGTTCAATAGGATTTACGTCTGCGCTTCTAGGTGGCCAATTTATGACAGAAAAGTCAGAGAAATGCTCATCCAGCCAGCCAGTCGCCAATAGGGACTTATGAGAGGTACAGTTGTCTTGATGGAAAACTCCATTACCGTGCGGATAACGGAACAGCATAAACCAGTGTTTCTAAAACTGTGGGGCGCGACCCCTAGCGGGGTGTGATACTCCTACAAGGGGGTGCGAGCATATTGAAAAGTCGAAAACAAAAGATTATTTTAAAAAAATATTAATTTATTGAAAGAAAACAAACAAAATACATTCTGACGTAATATAAAAAATAAAGTACACATTTACACTTATAAATATATCAGTACCGCGCAATATATTTTAAAATTAATTTAACAATACTAAGTTAAGAACAAGCTTAATAATTACAAGTGACCCCAAGGGCTTGTCGTATATAAAATTATATGCAAAAATTAACACTCATCTTGATAATTAATCCCTTAAATGCCAATAAAAAGTTACATGATTCACTTCCCAGTGCCAACCTTTAACACGTAAGCGAGTGTATGTGGTGTATTGGAGGGTAGAAAAATAATAATATATAAGTAAATCTCTTTTGAAATAAGTAAATCCGTCGCAAACACTGTCAAGGTTCTTTCATAACATTCCAAAGTCTTCGGAATAATTTTATGGATAGCAGTGCACGGAAAAGATCGTACTTCTGAAAGACGTATATACACGCCTGGGGAATTTAACGCATTGGCTGAGGTAGGCGTTTATATACGCCGATGGCACTTAAGAGGTTATAGTCATATTGTGTAGTTTTAGAGTCAAAGTATAGTATTATTGAATTCAATACATTGTTATTGTATGGAGGGTGCGCGAAGAAAATTATGATTGAATATATATATTGGGTCGCAAATATTGAAAGTTTGAGAAACACTGGCATAAACAGTTGGATGTGGTGTTCCAGAAACTCTACATACCGCATTGCATTGAAGGAGGTCGGTACGCGCTCCAAAGATCCAAAGCAGTGCACGAAAAGACAAACCCAGACCAAGATTGAGCCACCACGCCCTTGTACAGTTCCAGCCTGGTATGCAGGATCCATGGCTTCATGAGCCTGACCCCATATTTTCAGCCTTCTGTCGGTGTTTAGTAGGAATAGAGATGCATCACTCCATGCTACTCGTTTCCAGACCTCTACACTCCAGTCTTTATGCTCTCTTGCACCGGCAAGTCGTGCAGCCCGATGGCGAGCATTGAGCAATGGGATTCTCGTAGGTCGATGGCTCCCGAAATACATATAGTGAAGCGAGCGTTGCACCAGTCCGTTTACTGATTGTACAACTGGTACCGTCACTCAACTGTTTGGTGATTTGAGATAATGCTTGGCTTCGCTGGCTACGTTCAATACGCCTGAGCCGTCTCTCACCACGCATTTTCAAGGCTAATGGCCTTTTGCAAGTTGCCCAATCACTAGTTTTTTTATTCACCATCCATGTATTTTTGGTATACTCTTGACACTGTCGACCTTGAAAATTCTAACTGTCTGGCAATTTTGGAAATTGAATGGCTCAAGCGTTGCGCACCTACGATTTATTTGCCGTCGAAGGCGTCTAAATCAGTTAGTTTATCCATACTGGTAATTCCAAACAACTCATTCAGAAAAATCACAATGCGTGCTATATATGCAGTTACCACAGCGCTCTCACTTGCACATAAATGATGCACAGCTCTACATTATTTGCATAGTCCTTGCTATCCCTAATTCAATGGTACTTCAGTGTATTTTAAATAACGATCTACCTTCGGTCAAAAAAACCATTATGTATAGCAATAATTGGAAAAGCAGACAAAGGTTAAATAAAAATAGCTTCTTTAGTCAAGTTGAGTCCTTGAACTTTCTTACCGGCTATTTATAGTCCATAACAATGTAGCTTGAATCCCTCAGAAGGACTCTTCAAGGTCCACTTTCTCTATAATCTTACTTTTCTTGTTATTAAGAAGTATTTTACCCTAATCTTGTTTAAACATACAGTATTTGATGTCATTAACAGCATCCCCCCCAAAAAAACAATTAAGATTTTTGCTGATGGCAGTAAAATATGTGACAGTGGGTAGCAGTATTCCCTATTCAATGTTACTGTATTATTCACCAGTTAAAATTTGAATCAATGGTATGTAAGCTAAGAAATTCACTTCTCTGCCAACCAGAATATCACCGCATCAATATCTTTCAAAGTGGGATGCTAAAAAAAATCAATATCGTCCTGGAATCATGAATTTAAACATCTGTAAAATTTTCGATTTTATGATTATTTTACATGCATTTATGATTATAAGTAAGTTTTTAAATCTGTCTTTTTTTATTTTTAGAAACACCAGAAGCGCCCATGACAGTCATAGGAGTAGCAGGCTCCCCAGTCAACCTGCCGTGCAACATTACTCCTCCAGGCGAAGAAGACGCGGAGGACGCCATAGCCCTGGTTCTCTGGTATAAAGACGAGTCGACCACCCCCATCTACAGCTTGGATGCGCGGCAGGGTAGTCTTGATCAAGCTAGGCACGCTGCAAAGGACAGCCTCAATGCCAGGGCACATCTCAGTATATCAGAGCGGCCAGCTTTTCTGAAGCTGGACCCTGTTATGATGGAGGATGAAGGAGAATACAAGTGTAGGGCTGATTTCAAGAAAGCAAGAACGCGGTACATGTCTGTCTTTCTAAAAGTAGTGGGTAAGTGTTATGCATTTTTTTGTTGTTTTATTATCGCAAGTGGTACATTTAGATCAATCAAAAATTGGTTTTTCTTACCAAAGGCGCAAATGTAATGTTTTCTCTATTACTTCTCCACTATTTCCAGACACGGTACATCGTGTCAAAAAAAGAACAGAGTTCGATCTTTCTAAATACAGCAAAAAAACCAAGCACTGCCCGTCGCGCTAAAAACAAAACTCAAGAATATATTTCTTCTTGGTACAACAAAACAAAATCCTGTGCTTCGGCTAAAACAAAGGAACTCGCTTTCTTTATTTCCAAATTCAGTCCAGAACCTTCGTGATCCAATACCAAAGGAATCTTTTTCCTGTCCGCCTTGTTCGATGGTCAACCACCTTCTCATAAAAAGAGTAACCTATTCCGCAGATGCGAAGAACGGCGCCAGCAACACTCAAAATCTATCTCCAACAATAGCCGGACACTACAGCAATATTTAGTAATAAATTATTAATATGCATAAAACTTTATACTGTGCGAACTAGTCAAAATTTGATTTAATAAGAATTCTTACCAGGAACAAGATGTCTCATTTTCTGCCAGAAAAATTTAGAGCATCTTGCTATGGATACAAAGAGTTTTATTTTGAAGAAAACATGGAATTTCAAAAAGTCTAATAATATGAAATTACGTATAAAATACGGAAAAGACCTTTAGAGTTTTTGGCAACATGCTATTGACCCTGGCATAAATTTTATTTGAGTCACTAACATTGTGGTTCACACCTGTGCACGTATTCCGGGTAATGTAGGAGGTCTGCAATGGTAAAACACCAATTCCCAGACCATTAGAAATACAAAATAAATTTAATCAAAGTATGAAAAATTAATTATTTTGTTTCATTATAAAAAGGGACAGGACTTTCCTACAGGCCTAATACTATAACTCAGATATAGAAATCCATAAAAAATTATTTTACCATTAGTAAATAAAGAATGTACACCCGGAATAAAATGCCTCTGCTACTAAAGATTGAAACTATCCAACGGCTTGTACCACATTCTGATGTGAAATTTACACAACAAGGTCGTCAGGAGATTTAAGAGCAGGAAGCAGCCTTCTAATTGAGCTCCAACCAAAACAAAATTGTTAACCACCATCCGTCCGGAGATGCAGCAGATTTATCGCCCCCTCCGTGATACATAGAGTAATTTAGCTTTTGAAGCGCGAACTATGAAACATTGCCTGGTGCATACAAATCTTGCCCCTTCCTACCGGACAAGGGAACTAAGTGAAGTTTGATCAAAGGGTTTGTACGTGAGGTGATGTGGTATAAATATTTCCAAATTTGAAAGCATTTACATTTTACAAAATTTTCATCTATTCCTCTTTTAATTTTTTTATTTCTTAGAAATATCAGAAATGTCTATAATTTTTGCAGAAGTAAATCTTTATATTAAATATTAGCATTTAAAGATTAGCTTAATAAAATTTTATCTGAGAAATCAAAAGGCCCAATATTATTATAAATTTTCATTGTTATAAAATATTTTTGTAACCTCATTGACATGAGTGAGATTAGAATTCAGAAATACTCGTGGAAAATGTAATTTTTCTCTTTATAATTCCATATAAAACTTTTTTTATAGTACAGAAAGCAGTAAATTATTTGTATGTAGAAATGAGATATGAATTTGTGTATATATTTAAAAAGTTATTTTGTCTATTTATTAATGAAATCCGTACACAATTTTGGTATTTGAGTAGATTTCTATCTTAAAATATGTTTTTATTTATAGCTCTTTCATTTGAAATAATGCTAAACATTAAGTAATACTTAGTGTACAAAGTTGCTTAATGTCCTTTGATACTAGGTAATGTCAAACGCTAGATACATTAGGTGCATGGTTTATATTTCCAAGTAATCTTTCTACCAGGTAATGTAATATGAGATACACATTTGGATCATTAGGTATCAAAACCTAATATAATAAGATATATCTTAAAATTATCAGTAAATATATTTAATTTGCTTAAGAATGAAGCATCATATCCTTACGTTAATTATTCATAATTTTAGAATCATATGAATTTAGTCACGAATAATAATTACAAAATTTAACTGCAGTCTTTTATCAAATGAAGGAATAGTTGTAATATTGTTCGTGGTTGAGGAGAAAAACAGTTTGATACATCTTTGTGGCCCTTTAATATAAAATTGTGATTCTCTTTAAAAATGCCTTCTGTGTACCACTTAGAATTATAAATTATTTCATCAATTTCTCCTAACAAGATAATAAATAGCTTTTACACAACTTTACTCTATGGATTCTATTTCAATGTGCTAACAATTGCCATTTAAAGTTAGTTTGATTACATTAATCGCACGTAAAAATTACTTAATCAGCTTCTAAATACTTATATATTGTACACTAGTAATCGTAGGATCTAATACAAAGCAAGGAAACCTTGTATTAAGTTACAATGACACATAAGACAATAACACTTATAAAATAAAATGTTGGAAAAATTTTATAATTGTGCCTCATTGATAAATGTATACTTTCTTTTTGAAAAAAAATATTACTTATCTATTTATTTATGTATTTCTAGTTCCTCCTGGTAAACCTGTAATTACCGATCGTAACAAAGAGGTGCTTCAAAGTTTGATAGGACCTTACAACGAAGGAGAACCACTCATGCTCATTTGTGAAGTTATTGGAGGTAAGAAATCGTTTATCAGTAAATATTTCTTAAAGGGGGGATTTTTTCTAATATTCTGGACTATATTACTATATGCGATAAGTAGTGTTAAGTAATTATTCGTCATCGAATCATAAGTTTTTGAGTATGTTAGAGGCAAAAAAACTGTTTTTGTTGGTAATGATTCAGCAATGAGCAGCATGACGCTCATTACGATGTAATATATCTCATAGCCAATTCTGTATCTTTCATTATTCCTCATGTTCATATTCTAATGTTTTATATAAATTTTATTTCAATTCCAAACTCATATTTTCTTTAGAGTAAGTGGCTCTGTTTCACTTTAAAATGGCCCATGAAACTCGATATAAATAAGTATCTGAATACTACTCGCAAACAGCTGCTTTAGCTACATCGAAAAATAGAATATTTCATATGTTACGAATCAGAATTTCTCTTTCTAAACGTTTATTTTAACATCATAGGTGAAAAAATAATAGATAGATACAGACCTTTTGGTCAATCATACCAACCCACCTCACCCGAGGAGAAAGTTGGAGTCAATGATCATATTTGACTCGAAATATGCTCTCTGTCAAAAACCATCCCATTGGTCCTAGCTCCCCGAAGCCACGCCTCCTACTACCAACGAAAACCTACGACACCAGCAACATCTCAGAACCAGATAGAGGATTGAGGGATGCTGATGCAGCCCATGTACCTCATGAAATTCACACAGCGGATATATCATTTCGAACATTTTTTTTAAGCATAACGTGAAAGGCATTCTGTTTTAAACGAGACCATCGTGTCCAGTATTGCGTCGTTGAAGGCATTCGCAATACGTCTATCACATATGCAAGTTAATTAGAAACCCGTTTTTGCTAATTATAATGGACAGACAAAATAAATTATAAGATAATCCTTCCCAAGCAATATTTGAACTCAACGTTAAATACACTTAAAAACTTTTTTTCTTTAAAAAAAAATGTGTAATGAATGAATAATTTATTTCGAGTACGTGTGAACATTTTCAGAAATCTGAAATTATTATATTATTTAATTTTTATTACTTTCGTTATATATATGGTCTTAAGGCACGCTCCAACCTTTCCCTAAATTTGGTTATATTATAGAGAAGAAAGGGAAAATAAGTGCATAAAGATTTTAAGTAGTTTTTAATGTACAAAACATGAATACTATTAAATTGACATAAATGTATGTTCCATAAGAAAGGGGAGGATACCAAAAATATAAGACAGTAAATTATTAAGAAAATTCTCGAACCGGTGACTGCTAAAGTGACCATAATAGGAAAGGACTTAAGGAAAAATTACACAAAAATTCTTTAAAAACATGTATAAATATGAATTTGGAAATATGAAAACTATATATATATATATATATATATATAATTTACTAAAAGTAATATGTTCCACGGTAAAAAAAATTAAAAGGCTCACTGAGTTAAAAAAACAACATGATACAAAATAGCCAATGTTTCCGTGTAGGAATGAAAAGAGGGGGGGATGCATGCAGAATTCAAAAATAAAAAAATAAAAATAAATCTACGTTATTAAATTTATTTTAAATGTATACATAAAGAAGACAAATTGAATAGTCATAATTTAAACCATATTTAATAAATTTTTAACGCTATGAATTATTTCACATGTTTACTAACTAAAAAAATGTTGTGTTGTAAATAGTTAAGAATAATATTTTTATTAAATAAAATAAGAATATTACTATTCCAAAAAGGTGCTTAGCTAATATTTAAATAAAATTATTCTCTTTTATCCAAAAATATCATTTCGTTTTTTATCTATTGTTCTCAAAGAAAAAACAGAGTAATTTGTAGTAAATACATTATCTGTTTTAATAAACGACAGAAAATAGTATATATATATATATATATATATATATATATATATAGTATTGTTTCGAATTTGTAGTAAGTTTTAGTTCAGTTTCGCGAAACGGTTTTTTTTTTAATTTTTATTTAGTAGATTAACTTATGATTTAGAATGTAACAAAGAAAATCCCTAAATGGAAATATTGGTTGAAACGTTTTCAGAGTTATCAATATGCAAATATGTAGGATTTTTAAATAGGCATAAATAATGTGGATTTAGGTTAGATTTTTATATTTGTATAACTCTAAGCGCGGTTGAGACTGTTTTCGGCAAAAGTACGAGGGCCTGAACTAAACGCGGAGCAAATTTTCAGACAGAAGAATGCCTAAATTTTCCTGAAAATTTGCAACATTTTAACTTATATATCTGTTAACAAGATAGTGTTTCTAAAATTTCAAAATATTCCTTGAATATTTTTTTTCATTTTAACACGTGAAAGGACAGTTCATTTAACATTACGGTATAGGAGAAAAAAGGCGAAGCACATTTTATGCCAGAAAAAATAGCTCAGCTCGGTCAAAAAAGTAAAGAATGATAAAATATCTTGTTCTCTAAGGGATAGTGAAGCCAGAATATATAATATTAATTTTTCATTTTTTTATATCTGAAAAAATGTACCTAATTCGGGTCCTATTCTTTAACATTAACCGAAGACAGCCTTAAATATTAAAACATGATCTACTCATGATTTGGATAAATTTTAAAGTTTGTAACTATTTGTTTCGGTAACATAAGAAGCAAAAAATAATAATTTTCCTAAAAATGCATTCAGTATTTGGAACATACTACTAAAAATCTTGAAAGTTTTTTTAAAAAATTGATTCTTATTATTCTAGTTGAATAGTAGGGGTATAGAATTTTAAAAATTAACTTTTCAGTTTTGTTTTTTGTTTCCCTCGTCAGAGGCGATATTCAATTGAATTTCACCCTCAGACATTGCAAATATTGGAAATAAGGTTTCACAACGAGACAAATTAGAATTTATTTATTTTACCACATTTGTTTTGCATTTTTCCATTTGAAATATTTCAATACCATTCTTTAACAATGTAATTTAATTACGGTTTAGAATTGAATCACATTTCAGATGGGCCACCAGTGTTGGTTTAATCAACATGTTTTTTAATATGATTCGAGATTTTTTATTTGATTATCAATACCAAAAAGCTTTTAGAAAAAGAGTCAAACTTTTTGAGTAATCAAAAAGAGAATTTAAAATCCTTTAAATATTTTTTTCTCTGCATATTCTTCATTACATTTTTATTTTTGTTTCTTCTAAATGTTTGAAAATTCATTGTGAGTACTCTCATAATCTATGTTTTTTTGCTTTATATACACTCATAAACCAACTTTTTATTTCCTTTTTTTTTATTTAAAAAAATGAAATAAGTCGTATCAAACGATGACATTAATGAAAATATTTTTGCATATTTTGTTATTATACAAATTATATTTTTTTATAAATATTTTTCTATAATTTGGAAAAGATGAATTAAAAGGGAAAATGAGAAAGAGAAATGCGATAATGAAAGCAATTTTCTTCTTTTTATTATTGATGGAGAAAATTGTCGCAGAAAAAGGGTTATTGAAAAATTCATAATAGTTAAGGCATTGTATTATTATACTGCACTTAAATACCATTCTTATCTGTGATATAAAATGTATATGTATATAATCGTTAAATAATCATGTAATTAGGATTATTCAGATTTAAAATGTCTGTGTTAAATTTATAAATTTTATTTTTTTAAAAAATATGTTATTTAACTATGTTCTTAAAATACCTTTAAAATTAATTCTTTCAAAAATATGTTATACATTTTCTTCGATATATTCTACAGCATTTTCGCGACAAAATTTCACATTTTATTTGCTTTATTCACGAGTATTAAATAAATTTATAATTTTTGACTTATTTTGGGTCAAAATAAGAAATCTAATGAAAGAGTTCAAAGCAAGGAAGAAAATGAAAGAATATTTGTTCTTACAACACCAGAAGATAAATACATTTTTAATTCTTCTAATGATTAATCTTTCGTTCATTTTTAAGAAAGCATTGCTTATTTATATTTTAAAAATATTTAGAATATATTTGAAACACTTTATGAACATATTTTGTATGTTAAGAAATTATTCATTTATTTTTAAATACTGTATTTGAAAACTATGTATTTATTAATATTTTAAAAAGGTTTCAAAAATATTTATTACAAACTGGGTTAAATTTAGTATTTTATATATAAAAATTATCCAAAGTAAATATTCTGTGCTTAAAAATAAATTGAAAAATGATATACAATACGAACAGTAATTGACATAAAAAGAGCTGAACTATCTTTATCAACGCAAAAGTAAAATTTGAAAAAATAATTACGATCTTATGACAACCTGCTTCCTCAACATGTATTTGAGCCCTCTATCTGTTTTGATCATTCACTGATGCTTACTCTAATTTGATCAGCATTTATCCCTCGCACTGCGTTTGCTTGGCCAGTATGATGACCTAAGTTCGAGTTTCTGCAATACAATTTTATGTACTCAAGCCGATTGACTGCAGTTAAAGTGAAGGTTTAAAGAAAAACATATAAAATTACAAAACAGCTCTGAGTGGGCCTTGTATCCGAATTCCTCTGTGGCCCTTTTTCAGATATGAGAACCATGTAAGTGGAATTGTAATAACATTCGTTGGGGCTTCTGCATCATTGATACAGCGGTAGCGCTCTACGTCCCTGACAAAAACAAAACATAATAACTTCCAGTATTTTTTTTAACAAATTACTAATTGAATCTGTTTAAGAAGGTAATAATCTTATAAGGCAATGAAAAACAAAATAAGGTGCAATATTTTGATGACTCAAAATCAGAAAATCTTAGTTTTAACATTTGTATTTCAATACTAACATCAAATGAAAGGTACTTACGTATTATCGCAACCTATTAGCGATATTGTATAAAACGAAGCACGATTGCCAATTCCGCGAGTACAACATCTGCGAAGATGGAATGGCCAACTTTGCGAGTTATCATTAAAGTTGGCGATTGTTGCGATAAAACGTAAGAATCAAATAAGTTTAAAAAGTTGTCTAAAAAAAGAAAAAAAAACATTCCTATTAAAAACTCCGTCGATTAATTTCGTCACATTAAAATATCTCCAAGTGGGAAAAAAATACTGTTTCCAAACATTGAATGTGTTATATCGCGGCATTTGGCTACGTCTGTTTATTTCAGGTAAATGGTTGACGGAAACTATTTGGTAGAAAAATAAGTAGCATACAGAAGTCAATTATGTTAGTTTCATTTTCGCTTATTAAAGAGAAATAAATTTAGCTTAAAATTACAGAAAAAACACGATGTAGAATTTAATAAAAGTCGTAAACATCCCGCGATAATGCTATCCAACTGTTGCCAAACCTACAACACAAAATTTGAGTTCTTGAAAGAAAATTTTTTAAAAAAAGATTTATTTGAAAAATAATCCGAATTACGTATCAAAGGACAATAAATGGATAAATATGACAACGCATAAACATAACCATAGAAGAGTTATACAATAATTTGGAAAAATATAAGCGTAAAAGTTTAAATTTTCGCATTCAGATCGAATCATAACGTCGTATGACGTCATAACACCAAAAAATCACTTAAAAATTAAATTTTAAAAAATTTAGAGAGAATTTCGAAATAAAAAGTACATAAGATCCTGACCAGAGACAAATGCAACGTTATGTCAATATTTCAGATTAATCCATGCAGAACTTTTTGAGTTATGCGCGCATACACAAACCAACACAACATTTTTATAGTTATATAGATATATAGATAGATAGATATTTAGTTATATATATATATATATATATATATATATATATAATTCTATGTTTATCCAATAGAAACAAATATAAACAAAAGGTACTTGAAATAATTCTTTAATGCATTTTTTACCTAATTTTTCAAATTATCGAAAATAAATACTTATCAATAAATAATTAAATTTTTTTGCACTATTAGATATTTTGTTTGTGTTTTAAAATCATTGGTTTTCCAAATTATGTTATTTATTGATAGATTTATTGTATTATTGGATGGATCGTAGCATTGCTTGAATTTTCTGAATATCAATGCATTTATTGGAAAAACACAGCATTGTGCATATATGAAATGTAATATTTCGTAGCTATTCATCAGTTTTTAATTAAAGAATGAAAATTAGTGATGTTTATATATGAACACTTTTCTCTACTGAAGGTTGCATTAGCAATTTATTTAAACTATTGCAAATAATCTATTAATAATAAATTCGTTATGGTACTCAAGAAATATTTTGAATGCAAAAACTGTATTGTGTTACGTTATACTCAAAGGTAAAACAACAAACAGAAACACACACCATTATAAAACAAGCATTTGACAAACTGCAGAACAGCGTGAACTAAACACAAAAATGGTGCTCAAATAATTACAAAAATAAGCATGATTCTATATTTCAATCATTTTTCATTTTTTATATGTACTAATACTCTATAGCCATTATCATTTTAGCTAGAGTTTCCAAAAAACTATTATTTCCTACATTCCACTATTTAACCATAAAGTGAACATTTCGAACTAGTGAATGATAGCAACTCTGTAAGAATATATTTAATTTTTTTTCTAATTGCACATGTTTTTTATATTCATAAAGAGCAGTATGAGATTGTCTCCTTGTATTAATAACCTTCGTTTAAATGAGAAATAGAAAAAATCCTTTATGCTTGAGAATCGGTGTTATTACAAAATTATATCAAGTAAAATGTTAGACGTTAATATAAATGTATCTACCTTTTTTAAAAAAAAAAATTATAAAGCGTTAAAAAGTTTGAAGTTCTTTCAAATTTTTTCATGCATTTTAAATGCATTATTGTTTTTCACTTTAAAAAAAATCAGAATTCAATATATTTTAATCTCCAGAAACTTTATTCGATTGAAATAAACCATTTATTAAATAAAACTTATTTAAATTTATAGTTTTTTTTGTTTATAACTAAAAAAATAAGTAACTGAAAATGAATTAACAGAACTACAAGAATCATAATTTAATATATTTCATCAATCAATGAGGCTGGACTAGCCTTCTTAATTTTATATTGATCCCATGAAGAAGATATTATAATTGCTTTTTAACTCAGTGATGTGATATCTTCTTTTAACATCTTGAAAAAAAATATATCTCTGTATTTCCATTCATGAATACTTAATACTGCTAAATTTTAAAATTGGACTCGGATAATTTATTAAAATATTTTTTAAAGGAAAACTTAAGAGAAATGACTAACATTTCTCTTTACTCTCATATAGATAAATTATAAATGAAATATGTTTCAAATTGTAATAATGAAAAAGCGAAAAAATAGAATTTTTACTACGATGATTCAGTTAATTTTTTCTTTTCAAAATGATAAAAGAAAAATTCAGGGAAAAAGGTTTTTTTAAAATAAAATAAAACAGAAACGTGGAAGCTTCATATTTAATACATTATTATGGTTTTTAAAGTAAAAATAAAGCTTTTATATAATATAGGAAATGAATTATACATGTATATTTTCTGTAAAAGTTATGACTTTTTTATGTTCAATGCCTGTTTTATTTCATTTCGTTTGTAACAATGTATGGTTCATGAAAAATGTTTCAAATATGGAACTGGGGGGTAATTTATAGATATATTTAAAATTAAATAAACACAAGTTAAATATACATTGTATGCTTCCAATTTAAATATGGAACTGTGTCAGTAAAAAATTAATTATGATTATGATTAAAACTTAATTTTGTTATGCTTGAGGATCAATTCTTTACGGGTTCATATCCCTAGAAGATATATTTAATAGTAAACAAATTAAGGAACTCTAGAAAATAGTTAGTTAAACTGCAAGCAGTTTTCGCCAAGTTCATAAATCACAGATGTATGTATTTTCATTATACTGTTTTAGTCGTCTTAATATAAATAAACTCAGTACTGCTAAGACTCTGACCTTAAATTTCAGTTTAAGTTGTTTTGGTTAAGAAAAATAGCTAGCTATGCTCAGGATACCACGCATAATTCTAAATGGTAGAAAACAAGTCTGTGTTTGTTTACTTATATAAATGCTTTGCCATGTTTTGTTTCAATACCAAAAGAATTATTGCATCTTTGCATTAGAATTATTTTCAAAGTGAAAAAGGCTCAGTGCCAGCATTTTAATTATCTTGGCGAGAAGACTGCGGTTGTTTTGTTATAAACTTCTAATAGAAACTTGTCGCCAATTCACGAAAATTATAACTTTTCACATTTGCACTTGCATATATCTTTTGTCGTAATACATTATTCGGAACGAAATTTACTCACCCGCTAAACTACATTCCTAACTTTAATTTCGGAAGAATTATTATAGCCTTTGTTTGCGCTGCAAGCTCATTCAAAGCCAAATATTCTCCAATTTTTCTAATTGCAATTGCTAAGCCTCGTTCTGTTAAAACCCCAAAGGCTTTAGCACGAGCCCCGTTGTTAACGCCAACTCTTTGCGAGAAAACTGGGTTTTAGAAAAGAATTCCCATTTTAGTTTAGTCTCGAAGAAAAATAATTCGTACCCTCCATATTCCTTCCTTTCAAAGGGTTTCTGGAATTATCCAGAAATCATCAAAGGGGAAATAAAGACTTCCTGATTGATAATTTGAATTCATAAGTGCAGCTGAGTATGAACATCATATTAGATCTACCTCTGGCTGGGAATCACCGCCATTATTATGGAGAACGGAATTTTCCAAGTCTTTTCGAACGTATTAAACGTCACAGCGATCGTACCATACATCGTTCTGCACATTTTAATGGCTAATGAAATCGGTCGCCAAACTCCGGCGATAATTGATTATTTTGGCTGTAGTTTGGGCTTTATTACCTAATACATTACCTGTACGGGATGACGGAGATTGCTCGGAAGCGGGTAAGTTTTGAGCTGGATTTGGAATTCATTTGTCTTTAGTCTCAAAAACTCCTCCCTCCTTGAATAATAATGGCCTTAATAATACTGATGGTGACAGGTATATTCATTGGATGTTTTATTGGAAGCAATTCAAAAGAACGAGGTTTCATTCAGTTATGACGGGCGACCTTTATTAGTGAAAATATCGCCAGCGTAAGGCCTGCATATGAATGAGATGGATTGTTCAAAATTTAAATGCGCTTTTATAATTGGGTCTTGGCGAACAATTTGACTATAAATAATTGATAACAATGCATTTGTGGTTACATGGAAGCCACGTTAAATTTCAAAAGATCATAGATAATGGATTTAGTTATTAAAATTGATTTCTCTCTCTTCACCTGAAAGTCTATAATGCAAATCCCATATTCATTATTTATTAACTTTAACCAAAAACATGAACTGATAGGTTATAACTGTTTATAAAAATACAGCATGTGTTATTTTTCTCTTTTTTTCAATAAAATATAAAGAACAATCAATCATTATATCATGTAAATTTTTAATCAAATATTCCGCAATTTCCTTTTAATGCACATACATTTTAATTCTCATACATGTACATTGTTCATGTAAGATGCAATAGTGAATAAATTTATCAAATATTTCTCTGTTACAAAATGCAAATGATATGCTAACACATTTGGCATATTTGTGTATTACATTATCCGAATACATTATTGAATAAGTTTGCTCAATATACTAAACTTTTAAGTCCGACGTACATTTTATGTATTTATTACTAAGTAAATATATCACTATGTTCTTAAAATTTGAATTATTCATACATTTAAACATGTGGGTTTCGCGTCAGACTGACCATATGACCGGAACATCTGTTAATGCACCTCAGTGCCTAGGGTCCTAAAAACTGAGTTGGGCACAGTAGGCTTTGGTCCCCAGGGGCTGTTGCACCACTACGTTTAGTTTAATTTTATATTTCTATAATTATATCCAAATGAGTACAATGAAAGCAGTAAGCCTGATACCAAGTTTCTAAAAATGCACCAGCTTATGATTTACTTACATTATTCTTGTAAACATAATGCTGCCCATTAAATGCACTGAACTCGCATAGTTAAGTGAAGTATCATTCGTATATACAGAGATAGAGAGTTGAAACGCGACTCATTCTATCATCGCGAGATTTCCGGAACTATTAGCTTTCATTTTTAGAACTACTGCCTGAAATTTGGTAAACATTTTCCTTTTGACGAGTAGAGATCCACTAAGAATGGGTTTGGTGGAAATAGACTGCCAAGGGGTTCCTCTCGTGACGAATCTGTACGGAACCTTTCCACTAATATTCTTATTCGCGTATATTTCCAATCAACTCCAAAAAGTTAACGGGATATGCAAAGTAGATAGGGTATTTAAGTAGAGCGTTGTAAGCTAGCAAGGATGAAGGCTATTGAGCCAGCAGCAGTAGCCTCAAATTTAGAGGATTCAATTGGATTACCTTAGTGAAGGCTTATTGCTGTTATTCTACGAAAGAATCTGGAAAGCTAATATACCAGGTGATATACTATAGTTTATTTACGCTTAAAATAAGCGTTAGTTTAATAAAAATAGTTAAAGTTAATGAAATCTGATAATTCGAGTTACATGTATTTCTCGGACTTCCTATTTCGGTAGATCTTATTTGATCTTGCACGTAATTGTTGATTATTTTCATAATTCGTAATTCAGTTTAGTATTAAAGGTATATCTCTTTTATACTACCCCTGATTCTTTGCCTCAAATTAATCTTGGTGTCCAGGGTGGAACCCAGGGGGGTTCTCACACTCTTTTTGAGTAATTTGACCAAATTACTTGAAATTTGATAAACACGCATTTTATTGTTGAGTAGAGATAGCCTAACAAAAGGGGTTTTGCTGAAATCGACTCCGCCGGGGTGGGGGTTACTTTTAAGTAAAAGAAAAATACACTTCCGTTTTAGCAATTCAACTGTCCTTTTTAAGTTAAGTAACGAAGACTATAAAAATCTTTTTTAATACAATTGGATGTTTAATGCTAGGATTTAGGTATTAATAACTAAAAAACAATACATAGTCACACAGGACTTGTGACAAATCTATACGGAACTTTATCACTAACCTTCTGAGTCGTCTTTTTTAGGGAAATTTAATTCCCTACCTATTTCCAATCAGCTCCAAAAAGAGTACAGGATTCCTTCTTATATGTAGATTAGATAAAATATTTAATTCAAACGGAATAGTAAAGTTAGAGCAGTAGGAGACAGAGATTGAAGCAGAAAGTTATAGTGAAGTTAAATTTATTATTGAAGATTTCTTGTTGGATAATTTAATCTCAGAGAAAAGCTGAGCTGAACTGCAGTGTGGTAAATATTAATTAAAGTCTCATTAAAGCTTATTATTACTAGTGAGATTAAAATTAAATGTTCAATAAGAACATTAAATATAAATCTGGGATCTCTTATCGTGGTAATCTCTGCGTGATCGATATTTAATTGTTAATTAATTGGATCATTAAATATTTAAGTTTATTTAAAGGAAAGTATCTTTTAAACCTCATTATACTATTTAGATATATTTGTTAATAAGTCTTTGATTCTATTTGGGAAAGATAACCAAATAAAGAAAGTTATTTATAAAAATGGCTACTGGCTCTTATCTGACTCCTATTTATTCTCGTTTATTCTAGGGGACCTATTTATTCTCGTTTATTCTAGGGGACCTATTTATTCTCGTTTATTCTAGGGGACCTTCACAGACTTATCGAAATATCCAGCGAAACGGGCTGATAATGGCTAGTGGGTCACTACGTTAGCTTATACATATATTACACTTTTTATTTCTTTTATTTATGTCTTTTTACCTAACCTTATTCTCAAAGATATATCATATGTCTAAATTTATTCAATTCCTACTATTAGCTCACACTCTTTATATATTTATTTATCTTGGTGGAATTTTCATTCGTAAATAAAATTCATTTTAAAGCGCTTAGTTGAGCTAAAATTTTATATACATGTTTATTTTGGATGCAATACAATAATTTAATTATAATTAATACAAATTTATTGATTCAAACTAATTATTTAAATACAGCCACGTTGGCATCATTTTTGGTGACTTAGCGACCCTTTTGGCATCTTGTGTCAAAACTTGAAAAGGTTTTTTTTTCTCACGTTTTAATGCATTCATTTGAACTAAAATTTTATATACACGATTGTTTTGGATGACAATTCGATACTTTAATGATAATTAATAAAAATTAATTACCACTTAGTGTTGTGATTATATCCTATGTATATACATATTTATATTAATTGTAACTATTTAATAAAAAGTAGCTAAAATAAAATTTTTCTTTGTTGATCTAAGGAGGAATTGACTTAAAAATTTGTTTTTTTCTTAAATTACTTGTTTGTTTGCATGTTATAAATGTCTTTTTTTCTCTAAATGTCTTATGCCTTTAACTTTATTCATTTGTTTACCTTGTTTCCTTCTTTAAATAACTGATACATAAGTCTGCTTTGTTCATATCTCATGTATCTAATTTCCTTATTGTAGGCCAACCGATACCAACAGTGACTTGGTGGCGAGAATCCGTTCTTTTGGATGACACTTACGACATACTCCCAAATGGAATCATCCGAAACGAGCTGCTCATATCATCTCTGCAACGCCATGACCTGATGGCGGTTTTATCGTGCCAAGCCTCCAATAACAACGTTTCGTTGCCCATGTCATCATCAGTCACCGTGGATATGAACTGTAAGTGGATCTCTATTAAAAAGTCTTTTAGATTTCTTTTTTTTTTACAGATGTATGTCGCTGACGCCAATTTATTTTATTTGCCAGTGAACATGAAACATTTTCTTTAACAAGCCCTAAAATTTAATTACTGAATAGATAATTAGATTTTCGCGATCTAATAACGTTGTAAAAATTCGTGTATTTTATTAATTTCGTTCCTATAGTAACGACGCTTCTTTTTTTTCTATTTTATAAATTGATACTTATTCAATTACCTGTTTTATTTTTTTGTTGTTGCTAGTTAGCAAATTTGTAATTAAATGAAAGTTGTGTATATTATGTATTATGAAAATGCCGCCCATGGGGTATCTGTATCTTGTAATGTAAGTAATTCAATTACAGAAAAAATATATAAAATTAACGTCTGTACAAGCGATACTGTATTAGATTGCCTTAGAAACTGCCTCATATAAAATACAGAAAAATATGTAATAGTTATTGTAATGAATTGAACTTTTGTTTGCAACATTTACTTATTGCAGAAATCCGAGAATTTAAAAAACATGTGAATATATTCATTTATAAGACAATTATTTTTTATGTTATCTTAATATCGAGATAAAATATTCCAGCTTTTTCATTGTGTATGATATTGCAATGTTTTTTAGCGGTTTAATTGAATCGTGCACATAACTCTAACAAAAGCAAGTTTCGTCGTTCTGCTTCACAATTAAAAACGTTCTAAACAATAACCTGAACAAAATCATAATGATTTTTTTTGTTGATTTATCTGGATTATCCTGAACAAATATTAAAGTTTAGCATTTGTAAACCAAACTTTTTCCCCTGTTGATTGTTTGCTAAACTCACATTTTGAAACTACGATAAGGTTATTGACTATACCCTATAGCCGCCGTTAATCGAAAAAAAAAATTCTAGAATTAGAAAGAAATTTTGATTCTATATGAAGCCGAATAAAAAGAATAATCAAACTGAAGTTACTAATTTTGATGTTATAAATTTATTTACGATGAAGCTAGAGATTTTTATGAAGCGTATTTACAGCTATACTTTTGCGCGGCTGAAACTATCTACTCATAGTTTTCGTTTGTCATTGTTTCCTGATTTGTGATATTTTACACTATTATTCAAATAATCATTTATTTCTGAGGTTTTCTTACTCAGATATAAGTGCATCAAAAATGGTTTACATGAGTGTGATAATACATGAGTTTTTTTACTTGCTGATTAGATCTATCTTACTTTTATCTATAAAATTATTTTTATTAAGAAAATACAGCTTTTTTAATGCTTGGTCCAAAAACAATTTCTTAACGATTGCTATATATATATTGGGACGGAGAGCTCTGACGCGTTGGAAATCACACTAAATGATACAAATCTATATTAAATATTAAATTATAAATCATAAGCAACACATTTCTTGCCCTATTATAAACTCTTCTTATGATACTTAAGACCTATTATAAAATTAACACTAGAACGTCCAAGATTTCAATTACCTTTAAACGTCCCGTAGTGTCGTTTACACACCGTGATATAATATGCATAAAATAATTGTAATAATTAAATATATGTATCTAATTGCTGGACTACTGTTCAGTTGGGTTTTGTTTTAAGAATTTTTAATATTATTTCGTGTAATTGTCATACATTATGACCCTTTAATATAAAAAAACTGTAACAAAATAAATGACTTAATCTCTTGTAAAATTTCATAAAACAATAATATTCATAAATATTAGTATAATAAGCAAAATTATAATTTTTGTGAGTATGCGAGTTTTTTCATCTTTATTTATCGTTTTTATGGATCAAGTGTTGCACATAACTTATTTGCAATGAATACAGTGATATTCAGTTTTTCCTATACATTTTCCGCACGCCATATTCATGCAAGAAACGTTTTTGTTTGGTGTATTTCCATAACACTCTTTGATTTCACTCTTTTCACATTTTAGTAAATTTGTAATTCCCTTAAATTCAGTATTTACCTGATTTTTCAAATTTTTTGCACTTACGTAATTCGAACGAAATAGCAGGTAAGCAAATGCTATATGAAACGAAACATTGAGACACAACGATTTTGGTATAATTGACTCATTTCCGCTGTTAACCCAATAATACTGCATTCAATGTCAAATAAATATATGCGATATTACTTCAGGAAGTTTGAATTACTAATTGTATCTACTTAGTGAACTGTCTTTTGCAGAACAACAACTATTTATAATGATAAATTGCCTTGGTGTCGAAACGACATAATCGGACGTTCTGGTATATTTAGTTGTAAAATCTCTCCTGATTAATCTAGAGCCACAAAACTATTTCTGTGTAATCACCGTGAAAAATGCATAAAAGTTACAAAAAATTTTTCAAAATCCCTGCTAAAATGCGGAAAGGAGATCAAACTAAACAAGCTCCAATGTCCAATTGACCCCGACGTACGTTCCAGTGCTAAAAGAACTCCCTACTGTCCTTGCAGTAATGTTGGCACATTACTTTTTTCATATTGTTTTAATACTATATATATTTTGGGAGATATATATATTTTACCTCTTATCTATGATCAACAATATAGGACGACAATTTAAGAAGGAAATGATGGGTTTATTGCTCACAGAATATCTGTTGAGATCTTATAATTGTAACTAAACATATATAAGTCCATGAAGGTCACCTCCAATTGGTTAACGGAACCTAACTGTTGGAGATCTTTCTCAGAGACTTGAGGGAGCACCTACCTTGATGGAGCCATAGTTTGTATGTGGAGTCTTCATGTGTATAATAATAATGATAAGTTATTTATCGAATTGAAACAGAATCATACAAGGTGTGATACGCAAAAAAAAACGAGACAAAGTGTGCAGCTTGAAAAAAAAAGTGGAGTTGGCAACAGCTGTATTGATGAAAAGTCATCCCCACTCTTCCTCTATCCATGTGGCCAGTTTCGCCTGATGAATCGCGAAAGTTGGGAATAACGCGTCATTGAGTGAATACGTGCAATTGCATTTTGCCCGAAAAATGTCGAAAATCAACATGAAGTTTCTTGTGAAACTTAAGAAATCAGCCCCGAAAAAATTTCAAATACTAATCGAGGCTTATGGAGATGAAACTTTGTCTCAAATACACGTGTTTGGATGACATAAACGTTTTTCAGAGGTAAGGACAGTGTGAAAGATGATGAACGTGATGGGAGTTCAAAAGGTAAGCGATTACAAACCAAAACATTACCAAAATTTGTGATATCAGTGTGCTCCCACTCACATCAATGGTCAGACTGTTAATCAACACAACTGCATTAAAATACTAAAAAGACTGCGGAAAAAAAATTAGGGGAAAAAAGAGCTACTATTGGGGAGTGATGGATGGATGTTGCACCAAGACAATACACCCGCTCCCACGGCCCTATTTGTTAAGCAGTTTCTGACCAGTACAAACGTTGTCGTGATGGAGAACCCTCCTTATTCATCTGATCTGGCCTAATGCGACTTGTTTTTTTTTTAAATTTTATTTCTTCAATTAAATCTTTTTTTAAAGGAACCCATTTTACCTCAGTTGAAGAGGTTCAGGCAAAAACGGAGAATCTCTTGAAAGGCCTTCTAAAAACCTCGTTCCAGAATTGTTACCAGCAATGGAAGCACAGAATGCAGAAGTGTGTGAATGCTGAAGGGGACTACTTTGAAGGTGATACTGCCACGGAGAACAGATTATGTACGCACAATGATTTATTGGACCAATCTCGTTTTTTTTTTGTATCTCACCTCGTATCCTCGTATCTTTTTTGTATCTCACACACAAAATATAATTATTTGCCACATAGATTATTTATATAAGGAAAACCTCATGAAAAATTCATTGGCTACACAAGGAAGAATTTAAGAAAATTTACAAAATAAAAAGTAAACTTTAAAAAAAAATAATATTACGAAAATAATACTGTGATAATCCCAATAAAACAGAATTATATGATGTATATGTAAAATATATATATATATACTAACCAAATATATATAGTAATAATATGATTATATGTTACAATGAAGTATACGTATAAAATTCATTTTTTTTTAAATTGGACGCTTAATATACTTTTATGAACTGAATTACGCTTATAACTATGTTTTCATATTTAAAAACTAAATTCGGAATTCCACTGTTTTTAAATCTCCAGAGTTAATAATAATAATAATAGTAATAAAGACAAAAAAAGATGACACGCTTAATTCAGTTCACTCAAAATATAAGACTAGACTCACTCAAAAAAGGGACATTCGACACATACATTCATATAAAATAGGTAATTCAATTTACATAACAAAACAACGGCTCTTTAGAGGGGGAGATAAATGCACGAAACGCTAATCCGAGATGCGAACAGACTAGTGAAAAAAATAAAATAACAGTTTTATATTCCCTTTTTTTAAAAAAAAAAAAGAAAAGAAATACTCTGCAAAAAAGTAACAGAATCAAAAAGTGAGAAGAAAATCTTCTATCAGCAAAGGCAGCTCCGGTGACAGAAAATTTGATTTTCTTGACTTTTAGTCAACTTATTATTTTTTAACGTCTGTGTGTTCGCGTTCTTAATGTACTTAGGAATTGAACATTGACATTTGTTCTCAATGACTAGATTCTGTTTTTCTCATTGTTTTTATACATCTCTAGTTTGCCCAACAATAGGTTGTTTTATTATAAAGAAAAGAAGTAAGCTTCAATTTTTGAAAAAAAAAATGGTTTCAATTTGATTTTGAATATTCAATGTCTTTGTGTGCGTAGGAGTTAAAAATTTCGTGCAATATGAATTGAAGACCATGATTTCAAAATTATCAAAAAATTCACCCAGAAAAAGATTTCCAAGAATATTTTTATTTTTCAACTAGGATTTGAAAAATAAAATCCTTTAAAATAAAAAAAGTTCTTTAAGAGGAAAAAATAAAATAATTTAAAGAAAAAAGTCAAACTGTTTTTATGATAAATCACGATATTATTTACTTTTAAAATCGAAATTCAAAAAGTGAAGTTAGCTGTGAACTTACTGGTTGAAAATTAAAAATAATCGTAAGACCTAGTTACAGAAACTTTGAAAGAAGAAATATTATTACATAAGTACTATACAGGGTTATCAGAAATGAATGACTTGATTGCAACATTTAATGATTCCCAAAATGAATAAATAGAAAATGATAATTAATATGTCATTATAAAGATAAAATATGAAATTTTTTTCGTACGTAACGTTTTTTGACGTAAAGTAAAATTTGTTTTCACAAATGTTTAATGTGTTTTCATTTAGTCACCCGTATAATATCATTGTGAACTTGGTCGCCCTGGACTTTTGCCTTTACACAGACATCCAGTTTCCTAGAACTGTTTATACCATCTTCTTATACTCTTACATGTCGGTGCATTTATATGGTACTTCCTCCAAAATTCACGCTGAACCGTGATTACTGACAGACTTTTTGCACAAACGAGAGCACACAAAATACCTTCCCCGCTGCGACGCCATTTCCACTCCTCTTCCCAATTACAACATTGCTGCCACCTATTTGACAAAAGCAATGTTACAAACTCAAAATTATATATTTTATCTTTACAATAACATATTAATAATCATTTTCTGTTTATTCATCTGGGAATTATTAAATTTTGTAATCGGCCCATTAATTCCTGATAACCCTGTATATTAAGAGATAATAAATTATGAAGATATAAAATTATTGACGTCAATTTTGTGTGATAGTACACAATCAGATATATTGATTAATGTTAAGACAAGTTTCTGATAATAATTAGTTTTCAAAGAGCTTGATAAGGAGGTTAAGACCAGATTACCGACGTGAAGGCTACATAAGACGGATTGTGAAGCTCGTTATCTGGAACCTTAAGAAGTCATTGCTGGTGTAAAAGCGTACAAGCCAATTTGGAAACCAAGCTAAAAGAAAGAATATGTTTGAGAGTCTTTTAGAGCGTCTGGTTTCCCCTTTTCGCGTCTATTTAAAGGTGGGACATGTCACGACTTCAAAAGAGACACGTGGCGCAGAATCATTTCTGTTTGAACGTAGTCAGGATTATACTATTCGTGCATTGGTCCTTGTCACCTCTCATGCGGTGATCTTTGAATTTGGAGATTGTTGCGGGAACTTCACTGGTCACTTCTCTGTTCGCTAGATAAAGAGAAATCAAAGGTTGACTTGCCCTAGAACTTAAAAGTCGGTATTTTCCCGTGTGTGTGTTTGATACTTTTCCACTTGAAACTGCGAGATATAGTTGGGAAGTCATTAGTTCCCTTTCAGGAATTTGGTCCTTTGGGGAAAACCGTCATAAGTTTTTTTTCCCTACTAAAATTTTTCTAAACATCTTTTGTAAATCAACTTTTCGTCGGTGACGGGTGGATATAACTCCCTTCTCCAGCTTTCAACTTGATTTTAATACAATTAAATATTTTCCCCCAACTTTATAAACAGTTTTATTAAGTTCCATTATAAAGAAATCAATTTTTTTACAACAAAATGCAACTAACATGATAAAAATAAATGTAATAATGCAGGAGATGTTTTTATTAACATAATAACAAGAAGAAAAGTTGAGAATAGCTCAATGAATTAAGTTTAGGGAACTGAGCCATTTCTTAAAGATATGTGCAACGGACTGATTTATTTCTTATCAACGTCGCATTTTGAAACTACACTATGACTAATGGTGACAGACCTTGGTTAATTACATCTCAGCTGACACCTAATTCTCGGAACTTCCCAATCACGCCAATGATATGTTAGTCTGAAAACCATTGTGGTTCATTTTTTTCAATTCCTTCTTTTTGTTTACAATCTTCCTACATATATCATGTTCAAATTTTCAATCGCCAGTAAAATACATTTTAAAGCGCTCAATTGAGCTTAAACTTTCTTTACCAAATGCTTTTGGATAAGAATACGGTAATTTAGTTATAATTAATAAAAATTCATTAAAACTAATTATTCAAATAACTACAGATACAGCCCGTTGGCATCATATTTGGCGACTTAGCCGACCATTTTGGAGACTTGTGACAAAACTTTAAAAGGTATTTTTCTCACATTTTAAAGCGGTCATTTGAACTGAAATTTTCTATATACAGTTGTTTTGGATGACAATACGATACTTGATTGATAATTAATAAAATTGATTATCACTTAATGTTGTGATTCTGTCATATGTATTTACATATTTATATTAATTGTAACTATTTGAACACAAGTAACTAAAATAAAAAAAAATTTTGTTGACCTAAATAAAAATTGATTTAATCCTTTTTTGGGGGGAGGGGGGTTGTATTACTTGTTTTAAGTAGTTAAATTAAATTTTAGGCGCAATGTTATTATCCTGATGATGGATATACCTCAAATTAGTGTTATTTTATTAGAGGAAACGGAAAGGCTTTTGCTGTATATACTTCACTGAAAACAAAGACAATTTTTCATTTGTAAGATTTTGACCACCCAAAACCTCTCTACGGACCTCTGATTAAGAATTCTTGTTTTACTACTAAGTCACTCTTTTCAGTATTTCTGTTATTCCATTCCAGAACATTAGTGTAAATGATATTAAAAGGAATGCATGTTAGTTTTAGGTTCTTTTTGTCTATGTAACGAGTCATATACGTTTAATTATTAAGTCTTCAAATAATCCCTCTGAATTCCCTGGGAAAATATTTTTAATCTAAGAGATGGTAAGAATTTGTACTTCAGTCTGTCTTTGAGTTTCTTGTCTAAGAATGTTACTTTTCGTGGAATTATTATTTTTATTGGAAAAAATTTATCATTCAATGATTTCCAGAAAATGGTTATTTTTAATGACTAAATCCATTGCTCATTTTTATTATTACTTTTAATAATTAACCAAAACTATTATAATTAGGAATCGATATTCATCGACTGGTTTTAACGTGTTAGACAAATTATTTAAAGCGTCCCATTAGTCTTTACTATTCGTAATGAGTAGTAAATTACGATTGGTGTTGTATAAGATAATGTAATATGTATTTTTTGTGTATGAAGGATAGTTACACATGAAAGAATTTTATTTTATTTGATAAATGAGCCCTTTCAACAAGTTAGCAATTCTTTGATTCTGTAATACATTTTTTTATACCTGCTGTATACATTCGCTATTGAAAGAATCGGCAAACAGTCACATCACGTACATCACTGGAAAATCTTATAATAATAAGAATCTCTTAATTAAATTAAAAATAAGAAAGGAATATGTAGAATTTATAACTTTATTTTAACAGAAAATTTCAATTGCAACAAAAAGCGATTAAGTTTGTCCAGCATGTGCATTTTATTTAACTATACTGGTGCTATATATAGCTTGAAGCCCAGTGGCTGAGTGGTAGGGCATCACGCTTCCATACCACAGGTATGAGATTCAAACCCCGAGCTGGGTAAGGTCGACTCAGCCTTTCATCCCTTCAGCTGATCGATAAACAAGTATCATGCTTGCTTGGGAACTTAACATTGGGGATTTCACGTCGGATTGACCATCTGACCGGAACATCTGCTCTTGCACCTCAGGGACCAAGGTCACTTATATTGAGTTCAGTACAGTAGACTTCGGCCCTCTTTGGCTGTTGTGCCACTGAGTTAAGTAATATATAGCTTAAGTCAATAAACGAGTCCATCTATGATAGCATTTTTTTAATGAGTCTTAACAAGTTTGAAATGAGCTTCAATGAGTTTTTATGGAGAATATATTCTAAAACATTTAATAAGTTCATACTTTATTTAAATATACTGACTAAAATTTTCTGTATTTTTTTCACCCTTTATTAGATAGACAAGGAAAATTATAACCTATTATAAAATCGCTGCACAATTTCTCTTCTCCGCAAAAATTACTTCTGTACCAAGATTATTTTTAGAGCTCTTCTATCTCAAGAGGTCATGGTAATCTCGTGCCCATGGTCATGGACTCGTGGCAGGGAGTGTCAGCTCAGGTTTCGTTCTTGTCACTTGATCATGGTTCATAATTGCGAAGATGGTCACCAATAGCCCTCGTGTAGCTTTATGGTATGTGAACTTAAATAACTCCCACACACTCAACCCACTCACTCACAGATTCGTGGCTGGCATGTCTTGAGTTCGACCCGAGTGCTACTGAATATCCACCGTGTAGAGGGATTGATGCACATTAAATCTATTGTGGTTCATAGTCCCTCCGTTGGCATACTGGGGAAGTTTTTAGAAGGAGATGCCCACTCAAGTGTCGTCATCATCACTTTTGATCATGGTTCAAAATTACGAGGCCTGTCACTAATAGTGTGATGGAAGGAAGGAAGGTTCGTTCTGGGTACCTTCCATTCCGAACGAATGCGAGTACTTTACCGATCACACCAAAACGATCGTCTTCGCGTGATGTTGGCACTAGTTTATATAGATATCACACCGCTACAAGTGTTTGTGTTGATTAAGAGTGGGATATTAATAGATACTCACTCACTCAACCATCTGAATAGCTCACCGATGGTTGCTCAAGAACAACTCCAATAAAATATACTAACTTTATTTAGAAAGTATTTCTCTCTGAAGATCAACGTAAATAATACTCTGAAAAATTTTATTGAGAAAATATCTTAAGAAATGCGAGGCAAAAATCTAATGTATATATATAGTTACTTCAGACTGCCCGTTACATCATTCACCCTTTTAAATATTAGAGGTTGTCCCGCCATTTTGGTATCATGTTAGATAGAACATACATCAAATTTTTTTGTAAAATTACGTAACTTAAGAAATAATTTGTAAGCTTTCTCCCTTTTTTTAATACCTAAAAATGAATGAATACTTTTATTGATGTCTTGTGATATCTGCATTGGGAAAGAGCTGTTTATTTTTTATATTCATGGGAATTCCTTTCCCAAAGCTGATGGCCTCTTAACTCTGATCAATTCCCTAATCTGCACAGACATGGTATGTTCTGTATTATATTAAATGTAAAGGCAATCTATACGAATTAAATATAACTATAACATATATTTTGCCTGTATCGGTAACTATTCATTAATAATCATGCATTAAATTAATGTCTGCAGTTTAATCAATGGATTACGTCTTTCCCCCCATTATATTATGCCAAACAGTCCTAGTTTTACTAGTTTATGTTGAATAACCTCATTTAAATATGGTCTAACATATGGGCATATAATATTGAGGGAGATAACTGAAGGCTCATTCTCTCGAAAATTACCAAAAAACTATTTTTAAAAAAAATGGGAATTTGAAAATTTAAAATTATCTAAACTCTGTATTAAATATTCAAACTGAATTAGAAGGTCCTTCATCTGTCATTAAATGACTAGTCATTTACTGTAATAAAATTTTTCATATGTTTTTTTTTAACAGTATATTCTATGTTGAGGAATAACTTTTCCTTTGCTTTTACTATAAGAACATGTATATAATTAATTCTCACCTTTTTTTTTTGCTCCAAAATATCAAGTCATTGGATGCATTAAATGTGTTAATATTTCGAATCAATATACTTCATAAACGGTTTTGTAAAATAATCTTGAAAGTTATTCATGAAAGTAAAGTATATATATAGTTACAGTAGTTCTCGTTAACTTTGGTATTTTACCTTCATGAGTAATTTGCTTCTTTTGAATAACTTCTTTTATTTTTGTTATGATTGCCTTTAAGACAGAGTTTCTCAAACTGTGGGGTGCACCCCCTTAGAGGGGCGTGATAATCGTACCAGGGAAGCACGAGCTTTTTACGAAAAGTAAAAATTAAAAGATTATTTAAAAAATCATTAATTTACTGCAAGGAGACAAAACAAAATACATTCTAACATTATAAAAATAAAATATATATGTACACTGATATAATATACTTATAAATGTATCAGTATCACACAATGTATTTGATAATTAATTCATCAATACTAAATTAAGCACATGTTTAATAATTATTATTGGCCACATTGGGTTTGTTTTGTACAAAATTTAATACTTAACCTAATAATTTGTACGATTTATAATTAAAATCGTATTGAAGCTTTAGCATCGAAATACATTACTATTGCATTCAATGCATTGATATTATGTGAAAAGGGGCGTGACGAAAACAATGATCGAAAATTGCGTCACAAATATTGAAAGTTTGGGAAGCACCGCTTTAAGAAGTTGTGTTGGTCAGCCCTTTAAAAGTTTTCTTACAATTGCCATTTGATTTCGTTTTTGCTCTCAATTTTAATAAGAAATGATACAGTAATAAGAAAATTTCTCAACACTTTTGTCGTCTTTCTATGATAAAACATTTGTTATCAGTCTTTTTTTCTACGCATAAATGTATTCGACCATTTAGAATACATACCATAGCACATTTAGTCACCTTTAAAGAAGATTTAGAGTAATTTTAAAATTTGTTAGGAAATATTTTTTTTTTTACATTTATCTAACAGCTTCTTTTTCATTTCAAATTTGCTATCAAAATTATTTAATTATTTGTAAGATGAATCTGAATAGAATTGTTTCCCAATGTATTTGGGGGGAAAAATCATTAATTCTTTATCTGCCGACGGTACTTATAAATACCACTCACTTTAAACTTACATAGAATAACCATTTTTACGAATACTCTAACGAAACTTAGCAGGAATATTCTTTTAAATCCACTCTTCCAAGATTAATGGCAGCGCGGTTTCTATGATGAGTATTTTAGCGGGGAAAGCGAATAGTTTTATAGCAGAAATTGTGTTTTCAGCGGATTGTGAAGACTGTCCTTTTTGTTCGGAAAAATAGTTAATGTTAGAAGGTAAGTGTTTTACTTTTTTGTATGTTGATGAAGACCTTAGAAAATGATTTGACTTTATTTTAAGTGAACAGTGTATATAATTAATTTTACAGTTGAATATATTTAATTAATTAATTAGCTTTAACGGACTAAATTTCCCAAAGTTGAGTATTTTGTTTATGTATATCCCTTAATTTGCAATATAGTGCTTCAAAATATAGCATAAAAAATATTGCAATAAATCTTAATGCGGTAGATAAAGGGTTTAAACTACTATCATTATGCATTTTATTTACTGATTCATTTATAAAATTTGTGGAAAAGTATTATTACTACAAAATTCGGTTGGAAATAAAACTTGGATTGCATTGTTCTACCATTTTACTTAAATCTTCTGCATCTGTAGAATTCAAACATTCTTAAAACTAAACACACACTAAAGAATGTTAGAGTTTCCTCTTTTACTAAAGCTGAGAAACTTTACTTATATACCGGTGCAGTACCAAGAAGTGGAAAAAAAAAGGAATTGGAGTAAGAGAAAAAGAGGATTGGGAAGAAGGCGATGCAAAATTTCTCATTTTATGGCACTCACCATTTCGAGGGGAAAAGGAAAAGGAAAAAAAAAGTGTTAAAATTGTGAAGTGGAGAGAAGGGAGAGGCACACAAATAAAATGATAAGGAAAGAGTGTCGTTTCTGTACATGAAATGCTTTTGCAAGCAGTTCCAGTTTATCTTAATGATGTGAGATCAGAAAATTCGAGTACGAGTGAAATTGTAAAACCCTCCCGATTTCTTTCTTTTTTTCTTCCCACCCCTCCCCGTCTTTGCTGGAGATTTTCAAAAAAGAGTTTTTGTATTTTTTTGCACTACTCGGTTTTTTTTCTCACTCTTTTACCAGAAGATTTCTAAAAATGCATGTTTTATGCAAGATACTTTTCCTGGAGAATATCGGTGAATGAAAAAAAAAAGAAAAAAGAAATACCTTGAAAGATATTTTTTTCTTTCTTTTGTGTTACTTGTTTATCAAAACTATTTCGAATGACCAAGAAGTTCTACGCTTATTTGGTGCTTACTATTCGAGAATGGGGCCGCATTGTTGTGTTCCAAAGTTAAGTACATTTCCAGCTTTGGTATGAAATAGTAATCATTAGTTCTTTAAGAAAATTTTCTTGAAGCAACAATCTCTATCTTTTTTTTAAAAAAAATCCAGTAATGTAATTTTTTGCTATGCTTTTGTAAAAAACCTACTACATCGCAATTCTTATTTAATGTCCCACAAATGTGGAGAATATGGTTACGAATTTTGTGTAAAATAGAGTAAATAATTTGTATTTGGATGTGTAATGCCTTTATCTTACTCTAAATTAGATTTAATTTACGTTAAAATTGTAATATTCACAAACAACGCCGTCCTTTACGTTATAATGGGTATTCAATGGGAACTTAGCAAAATCTTGGTGATAAAACCAAGTTGGCGTTATTTTTGGCGACCATTTTAGTGGCTTAGCGATCATGTTGACGAGTTCGGGACCCTCTGGATTCTTCTAGAAATTAATAGAGAAATACACTAATTTCCAGATGTATGATGCAAGCGGTTCTTTCTCGAACTATCCACGAGGGCTTGCCGAAAGTCATTCAGTCTGGTTTTGACTAGCAAACAGTTAGTATTACTTTGACTGTTGAAAGAGCGATTGCTTATGAATAATCTTTTATATACATGTATTTTAGACACCGATAATTGTGTCTGATTGCTATTGAAGGTGTGAAGACCTTCTGAGATTTATTTTGCGAATATTACCACTTAATCCTGTATTTCAAGGATTGGATTTTCGACAATAAATTCTCATCGCTCTTAAAGAACTGTCGTGTTCTCTGCGACTGATCTGCATAAAATCCTCGAACCCCGGTTCTACGTAAAAATATCTTTTAATTTCCAGGGAGATATCACATTATTAATTGTGCTATTACAACAGCTCAGACGGACAACTGTATTACAACAGGTCGCTTCAGACTAACCCCCTGATCGGGACATCTGCTCATGCACCTCAGCGCCTCATGCTCACGTATATTGGGATGGGCACAGTAGGCCCTGGCCCTCATGGGCTGTTGCGCCACTGAGTTTGACTTTACCCATATCATCTAAATGTAGTTAAAAATTATGAAATGTGTCATTAATAGCTAGTTATGTTGTTTTAGTATTTGCCCTTGGTTAAGCAGAATTAAAACGTCCTCCTGGTATCGAGTACAGGTATCGTTACAAATGTATATAAATTGCTTACTTGAAATGCAATTTTTTTTCACAAAAAATCTAAAAAAGGTTTCACAAGTTATATATGAATACTTATTTGTGAAATTTTTTTATAACATTTGTTTCAGTTTCCTTATTTGTGAACAATAGAATCTAAGTTCATATGCATAATTAATATTTTATGCGCATGATATATTCCGTTATCCAATCTCTCTCTTTATTGCATTATCTTGAGCCTTAAGGCTCGTGATTTTTGAAAAACAGGAGACGACACTGAATTGATACAGCTTCGGTACACGTCAGATATGATATCTTACGTTTGATCGATCTAACCCCTCGGCACTGCATTTTATTTTTGCCCCATTTCTTTTTTTTCTCCTTTTAGATATTTTCTTTCCTTTTTTTTGCCTATGTCACTTTCGATGAGCTACTATTATGAATTATGTAAGGAATTATATATAGTATCAAGCTGTTACTCTCTGACAATTATGATTGATTGTGTAGAAAAGATAGTCTCAAAACTTGGGAACAACTTTGCATAGCTCCTGGTTATAATGTTATTAGGCAACAGCTAAGATATTGCATGGATCATCATTATTCATGTTTTCCTCGATTCTCAAAGGGTTCATTACTTTTTTAAACACATTAAGTTTGTAATTCATAATTTCATAAATTTCATAGTTTATGTTGCTTGTCGTTTAGGGGGGATTTTCATAATTTTTCTATAGTTTGTATATTTTACATCAGTGGGCTACAAACTGTTTTGACTCACGAAACCTTTAGAGCTGTAAGGTGTTTTTAAAGTGCCCCATCCCTCCCACACACAATTAGAAGAATTTATGTTTAAGGTATTCGATTAAATTCGGAACCGTGATTTTAAAAAAAGCGCATAAATTGATACTTTTCATGATATTAAGTGTCACTTAGATTAGAATACATGTATAAAATTGTTTTAAGGACGTTTTGACAAAAAAAAATTTATTTAAATGCAATATTTCGGCAAAAAATTAACTTAGAATAACCTTTTTTCAAAACGTTCTCCTTTTATAAAAAATACTTCTATAAGAATAATATTTTGCTTATATAAAAAAAGACTTCTCCAGAGAGTCTGAACTATTTTTTTGAAAAATTAACATTATTTTCAGAATTATTACCAATTGAAATAATTATCGGTGTTTTTTTCTTAAAATTTCTCCCCTCTGTTGTCGTAAAACATGAATATAAACCCACTTCTAAGTTATTTATTTCAAAAATTTTAGTTGAGCCTCTGTACAGAGGTGTGAGCTATATACAGGCAAAATATTATTGTAGTAGAAGCGTTTTTCGCAAAACGAGAATATCTTGAAAAGGGCTCATTCTATGTTCATTTTTTGTCAAAATATTGTACTTAATTAATTTTCTATTGTAATAATATTATTAAAACAATTATATATACGTATTCTAATCTAAGTGACACTAAATATCATAAATATTATCCATTTATACGCTTTTGAAAAATCACGGTACCAAACGTAGTCAGATATCTTAACAGTATATTTACAGTAAATCACAACTTGTTACTAGTGCTTTACACAAAGGAAATTTTTTAAAAAAATATTGTATTCGTTGTTAAAAAATGTAATGTGTAGTTATAATATAATTTACTCACGATACTCGTATAAATAAATTTTTTCATCTAAATGCCACCTACCACAAATTATGTTTAGTAACTAGGATATATGCTAGTATTTTTTTTACTCGAACTGCTGTAATCTAAGTCTATTGACGTAATCTAGGTCAATGTATGATTTTTCTTCTTTTTTTTTTTGTAGTTGTAGTCACTCATAGTGAGAAACATTTTTCACTTTAAATACATTATGGGAGAAATCCTGTGTATTATGCATGGATTTGCAACCTAAAATTTAGATTTTAATGTCGAATGTGTTAATACGTGGATAAATTTATCCCTCTTCTTCATAATAGGAGAGGTTTTTCTTCAACAAAAGAAAAAAAAAGGTGCAATATTTCCATTAAAAAAAAACTATTTAATTCTGCAAAACATTGCTCTAATGAGTATAAAATTATTTCTTGGAGTCTGAGACAGTAATTAAAAGAGTATTCGTAATCTCTCTAATAGGTAGTACATCCAAAGAAAAATGTTTTAATAATCTTTCTGAACTTTTATTATAACATAATAAAAGTATTACAAAATAAAGTTACATTTTACGCATAAATAAAAACTTTCAGTTTTAATTTATGCCTATAATTAGCTTTAAATACTTGTAGTAATACAAACTTCATAAAAAATGTGAATCTATTTTACATACACATTTATAATTTTATTTTCAGTTTTTTATATTGATTCGTGGAATTCCAGGATATGCCTCCTGGAACCCCACGGTTCTATGGAACACATTAAGAAAACCACTGTTTTCGTCTATTTTTTGGTTAGCTTATTTAATCTCATATTATTCACAGGTAGCTATACAATCTTTAATATTTTTCTACTAAAGCATATAAAATAATGATTAAACTCTAACATATTGCTATTAGTAGCATCAGTGTTGTTTCTTGGTTTTCTTCTTCAAAGACTTAAATGTTCTGAAAAAATCTTCCTCGTCAAAACACAAGTCGTTTTTGACACTTTTAAATAGTTATTTCAATACAAAATAATTAATAAATTGCGATGCTTTCGAAGTGAGTTACAATTAGCTCAGACAATTAGAGATAATCAATATTTTAAATTAATGAAAAGTTAATTCCAGCCTTTATAAGTAAATATACTAAAAAAGATGGAAGCTTTTTTTTTAATGGAGCTAACAATTTTACTTTATTCGTGGGAAAATTAGCTATCGGCGAGTAATTTTTCAATGTGGAGATAGAGCGTGGCTGAAGTCAGAGCATGTCGTTTTGCTTACGGCAACCCTTCCCTCTCAGATTAGGCCAAAAATTGGACGAAAAAGTTGCATGAAAAATGTACGTGTAATATGGCCTTTAGAGTTTGCAAAAGAGGGATATCTTAACATTAATTGCGCTTAACATAAACAACGCTGGAGACCCCCGGGCGTTCAGTCGACCACAGTTAATTCTCTATGAAATTACACCACTACGCTCCTATCTACTTGTTTATTAGAATTCAACCCCCTCCCCCCTTTGCAGAAAGGTTTGTTTACGCTATTAGTATAACTGAAATGGTAAGGGGGGGGGGGAGGTTCTTAAGCCAATAGGGGTTACAAAGAGCTTACTCCTCCACACTTTTGTCTACTTGTTTTTTAGAATGTAACCTTCCTCTTTGCTCCATAAGAGAAGTCTGTGTACGCTACTCTGTTTATATAAATGTAATTTTAAAATGTTAAGACCGTGAACAATATATATACGGAACAATAAAATTTATTTTACCTTAAATATGACTTTATTAGTTCAATTTAATTGAAAATGTAGTTAAAGGATTTTAACACATGTACCAGACATAATAAATATTAAATACCGTTAACTTCTCCAAAGAAAAAAGTCACCCAAATAGGTAAAGTGAAAACTTAAATAACAATTATACAGTAAATCTAACGGTACTTTTATTTCTTAAAGCAATAAAGACCTGTATAATTACCCATCAATTTATTCGATGGGCAACAACTATTTAAAGGAGGACGATTTTCACCATCAATGTAACAAATTGAGCGCTTAAACAATTACCAAGAAGGGCAATTTTCTCTTTGTAGCTGTCTCTTCAGTGAGGAGATCCTTGGAGTAATTGCAGGTTATTAAATTCTGTATTGTTTTCCGAATACTGTAATCTGTGGCGATAGTTCTGAGCTTCTTTAATACGACTCTTTAATCATGTAACGAAGCTTTCCGATTGGCTGATTAGCATTATTTGAAACTTAATGAATAATTATCGAAATAATAATTTTTTTATATTTATATTCAATTATCTATGAAGGGAAAATTAAAGAAATAATGATTTATAATGATCTTGAAAAACGTCAGGTTTGGAGGAAATTAAAATGATCCCCTTTTCATGTCTAGATTTTGTGTGGTGGGATATTTTTAATTGATTATTATTTTATTGTCATGGAAAAATGAAGTGAATATCCTTTAGAAAGGTAGTAAGTGATTAAAAATTCGTCCTTTAATTTTGATAATTATTTATTCCGATCGGAAGCTTTGTAGTTATGTATGTTTGATATCCACTTCATTTTAATTTGTTAGGGGAACATTTCAACTGTTACTTATTTTTTGTTTCAAAATTAATAAAATAAATTGCATGTCTGTTAAATTGGTATAATTTTGTTTGATTTAATATTGTATTATGCCTATGCTATAGACCTGGGATGTCCAACATGCGGCTCGCGGGTAAAATATGGCCCGTCAGTACGTAATTTGCGGCTCGCCGACTCTTTAAAAAAAATTTTAAATATCAGATTTTTAAAGTTTTTTTCATTTTGAAATTTATTTGAGGGGAAATTTATATAGATAGATAGATATATCTACAATATATTTGCCTGTTACCTGTTCTTGTTTTAAAATATATCCTTTTTGGTAATAGAAATGTCTTTTACATTAAAATAGATGTATATTTCATAAAACAGTTACATTTGATTTTACTATAGTAAATTACTTTTTTAATAATTTTCGAATTGTGTTATGCATATCCTTTACTATGAATGGTACATGATTTTCTATGTGTGCAACTTTCATTTCTCCTCATCCGTTTCTGTTTGGATTACCCAAAAAGCAAGAAGCAGTCAGATTTTTTTTAAAGTTTCAAAAAATATTCAAGCCGGTTAAGATAAAGGACAATGTATGCTTAATCGTTTGCGAATGGCAGCCCTATCAAATTTCAATAATGAGTAACGAAAGATCAATTCAATAGGAACACAGTATCTTTCAAGAAAATGGCAACTGTAATAGTTTAAACATTATTTGATCATTGCATTATTATATTATATAAACATTATTATATTATCTATGTCTGAAATGAAAACAATAATAATAATTCATTCTGTTTTAAATTTTCACTCCAATAAATGCTTTTTTTCTCTCCAAATCTGATATAAAGGTACATGTTTTTATGTGCGTCCCACGAGATTATAATGTTTTTTTCCGAATTGACCCGCAAGGTCATTATTTGGGTTGCACACCCCTGCTATAGACCAGTTATCCGCAACCCCCCGGTCCGTCGAGAAAATGGTGCCGGGCTGCCAAAAGAAAATTAAGCTACTGCCATTTTATTAAAGTGGTGCATTTCTCTAGGATTTTTGCGCAACTTTCCACGGAAATCACTTTATATTCCACATTAAATCACTTTTATTCATTTTAGGTGTAACTATATCTTATTCTGAAGGCATATTTAAATGTATCTAAATTAAAATTCTTAAATCAAAACAATCTAAAATATAAACAATCTGCGTGTCCCACCTTCTGCGGGCCGCGGTAAAATTATCAAGCGTTGACCGGTCCTCAGCGATGAAAAGGTTGCAGAGCACCGCTATAGACCACCGATTTGAGCAAATAGCAGCCCGCAAAGTTTTTTGCGGTCCTCAAAGAGATTAGGAAAACCAAACAGACTAAAACGTTCCTTTTGGGGGAAGGGGGGTTAACGTATCTATGTGAACAAAGTTTTTTCTTGCATGAATATCAAAAAAAGTAAATGCAAATGCAAGGTGGTTAACATTAACTTGCATGCTGTAATGAGAATCTCAACAAGCAATCTCATTCTTGATTTCAAAGAAATTGTAGAAAAGTGTGATGAAAGATATACGTCTGTCTCATTGAACTGACCCTAAAAGTAAATAAGTAAATGTGCCTATAGCATAGATCAGGGGTGTCCAACCCAAATGACCTTGCGAGCCGCTTCGGAAAAACATTATAATCTCGCGGGCCTCACATAAAAATATGTACCTATATATCAGATTTGAAAACAAAAAAAAAAACATTTATTGGAGCTAAAATTTAAAACAGAATTATTTTTCATGTATACAGACATAGATAATATAATAATGTTTATATAATATAATAATGTAATGATCAAATAATGTTTAAACTATTACAGTTGTCATTTTCTTGAAAGATACTGTGTTCCTATTGAATTGATCTTTCGTTACTCATTATTGAAATTTGATAGTGCTGTTATTCGCAAACGATTAAGTATAAATTGTTCTTTATCTTAACCATCCTAAATATTTTTTAAAAAAATTAAAAAAAAAACATCTTTGAGAGACTGCCTCTTGCTTTTTGGGCACTCCAAACAGAAAAGGAGGAAGAGAAACGAAAGTCACACACACAGAGAATCACGTACCACCCATAGTTAAAGGATATGCATAATGCAATTCGAAATTTATTTAAAAAGCAATTTACTATAATAAAATCAAATTTAACTCTGCGGTAGAGCATAACGCAGCTGTTCAGCATCCTCTCTTTACGGAGTCTCCAGACTCGAATCCGACCATCGTGATATTGCAGACAGATGCATGTCTCATCAGTAAAGACAACTTCATTCCATTCTGCCACTCACATCCTTCTTTCATAGCACCATTGGCGGCGGAGACGTCTGTGGTACTGCATCAAGTGTAGACCAAGCAGTGGACGTCTTGCGCACAGAACACTCTGCTGTAAACGGCGTCGAATGGTACGCGCAGGCACTGAATGATGCGTTACAGACTCAATGTGCAGTGCTACGGTTCGTGATTTGTCTGAGCGATCCATCACTGCCATGCGCACAATCTGCCTCTCCTCACGTTAAGTGGTGTACTGAGGTGGATGCGATTGACCACTTCGATCCTTCGTACCGTACAGCATCCAATGGTCACATATCCGCATTACAGTTGTGTGGTTTCGTACAACACGACTACCGATTTCCCTAAAAGATAATCCACAAACTCGGTAGACCAGTACCCTTCTTTTGTCGAACTCGGATACTTGATCAAAAGCTGATTGCTGTTTTCTACGAGACATAACTGATAGTTTTTTTAAAAAACCACAAGAAAAACACAATTGCCGAACTTGAAATCGTCGAAATCTCCAAGCTTTAAATAGCGTTTTCAGGTGGTGCCACAGGCACGCTTGATGTGTGTCTTCGCTGAAATTCTAATCATATGCATATCTTGTGATGACCCCCCTGGGTCACACCTTGAACACCAAGATTAATTTGAGGCAAAGAACCACCAAAAGCCATTTTGAATAATAATATTATTTATTTTGTTATAATTTCCTCAAAAATCTCTCATAACATATAATACAATAATGTTACGTCGTTTAAAGGGATTTGCCTTTATATTAAATTAAATTACTAAGAATACAATTAATTAATAATCTAGATCAACTCAAGTAAGGTTTACCGAAATAGGAGATCCGAGAAACACACGTATTCGAATTCTTAACTGTCATTAACTTTAACTACGTAGGTCAAACTGACGCTTACTTTATGCGTACGTGAATTATATTTACCACTGACTTAAATCAGCTTTCTGGTACGTCTAGCAGCACGACGTCTTCACGAATCTAATCTCTTTGAATCTTTTAGTTTTGCTTTTAACGTTGTTGGCTCAATAGCCTACCATCATCTCTCTTGCTATCTCGCAACCCTCGACTTAAATACCTTATCTAATTTAAAAATCCCATACTTCTTTTTGGAGTTGATTGGAAATAAACGCGAATTTATATTCCCCAGAAAGACGCCTAAGAAGATTAGTTGAAAGGTTCCGTACAGATTCGTCACAATCTCACCCACGCTAATGCATGTTATATATTTCATGCTATTTGCATGCTTCCTTCAGGGTGTTGCATTTATGGTGGCCAGCAGTGTATATCATTTTTTGAAGGATAAAGTTAACTCATAGTTCTTAAAAGGTACAACCTTCCGGTATCCTCCTCTCCCCAAATGTAACCCTTGAGTCAAAACAAAAACCCACCCCTGCTGTAGAACCAAAGACCTCTGAAGACTTCTTGAAGTCCTGGGCCTCTACGCAAAAGTAGGCCCTGAGCCCTCACACAAATGTAGGTCCCACCTATGACTCTTAAAAGTAGACGGTACATAGCATACATTGTCAAATACGTGTACAAACAATAACCCGAAACAAATAAATGTGCATGACTTATATTCGCACAAACTGGCTCAATCGACTGCCACCTTTTAAATGAATGAGTAATGGTGGTGTATAGTGGTAGGCCTAGGCTTGAACATGGACAACGGTCATCCCATGTAGCCAGTTGACATACCATCCGAAATTCCCAGTTTTTTGGAGATTAAAACCGGAAAAAACATTTGACTGCTAAAACTATTCAAATAATGATCTTTTTAAATCCTAGTTGAAAGTGAGATGATGTCCCCATTGTAGTCGAGGTCCTGTCCCAGTTCGCCGGTGCCTTAAGATGTCCCTATATAGACTGCAGGAAATAACGTGAGGTCTTCATGGTTCTATAGCGTGTGGGGGTGTACTGAGCGAAATGTTATAAGTTTGATGTATATAACAGAAGAGTTTGAATTTCTAAGAAATATAGTACCAGAAGTTCCACCAGGGAAAAGTTTGGCGCTCCTGTGAAAAAAGCAAGAAATTTACATAAACATGTTCCTTGTAAAGAGAACAGGAAGATAAAGAAAAAAAAGGTCGAGAGAAAGTATCTGTTACATTGACACAGTATTTCAACGCCTTCAACTGTACGTGACTGGGCTTTGTTAGCTTGTGATTTTGGGTTATGAGTTTATCTAAAAAAAGTCATATATCAAGTATATGTTTCTAACATCTCAACTTTAAAGGATTTAGTTATACATTACTTTTCCGATTCTCTCTTCTACATACCGATGTGGTGAAATTTTTTTCTTTCTTTCTTTTTTCTTTTTGAAAATCTTATGTACTAAAAGCAGTGTTGGCACAACTGAATGGTGACAATGTTGAACTACATTTTTATGTAGAAATAAACCTTTTTTAACACTTATACAAGTTTCAGCCAGGAACATTATCTTTGAACTCAATTTTTACACATATTAAAAAGTCAGATAAACTCGAAATTTTGCTCACTTGTCCAGGACCGATGACAATACAATAATTTAATAACTTTCTTCCATTGTCCTGATCAGGATCATCAGGATTGATGATTTCCTATTCTTAGATCCCCACCCGCATCTGGCGACTAATTTCAGGTCACATTTCCAGATTTGGCGACTAAAGATTAACTTAATCCGATTAACTGTAAAAGGGTACGTTTTAGTTTTTTAAAGCTCTTATTTTTATTTAATTAAGAAAGCTATTATTTACTATTTCAATTGACTGTTCGATGTACCAATAAGGCAAAAGGGTTGAGGTAAAAGGCGAAAAGAGCCAGTTCGTTTGTTGTTGTTTCAGAAGAAGGTCGTATTTCGTTTGTACAGCAGATCATACACAACAAACTTTGCTTTTGATTTTAGGCAAATTGTGTTTTGATTTCCGATTTTGTACACCTTCTAGAAGCTGTAAACTTTTTTTTCTCAGCGGAAACTTTAGGTACTTTTTCTTCAGAAATTGAAACCGCATATTATGCCTTTGAAATAACACTGCATAACATTTCATTTAAAGAGCTTAGGAATATTGAAAACTTTTCTAAACTTTGTGATACCCCATGGTCAGTGGGTATCAACTCTTCATCCACGTGACCTAGGTTTGAGAGGATAAAAGATTGAACACCAAACGCTTCCGTAATAAAATTGGTTTATTATTATTCCAATTTATATTCAGCAAAACAACAGTAGTCTAGGAGGCTTATGATCAGGAGTGATGAGACATAAACTGCAATTTTTACAAATAGCGCAATAAACTACCGAATCTATATTTATAGATGATTTCCTAACTTACTAGAACCCGCTCTAGTCTTAAAGCTTAATCTAAACTGTCTTACCGCTATTCCACGGTGAACAGCTACGGTCCTTATATCGTCAATATACTCCTTGATCCAACTTGATCCGGCAAATGGTTAATCTTCTGGTTTCGAACTTCACTTATAACTCTCCTAGCACTCCTCTCCTTAAACTTCACTGGCACTATTAGACCTCCTCTTAGAACTCTTAGAACTACAAGCGAATACTAAAGCTCCAATATATACACTTTCTAATCTGCATAATCACTTTCTCTTCTAGGGTTGGTTGGAAAGAATTGTCATTCTGGCCCCAAAGATTTCCCAAGAGGTTTTTTAATATAAGGCGCGATAAAACCCTGTCACAACTTGCTTATATAATTGAAATATACGGAAAATATAATCGGTGGATAATTGTCCATATATCTTGCTATCCGTTATTAAATTGAATTATTTTTATTGTGATCAATGTCTTCAGATGTGGGGTTCAATCAAACCAAAAGAGCTTACTGCATTTTAAGTTATCCTTTATGGTCTTGCTCCGAGTTAAATAGCTTATACAGTTTCTCGGAGCTCTTTTATAATATTTCTTTCCTCCAATCTTTCATCTCTGCTAAAGATTGTTAAAATACATAACAGTTATCTGTATTCTTGTATACTTTAAACAAAAATACAAACTAAGCCAAATTAAAAGTTCGTAGTTAATAAATAGTCCTTTAAAATTGACGATGTGTATTAGATTCAACACAGAATGTTGATATGCACTGGATGCTGAGGTTCCTAAATAACTAGCGAAGCTCGAGTTGAAACTTGATTAAATATGGTTGAATGGAATAATACGAGCTGATGTTCGTGAAATTGGAACTGGAGCCTCAAAGTCACCACTTCACGCAATGTGAGAGTTACGACATTGAGGAACTGTACGTAGTATTGGCCACATCGTCAGAACGTGGTATTAAATCATGATCCCCCTCAATACTTGTTATGTTGCTCTAAAAAGACAGGAAGTATTAGAAAAGAAGTAACTTTAAAGCAATAGTTCAAATTTACATCGCGACAAGCTACATAAAATAAAGTTCTGATGAAGGTTCTGAAAATAAAATTTCTTCAATGCATCATTTTTTTTATCCACTCCTGAGCAAAGGTCGTAAATTCAAGTTACTCATTCATTTTCTTGATCTAAATATTAAAGTTTAAATCTCTGCAAGAATTAAGTATATATATATATATATATATATATATATATATATATATATATATATATATATATATATATATATTATAACAATAATCATCCTTTTTAGTTTCATTGTTAATTAGAGTAATGTGTATAATTATGTATATATACTTAAGTCGTTTTTCAAACTTGATTTTTACGTACAATTTTTCTTAGTCGATTATGTATACATTTTCTGCTGCGGGAGGAAAGGTTGGTATTCCATAAAGCAAACTAATTCAGTGCTTCTCAAACTTTCAATACTTGCGACCCAACATTCACAATCATAATTTTCATCGCGTCCCCCATGCAATAGCAATGTATTGAATGCAATACTTATATACTTTGACACTAAAGCAAATATACAGCTTTAATTATTAACAGTACATATTATCAAGATAAGTATCACACTTGGTATATATATAATTTTATATATGACAATCCCATGACTTCACTGGCAGGGGCGTAACGTACACCCCCGCAATCTTCGTATTGCACGGGGGCAGGTATTCTAGGGGGCCCAAAGCCTGACAAAAACCATGTATTGAATTCGATAATACGATACTTTGACGCTAATGTTTTGATAATGTTTAGATTCAACTTTAACATCTAAAGTGCCACCGGCGTATATAAAAGCCTCGCTCAGCCAAAGCGTAAATTGCCCCGACGTATATATACGCCTTTCCGGAAAATGACGTATATATACGTCTTTCCGAAAAATGATCTTTTCTGTTCACTACTATCCATAAAATTATTATTCCGAAGACTTTGGAATGTAATCAAAAGATATCGACAGTGTTTGCGTTAGAATTACTTATTTCAGAGGATTTGCTTATTTATTCCATTTTTCTTCCCCTCCCTCCTCTCAAAAACACCACATACACATGCATACGTGCAAAATGATGGCATTAGGGAGCGAATCGCATAAATTTTAATCGGCAGTTAAGGGATTCATTATAAACCGTGCAACGTATCAAGATAAGTGTTAATTTTTGCTTATAATTTTATATATGACAAGCCCATGGGGCGACTGGTAATTATTAAACTTGTTCTTAACTTAGTATTGTTGAATTAGTTATAAAATACAATGTGCAGAACTGATAGATTTCTAAGTGTATTGCATCAATCTAAATATTTTGTTTTATTTTTTATTATGTCAGAATGTATTTTTTGTTTGTTTACTTTCAATATAATCGATAATTTTTTCAAATAATCTTTTCTTTTCCAATTTTCAATATGCTCGTATCCCCCTCTTAGGATTTTCACGCCCTCCTAGTGGGAGGGCCCCACAGTTTGAGAAGCGCTGAGCTAATCCCTATTACACCACAATAAGTCAGTGAAAGCTCTATAAAACGTAACAGTTTTTCATTTTGGTCAATTGACTTTTGTATATGCCTTTTTTTACACTGATTTCTTGTTCTTGGTTTTCGACTCCATAATTTTTTTCAATCTTATGTTTTGAAGAGAAAAAAAACGTGAGATTGAAATATACGCTTATATTTATTTTATTAGTCCTTTTGTCGACGTGGTCATTTCGCAATTTGACCCAGATTCAAACTTACGAGGTTCAACGCCAATGACTTCACAGTACGACGTAAATTGAAATCAAATGAGGCAATAGGAAAATCTGTAAAATAATTTTTAGAACGTACAATTTTTCTCTTAATTATTATTTCTTATTGAAATTACGTATCATATTTTTTTGGATATACAAAACAATTGGCCTTAATGGTAAGAAATTAAGTTCGAGTCCTTCTCCCTAATAATATGTATAGAAGAATAGAAGCTGTTGCTAGGGTAATCAAGCGAGATTTTTAAGCCATTGTAAGACTCTAAAAGGGCATTTATTTAAAATGAAGAAGCCAGTAATTTTAATTCTGTGTTGAGTTTCCTCTCATTATGTATGTGTGTGTGTGTATGTGTGATATTTTTGTCCAATTTTCTTTCCTCCACTGTTACTATGCGTGACGTAAAACTAGAACCTTAACGTTTATTCCTGTAACACAGGGGTGGCCAAACCACGGCACGCGTGCCACAGTGGGACATGATGGAGTTGTTGAAGTGGCACGCATGCCACAGTCGGGCACGGTGGAGTTGTTGAAGTGGCACGCGTGCTACAGTTGGGACGGTGGAGTTGTTGAAGTGGCACGCCAAGACTTATTAGAAAACTTTAAAAAATTGAAAAGAAAATAATAAATAACAATTTGCTTACAATATTTTTGAAATGCGGTCGTTACGCACACACAAAAAAATCTCAAAATTTATTTTAGATACATTTAATTGAATAGAAAATTAACTCAATAGAAATAATACAATAGTGAATTATCATGCTGAGTCCTTCACCGTTGTGTGCTCTGACTTCTCTGGCTCAAAGGAAATTCACTCTAAAAATTTTAGAATTTGAGGGAACGTGTTTTAAAATATCTAGAAGAAAGCAATGGACTGCCCAGTGAGGGAGGGCTTGCTACTGAAGAATGAAGACTGGTTATGTGAGAATTACTTTTTCTAATCGGTATTATGGCGCATTTAAATAACTTAAATTTAAGATTACAAGGAAAATATTGTATTTTTCCTACTATAGTAAGGGTCATATTTCTTTTGTAAACTTTTCCTTTTTTTGTGTCGTGATTTTGAAGGGAAAAAAATCAACATCTTTCTCATTAGTGTAGGAACTATATAAAAAAGTTGATAGTGCTCCAATGATGCTAGGTTAAAAAAATTGAATATCCATTTTGCAGGATTCGTTTCAGGGCTAGGTTTGACTGTTTTTCAAGATGGGGAAAAAATTGTTGGTCTTTTCACAAATCCTTTTTCAGTTTCCCTGTGAGATGCCTGATATTCAAATTGAAATTGTTTAAAAGCCTGTAAAGCCTTTTTTTAGTAAAATCTAAGTGTGTACTTTGATTCTAAATTATTGTATTATTTATCAATGCACTCTATTTTTTAAGAGCGATGAGAATTTATTGTCGAAAATCCAATCCCTTAAATACAGGATTCAACGGCAATATTCGCAGAATAAATCTCAGTAGGTGTTCATACCTTCAAGAGCACTCAGACACAATTATAGATGCCTAAAATACACGTATATAAAAGATTTTTCACAATCAATCGCTAATCGCATCAACAGTCAAAGCAATACTAACTGATCGCTAATCAAAACCAGACTGATTGATTTTTGGCAAGCATCTCTCTATTTGTATACCTCACGGATAATTCGAGAAAGACCCGCTTGCGTCATAGATCTTGAAATTAGTGGATTTCTCTTCTAATTTCTAGAAGAAGCCAGAGGGTCTGGAACTCGCCAACATGATCGCCAAAATGGTCATCAAAGTCACCAAATTGATCGCCAAGTCACCAAATTGGCTCTTTCGCCAAGTTCCCATTGAATCTCAATTATAACGAAAGGAACAGCGTTGCTTGTGAATATCACAATTTTAACGTAAATTAAATATAATTTAGAGTAAGATTAAGGCATTAATACACACACACATCCAAATACAAATTATGTATACTACTTTACACAATATATATATATATACATACATATATAGAGAGAGACAGACTTGCATAAAAAATGTGCTATTTGCGTAAAAGTCCCACAATAATCTATAAGTATCCTTTTTCCCCTTTTCATATTTGTTTGTTGGAGAAATTGGAAGTGGCACACATAGTATTTTTTTGTCAAAAAGTGACACTCTTCCTCAAAAGGTTGGCCACTCCTGCTGTAGAAGGGATTGTAATGTTTATTTCTCTAAGATGTATTGTTTCTATTTATATATCGTGAATCTGTTGATTTCCGTAAAAAAATATATATAGTAAGCCTAATATATTGGTTTAAACTTTATGTTTGAATCTAGAGACCCAATCCATCAGTAGTATCTGTCAAATGTAAGCAATCCGCTTTTTCATTTAATCGACAGCTTAAATCACTCTCTTCTCAGCGAGGATCCATGTTTTAAGAGCAGAACTAAACAACAGCAGAAGAGGCAAGTTCATCAAAGTGTTCATCTGGAAAGATAAGAAACTAGGGGTTGGAAAAGGGGAGTCTATTAAACGAAAGCGTTCTACCACTTTTTTTCCCGACGTAAATCTCATCAGTGAATTTCTTAGCTTTTACTTTTGGATAATCATAGCAACTCTTTGGATAAAAATCCACTTAGGAAAGTTAATTGGTAGAACGGAGCTGTGCCGAGAAAGAGAAAAGGAAAAAAAAATTCCAATGAGAAAAAGTAACTGAGTAAAAAAAAAAAAAAAAAAAATTCCAATTTTCAGAAGCGTCAGCTTTTTATCTTTACAGACAATTTCCTGTAAGGGTGCCTTTATTTTTAAAGTTTATTCTCTTTTATTTCAGAGCACACACATTACATAGTTCCAGCTTTTGCTAGGAGAGGAATTTTAGGTTAATTTCTCACATTTTTTCCCTCTTCTTTTTTTTCAAAAAATTTTTTTGTTGTTGTTTTCGTCTATTTACATTCCAACAATGAATCTTATTAGCAAAGATTTTGTGCAGTCTCATCACAAAATTCTTTCGGCAAGACATGAATAAATGACTGCGAATAAATAAAAATAGCATGTTTCGGTCAATGCGGGTTTAATCTTTCTTCTTTCAGTAAACTTCTGCATTTTTAAGTGATTCACTTCAAACGCCCCGACAGCTCAGTCTTCGTTGAAAGAACCCAGTATTAAATGAGGAGTGACTTTTAAATTGGTTCGCAGAATAAGGAAATGGTGTTTGGTATTGGAATTACCTTTTCCTTAATCTTGCATTCATTCTGAAAAGCAGTTAGATTAGTTTCTGTCAAGATGCATGTATAAAATTTGCTACTGGAATTAAAAGAAAGTGTTTATTTTTATATTCATTTAATCGCAAATATTTTGCAAATTGTTCAACTTTTATTTGATTGCTAAATAGACTTATGAAATATTTGCTGGTTTCTATTAATTTTGAAAATATTTTTATTAAATTGATAAAGCATTCATAAATATATGATACACGAAAAATAATAATGTTACGAATTTTGTGTAAAATAATGTAAATAATTTGTATTTGGATGTGATGCATTTATATTACTCTATGTTATATTTATTTTATGTTAAAATTGTAATATTCGTAAGCAACGTCGTTCCTTACGTTATAAAGGTAATTCAATGGACACTTGCTGAAATCTTGGCGATAGAGCCAAGTTGGCATCATTTTTGGCGACTTTGGCGGACTTGATGGCAAGTTCTGAACACTATGGATTCTTGAGAAATTAGTGGAGAAATGCACTAATTTCATGATTTATGACGCAAGCTGATCTTTCTCGAAGGATCCGTAAGGCCTATAAATATGCAGAGAGTCATTGGAACTGATTACGTATGGTTTTAACCAGCGATGAGTTAGAATTGCTTTGACTAGCAATTAGTAGTCTTGCCTTGACCCTGAGGAGGTGAATAGAGATTAACTCGGCTGTTGAGTTGGACGAGCGGTGCTTGAGAATAATATAGCCCGCTTATATTTTAGACACTAATATTGTGTCTGAGTGCTGCAGAAGGTGTGAGATTTTTCTGATATTTATTCTGCAAACTTTGCTGTTCAAGCCTGTATTTCAAGGCCTGATTTTCGACCGTAAATTCTCATCGCTCTTAAAGAACTGTGTTGCTCTTTATATACGATTGATTCGCATAAAATCCTTGAGCCCCGAACAACGCAACGATAATAGTAATAATATATACTAATTTTTGATTCGGAAATTATAAAACTATTCAATTTCGTTAACATTTTTTCCTCGGAAACAGTTTTTATTATTTTTTATGTAGGTTAATTAGTATTTAAATGTGTAGTGTAAAATATGTTGAAATGTAACTGTAATTATTTTTACGTAATATATATTTTCTTTTAAAACAATTATAAAATGAAATTTCTACAAAAAAAAATACACAGAAATTCACACGTTTAAGTTTAAAGCCAAATAAATGTATCTTTCATATGTTTTATGTATAATTGAATTATTTAAACATTTTAAATTAAAATTCACCTATTTTCTGATTTATTTATTTTATCAACAAGCTTTTCTTCTTTTTAGCATTTCATTGTTATGTGGATTGATTGACTTAAAAAATAAAAGTTAATTCGAAACTTTTTTTTTTACTTTTTTATTCATTAGGTTATATAAAAATGCCTTGAGTAACGAATAATTAATTACTTTTAGAAATATATGAAAAAATGAAGAAAAATTGCATTATATAGTAAAGATCAATCTATCTAAATTAAGTATTACTGAGCATAGATCAACAAATAAACATTTATTGGAAATTCGACCCTTACAGTAAACTTAAAAAAAAATATGAGCACTGAAAAATATCACATCATTATATATAATACTAAATATGATTAATAATGGACTCTTTAAATATCCTACTTAACAGAAAAAGATGAAATTCTGAAACTTATAGCCTAGAACAACAAACTAATATATATATAAAAAAAGGTCAATGGGATCCAAATGGAAAACTGTTGTCTTCCAAAACTGCCACCAGCTTAGGATAATGAAATAGGGTTAAATTTGTTTTATAGAATCATATAACCTTCCTCTTCAGCCGAAAATGTATACATAATTGTGAAAAAAAATTAAAGATAATTAACCAAGATAGAAAAACTTAGGCCTACAAGTTTGCCCGTGTAATCAAACATTAATTTATAAAACAATTAAAAATATAAATGTGAGTTTAAAAAACTAACTTCGGAAATTGTTTTTTAACATTCCACATCTTAAATGTTTAGAATAGCAATCATTTTCCTATTTGTATACATGTAGGCATAGAATTTTTATTCAAAACATTGAAACAATAAATGTCCACAGACAACCTCACAAGTTAGGTTTTATTGATAAAAAACAAGCTATTAATGGCTGTTACATAAGAAAATACTTCAAATAAAAAGTACAAGGAAAATATAAAATCTTCTGGAGTGTATATAAATAAATTTAGAATCAAACCTCGATTATATATTTTTTTACATGACGAACATTGAAAATAATAATAAAACATTACAAGCAATACCACATCTAACAAATATCAGTGTTTTTTCCTGAAAGAAGGAAAAAAAAAACTTTTATATGCAATTCTTGGAATATTCCCTCACAATAATACTTAATACAGCCACGGAACATCATCCTCTAGTAAACGGACACTATCTCCAGCTTAATGGAACACTGACAAATTGTTATAACAAGTTGTAAGGGAACGTCAATCCAGCCTGACAAACAGATTTCACAATCAAAGTACCGAATCCTACAGATATTTCCTTCCCCTGCCCCCCGGCCATGATTCCGCATTTGTCAGATAACAAGTGAATGTTGTCTTGAAGAAGCTGTCAACATTTACCCCCATAAACTCACTCTATCGCTAACGGTCATTTGCCCAGCTATGAACATTCGTCTTGCTTTGAGGGACAAGAACTGTTGGGGTTTCTCGTTAGCTTTGTAAACCCCGACGTAACCTTATTCTGATGAGGGGATTTAGAGGAATGGAGAGTAAGATTTGATGAGATGGCCGTCTCCACAGCAAAAATGTAATCCGTGAAAAAAGATTAAGGCTTTCGACTAACGAACGTCTTGGCCTTTAACATTGTATATTGACTGCTGTTTTTGAACTCGCTGAATAATTCAGACAGGGTTCTATAAAATGCCACTAAATCAGTACTATTCTGTAAAATAATGTACTACTTATTTAAAATTATTATATATAAATTATTTTTTTAGATCAGGTACTCTGCACCATTCTTTGTCCCTCCCCCTATTTTTTGTAATTGTCTTTGTCCGCAAAGTATGCGTCTTGTCCTTATGCAGTGGCGCACACAAGAGGAGATGGGGGGCAGGTCCAGGCCCAGTCCGATAGCCCTTGATTTTTTCCAATTGATGAGCATATTAGACAAGCCCAGTGGCGCACACAAACGTTTTCCAAGGGGGGGTCCAGGGTCGAAAGTCCACAAAATAATATTGATAAAGAATTTAGCCATTTGTATTTTACAAAAACTGATGTGATTAAAAACATGATGTGTATAAAATATTGTTTTACACATTAAATAATAAGGAGTATATGTATTTAAATTCAATAATACCTAAACCCATTTATAATATTTTTTATACATAGTAAAAAAGCGAAGGTACTTTCCTCATATTTATAGGTAATGCACACATTTACGTATAAAAGCATTCTCAGAAAAAAAGTTGCAATGTCGGCAAAAAAAAAAAAAAAAAAAAAAAATCAAAAAATATGCAACTCAGCAACAAAAAAAAAAAAAAAAAAACTAGAAAAAAAAAAGATTTATTGTATTTTAGTAACGTATAAATAATAATGTGTACATAAATAAAACTTAGCCATTTTAATTAGATATTAGCTGAATTAATATGCGCGAATTATCAAATAAATATTAATTTATTCAAAAAATATTACTTTGAAGACTTACTTTTTTGAACTAAGAAAAATAAATTGCGAAATTGTATTCTTGGCAACATATATGCAATTGATATTGTCATTATTTATTAAACGGTTGTAAAGAACGAATATAATAATACAACATAAGTATAATAATTTAATAAGTTGTTACTAAAATAAAAAAAGAATACATCGCTCTATTTTTCTTGTAGAAACACGCGGATCTTTTATTAAGAATTGCTTTTAGGAATATTTTTTTCTAAATATTGTATTTTAATTTATAAGAGTATATATATTTTTCTGGTCTTTAAAAAAAGGTATTTTTTTATTAAGAGTATTTCTTGCTTGTGTCAAATAAGAAGAAAGGGATTAGTTTTAAATGCCAATTACTATATGACACTTAACAGTTGATTTGAATTAAATTACCAAAATGCGTATATTATAACTATATATATATAATCATTTTAAAGAGAAAAAATTACACAATTTATTCCTTGACTACTCAATTGCAAGAGCTTTTTTTATTAAAATTCATAAAAAAAAATTTTTTCTTATCAAATTAAATCTTTTTTTTTTAAAAAAAAAAGAATACATAACTTTATATCAAGTTATTTTGTCCGTAATTTTATTTCTTAGCTTTAAAATGAGAGAAAATTTTTGTTTTCTCCTTTTTTTATGTTGATAGAAGGTGCATACTTTCAAATTCATTAAAATTTATATATTGACTTTTATATTTTGAAAGTTTTTAAACAAACAAATTTATCCTCGAATTAGCTTGAACTGTTTCGAAGGAATGCTATATTCAAAATATAGAATTATTACACATAATTTTATTCCTCAAACCTAAAAATATAAGTTTTATTTTTTACAAGAAAAAGAGTTTAGAGTAAAAGTCAGACACACACACAAAAAATAATATCAATGCTATAAAAATAATTAGTGTAGCGTTAGTCTAAAACTTTAATTTCAAATAAAATTTTAAGATGAAATGAATATGTATAAATGTCAAGCCCCAGGCCTGCTGGTAAAATGAGGAGAGCATCATCTTTAAAATACTTTATTTTGCTTCAATCACATAAAATCCAACATGGTGGCCCTTTGGCGTGCAACTGAGTAGAACAATAAACAACACTTCGGTGAGGAGTCACCAGCTAAGCCTTTTCGAGTATGCGTTCTCTCTCGTCTACTAAAATTGGATGATCGCAGGCGCCTATTCCCAGGAGGATGGGAGAAAAAGATAGACCATGATGAAGATTACACAAATCACGAAAACTCCCACAAAAAACGGGGAGGGAGGACGTACCCCAAAGCACGAAACGCTCTATTCTCTCTCATCAGCACTCTCTCCACCTTTAAATAGGCTTATTTAACCACAAATCTTTACGCGACGGTAAAGAGTTCGCTCTATTTTCCTTTATTGCTTACTTAATTTTGAAGCTAAACTTTTCAAACATGACATACATATAATATGTATGTATCATATGTGTACTTAAGTTCTAGTGCGTGATAATGAAGATTTACAGCAATTTAAATCAGGTTTAGTTATAAAAAAATTAAATGGTATATATTTTTACTTTATAAGAGGACATCTTCATTATCTATGAAAGAATAATGTTGACATGTCTTCAATTATTTGTACAAAAACAAAGTAAAATTTCAATTTACGCCGTGCACATTGATTTTTATTGTTTGAAGTACTTAAAATTTCATTACTTCAAATTAATTTTACCTATTACACAAGTATTTGGCTTTTTTGTTGTAGAAACAGCTGGACAAAACAGCATTAACAATTAAGGAAACAGTAGAAAAGAATTTATTATTGCCTTAAGAAGTATATTATCAATTTTTTAATACATTTTTTTGTGTCGGAACACACTGCAGTGAAGTTAAGGAATTGTATTTTGAAAATTTAATTGATTACAAATATTTGATAATTTTTCTGATATGTTTATTTTCAGAGAAGTGATTGAAAAGATTTATTTTAGGTAAATTGCCGAATGTCTTCTAAAAGTTCGATTAAAAAAGTCCAAAGCTTTCTTTTAAATTTAGTTTATTGACATCATAGTATATTCGTTAAATAAAATAGTACTGTGTGTAAACTGAAAATAACAACAAAAACAAAAACTTCGGTTCTCACTTAAAACAAGAGGAAAAGTTTTCTAAAATATCTAAAATCTTAAGCCGTTCGATAACACAACAAAGATTTTGCTTGATTCACTAACAACAGCGAAAAAATAATTCTTTGATAGTCATCACTTTTAAGAAACTGGATGTTTTCTGATGATTCTTTCGTGTTTTAACAGTGTTTTTTGCTTCTTACTTAACACAAAATTGAAAAATGACTAAAGATATTCCAAGTTTAACCATATCTTTAAAATCTTTGTTATTAATTTTTCGTATATGTTTTATCTATATAATTATGATATGATTTTGAACTATTTTTAAAATAGTATGCTTAACAAATATTTTCTGAACAGTGAATTTTTCATAAATCTGGTCTTTTAATAGAGAAATTAGTAATTGTTGTTTGTGTATGTGTGTGCGTGAGTTATGTTCGATTAGATATTGATACTCCAAAAGTTTAATTTCCACATTTTTTAGTACGTAATTTCCATAAAAATCCTGTTTAATTTACAAATAGTTTTAAAACTTGTATCGTTACTTCTTAAAAGTTTTTACAAACTATTCAAAACATTATACAGGATGACCGGGCTAAAAGTATCCAAAAGTAATGGCTTATTATTACGAAACTACACACATCAGAATGTAATAAACTGTTCATCCGAGGATTGGAAAACTCTCTGAGATTTTTTGGGTCTAGTCCGATCGGCCGCACGTGCTCGCATTATTCGGCAATCATAGACGATAAACTTTTTACACTGACTTAATTAGTAAAGATACAGTGCTTACTTTGGTTAACGCAATTTAAATCAGTCACGAGTGTTCAGCGACGTGTTCGAACAGAATGGAATGTCGACCCTCCGAAATCAAAATCTATCCACTGATGTGAAAGAACTTTAAAGGAGATGGGAACTTTGGTATCTCAAACTGGCAAGTATCCTTAAGTTTTCGTCATGGAGGACACTGTTGATCGTGAGCTTTCTTCATTTTGTAGGAGTTCTGATAATTCTATTAGGCAAGCCAATAACGACATTCCATTCTGTACGAACACGCCTCTGTACACGCGTGACTTAGTAAAACTCCGATAACTAAAGTATGCACTGCATATCTTACTAAGGCGTCCACATCTTTATTAATGAAACCAGTGTAAAAAGTTTGTCTGCTATTGCCGAACAATACAGGCACGTGTGGCCTATCGGACTAGACCTAAAAAATCTCGGAGGGGTTTCCAATTCGTGAATGAACGGTTTATTACATTCTGATGGGTAGTTCCGTAATAATAATCTATTACTTTTGGATATGTTTAGCCCGGACACCCTGTATTTCTATATTGTTTTTATTACACTTCTTTATTGCTTTGCTTTATTAGATTCTTGGTAATTTAGTATATGATTATTGACTGTACATATATATCAGCGTTTCTCAAACTGTGGGGCACACCCCCTTGAGGGGCGTGATGACCTTAAAAGGGGGGCGCGAGTATATCAAAAATTCGAAAATAAAAGATTAAAAAAATTGCAAATTCACTGAATGGGATCAAAACAATATACGTTCTGACATAATAAAAATAAAATGCATTAATATAATATATAATTTGTACGATTAATAATTAAAGTCATATTGTAGCTTTAGTATAAAAAAAAGTACGTTATTTTTTAAATCAATTCATTGTTATTGTATGGAGGGGGGAGCGCTGAAAATTATGATTGAAAATTGGGTCGCACGTATTGAAAGTTCGAGAAACACTGATATAGATACTTATTTTGTGTTACATATATTTTGAGCTATAAATCAATTTTATGTACTAGTTACCTGACTTGAGTTACTTATTGACTTCCCTTCTCTAGGGAAAGAACTCTTCCCTCTCTTATCGAAACATTTAGAGCTTTAATAATCGATTGCAAATTACGAAGGTTCGAGTTATTTGTCATGATTGCAATCATCTCCCTGATTTCACGTCCTGCACCTTCCATCACATTCCTCCAGGGATTGTGAACGTAATTGTGTTTTCAAAGATAGATTTTTTTTTCTTTTCTGTACACCTTTTTGTTGACATGGCCTCTTCTCTCGCTGATGGAATGGAAGTCAATGAAGTTTCCGTTCTCCGGTTAAAAAAGACGAAATACATTTTTGATTTTTTTTTAGTTTTCTTTTCAGCAAGATGGAAACTAAGAACGCGCTGATTTTTGTCGATAGGGACATTGTATTTCCTGTTACGAAAAGGATTCGAGACAGTATTGTTAAAATAAATAAATAAGTAAAGAAAGAAAACAATAAATGTAAGAGTGGACATGGGTCTTGCGACATTTGATATTTTGTAACATCTTTTGAGCTAGTTTTCTTTTCCTTCTCATCGTAAATGGGAAGCCTCTTGAGAAATGTAAAGAATTCATGGCGTTTTATCAAGGATTTTTTTTAAAAAATATTTTGTTTATTCTTTTGTGTTGTATGTTGCTAAAAATTCATTATAAATAAGCGAATTTTGCTGTAAACTAAACATGGGATAGTTTGAAGGTGAAATCTGTCTTATATTAAGACAGTATTTTCAAAACCGATTTTATACAGTATTTTAGAAATAAGATAAATAAATCGGTTATATTCATGTAAACAAAAATGACAGTGATAAAGTGCATTATTGGATTAGTTACATACAAGAAATAAAAAAAAAGAATATATATATATATATATAAATTAAAAGTCAATTCCTACTTAGATCAACAAAGATTAATATAAATATTAATATATTAATATTGCATTGTCATCCAAAACAATGGTGTATATAAAATTTCATTGCAACTAAATGCTTTAAGACGTGAGAAAAAAAACCTTTTCAAGTTTTGACCCAAGTCACCAAAATGGTCGTTTATTCACCAAAAATGATGCCAACGTGGCTGTATTTGTAATTCTTTGAATAATTAGTTGTAATTTTTTATTAATTATCATTAAATTACTATATTGTCATCCAAATTAATCATATATATAAAATTTCAGCTCAATTGAGCGCTTTAAAGTGTATTTTATTAACGATTGAAAATTCCACCACGATAAATAAATAAATTTATAGAGCATGTGACCTAATAGTAAGAACTGAAAAAAATAAGTCAATTCCTACTTTTAGTTTAACAAAGAAAAATTTTATTTTGGTTACTTTTTATCAAATAATTACTATTAATTTAAATATGCATATACATATGACATAATCATAATATTAAGTGACAATTAATTTTTATTAATTATCATTAAAGTACCGTACTGTCATCCAAAACAATCGTGTTTGTAAAATTTTAGTTCAACTGAATGCTTAAAACATGGTAAAAAAAAATCTTTTAAAGTTTTGACCAAGTCGCTAAAAATGAAATCAACGTGGCTGTATCTGTAATTCTTTAAATAATTAGTTTCAGCCAATTAGTTTTAATTAATTATAATTAAATTATCGTATTTTTCCCAAAACAATAGTGTATAGAAAATTTCAGCTCAAATGAGTGCTTCAAAATGTATTTTATTAACGATTGAAAATTTGAACAAAAAATATATATAGGGAGATTGAGAACTAATAGTAGGAATTAAATACAATATATTGTTGGATTAGTTATATAAACCAGTTAAATCTTCTCAACAATAAATTTTTCCTAATATTTTAAAATGTTTAGTTATAAAGTAGTAATTTTAAAATGACGAATAATTTGATAAATTTTGAAATATCATTTCAATTTCTAAAAGCAACTCTTATTAAATGTATAAAATTATTACCTTTCCTATTAAATTGATTAATTGTATCTTCACATTAGATTTATTAATTTTCGCCCAGCTTGTATAGTGGTTAGCGACGCTGACTGCTGTGCCTTTGGGCCTGGGTTTGAATCCCGGAGAAGATAAGGTTGTTTGTAAATGTATAGTGCCTTCACGGCATGGGGATACTTAAAATAGCCGTCAAGCCGCAAGTCCTCTCGTGATGTTGGTGGAAGGGGAAGAGAGGTGAAAGGCCCCTGATCACCCCCAGGGTGTTCTCCCTCAAAATTGGGGTGAAACCGAGTCACCTGCATTAGCTATGGCTAGCGACAGGCGTCACTTAGCCCTTTGCTATGATGAATTTTGTGGCCCTTGATCTGGCCTTTGCTGATCAGGTGGCATTGGTGACAACAACAGATTTATTAATTAAAATATATTGATATGATTTATTTAAAGGAAAATTACACGAGTAAATTCTCTTTCAACGTGGAAAAATTTTCGTATTTTATTTTGAAATTGGCATTTCGACAGTTTGGCATTATTAATATTTTTATACAGAAGTTTTTAATTTTAGATGAAGGATGGTAAACATATGGTTTTGAAGTTACAGACTTCTGAACTAGCAATCTCCCTTTGACGTGGTGTGTAGAGGTCAAGGCAACGGACTCGTGACTGGCGTGTAATGAGTTCAAGTCCAGTACCATTGACGACCCGCCGCATAGAAGATTGATGCACGTTTAAACTTTCGAGAGCTCAAGCATCCACCCGTAGGTGTGGTATGATAGTTAGGAGAGGGGATGCCACCTCAGGTGTAATTCTCGTCACTTGACCATGGTTCAGCATTACGAGTACAGTCTCCAAAAGTTCTCGTGTAGCTGAATTCTTTACATATTCACTCACTCGTTCATTTGACGTGATGTGGAGGATTGCAGTGTGAGAAAGGGTGTCAGCTATGGTTTTGTACTTGTCCCTTGAGCGTGGTTCAAAATTACGAGGCCCGTTGCCAATAGCCAACGTGTTACTTCATAGCGTGACGTAAATTAAAATAAAACCAAATCCAAATGAAATCTGATCTTTCAAGATGAACTTAAAGAGTTCAAATTTTGGGTAAAAATACTTTAGTTTCATCCTTTGCAAGTTGTTGGGTTGTCGGCAGGATGATATTAACTAATTATTAGTCGCAATTAATCTTATTGAATCGTTCTGGTTTGATTTTATTAACGTTTATGGGTAGACAGCTGAATATACTTATAGTATTTTCCTTTTTTAGCTGCACTGCTTTTATATATATTGGTCTGCAGCTATGTTTATTTCTTTCGATCTCTGTGATCCATTGCAATTGAATTGCTTACACTTCAGTAAAATGACTGGAGTGGCAAGTATTTTTTAACGAATTAAAATGTCTTGAGTAAAACTTAATTAAGTAGTACATGATTTTAAGATGTCTACAGATTAAAAAGTTTCTTATATCTATTCTCAATTATTGAAGACAATCTCTTCATATTCAGCAATTCACCATCAAAAGATGTTTCAAATAACTATTTTTTTCTTGTTCAAGTAAACCAGTGGTTAAAAGTTCTTTAATACTTTTGGTATAATCAAAATAGGCACATAAATATAAATGATATTTTTTTCCAAATGATCTTTATATCTCGAATAAAACTATGTATAAGATCTTTATATTTTCGTCTTGCTAACAAGAAATTTGTCTAATTAATATGCCCTTTATTTTATTCTAATGAGTTCTTGAGTCAAAAGGCGGAACATAATAAATAATTGTCATCAAATATGTCTTTGGGGATCTTAATCTTTTTCTATGTCCATAATGTCTCAAACTTATCTAATCTTATTCTGCAAGTATTCCGAAGCCGAAATTCTAGACGTTTTTATACATCAACCAGGAAGCAGCCTTCAGGAGAGTTTATTTCTTCTTGACCAATCATTACATGGGATTACCATCTTTTATTCTGCCATAAAAAAAGCCGGTAGTGGGTTTCCATCCCAGAGCCTACATTTCACGGCCATCCTCTGCTCTGTCATCAGTTCGTTAGCCAGTTGAGCAAACGCCTCTGCTCCCCGCTGGGTCGCAGCTGACTTGAACTTTATGGAGAGCGTAAATAGTTGAAACGGATCGTGAGAAGACCAGTGGGGGGCAGTACAGGTGGACACACCGAAGAGAAAGATATCTTGGCTGTTGACAAAAATCGCCTAATCAGGCTCGTTAGGGGGCTGTATACCAAAATACATCGCTTATTGGGAGATCAGATTAAGAAGTTTAAGAAATATATGGTTTGGTATTTGTAATGCTTTTCTTTTTAACACGCTTTTACAAGTTTCACTTGTATGTAACGGAATCTTTGAACGGGATTTTTACCCACTTTAAAAAGTCAGATTAATTCGAAATTTTGCACCCTTGTCAAGGATTGATGACAATACAATAATTTCATTTTGTTTCATTGTCCTCATCAGGATCCTCAAAAATAAGGATTTCGAGATTTGGTGACTAATTCATTATATCGTTTCCAGATTTGGCCACTAAATGATTGTTACAACCCTAAAAAGCGAAAACATTTGCTTCAGCCATTATTTACAATGTTTTTTTTTTACTTTATTTTCGATTAAACATAAAAGCGTGTTTTTTAAACTATAATTTATTGTAAGTCTGATTCGTGCTTATGTAACAACGTTGTCCAATGTTGAGACGATATTTTTAACTTGTATTTTACATCATTTTAAATTCTAATATTAAAATCAGTTTTTTGTACTGTAATATTTCTGTTTTTACACTTTTCTTTAAATCAGAGGTGCGTAAACCGTGCACGGTGGAGTTGTAACCGTGGCACGCGAAACTTACTGAAAAATTAAAAAAAATTGAAAATAATAAATAACAATTTTGTTTGCAATTTTATTTATAAATGCGGTTGTCTCAGACAAAAAAAAAAACTCCTCAAAAGTGGGATCATCATATCATTGTGGATAAATATTTTCTATTTTGAACATGAAATAAAAATATCGTTCAAAGTTAGCTGATAAGCGCCTAAAACAATCTAATTCTATCAGTATCTTCAAGGGTTAATCCTAAAACAAATGACTTGGTAAAAATATTGCTAATTCAGAAGCCTATTAAGTACTGACTGTTTAATAATTATTTAGAGTTAAATACTTCAAGTTACTCATTTTTATGTCACACCTAACTTAACTGATTAAACCTGTAAGAAGTTTACTAACAATAAAACAAAAGTTTGTTCTTTTACCCTATTTATTATATTACTTTTAAATTTCCGTTATAAGCACACATTCTTTCCAAAAAAGTTGGCCACCCCTGCTTTAAATAATCATAAAAACATTAGTAATGTTTCTCTTTAAACACATTATGCTCTTTCTAGCACATCAAAATGTACTATGACTACTTGTTTAAACAAACACTGCATTTAAGGTATCCGACTACGTTCGGAACCGTGCTTTTAAAAAAGTGCATAAATGGATAACTTTCATGATATTTAGTGTCACTTAGACTAGAATACATGTATAAAATTGTTTTAAGGACATTTTGCCAAAAAACAATTATTTAAATACAATATTTCGGAAAAAAGATTAACTTAGAATAACCTTTTTCAAAATGTTCTCCTTTCGTGAAAAACGCTTCTATTATAATAATATTTTGTCTGTATATAGCTCAGACTTCTTTCTGTACAGAGGCTCAACTATGAATTTTAAAAAATTCATATTATTTTCAGAGTTACAACCCATTGAAATAATTACCGGCGTTTTTATCTTAAAATTTCTCCCCTCTGTTGTCGTAAAACATGGATAAACCCACTTCTAAGTTATATATTTCAAAAATTCTAGTTGAGTCTCTGTACAGAGAACTGAGCTATATGCAGGAAAAATATTATTATAACAGAAGCGTTTTTCACAAAAGGAGAATATTTTGAAAATAGTTCCTTCTATGTTCATTTTTTGACAAAATATTGTACTTAAATAATTTTTTATTGTAATACTATTCTTCAAATAGTTTTATATACATTTTCTAATCTAAGTGACACTAAATATCCTAAATATTATCCTATTATACGTGTTTGCAGAATCACGGTTCCGATCGTAGTCGGATACCTTAATCAGAGAACCTTTTTTTTCTGAGATAATTTTTTTATCATGTATATGTGTGTGTGGGGGGGGTGCTATTATTTTGAAAGAAAAAAAAACTAGGAATGAGTATTCAGGAGATACTTTAAAAACTTCAAAGATAACCCTTGTAATAAACATGGAAAACGTTAATAACGTTTATTTAATTAAGTGTATATTACATAAATTTTTAGCCATATTTCGGATTATTTTGTTTAAAAGCAATTCGAAATGAATACGTGTGTGTGATTAAAGTTTGTGTGCATAAGTAACAAGAAAAAAAAATGCGTCTTCAAGAGTCGTCATTATTATAAAAATGCTTCTTTTTCAACGATAGGAAAGTTATGAAGTGGTTAGAAACCGCAACCTATGAATTCAAAGCCCAGTAACATGACCACTAGACAAAAGTGATCGCTCTATTGTGTGGAGGCTGTTACTGGCTTATGTAGATACCGCAACAGTACTCCCCCACCAGTGAGTCGGTGGATAAGTGAACGAACGAGATATTTGTTATAGAGAGCATCTTTAGCGTATGAGTTGGTATTCCTGCGTCAAGTGAGTCTGACGACGTTGATTACTCTTCTTGCGGGTAGATAACGCCACGACAGATCAGAAGGTTTGCGTGTCCAGATTACGTTCGGGTCACCAATTAAGTGGTTAGAACCCACGACCTATGTACTCGGAGCCCAGTAACATGGTAATTAGACAAAAGTGATCACCCCTGTACGGAGACTGTTACTGGCTTATGTAGATACCGTTACAGATACTTTAGAAATAATCAGTTTCAAAATGCCGTTTGAACCTCCATATTGATTTCTCGTTAGCTCAAGTAACTAGAATCTTTCATAACTATTAAATTTGTTTTCTTACATTCTTCCATAGAAACAAGTAAGCACGTGCAATCAATAAATAGCACGTTAGACTTCTAATTCGAGAGTCGTGGTTTCTAACCCCACCTGGGATGGCCTAATTTCTGAGAATGTGATTTCTTTTTACTATACTATTTTGTTGGGATAATTAAATTTTTAAGTAATGAATAAATAGTAACAAACAAAACTAAAAAAACCAAAACCCTATATAGAAAGGAAAATGGAAAATTGCTAGGAAAATCGCTTTCTATTTTCCCACTTAATATTGTGATTCTGTCATAAGTATATACACATTTATATTAATTGTAATTATTTAGTAAAAAGTAAATAAGATAAAGCTTTTCTTTGTTGACCTTAGTAGGAATCAACTTTTTTTTTATATTAGTTGTTAACTGCAACCATATATAACATCGATAACAATCATACAAAATATTTTTAAAAGTTCTAAATAAAAGGTTGTGGATTATTAAAAAAAAAGAATACATACAACTTTCCTTTATTTATTCTTATAAGTAGACAGGAATATATCTGTTTTTGAGTACAGGAGGTTATAAAAATCGAAAACTAATAGCGACACATCCATTTCTAAAGCAATATACTCTTAAAAAAAATACTATCAAAAACTTGAAAACGTCAGTCCAGATCAAAATTTCATATTGCTATCCTCTGTTTCTTACTTATGATATACGTCGTTAAATTACCCATCGCTTCCTTTTGCCCTAAGTGCCTAGCTTTGATTCATCCTGGGAAAAAAAAATATCTGAACATAAATATTATCCCCCTATCCACTGCGATAAAATAAAAGAAAGTAAACATTAATAACAGAAGAAACTGTCGCTTTAAGCCTCCTCCATGTCCCTGAGTATTGAAAAATTCTGTCCACACATTCCACAGAATCGAAGCTGGCTTTTAAAAAAGCCATATTGGGGCTCTAAAGAAGACTGTCAAATCGCTATCTTCAAGGAGATCGATAAAGTGCCCTTCTCTAAAAAGAAAATAAGAAAGAAGTAAACAGAAACTGTCCTAAGAGAGATTTATTTCTTCATGTCGATAAGAGATAGAAACTTGGGCTCATACTCCGGGAAGCCAGGCCTTCCCCAATATGGAAATTTCGGGATTTTGCCGGGAAGGAAATTTCGTTGAGTCTCTTGAATCAATGGGGTTATATTTTTTTTGTGGCCAATACTCCACGTGTTTACGTAACACATTTTTTTCCCCGAGATTTTTTTTTTTCACTTTCGTGTGTATGTGTGTATACTTTCTTCTACCCGCTGATGATGATATTGGCGGGTGGAATTGATCTTTTTTTATGGAATACCCTCTATGGTGGAAGACTTTGAAGAATGGGACTAAAACTAAAGTCGAATTCGAGTGGATTGATATGATGCAGTGCTCAGATTCTCTATATTTTTTAAAAAATTGTAAAGGTTTTAAAAAAAAACTTTTATTTTTTTGTATATAAATAGGAAAGTTAAAAGAAATCGAGATTTAGATGCAGTACAAGTTACTATTTTCGGAATTTGTAACGCAGAATTGAAGCAGGAATTCATTTTCAGAAGTTTTTCTTTTGAATCAAATCCTTTCCTTAAATTGTGATGGGAGGCGGGGAGTTGTCCATGGTTTTAGAAATCGTCCCTGGCTTTCTAGAGATTTTTATACGAGTCCACCTTGACTGGATATGGTGACATTCGTTCGGTGGGGAGTGTCAAAATATTCCCGCGCTTTCTCAGTTCAGTGAACGCATAAACTTTAAGGTGGCGTATCACATTGCGCTGGCTATTTTGACCAATCAGAGGCAGAATACAGGAGAGAGCAAATAGTTCAGCTCCAGGATTTTTGGGTGATCAGGTGCGGAATAAAAAGAGGAACGCACCGAATTTTAGAAAACACACTCAATAATCACCTAAAACTATTAGAAATTTTTTTCGACACTTGGAAAATAAAAATTAATATAGATAAAACAATAGCAGTACTCTTCACAAAAAGAAAAACAAAACCAACACCTCCTATTCTATACTCCACACAACTCCAATGGTCTCAGAACACAAAATACATAGGACTGACTCTAGATAATAAACTCACATGGAAACAACATATAATTCAAATGCGAGATAAATTCCGGAGAGCTCAAAGAGCCTTTTCCCCCCTAATTTGCCGGAATTCAGTATTAAATATGTACAATAAGTTACTTCTCTACACGGCCGTTCTGCGTCCAATTCTGACATATGGTTCACCTGTGTGGGGTTACGCAGCAGATTCTAATATTAAAACACTCGAGGTTGCTCAGAACTCGATTATCAGAAATATAGTAAGAGCAGATAGATACACCAGAAATTCTAAAATTTATGAAGATACTAAAATTCCCCCTTTTAGAAGCTATATTCAAAAACTGGCTATTTCATTCTTTAATAATTTACCCAATATTGATAACGAAAATGTAAAATTGCTCAATAACTATATTCCAATGCCAGATCTCAAGAGACCTAGGAGAATCCTCCTAGACTCGTACAATCCCCCCTAACAATTAGTTTAGTCACTTGCCGAGTGGCGAGTGACCACTACCCTTGCTAATTTCTTAATTTTTTAATTTCTCCATTTTTTATAATTTTTCTTATTCCTTTTAATTCTACTCAATTGCAACCCCACACAGGCTAGTTCTCTAGACCTCCCCTCTGATATATTCCAATGCTTCAGTGCAGCCAATAGAGTGCCTACTCTCGCAGTGCCATGGACCAACCACAGCAAAGCCTTTTAGACATCACATAGACATTCCCGCCAAAACCGTAATGAAGAAAATCCTCGATCTCATAACCACGCCCCCTTGCCACCTTCGATCCACCAATAAGGAAACTCTCTCTCAGGCAGGCCCACCCACACAAGGACTCAGCAACAATCTCGATATGGGATGGAGGAACACTTCGTGTTCCATTTCCCAGTGACATCCAGCGTCATTCATTTTAGAAAACAGAGGCTCTCCCAGATTTGCAAAGATAAAAGCTGGAACCCCACCAGACCACCGGGTACCTTCCATGTCCCCGCCATCTTCACTCCCACTCTCTCAAGCCAAGTTCCCTTTTATTGATCTTCATTTTTGTAAAACTTAACTCCTTGTTGTAATATTCATTTCCTTTTCATCGTCAGAATATACATCGATGATATTTTTTATAGCTTTTAACATACTCTAAAATGTCTTTGTGTGCCATAATTAGGGCTATACACACACATTATCCTCCACTACTGCAATGAATTATTTCGATAATACAATAAGGCAGTCCAATCCGGCTGATGTTTTCCGTAATTAGGTTCATTACATTCCGTAATTCTTTTCATGTTAAATGGTTTCCGTTTCTTGTTAGGAGAAAAAAAATGCATGAAAATGCTTATTACTTTGTCGAGATCTTTGTATTATTTCATGTTAACCGATATTTTGTCTAAAGAGTTTTCGTGTTAAACGTATTTCATTGTATTTTGAACTCAGATAAAAACATTATGAAAAAAAAAAAAAAACGAACATTATATAAAAGAAAAGTACTACGGTCTTTGTCACAAACAGAGGACTGGAAAATTATAAAATTAATTCGAATTGAGTACTTGTTATAGCTAATGGAGTGTTTCTCAAACTGTGGGGCATGACCCCCTAGAGGGGCGTTACAACTAACTCTACGAGGGGGGCGAGCATTTTGAAAAGTCGAAAACAAAAGATTATTTAAGAAAATTTTTGATTTATGGAAAGTAAACAAACAAAATACATTCTGACATAATAAAAAAAATAAAGTACACATTTACACCGATATAATACACTTATAAATGTATCAGTACTGCAACAATGTATTTTTTTATAATAAATTTAACAATACTAAGTTAAGATCAAGTTCAATAATGACCATTGAACTCTCTCTCTCTCATGGGCTTCTCCTATATAAAATTATATCCAGAAATTAATATTTATCTTGGTAATTTGTACGGTTTATAATTAATCCCTTAATTATCGATTAAAAGTTACGCGATTCACTCTCCAATTCCACCGTTTTCTACGTAGGCACGCGCATGTGATTTTTTGGGGGGGGGAGAAGAAGAATATAAATATAAATAAGCCTTTTATATCATTCCAAAGCCTTCGGAATAATTTTTAAATAGCAGTGCACAGAAAAGATCATATTTCTAAAAGACGTATATATACGTCCGGGGTAATTATCGCTTTGGTTGACCGAGTCGTTTATCTACTTCGAAGGCATTTAAGAGGTAAATTCCTTTCAGTAGATTTGTGTCACATTGAATTGTTATTTTTTGGGGGGTGAAAATTATGATTGAATATTGAGTCAGAAATAGTGAAATTTTGAGAAGCACTGTGCTAATGGTATATATCAGCTTGAATAATTTATTTAATTAAAACTTTTGATTTAACTTTTTTTTTGCAAAAAAACGTATCTTATTATTTAAATCTAAGTTATTGCATTAAACACATTATCAGAAACTAATGCGTTTAAAATTATTTTGGAAAAATTTCACGATTCTCAAAATAAACAGAAGTTAAATGAATGATTTGCTCGATTCACTTCGCATGCATCCTATCGTGCTGGAAGAAGAGGCAGAAAAATATGCGAAGCCCCATTCAATCCCCGACCACAATTTTTGATTACTCGTTTAATTCTTTGATAGGATGCAATTTTCGATGAAAGCGGAAGAAGCATTAGAGGAAGTGGAAATAGACTCGTTATCGTCTTTATAAATGGCGAGATCTTCTGGAAACCTCTCGATATTTCTAAAGAAACCGATTTCTTTAAAGACATTTTTAAGTTCTCTCCAAATGCTGAGCGGATTGATTTGAATTTATTCCTCCGAGTAAACTCTGGAACGTTCAAGTATTTTCCGAGAGTTCCTCAAAACGATTTGTCTTGATGAGTTTCTCAAAAAAAAAAAAATTGTAGTGAAAACTGGCAACTCTTTTATAATTTTTTGAAACATAAAAAGAAGTATTAATCTTAAGAGACTCTTCAAGCTGTGTGGAATGGATATTTTAAAAAGGAATGAAATGAGTGAGGATAAAAAAAAATAAAGAATATTTGCACTTGAATTCAATTTAAAAAGTCGAGTTAAGTGCTGGGGTCGTACTGAGAGAGGTTTTAACGTCTGCGAGATGATGTGTGAAAGTGAGAATCAGGTTTAATTGAAGTATCTTTTGATAATTTTTTTTCAAACTTTGAAGCAGTCATATGTAAGTAATTTATGAGAGTTAAAAGAAAGAAAAATGTGTCTCTACTTATATGTATCCCTCAACATGCCGTTTTTCTCTGCAGTATTTACTGATAAGAAGTAATTGAATAAATAGTATTTTTATAAGAATAAACGATGCATTCGCGAATTTAAAAAGGAGAAAAAAACCCTTTTGGTTAGCGTAAATAACATTTAAGAGGTAGGGGGGGGGTTACCGCAGAAATATATTAAGTATTCGTTTTTAATCAGGTGTGTTTTAAAAATTACATTTAAAAATCTCAGCAATTTGAATTTAAATATGAAGACGTTGCAAAGTACGACGAAATGCTTATGTCAAAGCAATAAATTCGTTACTTTTTTTTGTCTCCCCCCTCCTCTTTTTTTAAAGTAATGATTCCAAATATGATCCTATAAGAAAGAGTTGAAAATATTTTACTTTAAGTGAGAAAACAATTCGACAAAATTTTGTATTGTGTTCACGTTAAAGTATCGAAAAAATAATAAATACTCAAATAAATTTCGATAGAAATCTCAGTTAATATAAATATAACAGAATAAAAATATATGTAACCCCCATGTTAATAATAATAAAAGAAAAAAAAATAACAGTTTAGTTACTTAAATAATTCAGCAGAATTTAAATATTTTTGCAATAAAAACTTCTAATTTTACCACGATGCTTTAAGAAAAAAGAAACGACCACGCCATTTATTAAAAAAAAATAATAAAACTTACAGTTTTTGTTATAATTCAAATTTCATTAAATTTAGAAAATTAAATTAAATCCTTCTTTTTAACTATTTTTATACTTAATGCCGAAACTATTAAATTACTGGTAAGAAATTTTGATACTTTTCCGTTTCGCCGACACTGGCCATAAAGCCTCCAAAATTTATACAACCGATGCCGAAAGGAATATTCCCACTGGTAACTTTATACCACCACAATTTCAAAACAAGTTGTGGTCTTTTCTTATCAGTGTAAAGTCTTTTTCCTAATACATAAAAATGGATGAAAAATTAGTATGAACTAAAATGCATTAACATGTTTATGTGTGTATTGTGTGTTATCACCAATAAAGCCTGCTTGGCGAAATTTGCGAAAAGCACCGATTTTTTTTCTTCAAATATATATATATATATATATATATATATATATATATATATATATATATATATAATTCATATACCCTCATTGAAGTATTTATTGTGTATTTTGATATTTAATACATAAGAAAAAGGATTTATTAGCTATTTGAATCCATACAAAATCAACATAAAATAGTTTTTCATCTTAAGTTCATTGTACTGGCAAAACAAACTATATATAGTGAGAGACAATCACAAATTTTAACAAGAACTGCGGTAAAATGCTAGAGCATTTTTAAATCTGCTGATAAATGCAGAATTCTCTATAAATACATCTAATAACTTCACACTAAAATGATTTCCCTTTGACATTTTATTATAGTTCAAAGTAAGATATTTTTCACTTTATAATCTAGGAATAGATTTATGTAACTGAAACTGAGCAGGTGTTTCTGAAGTTTAAAACACTGCACTAAACACGACGCTACGATTTTTTTCTTCTTGTCCTTAAAAATCTGAACACACCTGCTGCAAGCGCAGTAAATAAGCGCTCCCATTCGCAAACCTATATCTATCTTTAACGGTGACCACGTTCAATAAATTCCTAGAACAGAAATAAAAAGCTTTTAGCGCATATTTTATACAGTTGCAAAATGTAGATAAAAAGAAATCTCGAAGCTTGTAGCTTTAAATGCTGATCAATTTCCCTTTTCTTTGAGAGGCATTTGCCGCTATCAAACTATGAACCTATTTCTTACATCAGTAAATTGAGGTATACTGATTGATATAAAGATTTTCTTACGTAGAACTGGAATATAATGCGATAAAATTCTTTTTTTTTTTTAGCTTGAAAAAGTTTTCTTGGAATTTGATCCTTGTCAATTTGTGGAATGTGAAAGTAGAAGAAAAGGAACCATTTTTTCTATATGATACCGCTTAATATTTTAAATTATTTTTTTGGATTAATTCTTGAAAAGAGAGAGAATTGTTGTGGTAGTTACAGATAAAGTATAATCGTTTTATTTTTTTTTGAGTGGGAGATAAGTAAGAGAATATATATCAAATAAAATGACGCAAAAAGAAGAAAGACCCCCTCCCTACTTATTTATGTATCCCTCCCTCCCTCCCTCAGTATTAGTTTCGGCTGTGAAATGCCATGCAGAATCTCAATATGTCTCGAAATATATTATACTTAAATTTTCCAGTGGATAGATTTTCAATTATTTTCTTTCAATTTTTTTAAAAGAGAACATGTATACTAACTATTATTTCATTTCTTAAATTCTTCTCCTTCTCGAAGAATTATTTTAGAAGTAATTTTAAATTTGAACGCTTGGTTAAATTTTAAACCTTGTAAGAAATTATTGAAAATCATTAACTAATGCATTACACACACAACTAAGACATTAATATTAGTTCTGTTACAAATTGAATATGGAATATTTTTCAAAATTTTTTATATATATATATTATAAACATAATTATATCTCGTCAAAGGTTTTCTTTTTTGTTCCGTCGATTTATAATTCCCCCATATTGTCGATTTAATTAGTTTCGCTTGTCTATTTAATATTTTTTTTGAATAAACCGAAGATGAAATTTAAATCATTGCATAGAACAATCAGCAAGAAAATAAATATAAGACTAAGCACTAATTTTTTTATAAGTTATGAAAACTTCTTTATGTGAAATGTTTTTAAAAAGAATATTCTTACACAATTTTTCAGCTATACAATTGCAATTAACTAATTTAATTTTTCAATTAAGTTTAAATTTCAAAATTATTTTTGAATTAAGCAAATAATTACTCTAAATAGAGTTCAAAATAATTTCAGTGATTTAATAATTAATAATCACACATAGAACCTCAGATATTTAGTAATCATTTTTTTATAAGAAATAAAAAAAGTCATTTTTAAGCGAATGCATTTTATACAAATGCTTTAAAAAATAATTCTAAGTTTTGCCTCACAGTATGAAAACTTGCAGTTCAATTTTTAACTATTGATGTTCGTTTGAAAATTTTTTATACAAATGAACTTGATATTTATTGCAAGATTTGAATATAAAATTGTAAATTTTTATGATTTATTTACGCGTTTCAATAAAATTCTATTTTACACTTTTTAAGAAATTTATACTTATCTCTAGATCTCTAGAATGTGAGTGAATTTTAACGTCGCACACTGTGTTCAGCTACACGAGGGCTTTTGGCGAAGGACCACGTAATTTTGAACCATTGTCAAGTGAAGTGGACGACACCTGAGTTGGCACCCCTTTCTCCTAACTACCACACCACACCACACCATCGGGAGGACGTTTCAGCTCTCGACAGATTTAACGTCGGGTCTTTAGTGGTACTGGGCTTGAACTCATGATAATGCTTGACATGATTCGATACCTTGAACACTGGGCTACCGCAGCCCCTCTAGATAAGTAAAAAGGACACAGCAAGGGCCCTTTTGGTTAACCTCAAACAACTCGCATGGAAGTTTAATTATTGAAGTAATCTTCAGAATATTATCTTATAGCGGGTTTTCACGCGGGTTTCCTTTAAATAACCTCTGGAGTTCACCTTATGAATTATATAAATAGGCATTGCTATTTAAATAGGGTGATTCACTACCAGACAGACAAACTTGAAGGGTGTGTAAGGGGATACGGAGGTGACTCAGAATCACACAGGAATCCAGCACATAGGAATCACAACACTAGGCTGAAATGTCCTAGCCATGCAAGTGAGAAAACTTGATTCACATTTTAAGGGTTTATTTGAAAACACACAGGACAGTTTATAGACACCAAAAATTTACCATCTATACACGTTTTAAGGTATCCGACTACGTTCGAAACAATGATTTTTCAAAAGCATATAAGTGGATAATATTTATGATATTTAGTGTCACTTAGACTAAAATATATATATATAATTGTTTTAAGAATAGTATTACAATAAAAAATTATTTAAACACAATATTTTTGACAAAAAATGATCATAGAATGACTCATTTTCAAAATATTCTCCTTTTGTGAAAAATACTTCTATTATAATAATATTGTGCCTGCATATAGCTCAGATCTCTGTACAGATGCTCAACTAAAATTTTTTAAATATATAACTTAGAAGTGG